>CM036762.1:29589321-30201821 GCA_020796225.1 Arion vulgaris | reverse complement strand
AGTAGTACGTCACGGGACCCCCGTTTTCTGCAAGCGATACTCCCGTTAAAAGACATCGTCGGCGGCAGCGAAAGGGAGTTGTACTTCGCCGACTTTTGTCATCGGTGGCAGCGAAGTGTTAAAGAGAAGCCCACCCTAGAAAACAAAATCTTCTACAACAACCAATGCTGAAGTAAAACGAACTGTCAATATGGCCAAAAGAAAAAAATGGCACAAAACAGTAGCAGATCTTGATGTAGGCAGAAATGGTGTTAAAACATTGTCATTACTGAGCAATTTGTGTGGTGAACGAAGCTTCACTACCATTTGGTGAAGTTTTTATTTAGTTCAAGTTATAAGAGAGATAATGCTTATTTAGTTGAACTCTTATGTGAGGGTTGCAAAGAGGGATTGTGAACTTACAACACACACTCAAGTTAATGTTTGGGATGCTTGTGTATGGGTATTGTCTCTATTGGGGTTGGTTGTTTGTTACAATGGCTAATATTAATGTGCTGAAGCAGGTAACCACACAGAGAAAGTTCATTATCAATATCACAAATGAAGGTTTAGAGTATATGGACACAGCAACAAAATCAGTTATTGATGAGACAGGACAGCAGAGGGACAAATCTTTGTGAAAATCCAAGATCGCCTGCTCAAGTCAATGATGGTTATTCACAGAATCTGTCACTAATTTTCCAACAGTAGATGGATTTAAAAACCAAGACTTGATCATACAAAATACCTTGAACTGTGAAGCAGGCAGCAATGTTCATTTTAAATGAATCCTGCTAGATACATACTATAGTTATGTCATAGATGTTGTACATGAAGAGCTGTGATAGTGTAGCGGTTAGTACACCTGCTTTCTGGGTGCGTGATTCCAGGATCAATTCCACAGTGAGAGTGGAATTTGTTAGGGCTGTAACAGCTCTCAGGATGGCCCAGCCTCAATTGGGTGCCTGGGAAGTGGTTCCGTGACATTTGCACATTTAATATTAGCACATTGAGGGTTGCGTACCTTACATTAGCACACTTGACAGATGCACATATAGACAGTTGTACACATAGACAATTGAACATTTTACAGAACATAGAGAACTAAACATAGACAAATATAATGTTGTTTTATTAGTTTAATATGAGATGAAGCACGGTCAATCTGAAGCGGAGATGTAAAATGTAGCAAACTATCCGCAATATTGTCGATCGACAGGAATTTACGTTTCGCCACTAGACTTAGTGTGAAACTGAAACTAACATTGTTTGTTATTGATCGTAGTGGACTCTGTGACAATCACTTGCTTAGTTAAACAAATTAGCAATGTTGATGAGTTATAGTTTGTTAAATGTTAGAAAAATAAGTTACTTATCTTTAATTCAGCAACTGATTTCTAGGACAAGGCTATAATTTGTTGTTCGAGATACAATGTTTTGTTTACGCTATTGTAGTTGTTAGATCTTGTTTATTTCTACGTTTTTGCGATTCTCTAGTAGGATGTAAATGAATGTTCCTACAGGCTGTCTGATTGTTCAAATTATTTATTTATTCATTTCTGCTAACATGCTAACAATTATATTTGTTTCTATTGTTTGCCAAGTCCTGTGGTAAGTGACCAGTCATACGACAGCCTTGACAGTGATCCAGAGGATATATTACCCCTTTTTCGACCAGCAAGGCACTTGTCTTTCTCATCTCACAGTATGGAAAAAAGATGTGATTGATAAGTGCATTATGACTTATTTTAATGTATGTTAAATGAACACTGTGTGCTCATGTTATTCACAGAGCCCTAGCTGCTTTTCCATGCATTTTATAAAGTAGCCTTTAAATTTTTGTATTTGGATTCCTAGTAATCATTGTGTCTGCACTAAAATAATATCACAACCTTCTTTTATTCATCTACAGTCAGTTTCTTCAAGCTTTATTTTGGCACAGAATTGTTGCAGCAGATGTACAATTTTACAAACCAGCAAGCAGCTGCAACAGGGCACACAATCCGAGGGTCCTATATATACACAGACGGATCATCAGACACGACAGCGAGTAAAGGAGGGGCCAGAACCATCATGATACTCCAAGATGGCATGACACTTAAAAATTCAAGTGCCACTGGAGAACTCTCAACAAATTTTAGAGCTGAACAACAGGCAATTGTGGACACCTCAAAAATACTGCAGAAAAGAAACATCCAAAACAACAAACTTGTCTTCCTTTGCGACTGCTTGTCAGTCCTGCAGGCCACATAAAGAGAACCACAAGATAATATGGAAAGAAAACTGACACTACGGTGTGCATACCAGACAGAAACTCCAATTTACATAGCTTCATAGAGGCAACCTATCTCATGGTTTAGACAACATACGAAACCGAACGCAAAGAAGAAGATACAAATTTCGTTCAGGATGTCAACATGCTGTTGTAGATCTTGTTCATTTTGGTGTATTTGAGTATTATTTGAATTTGCCTCTTGTGTTATTTTATCTATATGTGATAAAGAGCAGTAGTAAGAGGACAACCTTGTCTGCCACCTGATGTAATGGAGAACCAGTCGGTCATTCCTTCTGTTGTTCCAGCTGTACTCTGGCTATCTTGAAATAGGGCCATGATATTACCATAATAGTTGTCCCTGGATGCCATATTCTTCCAGGATTTTGTTGTACCTACTTTTCCCCTGATCGCAACTGGTCTCTTCTTATATTCTTATACTTGTGTTATTATGCTATGATTCAAGTTCATAAAGACACATAAGATGGACATAAGTTCAGTAGTGAAATGTAATGTATTGTTATGTTCTTCGTAATTAAATATCTTCTTGAGTTTGATTATGGAATCATTCCCATACAAAATATGGTTACCCCCAGCATTCTACAGTCACTTCACCTCTGTTGGGACTAATTTTCTTTTGTCGTTTAATGTCAAAATCCAGGTTTGACACTAATAGCAAAATATTGGGAGAAAGATTGTGTTGAACATTGTTCGTTTTGTGTTCATGTTTGCATTTTAAAATAGGCGCCATTTGTCCTATCATATGATTTGCTGCATCTGTGTTGGATTTCATTAGTTATTCTTACTTTTGCAGCAAAAAATGCTCCATAGGTATGTAAAGTTTATGACTTGTGATGGACGATTGTTGGAGATATTGGTAGTCGTTTTCCTCTATAGCGAATGTCAGTACTTTGGTTTTGTCGCTGTTTATTCTAAATGAGAATGTAATAAAACAAATTGTTGCTATTCTTGATCCTTTTTCTTGGTTCTTTCCAACCATATTATATCCTTAGTTTCAATGTTGTTGGTAATAGACGGTCATCAAAAAAGGTTGCTGGTAATAGAGCAAGTCATCAAAAAGGTTCAAATAACAAAAGACATAACAATGTTTAATGGTTAATAATCTTTAATTTTATAAAAACAATCAAGATATACAAAGAAAAACAGATAACATGTCATCTATAGCAGCATAAAAACGATCAAGATATATAAAGATTTGCTTGATTTTGAAAAGGTTTGCATCAGCATAGTTCACATTGCATTTTAAAATGCAGAAGTCAAGGGTATTATAAAACAGATGCCACTGAGCAGACATTGAAGCGGGATGTAAAGGGTTCAAGAAAGTGAAGACGGACTAGGTAAGTAGACCCTGAAATGAACTTTGCTGAAAATTACTGCAAATTCGCCATCCGCCTCAAAAAACTAAGCTTGTCTTGCTCCTCTGCATAGCCATGCACAACGTAAGCAACTTGCTGATGCAGAGCTTCATACGTCTTCTTCTTGACCTCTGGCTGTCCTACTTTAGCTTTTTCCAATGTAAGCTTGTGACATGCCAGATCTCTTTCAAGCCCATCCAACAACAACCAGATACTTGGATGGCTACAATGGGAAAATAGAGTTCAGTGCATTATGAAAGCCTTCACAGCAGTTGGTTGTTTTTGGAGACCTTTCAGCTGAAGTTTCACGGTGATTCCAAACTCTAAACAGGAATTGGGGATCTCTCCCAGTGGCACCTTCAATGTAGGTGGAGAAGAAGTATGTCAAAATTGCATTGTACCTCTCTTCATCTGGAAAGGACTCTCCAAGGAGAGCAAATAAAGGTCTAACCTCATTGCTTGGCACAAAGGCCTAGCCTTTTTATAAAAGGCTAAAACCACACTATTCATGCCAATCACATTTCTCGCAGTGGTGCCAACATGCTTTATAAACTCTTTCATTTTTCTCATTGCAATGTTTGCTTGGGCCTATTGTGGGCAGGAATCGTGAGTGTGAGGATGGTGCTTCAACAATATTGCCATCATTTGTTTTGGCAAAAGCCTTTCAGTGGCTGGATTTACACTCTCTGCATCTCCAAGTTATCACACCAGTTGTTTTATTTTCTTTAAATTTGGTGTACTCAAAACCAAGATACGTCAAAACTCCATCTCGACTCTAAAAATAAAAAGAACATTAAAAAATATAATAATCAATACCGTGGTATAAATATCAATAATGTGTTACTGGGAACATCTATGATTTCATTTGTAACTAAAGAATAATATGGAGATGCATTCATTTATACCAATCATTCTACCTTGTAGTGGGACAAATAAAAAAACAATTTAGCAATACTGTTAATTAATAAAGCTAATTTTAAATAAACTGAGAATTGAGCTGCAGATAGTAGTTGTCTACACTAGATTCAGTATAAATCTACAAATAAATACTTTAAATAAGCTGAGGATTGAGCTGCAGATAGTATCACTATCAGAGATAGTAGCTGTCTACACTAGATTCAGCATTATAAATTTACGAATAAATAAACTGAGGATTAAGCAGCTGGTGTCGATCATTAGTATAGCCATTATTGTTAACAGTTTTCATATTTACACTTACAAATATGAAAATAGCAAAGAAATATCACTTCTTACACTAGGTCCCAGTTGTACCGACAATTGTAGGAAATGGAATATGCACAATATCTCATTGCGCAAGTAGCTATATGTGCATCGGTCAAGTGAGCTACTGTAAGGTACGCAACCGTCAATGTGCTAATATCAAATGTGCAAATGTCTGGTTACCCTGGGAAGTAAAGACGACATCATGATGCTGGCTATGTCACCCATCATGTACCACTAGGAAAAATATGAGCCTAACTCTATATTCCCCAATATACCTCATGGTATAAAAAAGGGTACCTTTTTTCTTCTTTCCATAGATGTTGCATGAGTATATAATTTTATAATCAGTATGTCCATCATACATACACCAATGAAACTAAACATGGTCTCATGAATGAAGCTTACAGAGCAAGCTATGGGCAACTCCAACTGACATGCAGCTTCATAGAGGCAACCCATCTCATGGTTTAGACGAGCATACAAAACCCAATGCAAAGAAGAAGATAATTAGTATATGCAGTTCTTTATAGCTAATTGGCTGTTTAAACATAGTTATATTTTGAACAGATGTTGATGCGACATTTTTGAAAACGTGTTTGCGAATGATCATCATCATCAGGTGCCGTGCCGACTGGCGCAAGGCGATCATGGATCTCCACAAATCTCTGTCGTTGGTGTTTGCTATCAACTCAGATGTTGACGCTCTACCATGCCATGAAGTCAGGCTGGCCATCCAACATTTTCTCTCTCTGTCTTCCCCTGTCTCGTCTACCCTTGATTTTACTGATTGTCACGATGTGTTCTAAACCTCCCCTCGTCATCACATGCCCGAAAAATGATGACTGTCTCTTTCTTATATTGATGATAAGCTTTCTCTGTGTCTTAATCTCATTCAGCACCTCAACATTAGTCATTTTAGCAGTCCATGGGATTCTTATCATTCTTTTAACTCAGATGTTGACGCTCTACCATGCCATGAAGTTAGGCCGGCCATCCGACATTTTCTCTCTCTGTCTTCCCCTGTCTCGTCTACCCTTGATTTTACTGATTGTCACGATGTGTTCTAAACCTCCCCTCGTCATCACATGCCCGAAAAATGATGACTGTCTCTTTCTTATATTGATGATAAGCTTTCTCTGTGTCTTAATCTCATTCAGCACCTCAACATTAGTCATTTTAGCAGTCCATGGGGTTCTCATCATTCTTCTATAAAACCACATTTCTGTGGCCTTCAGAGATTTTCGATCTGTGTGTTCATTGTCCATGACTCGCATCCGTATGTCAGTATTGGTTCTATGTAGCACTGAATAACTCGCATTCTGATCGGGATTGACAAAGACTTGTTGCAGATAATGCTTCTCATTTTCAGGAATGATGTTTTCGCTTGTCCTATTCTGCTCTTTATTTGTGATCGGCATCTGCCATCTGATGTTACCAGGACTCAGAGGTATTTAAATTGCTGCACTTGTCTTAGACATCCAACAAGAAAGTAAACTATTGGGATGTAAAACCATACAAGATCTGCAACTGCTAGCAAAGAACCGTATCACATGGAGATCTAAAACCTCTGCCCTATGTGCCGCCTTTGGCACAAAGGAACAAACTAACTAACTAACTTGTCTTAGATCAGTCCCATTTACTGTGATGGTGCATTTTGGCAAAATCTGCTTTTTGATATTATCATAACTTCTGTCTTCTTAATATTCAAACTGAGTCCTTTATTGTTACTTTCTGTAGCGAATGATAGCAAGCTATTTCCCAAGAAAATGTCTGAAACGTCAAATGCGACTTGGCAAGACATGATGAGATAACTTTACCAAAGTGTTACGACTGCATGCCTACAAGAAACAAGAAGAAATAGAACAGTTTAGAGCTGAGTGCAAGGGATTCAAGACTAGATAGCTTTAGCGTCAGTTTTCGGACTGCCTAACTTGTGGAAGAATAGAGTTGAGAATAGGATAGACGAGTCATGATTAGTCAATTTTAACATCAGTCTTCAGTCTGCCGTGAAGCAGTAGAGAAAATAAAACAACTGATGACAGATTGCAGTAGAGTAGACATCATTACATAACGAAAATTAGTCTACTGTCTTGCCTAACTTGTGGAAGAATAGAGCTGAGAACAGGATAGACTGGAGTCATAATTAGACAATTTGAACATTAATCTTCAGTCTAACCCGTGGAAGAAGAAGAGAAAACAAAGCAGCTGATGACAGATTGCGGTAGAGTAGACATCATTACATAATGAAAATTAGTCTGCCTAACCTCAAGAAGCAGACTATTTATTAAACTATGTTTCTGATATAAAATTGCATGTTTTTGTCTTATTTTTTAGGCCTGTTATGCATAAGAATGTGTCCTACAACTGCAGAGTATTTTTCTTAAACAAGTAAGTAACTGCTGTTTTTCCACTCATGGTTCATTTGAGGATCATCGCACATCGGACATTTCCATAATTGCTCCGATCTCCCAAGCTTGTGCGAGAGCATGTAGCATAGTTGTTAGTGAATTCACTTCTCAAGGCTGGTGGTCGGTTCAACTCCGCAGTGTGCGGAAATTTTCCCACCACGACGCTCTCAGGTCAACCCAGCCTCAACTGGGTACCAGACATGCTCTGGGAAAGTAAAGGCGGCGGTTGTGATGCTGACCACATCACCCATCGTGTGCCGACGGTCAATGAAAATACAGGCCTAACACTGTATTGCCCTATATGCCACAAGGTATGAAAGGGTACCTTTACTTTTTTTTACCCACGCATGTATTTCAGTATGTTTAGGCTAACAACTCCCATTCTGTGTTGATTGATTTATCTCCTGGGTTTTCTCTGTTTCCCTTCTTGCCGCACGTATCGGTATGCGCAACCGAGATAGAGAATATCCTTTATCTTCCTCGTTGAAATCTTCAGAGCGTATGTTTTCTCTGAGAGCGTTGATGATGTCCACTCACTATTACAGAATGCTTTTATAAAATGTATTTCATGTAAATTAATGTAAAAAATTGTGGTTTCTTTTTCCCAGATTATATCTTTAATATTGGGTACAGTATTGTAGCTATTATCCACTTTTCAAACCTATAGTACACTTACAATTTTCCCACCTACACTTTTTTGTTGTTGCTGAGAAGGTGAACGACAACGTTTACTCATTTATAGCAAAGAATTAAGTCAGAGGCAGCAATTTTATATACCTCACTTTTCAGCCCTCATTTTTTCTTTATTTGTTTGTTCCTGTTTAAATGGAGAATACTTAATTCTGCTGTAAATCCACATTTCAAGGACTTGAGTTTTGTCATTCTTTTAACTTTTTCTAACATTGCAGACTGAGATGCGAGTTCAAATAGTAACTTATACATCTTTCTGTCCTGTCATGTTTGTGAAGTTTTCAAGTGCTTCTAGTCATACTTTAAAAGTAACTAATTTTGCTATTAAATTTCTTTTGGCAAGAAATTACTGTATGTGTAAATAATAAAATGTTTCATATCTTTTTTACACTAAGGAAAATCCTCCTCATTCGACCTAAAATCATGTTGGCAAATGAAGGAAACTATAGAGAGCCACGATGGTTTACAGCCTGGACAAGGTTAAAAGAAACAGAGGATCACTACTTACCTCGAATGTTACAAGAAATCACAGAACAGGTACCGTTTAGATCAGCGTTTTCCAAATGTGCGTCCTCCCCCTGTGGGCGCTGAAGCATTCTAGGGGGCAGCGTAGCAGGCTCGGAAGCATTTGGTGGGCGTTCAGGCGATCTAGGGGTCGGTGGCTCTTATAGATACAATTAATAGTATATATTTAAAAATAAATTATTTTAGTTTTTTGTGATTGAATAATAATTTAAACTTTTAATTCTACATTTTAATTCATATTATGCCCATTTTATACGATCCATTTTCCAGTGCCAGAAAAATGTAATTATACAGTAATCGTCCACCAGCTAAATATAATCACATCAACGATATTGTGTCTTTGATCAAGTTACAGTAGCAATGTGTTGCATGATGTTATTAAAATAACAAGCTGTATAAATGTTACTACATTTATTGCACCGAAGATAATAAATACAGGTTACTGTTCATTAAACAGTTACTAGAGGTGCTCAAATTTATTTCCTTTAGCCTCCAAACCCGGCACAAGTTTTACCTGTCTCTGAACTTATTATAACAGACACTGTATTTTGCCATAATTTAGGATACATCACTTAACATATACTGAGCCGAAATTGTTCAACTTTTGACAAAATGGAGCGATTATGACAAAGGGGTCTTGTGTTGAAAGAATATTATCGATAACTACAGTACGGAAGACTACAGTAAAACTTTGTAACAATGGCAAAACACGTAGAAACAAAGTATTGTAGTTTTACAATATGTGTAATTACATTGTTTCGCCTGTGTTGAAAGAGAGGATATAGGAAAATTCAGAAGAGTCAAATACTTGGTTTTTGATGTCTTTTGAGCTCTTGGTTAACATAATTTTTAGTTCTTATTGCATATGATTGATGTTGGTCAGATAGCGGGATTTTAGTGTGAATGAAAAGCAGCGTGACAACAAATACATGTATATGAAATATTTTTACAACGAAGAGTGAAGTGGTTGAACTTTCATAGGTTAATGATCGATATGGGAACAAAGAATGTTTGTTTTGCCACGCCATAAATACAGTGAGAAGTAGCCTTATAGGACATCTTTACCAAATACCCCTACTGGTATATTCCGACTGGATGTCCAATATATAAATACCAGTGGTTTTAGTTTTATAATAAAGCTTAATATAGTAATAAGCTTCATTATATTTTGTGTGCTTTGTCAACAATCATCAGTCTAAAGTGTAATATATAAGTGGAGTCATACAAAGTGTAAATTACATCTTTTATTTAGTAAATATTGTTGCAAACTTTATGACTTCATTATGTCTGAATCTAAGAAGAAATGTCGACAGTACAATATTGAGTTTTTGACATACGGCTTTATTCAATCTCCTACCAACAATTTATTACCTATGCTTGATTTGCCAAAAAGTATTTTCAAATGAAGCAATGAAACCTTCTAGGCTATAAGAACATTTGACTAAAATGCACGCTGACAAAAAGGATACAGATCTGTCCTATTTTTAAGCACTAGAAGAAAAATATTTGAAATGTCCAAATATATCGACACTTTTTGTGCTGTCCACTAAACACGATAATGACGGATTACAAGCTTCTTATAATATTTCATTATTAATTACAAAAGCTGGAAAACCACACACAATTGGTGAGAAATTAATCTTGCTGGCAGTAAAAGAAATCATAAACACTATGCTTCATAAGCCAGCATCAGATATCATCAGGAAAATTCTTTTGAGCAATAATTCAGTGTAAAGAAGAATAGATGAAATGGCTGAAAACGTTGAAAAAAATCATTATGCGATTATTTGAAGACAAAGCCAATTTTTCATTTAACTCGATGAATGAACTCTTCCAAATAATGAAGCACTACTCTTATCAATACGTTCGATTCATAAAAGAAGAAAAAGTGTTCCAAGAATTATTATATGCTAAAAATTTAGAAGCGGATACAAAGGGAGAATCAATATTTAATACCATGAATAAGTTTTTTCAAGAGAAAGCCATTCCTATTCGTAATATTTTGTCTGCTGCTACTGATGGTGCTCCAGCAAAGACTGGATACCACAAGGGTTTCATAGCGCATTTAAAACAAGCAGTACCAAATGTACTTGCTATACATTGTGTTCTTCATCGTCAACATTTGGTTGCGAAGAATTTTAGTGAACGCCCGCATACGTCGCTCCATTACGTTATTAGAGCAGTCAACAAGATTAAAGCAATTCATTGAGTGACATATTGTATAGCCAACTTTGTAGTGAAAACTATGAAGATTTCAATCGTTTGCTGCTTCACACAGAAGTTTATTGACTTTCAAAAGGTATTTGAATCGATTTTACAATTTATATGATTCAGTACTAGAGTTCCTAGAAAACAAAGACGACGGATTGCAGACCAACCTGATTACATCCAAAAATGTCATCGCATATTTGTCAGACCTCTAAAAACTATTTAATGGAAGTCAATCTGCAATTATAAGGTGATGATTTGAATTTAAATCAAACGAAAAACATTATTGCCTTTGAGAGGAAACTTCTTCTGTTCAAGCGGAATCTAGGCCGAGGGGAATATAGCCACTTTTCAAATTTATCAGCAGTGTCTCTCAAAAAGGAGGACTTTCATACTGCCAACACTTGGAGGTTCTCCATGCTGATTTCAATGAACAATTCAATGATATTTTAAACATGAATATACCAAATTGAGTTCTAGATCCATTCTCACATGTAGAATCACAACAGAATCATCAAATTTGGAAGTGGAACTTTTAGAACTCACAACAAACGAAGAACTAAAAACCAAATTCAAAAGTGGATACCAAGAATTCTGGCTTCAAAAATCCATACCGACATTGTACCATGGATTATGGAAAATAGTTCAGAGATTTTTAATCGCATATCCATCTTTTTATTTGGCTGAGCTTGGGTTTAGTGCGTAGCAATTTACTATCTAAGAATAGGAACCAATTGCATATAATTGATCGTGGCGATTTACGACTGTTTTTAGCGCAAATTGCACCCGATATCAACAAACTTTTAAGAATGCATCAGGCTCATCCTTCACATTAATTTGTAATCTTTTCTTTATATTTTTACTTTATAAATTTGAAAGTGTTTTAATTATTACAATAATATTCTTACTAATGCCATGCAATCTCTTAATATGTATTCTGAATGTTCATAGTTAAACCATTGTATGAAACTGTGCATAATGTTATTCGAGCATACACTTTACAATCTTTACAAATGAACTACGTTTTATCAAAATCTGTAAAGCAATAACTGTTGAAGATGAAGCACATATTGGCCACTACTTTTTCAAAACTTTTTCAACATAAGAAGTCATGTATCATTAGTTGCTATTTGGGGGTCTCAATGGCGAGAAGTGGTCAAGTCGTTTGCCTGTCATAACAAAGGTTCCGAATCCGGACCGAGATACATGTACAATTTTTCATGAGATCCTAGATTTGTTGCAGGAGCTACGAAGTTTGTGCTTTGTGCAATGCTCTTGGCAGATGACATGTCAACTCTGCTGAGAGGTACGGAACCATATGGGAAAACGTGCAATGGAGTCAATCCTTGGACCCTTATTTAGTTACTATTTACGTCGAAAATATCAAACGGCTTTAATGTAGAAAAATATTGTAAAGGAGGGGGCGTTAAAAATTTATTTCTTGCAAAGGGGCGCTGGCCGAAAAGTTTGGGAATCTATTGTTTAGATTAAACATTAGTAGGATCCACTTATGTTAGGGGTCTCTGTGGCGTAAAGTTTAGGTGCTCGTATCTCACGTCAAAGGTATCAGGTTCGTTCCCTCGTGGAGCCATCAGAATATTTTTCCAGAGATCCCTGATCTCAGTGTAGGTGAGATCGAGTTCCTAGTCCTATCGTAGATAGACGATAAAACGTAGGTCCCGTGTTCAATTTGAGCACCTAAAAGATCCCTTGGCGGTTCAAAATCGAGAAGAGCAGGCTGGAAAGCTGCTGCCCAGGCAAAATTCATTAGAAATGATTAAAAATAAACTTTCTGCAAAAATATCTTCACCATCTTAAAAATAACACCGGGGACCCTCGCAGGTATTGCAGAGTTCGTGCACTGCAGCTGAGATCTCTCTGTGTGAGAAAGAGATCGGGACACACATGGTTATTCACAGAAGTGCAATGATGATAGTCCTATCAATCAATCTATGGTAGGAGACACTTAGAAAAATGACTACTGTTTTGATGAATAGTTTGCAGCTGTTTCTAGGTGTTACTTTAGTGTATGTAGATATCAGTTTCTGTAACTCAAGTTTCACATTACACTTAGGCGTAGTAGAGAAATATTAGTCTTGTCATCTTTTTAACTTTTTTCTAACATTACAGACTAGAGATGCTAGTTCAAACTATAAGTTATAAAGTATTTCCTGGGTTGCACTAGGGATACACCTTGTGTGACAATGGGGTTTCTCCTTGATTTCCTGACCATTAGACTCAAGATAGTGTCTCAAGATAAGCACATGCGTATCTCAAAATAACTGCTGTAAAGGATTACCCACTGCACAAAGGTGCTCTGCATCAAAGGTGGTAATAAATTAAGGCGAGGCAAGTCATGGGTTGGTTATTGGTTACTAAACTGACATCATTGCACTCTGGGCAGACCCATAGGTGCTCAGTCTCCCCAACAGATATTGAAGAGTATGCATACTGATGGTTGCTGTGGCTCGCTGATTAAACACACCTCTCACTCTGCCTCTTAGGCATCCAGTTTGACTTGAACAACGGGTAACTCCAAACTGCCTAAATCGCTTGATCGATTCAACATTGATTTTAGTGTCCTCATCCAACAGACAGTCGCAAAGAGACCGAAGAATATTCCCTTATCCATCTTCAACTCCCCAACAATCGATGCTGTTGATGCAAGCCTTTCCGCTCTCTCATTACTGTAAACACCCGCATGCCCAGGACAGTATATCCACGTAAGTCGCTTGAGGTTAGAAACTTCTATAGACGACATCCACTCATACCGAAACCTGCCCTTCTGGATCTTGTGAAGCATCGACTGAGAGTCAGATACAACAACTGCCCCATTAAATGAAGTCCCAGAGATCCAGAGAGGAGGACAGCAGTAACGGCCTTAACCTCCATCCTCATACTAGAAGTAGTTGTCCTGTATGCCCCACTTCGCTCTGCAACAACCCTACCATGCGTATTAGCCAGGAAACCCCAGCCGGACTTCTCACCACGTTGAACCGACCCATCGGTATATACAACAACATCATCATCCCTTGCATTATCTTCTATCAGCTGCTTAACTGCTAGATCAACCTTCATGTTGCCCCAATCTCTGCATTCTTTTCCAAGAGTAATGATAACGTTGAGATAGTTGGTCATGCTACCATCTGTTGGGATCCATTCTTCCCCTTTTGGTAGGGTCGCATATATGCGGGTTACTGCGGATAAGAGACATCCACTGCACAAGAACACTAATGATGTTAAGGGCACGAGAATCAAGCGTGGCATATCGTGGATGGCCCAGGCTGAGAGAACAATTGGCCAGGTGACTACGGTTGCGACCCTACCAAAAGTCATGGATTGATTATGCTACAGTCACTGTTTAGCTTGTACGCAGACTCACAAATATCGATCCAGGGAAAAAATCGATCTTGGTACCTGCAATATACGGTAACACCTTTTCGACCATCAGTAAATTAAACAAAGTTTTGCAGAGAGGAATCCCATGACGTTGGATGCAGACATCAGGGCCATCATTAATAAAAATTGTAAATGATGGTGACATTGTGATTTACGCAGATGGATCGATAGTTCACTACGTAAATTCAGAATGGGCCTTCTCTGCAAGCTCATGACAGAAAGGTCAAGGAAGCCAGTGGTGCATTTAATATGTCAAGTAGCATGACAATGGAAGTACTGGCAGTGACTAAGACACTACTCTGGCTTGAGTCACAAATCTACCCAATTACACTGTTGCATCCAACTAAAAGAAATTGCTATTAAATTAAAAATTTCAAGGAGAGAGTAGGATACATTATTATTACTTGAATATGTAAAGTTTGTACCAGATGGATACCGCTCATGCTGTCTGATGAAATGAAAGCTGGAAGATTTCACATTTCTTAGAACCTCCTGTAACGTTTTTAAAAGGAAGGTGAGGATTTCTTAAAGAAGATCATTACAAGTGATGAAACTTAAGAGTCCATCATTACGACCTACAAAAGGCAGTCCTTGGTGTACCGCCATAAGCAATCACCTCTGTCAAAAAAATTGAGAACTCGACTGGAAATGTCATGTTGACTCTTTTAACGTGTTTGTTCTTGCATATTTTCTTGAAAAAGGAACAAACTATGAATGTTACATTGAAACTCTTACTGCATTAGAAAAAAGGATCAGACCAATTTGAATAATGAAGGAAACGCTTCTTACACACAATGCCAGGTCTCACACAAGTGTAGCAACAAGGTATGCAATTCAAGCCTTTTCAGTGCTGCCACATTCAATATATAGCCTAGACCTGACTCTGGGTGATTTCCACCTGCTCCCAAAACTAAAGGAACACTTGAAGAGTCAACACTTCAGCTGTGTTGAAGAGGTGAAGTCTGAAGTGAGAAAATGGTTTACAAATGATTTCTTTATGGACGGGTTTCAAAAACTAGTGTGATGTTGGCAAAAATGTATTGACTTGCGTGGTGATTTTATAGAAAAATAATTGAGCAACTTTGATACTAAATGATGTAGGTATATTTTTTTTTCCTTTTTCATTAAAATATCTTTCTCCCATTCATTTTCTACTTAAGTGGGGGCAAAACTTGTTAGCCTGTTCTTGTACATACTAAATTATATCTTTTTATCATGTATTGCATAGCAACACACTACAGAAAGTTCACCACGTATGAAATGAAATGCTTGAGGAAGACAGTGGGGTCACCAGGAAAGATAGACTACGAAATGAGGACATCAGAAGCAGAGTGGGCATATCTTCATGCACCGAATACATCGAAAGACAACAAATGCAGTGGTTTAGACATTTAATGAGAATGAAATAAACCAACCACTAATAACAGCATACAATAAAAAGAGATCAGGTACTAGAGCTAGGAAAAATACATCAACATTATTAAAGCCTTCTATTCTGAAGCATCCTGCTGTGTAAGAACAGATGCAGGAAACTCAAGACTGGTTCACAGTCAATTCGGGTGTGAAGCAGGGCTGCGTTATGTCACCTATGCTTTTGGGATAGCTATAGACTGGATCATGCGCAAATGCACCCAAGATGATCAACTAGGCATCAAATGGCTTAATAACAGCAGACTATTTGATCTTGACTTTGCCGATGACGTGGCCATATTGAATTCAACCACACAAGCAACCCACAAACTAACGAGCAATCTTTGCACACTTGCAGAACAGGTTGGTCTCCAGATTAATTCTGCCAAGACCAAAATTATGGACCTCACAAACTTGACAGACAACATCGTAATAAATGGCCAAACACTGGAGAAAGTTGAACATTTTATATATTTGGATAGTAAAGTGTCAAACAACGGAGACACGATGAAAGAAATAAACTCTCGTATTGCTATAGCAGCTAGTGCCTTCACTAAATTAACGAATATCTGGCAGTCTCAAGACCTTAGTATATGCACAAAAGTTCAATTATTTAGGTCATGTGTGATTCCTGTACTGACCTACGGTTGTGAAAGTTGAAATCAACAAAGAAAATTGATAAGAAACTGGACAGCTTTGAGAATAAATGTCTCTGAAAATTATTAAAAGTAAAATGGAGTGATTTCGTTTCTAACAACACTGTGAGAGATAGAACACACCAACAACCCATATCAAATATTATAAGGAAACGAAGGTGGAAATATTTAGGTCATGTTCTTAGATCAGACGAACAGAGACTAAATCGACAAGTCCTTATGTGGTCACCAGTTGGGAAAGAAAACGTGGAAGACCAAAGACCACTCATCGAAGAACCATCCAATAAGAAAGTAAACTATTGGGATGTAAAACCATACAAGATCTCCAACTACTAGCAACGAACCGCATCACATGGAGATCTAAAACCTCTGCCCTATGTGCCGCCTTTGCACGAAAGGAACAAACTAACTAACTAACTAGAGCTAATGGAAGACCAAGAAAAAGATGGAAAGACAATATCAAAACCACACTACATATACATGGATATAACACAACAAGGGTGACTCATCTGGCCCTAGAACGCAAATTAAAGCCCCAATCCCTATGCTTAACTGTTAGAATAGACAACCAACTCCATCTTCCACCTGGGAATAGACAAATGAATAACTGTGAGACTGTATGTTGCAGAACATTTAGCATCAAGTAAAAGATCTTTACGCTTAGATGTCAATTTTTACTTGTATTTGTTAATTTTTTCTACAACAATTTATATTTATGTTCGAAATCTTGACAGAGAACTGTGCCTTTTGGAGATGGTGTGATATCCACGTATGATACCTGTATTGCAGCAGAAATATGTGAAGAAATGTGGAACCCAAAGTCACGTCATATTGAACTTGCATTGGATGGTGTTGAGATTATTGCAAATGGAAGTGCATCATATCATGAGTTGAGAAAGATGTACATCAGAGTGGATTTGGTCAAGTCAGCATCTATGAAGGTAATGCACACTATATTTTCAAACAAAACTTCTGAAACATATCTCATATCTGACACATTCTTTCTTTCATTCTGTGCAACAATCTGCTTCATTTTACTAATCTTAAAAGATAATTATTTATATATGTATCATCATATCATGGCATTCACAAGTGATCCCCACTATTGCCAGTCTGCCGTCTTTCTACTCTTAGTATCCGAAGTCACTCCACATCAGCACTGTCCAACTGGCACTAAGGCGCATGTCTTGTATATTTCTGGCTCGTTATGTTATCCGCTGGCTTTAATGTTAATCAGAATTTTAAGAGAAAAAGTATTTCTTAATAACAGAATGTTTAATTCTTTTCCACCACACTCTCATGAACACTGTCTTCCCATTTTTGCAGTCTTGTTTTCTTTTGTAATCATTCTACTGTCCCATAAACCAACCCTTTGCTTTTTTCCTGAAAAAGGTGCCTGCTTTATCTCTAAACACATCTCTTCAAACAAATAACATATCTGAGTCGATTCTGTGAAAGACTGGCCACCACCTGATTTCAAATTCAAGAAAAAGTGCATTCAGTTACAGTTAAGAATAATGCAGGCAAGAAAACCAATTGATCGAGACAGAAGTTCGAACTTTGATTTCTGAAAACTTGTTTGACAACTATGTGATCATTTACACAGATGGGTCAGTGGTTCGGCACATGCAAAGAAAAATATTTACATAATCATTCTAGAGAGGATCCAAGATGCAATAGACATTAGAGAGGAGCATGCTGACTTTTGAAAAGACACACCCTGTAAAGTCACGATGTCCAGGTCACAGCCATCCGATCATGTTCCTCGGATGATTGCAGTCGATTTGCTCTGGAGAATCGGTTGATTTCTTTGTATGGTACCTTGCGACCACGTGGGCTCAACGTATTACATTCCTATGCTTCTTAGTACTTTCTCTTCCCATGCCTTGTAATCTATATGGGTATATGTTGCATGTATTCAAGTTATATATTTACTAGATTTTTCATTGTTTCTCTTCCGTTCTATTTCTAGTTTTTATGTGTGTTTTTGTGTTACATTTATTTTGTTATTCGTTTTTATTCCCAGATTTTCATTAGAAACGTTTGTATGCGGTCGTCCATTTGTTTTTTAAATTTGTCACTCCTGTTGTTCGTTTGCTTGATAAAGGCCTAGTTGGTCGAAACGTTGCTGTATTTTGTTATTGTTTTTGTAATTTGTAAAACTACGGTACTTTGTGATTACGTGTTTTGCCAATCAAATAGTTTTACTGCAGTCTCATCTATTTTGTTAATATTTAGACTAAATAGCAATGCTTTGCGTTATAATTGAACAATCCCTAGAATAGAACTCACCCCTCATTAAGTTCATTAAATTTATCGTTTCCGAAAAGGCATTCGACAGTGTAGGTAGAGAAACAATGTGGAAAGTACTAAGTTACTATCTGATACCAATTAAGGGGATCACATGTCATGAAGGAGCATGACTTTATTAGTCAGTAGAACTGTACGTTTCTTTCTTATTGCACAGTGAAGCATTAAAAAAAACAACTTTACAGTATGACAGCACTCAAATAGTCACTTTTCTTTTTGAAATGGGTTAACAGCACTACTTTGGAATCCTCACAAAATAGATGAGACTGCAGTAAAACTATTTGATTGGCAAAACACGTAATCACAAAGTACTGTAGTTTTACAAATTACAAAAACAATGACAAAATACAGCAACGTTTCGACCAACAAGGCCTTTATCAAGCAAACGGACAACAGGAGTGACAAATTTAAAAAAAGAAATGGACGACCAAAACAAAGCGTTTCTCATGAAAATCTGGAAATAAAACGAAATAAATGTAACACAAAAACACACATAAAAACTAGAAATAGAACGGAAGAGAAACAATGAAAAATCTAGTAATATATAAAATATATAACTTGAATACATGCAACATATACCCATATAGATTACAAGGTATGGGAAGAGAAAGTACTAAGAAGCATAGGAATGTAATACGTTGAGCCCACGTGGTCGCAAGATACCATACAAAGAAATCAATAGATTCTCCAGAGCAAATCGACTGCGATCATCCGAGGAACACGATCGGATGGCTGTGACCTGAACATCGTAAGCTCCTAAATGGCCAGTATCATTGAAATGGGTGGCTACAGGGTCACAGAGCATTGGCGTATGTCGCGCAAGTGTTAAGCGAATCGGTCACTGAGCCTCTTGCCTGTCTCGCGATATAAGCCTTGTTACACCGCTTACAGATAATGGCATAGATAAGATTACAGGACTCGCATGTGAAACCATCGTCAATAAGAAACATGGCTAAAGGAAAACATACAGTACGCGTATGTATCACATAAGCACACGTGTTGCAACGCCGACAGCCACACTGAACAGTGCCAAAATGAGTCTGGATATTGGACTTAAGGCTACTGTGTACCAACATATCCTTAAGACTTCTGTCCCGTCTGTAAGCCACCAAAGGATAGTAGGGTAAGACAGAACGGGTCTCAGGATCTGACTTAAGGATAGACAAATGACGGAATAAAACATTTTTCACCAGTGAACTATGGGGTTATTTTGTTCCTTTCGTGCCAAAGGGGACACATAGGGCAGAGGTTTTAGATCTCCATGTGATACGGTTCTTTGCTAGCAGTTGGAGATCTTGTATGGTTTTACATCCCAATAGTTTACTTTCTTGTTGGATGGTTCTTCGAAGAGTGGTCTTTGGTCTTCCACATTTTCTTTTCCAACTGGTGACCACATAAGGACTTGTCGATTTAGTTTCTTTTCGTCTGATCTAAGAACATGACCTAAATATTTCCACCTTTGTTTCCTTATAATATGGGTTGTTGGTGTGTTCTATCTCTCACTGTGTTGTTAGAAACGAAATCACTCCATTTTACTTTTAATAATTTTCGTAGACATTTATTCTCAAAGCTGTCCAGTTTCTTATCAATTTTCTTTGTTGATTTCCAACTTTCACAACCGTAGGTCAGTACAGGAATCACACATGACCTAAATAATTTAACTTTTAAACTATGGGGGTGGAAAGTTAAAATAAGTTTTACTCTATCAGAGTTAGTGGTCCTATGCTGGCTGGTGAGGGCCTGCTACTGAGCCCTTTGGAATCCCAAATTACTGTAAGCATAACCTGCCCTGCTGATGGTGTAACCTTGAATTTCTTGACTGAAGGTGAAGAAGGATGTTTCATTGCATTGAAGCACACTTTGTTTCTGGTTGTTAATGATGAATTCATGATTTGTCCCCTATAACAATCCTGTTCAGCACATCTTCATCTGCATACAGTGTCAGATGTTCCAATGAAAGGCCCATTTGGTTCATTTTATGTTCTTCAGTTAATTGTCTGAGCATGCAACGTGAACACACTTTGCAAAAATTAAACATATCATGCATTAATGCTATAAGCTAAACCATGAGTACATCCTTTTCAAGTGTCTATTTGCAATTTTCCAGAAGATCAAAAAAGGTGTTAGACAGGGATGCGTATCACCAGACCTGTTCTCACTGTATTGTGAAAGCATTTTTAGGTCTATAAAAGATTTTCCCGGAATAGCTGTGGGAGGACATATCATAAATAACCTGAGATACGCTGATGATACGGTCTTAATAGCAAGAAATGAAATGAAGCTACAGAAATTAGTTGATAAGGAGAAATTAGTTGACAGAAAGTAACAACAAAGGACTCAGTTTGAATATTAAGAAGACAGAAGTTATAATAATATCAAAAAAACAGATTTTGCCAAAATGCACCATCACAGTAAATGGGACTGATCTAAGACAAGTGCAGCAATTTAAATACCTCGGAGTCCTGGTAACATCAGATGGCAGATGCCGATCAGAAATAAAGAGCAGAATAGGACAAGTGAAAACATCATTCCTGAAAATGAGAGGCATTATCCGCAACAAGTCCTTGTCAATCCCGATCAGAATGCGAGTTATTCAGTGCTACATAGAACCAATACTGACATACGGATGCGAGTCATGGACAATGAACACACAGATCGAAAATCTCTGAGGGCCACAGAAATGTGGTTTTATAGAAGAATGATGAGAATCCCATGGACTGCTAAAATGACTAATGTTGAGGTGCTGAATGAGATTAAGACACAGAGAAAGCTTATCATCAATATAAGAAAGAGGCAGTCATCATTTTTCGGGCATGTGATGAGGAGGGAGGTTTAGAACACATCGTGACAACCGGTAAAATCGAGGGTAGACGAGACAGGGAAGACAGAGAGAGAAAATGTTGGATGGCCGGCCTGACTTCATGGCACGGTTGAGCGTCAACATCTGAGTTGATAGCAAACACCAACGACAGAGATTTGTTGAGATCCATGATCGCCTTACGCCATCCGGCACGGCACCTGATGATGATTTGCAATTTTGCAACTAGCTGCAAGCATCTAGTTGCAACTTTGTCTATTGTTGCCCACTTTTTCTTTTAGCTCAATTCAGTTTCAGTTTGGAATATCTTTATTGCATTCTGGACATGTCCATAGGTGCCCCAATCTCCTTTGCTAAATCTCCCAACAACATCCAGCGACTGACCATACCAGTTAGATTTTGGTTCATGAGTCTACTTATATACCTGTTGTGCTGTTATTTTCTGGCCACTTCAATCCCAGCTCTTGCAATCTAGGAGTTGGCATGAATTGATTTAAATGAAAATCTTCTTTGCTGCCACACTGTATGAGGGCGTTCAAAATATCAGCTCTATCCATTAGCTCAAATAATCACCTAAATCTACTGCGCAGATACTTCTGTCGCAACCTGTACAGTGAACCAGATTGGTCATCGTCAACAATTTTTGAATGTCCTTAGAAAACTATCCACCGCGTTGTGTGCTACTTTTTGCAATAAACACTTGCCTTTGTAGGCCGGTAACATTTCCTTATGAATGTCCTTGACATAAAGTCCTCTGACCTAAAAAAACCCACACAAAGCATGCTATTCCTTGAGGATCAGTCTTCGTATGGTCATCATTTTCATATGCACATGAAATAGTGTATGCACACAATCATGCATCAATTATTGTCTGCTGCATGTAAACATCAAGGTCGATGCTTATGACACCTTTATAAACTACCAACAACTATTTTTTGATTATCTTATATCATTTCGTGAGTTACTCACCGACTTATTCTTGTATCCCATTATTGTTCTCTGTGATTATATGCTCACATTACTGTTACCCTTGCATGAGTTGAACTTGTTTGTTTCTTTCCATGTTTCAGTCAGGAGGTGCTTATATTTTCTGCAATGGTGTTGGCTGTGATGGTGAACGTTGCTATTGGGACGGAGGGTCTATGATTGCTGTTAACGGAGACATTGTGGCACAGGGGCCTCAGTTCTCACTAGATGAAGTGGTAGGATGATGTTTTGTGTGTAGCATTATAATGCATTGTCATAATTTTATGTCGACTGGCATAAGGGATCATGGTTTCCACAAACTTCTGTTCTGTGTACTATCAGTTCAGGTGTGCCATGAAGTTAGACTATCACTCTCTCTCTCTCTCTGTTGTTCTCTCTCCCTCTCTGTTGTTCTCTCTCCCTCTCTGTTCATTCTCCTCCCCCATTGATTTTGCCAATTGTCACCATGTGTTTTAAACCCCCTTTTCTGTTTTAACTCCCTCACATGTTGAAAAATGATGGACTGTCTCTTTCTGATAATAATATGCACTCTCTTTAAACACATTAATCATTTTAGCAGACCATGTTATTCTCAGCATTTTTCTATAAACTGCAGATGTGTGACCTCCAGAGATTTCGATGTCTGTTTATTGTTCAAGACACGTTTCCATATGCCAGTACTGGCTTTATGTAGCAGTATCAGTACTTTCCATTATACCTATCTGTCAATCAAAATAGGGGATCTTTAATTAACACTCTTTATTTTCTTCTTTTGTCAGCACACTGTTACCGGGCTGTTAACCCAGTGTGGTGGTTTTATGTATTTGTCTTGTGCTTCTCTGGTGACTTGTGTGATGGTTTTCTTAGTTCCCCTGGCAGAATTCATCTACGTTATCTATCCACCTTTTCCTCAGTCTTCCTCTCGCCTTCCTTCCTGATATTCTGTTGTGGAAAGCTTCATATGCAGTTTGGTCTGTTCGCATTCTTACTAAGTGGCCAAACCACTTCATTCTCTGTTTCGCTATATAATTCAAGCACGGTCTTGTTCTAACTCTTTCTCTGATGCTGGTTCTTGTGTTGTTGTTGACTTTGCTGACATCTCATTTCGCATGTTGCTATTTTCTGTGTACGTTTCTTATTCATTGGTAACATAGAATGGGTATGAAGATGCTGTTGATCAACTGTTTTTTAGCTGTCAGTGAGATGTTTGGATGTCTGAGTAGTGGCGCTAGTTGGTAGGTTATTGCATTTGCTTTCTGGACTCTAGTTTCTATATCTCTGTCAAGTCTTCCATTCTCTGTAAATATGCTTCCTAGGTACTTGAATTCCTGTACTTGCTCTATTGTACTACAAATAATCCATAAGCAATTTTATTACCAGGACAGTAGATTCACATACAGTTCTGGAGGTTGGAAACCTTAATCAACATTCACTCATAACGCAACTCACCATTTTGAATCTTCTGAATCATTGACGTCCTTCGCCCGAGTGGTTACCGGGCCCAAATTTGGGGTGTAAAGAATAGAACCACTGTTACCTGAAATGCATGTCGTAAGAGGCCACTAAGGAGGTTTGGCTGAAATCGGATGCATGTGTCCTAAGCGTGTAGAAGTCTATACGTTTAGGGGCCTACCAAACCAATGTGCAACGATACACGTTCTCAGCAAAGATCAAACAAATCACAAAGATTTATTAAAATTGGTCGTAAAGAACGAACGCAAAGAAGAAGAAGATTGACATCCTTCGAAACTAAATGCTACAGAAAGATCCTACGAATACCATGGACAGAAAAAGAAAGAACACTGATGTCCTGAAAGAACTAAATGTTAAAGAGAATTGGCTGATAAACAACATACTATACAGAAAAATTACATACTTTGGTCACATCAAGCGTCACGATGGCCTGGAAACAACAATACTAGAGGGCAGGGTCCCAGGAGGCAGAGGCAGACCAAGAAGAAGATGGCTACAAGATATTAAAGAAACCATGAATATGCCCATCGACGAAGTGGGTGAACTGGCTAGAGACAGAGTGGATTTCAGATGTGCTGCTAAGAGTGCAATGTCCTATAAAGAATACACACCTTGAGGAGGGAGGAAGCATTGACACAACAACGGACCCAGTAAACAAAGTCTAAGAGACCACTCGAGGGCAGCAGTAACAGCCTCAACCTCTATCCTCATATTGGAAGTAGTTGTCTGTATTACTTTACTTTGCAACTACTGGCAAAGTAACCGTAGCCTGACTTCTCACTACGACGCACAGATCCATTGGTATAAACAACAACATTCTCACCTGCGTTATCTGCTATCAGCTGTTTGTTAGTTCAGCCTTCATGTTTCCTGAATCTCTACACTCCCTACCAAGAGCAATGATAACATTTCAGAAGTTTACCATCTTCCATGCTACCATATTTTGAACCCATTCATCCCTTTTTGATAGAATCACAATGGGGGGACCTGGCTAATTGTTCTCTTAGCTTGGGCCATCCACAGAATGCCATGCTTGATTTTTGCATTAAAACTATGAAAGATTATGAAACCCGGAGATTATGAAACCGACAAGTGCCACTCTTGACAATCGTGAAAAGGCGTAAACTTGCGTGGTTCGGGCATGTGATGAGACATGGCTCACTCTCCAAGATTATCCTACAGGGAACAGTCGAGGGTGGCAGAAGGACAGAAGGGCATAGAAAAACCTGGTTTGACAACATCAAGAACTGGTCAGGACAGAGTTTCTCCACACTTGCTCAAAGAGTTGAAGACAGAGACTCATGACGTGCCTTTTGTGCTGATGTCTTCACAGTGACACCCCTACAACCTTAACGGGTTATGGGCTTTATTATTTATTATTATTATTATGAAATTTACACTTTTGCAATGGATTTGTGCTGCCATGAAGTTGGTGTGATGATTTCATAGAGCGCTAGAGAAATGAGACAAAACATTGAAATATTGTCATGGAAGATATAAGCACATAAGTTGGATTTTATTATAGGAAACCAAAATTAAAATGGTTGGATTGTCTTTGCGAACTTTGTTCTGCCCACCTTGCTCCTATCCCACTTCTCAATCTCTGTGTTTCAGCTGGCCTAGCTACTTTGTCAAATCGGCAGATATATTTCTTGAGCTAAAGGTATTTATTTATTATATGAGAAGTATGAAACATTTGGTAAGATTTGAATACTTTTGGTAAGAAGAATACTTTTACAAAACATTTAAATGTAGGCACAATGTTAGCCTTGTGCTCAAGATCTGTTATGTGTTAAAATTGTGTGTTCAGACCAGATAAAATGGTTTGCTTAATTTAATCATCAACCACAATTACATTTATAAATATTTATCTTTTATTATGAGTGCCTTTTCTGTTTACATTTCAGACTGTCATCACTGCTGTCATAGATTTGGAAGATATTAGAAGTTATAAAAACCACATAAAATCTAGGTGTGAAGTGGTGAGTATTGTAGCTAAATGAGAGCTGCAAATGTTGTATTTAGATGTAGAACTGTAGATGTAACACTGATATTTAATAGTATGCCAGTTAAAACTATGCCTGAGGCTAAGTAATAATTTAATCTTGAACAACCACTATAGCTAGCATTTTATTTCATGTACCCAAGTATTCATGTTCAAATTACATCAAATTACAGCCTTAGATGTGTTAATCTTGAGAGGAAAGGATGATATAGCTGACCATGATTGATGACTTAGTCTTCAACCTTTAGCACTGCAAATTTGAACTCATTGAACATGGTTCTTCTTCTGCATTCTCACTAGACCGAGATTTCAGATTCTCTAATAAAGGCAGCCGTCTGCCTCAGATTATCAGCCACGCCATAGAGTTTGTCTTGGACGCTAGTGTAAGTGGGCCACCTCTTTCTTCTCAAGTCTGCATACTGGGGCAGTTCTGTAGGATGTACTTCCTATGATTTCTGCTTCCCCGTTTGTGCCGACCTCTTCCCGCAGTAAGTTTTGGCCACCCTTGTGATGGTAGGTCTGACATTCTTACTGCGTGGCTAAATCTCCGAGGCAGATTGGCAACCGTAGAATCCGTTATCCCATTCCTCATTGTGAGGGGTCGTTGCACCATGTTATGCGCCTTACGGCCTGGTGCATCCGTTTCTGCAAGCATTTGTTTCGGGTTAGCATTCCCTAGTGGACACATGAATCCGATTTCAGCCAAACCTCCTTAGTCGCTCTTACGACATGCATGGCAGGTAACAGTGGTTCTATTCTTTACACCTAAATTTAGGCCCCAGTAACCACTGGGGCGTTAAAAGATAAGATTAGCAAAGTATATGTATGGATGCAAACTTGCATATATAAGTACATATTTACACATCATATATCAGATTCTCTCCCCATGAGATCACTACCTTTTAGTGGTGAGGAACTTGTATACCTACTTGATCTTGAAAGCTATGCTGACAAGAGCTTTACTTATGGTAGGGACATCCATTTCAGACATGTGGAATTATAGAGGTCAGACAGAATGTGACCTGGTCCTCCAGGTTGGGGTTGGGCAAGGGGCATAACTGTATTATGGAAATGGAAACAAGAGATACCGTTGTTGCATCAGGTAAAGGGAGCAAGGTCAATCAGGCAACTGGTTTCATGAAGGAGGGAGATCAAACTCAAAAGGAAGTCTCCACCCAGACAACTAACATTCTATCACCCAAAATCCACATCTGTTATCTGTTGACGGAATGTTAGAACCTTATATGAGAGCGGAAAATTGGCACAAGTTTTAAAGGAGACGAAACAATACAAAATTAATATTTTAGACATCACAGAAGCAAGATGGATAGACTCTGGGAAAATGAAATTAGGAACAAGGAAAGTGATAACTTGGTCAGGCAGATGGACAACATAAAGGAGTGTCACTTATACAAAAAGAACGCAGCAATGCACTTTTAAAATGGAAACAAATTAATGAACATCTTTTATATAGCAGATTAAGCTCAAAATGAGCCAAAATATCTGTTATAGTGTGCTATGCTCCAGCAGAAGATGAAATCAAAGACCAATTTTATGAGAGCCTACAAGCAACAGTAGCAAATGTCCCTAAACATGATGTGTTAGTGATTATTGGAGATTTTAATGCACAAGTGAGAAACGACAACAGTGACAGAGAAAGAGTAATAGGGAAACACGGAATTGTACCTATCAATTAATGGAGAGATGCTGTGAAAATTTAGGGAAATAAAGGATATGATTATTGATGAAACACTTTTCCCACACAGAAGAATACATAAGGCAATATGTAGATCATATTTTGAGATCTCTTCCACAATGCGTGGTAGTTTCTCCTGTGCCAGTTTCTGTTTGTCCAAAGTTTGTCCATCTGGTCTCGCTGATGTCCATTGTATGTTATTTGTAATGCTTCATTTCTTATATTACCTGAGTAGTCTTAGGTTGCTTTGAACACGGTCCTCATATTCCAGAACCGTATTTGGTAATTTTGGTTTTGTCGTTCATCAGGACACTTGGCCAGGTGACTACGGTTGCGACCCTACCAAAAGGGGAAGGGGAAGAATGGATCCCAACAGATGGTAGCATGACCAATTATCTCAACGTTATCATTACTCTTGGAAGAGAATGTAGAGATTGGGGCAACGTGAAGGCTGATCTCGCAGTTAAGCAGCTGATATAAGATAATGCAAGGGATGATGATGTTGTTGTATCATGGGTCGGTTCAACATGGTGAGAAATCCGGCTGGGGTTTCTTGGCTAATGCGCATGGTAGGGTTGTTGCAGAGCGAAGTGGGGCATACAGGACAACTACTTCTAGTATGAGGATGGAGGTTGAGGCCGTACTGCTGCCCTCCATTGGATCTCTGGGACTTCATTTACTGGGGCAGTTGTTGTATCTGACTCTCAGTCGATGCTTACAAGATCCAGAAGGGCAGGTTTCGGTATGAGTGGATGTCGTCTATAGATGTTTCTAACCTCAAGCAGCTTACGTGGATATACTGTCCTGGGCATGCGGGTGTTTACGGTAATGAGAGAGCGTACAGGCTTGCATCAACAGCATCGATTGTTGGGGAGTTGAAGATGGATAAGGGGATATTCTTCGGTCTCTTCGCGACTGTCTGTTGGATGAGGACACTAAAATCGATGTTGAATCGATCAAGCGATTTAAGCAGTTTGGAGTTACCCGTTGTTCAAGTCGAACTGGATGCCTGAGAGGCAGAGTGAGAGGTGTGTTTAATCAGCGAGCCACAGAAACCATCAGTATGCATACTCTTCAATATCCGTTGGGGGAGACTGAGCACCTAATGGTCTGCCGGAGTGTAATGACATCAGTTTAGTAACAAATAACCAATAACTATCAGGACACTATGAGTTCCTTTTTGACTTCAGTCTGTGCTGTTCAATCTGACAGCAGAAGCCTATTTCAAAAACTATTTCTTGACGCGAGCACTTTTTCCTTTGAATTTCGGTAACAATGTTTATTTTTCAGTGCACATATATTAGCGGTGCACCCAGTCTGGAGATTCAATGATCATTTTGTATCCATCCCGTCCCAGTGGCATGTGCGGCCTGTGTGTCCCTGACAGGAACAATGTTCCTGCCAACATAGTTCACTGAGAATCTAAGAAAAAATTCATAACAAAATTTCAGCTTTATTTCTTCCCCATAGCTAAATTGTAATTTGTATCTGAACATGCCTTATATATTGATATGTGTGGACATAAATTTATACTTTTTTGGACAATGTTAAAATAATTGTTTTTATACTCTCATTTAGGCAGCGTCAACCAAGCCATTTCCTCGCATCCAAGTTGATTATTCCCTCTCTGAAGGAGAATACAACCTGCTTGCTGACACTAAGCCAATTTCATTTATGTTCTTGACCCCTGAAGAGGAAATCAGGTAAGATGTTAGTTATGTGTATTCAAACAAGTTTATGTTCATTAAACACAGATATGAAAATTTAGTTAATAATGTAATCTAAGTTTATTTAATTGTTTTCCTGTGTAGCCTTTTTCAGTGCTTTCTGTATTGTTTGACACCTCTGTAACTTATTTGTTACAGTGAACATTCACTCCATTTTCTTTAGTTAATCGAGTCATTAGATGAAACTTGTAAAAAACTAATGTGTCCGTATTAACTGTTATTATACGGCAGATCTACACAATTGACCTAATGGTAGCCATATTTTTACTGGAGTTGTGCTGAGTAGATCTTACATTTCATTTTTTTTTTTTAAATGTATAATATTTAGGTTGCTGAAAAGCCTGGATTAATTTCCTGTCTTTCTCATATTGATATCAAAACAAGCGTGTGAGATCGGCTAAAATTATTTTAAAAATTATTATTGCAGATCCTGAGCAGTTTTTGTAAAATCACCATTAAAAAAATAAACATGGATTCGTCTTCTCTGATTCGTATAAAGCGTCTATTGGCAGAGCAAACATCAGCTTATTTAGACATGAATTGCTTCTGAGAATGGTAACAATAACAATCAGTGTTCGAGAAATGATAATCCTTTTTCTTAAGAATACAATGTGTCTAGTGATGACAGTGATGTTGAGGAGGCGTTTCCTGAAGCTGATCCTAGTAGTAGAAGAAGAGACGTAAGAAGAAATGCTAAGAATCCTGTTATAATAAAAAATTGATCCAGATCACCAATTTCAATTAATCAAACAGACACAGAAATTCAGACAGAAAACTCCCCTGTCAACCATGGTTTGGATGGAGATGTTCTGGGCGATGAAGTCGTTGTTGGTTTAACTCAAAATACGTTTTGCTTTGCCCAACCTCAACTTAGGACTCCTGGGGTGAATTCTGATGTTGTACCTGCAGACTCTTCTGCAGTGTTTTGCTTAACATTCCTATTTACAATGAGATAATGAATGTTCTGGTATTGTCAATGCTGATAGACAGTGCCAGTCCAAAGTTGCATCAGCATGATCAGTCTATCGTAACTATACCCGCTTACATTGATTGAACTTTACAAGTTTTTTCAGTTTACATTGCAAGGGGATTCTATAGAAGCTAAAGATAAGTGACTACTGGTCTCAGGAACCGAGTATGCAAGCTCTTTGACAGATGCTTACAAAAGACGGATTTCAAATGTTGTACCACACAATGTTTCATATTAGTATTGTTGGCACAGAGGAAAGGCAAAAATTTAGCCTTTTTTGCAAAAATTATTAGCAAAATTCCAGAAAGTAAATGGTAATTGGCTGAAAAGGACGATGGACACACAAAATGTTCAATGACTCAAAGCCTAAAAAAGTACCATGTGTAGACATTCTGTTTGTGTGATAGCAGGACAAGCTAGCTACGTTGTCAATGTATTGATTTACTTTGGTGTTAATGCCTCATATAATCCAGAAATTTATGGAAATGATGTGTTCTAGTTAGGGACAAAAAAAGCAAGAAAACCATGCATTTTAGTTTCCAGTGATGCCACTGTGGAGACAAAAGAAATCATCAATCATAGAAAACACAAACCAGATATGATTGATCGTTACAACCAAAGGATGAATGGCTGTGATAAAGTTTATCAGTGCATCACTCATCATCAAGGTGTGTATTCTTTATAGGACGTTGCTCTCTTTGCGGCACATCTGAAATTCACTCTGTCTCTAGCCAGTTCACCCACTTCGCGATGGTTATATTCATGGTTTCTTTAATGTCTTGTAGCCATCTTCTTCTTGGTCTGCCTCTTTGTCCTGGGACCCTGCCCTCTAATATTGTTCTTTTCAGGCCATCGTGACGCTTAATGTGACCAAAGTATCTAATTTTTCTGTATAGTATGTTGTTTATCAGCCAATTCTCTTTCACATTTACAGTGTTCTTTCTTTCTTCTGTCCATGGTATTCGTAGGATCTTTCTGTAGCATTTAGTTTCGAAGGACTGGATTTTCGTTCTTGTTTTTTTGTGTAATGGTCCATGATTCACAACCATAAGTAGCCACTGGAAAAATGCATGTTCTCAATATTTTTAATTTTAATATTTTGCTGGTGCTTTGCCACATGTTCTTCATTGTGTTTAACTTCTTGATTGCTATTGCCAATAGCAATGGAGCATCACTACCTATGGAATATTCATCAGACAAACAAAGAAATGTTGAACATTTTATTTTTTGAAATAACACAGTGGAACTTGTTTGTATTATTTGCACTCACAAGATCAGTCAATGCGAAGAAGCAGGGTCTGCTGCAGTTTTAAAAAACAATTAATTAATGAGTTTTCAATTGCTGCTTCTGTAGATGTACAGACAAATCCACAAAGAACTAGCATTGCTAATTATCACCACAGAAACGCTTCGCTATCTTGGGGGCACAGAATCATATTATTAAAAATCGAGAAATTAAAACAACTGTGTGACGCCGAGTGGTTACGGGCCCAAATTTGGGGTGTAAAGAATAGAACCACTGTTACATGCCACACATGTCATAAGAGGCGACTAAGGAGGTTTGGCTGAAATCGGATGCATGTGTCCTAAGCGTTTAGAAGTCTATACGTTTAGGGGCCTTCCAAACCAATGTGCAACGTATACACGTTCTCAGCAAAGATCAAACATATCACAAAGAGTGATTAAAATTTATCGTAAAGAACAAAGGAAAGGAGAAAAAGAAAACAACTGTTTCGTAGGTAGCAACCCACATGAAAGAGCTAGGATATTGTTTTATTGTGAAGGATGTCCAGACCATGCACACATGCACCCTAATAATTATTTTGAACAATAATCACAAAGTACTGTAGTTTTACAAAAACAATGACAATATACAGCAACATTTCGACAAACAAGGCCTTTATCAAGCAAACGAACAACAGGAGTGACGAATTTAAAAACAAAACATGGACGATTACAGACGGAGACATTCAAACCTAACCAATCGTCTGTAATCGTCCATATGTTTTTGTTTTTAAATTCGCACTCCTTTTGTTCGCTTGCTTGATAAAGGCCTTGTTGGTCAAACGATGCTGTTATTGTCATTGTTTTTGTAATTTGTAAAACTACAGTATCTTGTGATTACGTGTTTCGCTAAAATAATAATTTTACTGCAGTCTCATTTATATTTTGAACAATACCATTCTAAACACTGATGCCGAAATAATTGACACATTAGATAGTTAATTTGTTCATTCCTACACAATGTGATACATTTTTTTCAAATAGGTATAAATGAACAGTCCTCGATTATTTATAATTTGTTATACTCCTTAATGAAACTTGTTTGATGGACTTCAGTTTTGTAGTTTGTTGTTATTGTTATGGTGAGTGTGCACTATTGTGCAACAATAAAAAAAATGGTAGAATTGTTTGTATGCATTTATTTTATATGTTTTGATTATTTTGTAACTACATAAATTTGGCAGTTGACTAGAGACTGAGGAAATGAGGAATTTAGAACAGTCGGAACAACACCTGCTATTAGATTTATTGAACAACAGAGACTCAAAAGGTTTGGCCACTTGGTGAGAATGAACCCAAATACACCAGTTGCAAGTGTACAACCTGAAAATGGAGTCATCAAGAGGAAGGAGCAGACCAAGAAAAAGATGGGTTGATGGAGACATCTTAAAACTCCACAATACCACAGCATAGCAAGCAACCAAGCATGCATTATCTCGGAAACCAATCATCAGTTAAACCTGCTACGCCTAGCGGCAAAAAAGCAGAGAAGGACAAAAGAAAGAAGTGACTAGAGACTTCATTTCTGCACACTTTGATAAATAAAACATTATCTTTGTACTACAAATAAAGAAAATATGAATAAGTTGTTAATGGCAAACCTCAAAATATATTGTGGAAACTCAACTTGTAAAAACGTAGTTTCTCCGTCATATACTTAGAGTTAAAAGGAAATAGAGTAGGAGTGAAAGAGTGATTGGGAGTAGGAGATTTTGTTGTAATTCAACAATGAACTGTTGGTCACATTAAACTTTCTTTTCTTTGGACACATGTGCTAGAGTCAGTTTAATGTTGGTCATCTGACACTTGTATTTTGCCTGTTAAAAAGTGCAGAAGTGGACAGACACGTTAGGGACAGTGTTTCAGTGGTTAGAGGACAGTTTGGACAGCATATTTAGAGAGAATAATGTAATATGTTGTAAAATACTAGAACAATGAAACATTTTTTGGTACTAACTACATGGAGCATGAAGTGACTCACAGTAGTTTAGGAGTCAAGTGATAAAATCAAAATTTGTTCTGTGATTCTTTCTATTAATACATTTTTTTCTAGGTATGGTCCTGCATGTTGGCTGTGGGACTACTTAAGACGAAGTGGCCAGGTGGTTTTTCCTGCCTCTGAGTGGTGGCATTGATAGCTCAAGCACAGCATGCATTGTAGCATCCATGTGTCACATGATTTGTGACAATGTCAAAGCAGGAAGTATGAATACATGTTTGGTAGATCATTATATTTTTATGAAGTATGTCTGCTCAGTAATCTTTTGTCTGGAAAATAAAAGACTTCTGTCTTGGTAGTGGCAATTATATGTTGTCTGGAGAGTAGGTTGTTTTCTGGGCAGTATATGTTATCAAAGACGAAAGTAACAGTAGTATTTTGTCTGGGCAGTAGTATGTTGTCTTGTCTGTAGTTTTGTTTATGCAGTAATATGTTGTTTTGGTAATAGTCTGTTGTGTGGACAATCGTGCGTTGTCTGACAGTGACAATAGTAAGTATGTAGTCTGGAGAGTAGTTTATTCACTGGACAGTAGTTGGTTGTCTAGGAAGTAGCAATAGTGTGTTGTCTGGTCAGTGTCTGATCTATGGGAAGTAGCAATAGTGTTGTCTGGGCATTGTCCGATATCTGGGAAGTAGCAATAGTGTATTGTTTGGGTTGTGTCTGATATCTAGGAAGTAGCAATAGTATGTTGTCTGGGCATTGTCCGATATCTGCGAAGTAGCAATAGTGTGTTGTCTGGGTTGTGTCTGATATCTGGGAAGTAGCAATAGTGTGTTGTCTGGGCTGTGTCTGATATCTGGGAAGTAGCAATAGTGTGTTGTCTGAGCAGTTGTTTTATTTGTGTAGTAATGTTTGCTGGCAATAATCTGTTATCTGGAAAGTAGATTGTTGTTTAGAGAGTAGTCTGCTGTTTAGGTAGCAGTCTGTTGTCTGAAAGTACTATGTTATCTAAGCAGTTGTCGGTTTTATGGGTAGTGGTTTGTTGTTTATCATTAAAAAGTTATCTAGACAGTAATCTATTGTCTGGGGGATAGTCTATCATTTGAATAATAGTCTGTTGTCTGGGAAGTAGCAATAGTGTATTGTCTGGGCAGTAGTCTATAGATAGTGGTAGTTTGGTGCCTGGTCTTCAATTTGTGACATAGACCCAAAGAACTGACCTGTCTTTATTGGGAAACAGTTCCGGTAAGGTATTGCTCAGATTATTTTTGGACACAGATCATTTTTCATCTTTGCAGGAAAATAGGATTGTTGACCCTGTTTTGTTTTCCTTTTGAAAGTACAGAAACTTCTTCTTCTTCTTCTTTTGTCGTCACACTGCTACCGGGTTGTTGCCCAGTGTCGTGGTTTTCTGTTTTTGTCTTGCGCTGTTCTGGTGGCTTGTGTGATTGTTATCTTTGCTCTTTCACAGGATTCTGCTACTCCATCTAACCATCTTTTCCGTGGTCTTCCTCTTGCCTTCTTTCCCGATGTTCTGTTGTAGAAGACTCTGTATACTGTGGAGTTTGGATGCATTCTTATTAAGTGGACAGAAACTGACCACTGATAAAAATTGCTAGGACAAGCACTCTCACAAGACCAACTAGGTACACTGTCAGAACCTCATTACTTTGATGAACCAACTATGCAGGCCTGCTTAGCCATCAAGGACACAACAGCAGATTATTTCTTAAGTGTCGGACGGACCAATCATTTGATAATGGCACTCTGGAATGTTACTCGTCTGGTGTGTGAGAAATTTATTACTAGTCACAACTGTTTAGCTATTCTACTACCACAGCTCATGACTAGCTTACCTCTTAGATACCTACTTACTTTGCCAGACTGCAGTGATGCAGCCTGTTTTTAGTCTCACAATGTGGAGTAGGGTCTTGGTCAGTTCCAGGTCACTGATGACACAGGAGACTGAATTCTGTCATCTTAATCACCTTGACATCCAGTGTATGTCTATATTTATTTTTAATTTGACTTCTAGCTTGGTTTGCAAATTATAATTGTGTTTTTTTTTCATCACAATGTTTATATCTAAACTATATTTACCATTTCTGCTGTTTTCTGCCAGTTCATTATTTCTTTGTCTGTTCACAACAACACTGTTCTGCATATCTTGGAACACTAATCTATGTCCTCACCCTATGTTTTTCTTGTTGACAGATGCAAGATTATCACTCCAAGCATTTAGTTCAGAAAATTGCCAGAACTATAGGCCTTACTGTCTGAACTGTGCATCCAGTGCATAGTCACCATACACCATCTCGCTGGAATATCAGGAGAAGAAACAGCAATACAACTGGCTAAGAAACGTTCAGCAGATTGTGAAACAGGATTTGCGTTACTTATCATCATAAGAAAAGAATGATGAAACCAAATAGAATGTCAACTACTCAAACTATGAACAGATTAGAACAGGTTGTCATTCTGCACCTACGAACAGGACACAAATGACTTTGCATGTATCATCATCATCATCATCGGCTGCCATCTCCACATTGAAGGTTGACTGCAACAAAATTCGAAATTGATAATTCAGCCATGTGTACATGTGTGGAGAGGCACCTTAGACTGTAGAGCTTATACTTCAAGACTGCCTCCAATATAATATACTGAGACAAGATCACTGGCCCAGTGAAGCAACGTTGAAAGGAAAACAACACAGATCTCTGTGAACTACAAAAGACAGTGAAGTTTACTCAAGAAGCAACATTGTAGATATAGGTAATATTTCAAGCAAACGGACAGGCTTGCATCAAGAGCATCGATTGATGGGGAGTTGAGGATGGATAAGGGGGATATTCTTCGTTCTCTTTGCGACTGTCTGTTGGATGAGGACACTAAAATCGATGTTGAATCGATCAAGTGATTTAGGCAGTTTGGAGTTACCCGTTGTACAAGTCGAACTGGATGCATGAGAGGCAGTGAGAGGTGTGTTTAATCAGCGAGCCACGGGAACCATCAGTATGCATACTCTTCAATATCTGTTGGGGAGACTGAGCACCTATGGGTCTGCCCAGAGTGCAATGACGTCAGTTTAGTAACCAATAACCAATCAAGCAAACGAACGGAATCTGCATATCTAGGATTGTTTATTGAAATAGACAAGCCCTCATACCTCATTGCTACAGACACTCTCCCACCTCGCCAGGAATGAAATCCCTAAACTTATTCTCTTCTTTGGATACAGACTGACAAAGCAGTAATTGGTTGACTTCTTTTGGCATCTTGTAGGGCAGCAACAAAATCTTGCCACTTTGCTTATGTGGCCATCATTCACTGGGTGCCCTAAGTCTGACCCATACTGTACTTCTGCACCTCCACTGTTCTCTGTCAGGATGTCTGTGGACTGCCTCTTTTGCCATACATTCAGATCCCACTGTATTGCAGTTGGTTGAATGGTTTCTGGATCACTTCTGAGTACATGTTCTATCCAGCTCCAGAGTGTTTTGTATCATGTGCATTTACCTCTGGTTGAATCTGTTAAGCAGCTCCTGGTTGCTGATGTAATTTGGTTAAAATATTGAGGATTTTTTCAGAAATTCTGTATGAAATGATGACAGTCTAAATGTTTCATTTTCTGTTGTTCTCCGGCATTTAGGTCCTTAGAAAAGTCCTCAAGGTATGCTGCTCTTAAACATCCTTAATTTAGCTTTTGTTGTTTTGAGATCTTCAACACTGTTTATGTTGTCAAAAGCCATTCTGGCTTTTTGTATGCTTGTGTTGATGTTTTTGGCAACTCTATTCTTTCATCAAATGTGTAAATTCCAGTATATCGATTCCTAGTCCACCAATCTGAAAATGGGTAAATAGATAACTTAATGAGAGTTGGAGAAAAGAGTGAATTGCTGTTTGTTACGGATTAAATGCTCTATTGTTGACACTTTCAGCAAGCATCTATAGAGGTGCAATCACATTAATTCTAACTAGTTTTCTAATAGCAACTGTCAGAAAATACAGCATTCTGTGTTGTGTTCTCATCTATTGACCACCTTCTATTTTACAGACAAGTCTGTTTTAGCTGAGATTCAGCGAATTACAGGGCAACCGGAATACATACCAACGGACCCACAGAGACTCGCCAATCAAATCCTTATAACTTGCTATATGGGCTCAGAGAACAGTTCATCAGAGACTAAAAATTATGCTTCAGAACTGGCAGCACAGATTGGCAGGTAAAATACTTCTTATTTTGACACATAATTCATAGTTCATAGTTCATAAGTACGGTTCCAACTTCACTGCAACGGGTCACCCCATAATTGCTCGTTCCTGTGCCAATGAAAATCACACGAAATGCTAACAACTGTGAAATGTTTCCTGTGTGAACTAATTCCAGAATGAAACAGCCGCACACAAAAGCAACCTGCACCGCATAAAATGCTATATGGCCGTCGCTAATGTAGCAACACAAAACTGTTCATCACCTGAATTGCAATTCTTGTCGAAGGAACATCAGTCATGACAAAATCCAGCTTTCTGCACCGCAATATAACTGCACACGGCAGATTGAGTTTGTTCGTCATAACCGATGTCTGCCATTTTCTGAATACACACAACAAACGCATGGTTGACACAGCAAAAGCATTCCATGTAACATTAATGGCTCACAGTGTTGCTCAAGCACTAACTCAGTAGCTCGGCAAACGAAACCGGAAAATACCTGACCAAACATGGCAGAAATGCGCTAGCTAGCAAAGTCGTGTTCAGAATCAAACTCATAATGTTTCAGTTTAATTCTGCATTTGTTCTTTTCTACACATTTTCAGTGTGTCTGTATAGTGTCAGCTGAGTTTATTTTACATGGTTTCATCATCATCAGGTTAATCAGTCTGAAGACTTATTTTTGAATCTTATGATCATGTCTTTCAAGTTCAGACTTAGACAAATGTAGAAAGGACTTTTCATGAAAACATAATGTGGTTTCCCCCTGTCCTTTCAAATCTATATGGTTGAGTACTAAATTGAGTCTATGACAACCAGCTCTACCTCACTAATTTTCTCCTTTCTTGTCAGCCAGTCAGGCATCAAATTATCAATCCAGTTTCTTCCTTTCATTTGCTTGAAGTATTGTTTACATGTTATCTTGTATAAACTTCATGCTTTTGTAGCTCATACAGAGGTCCATGTAGTTTTCTGTCAAGTGTTGTTTCATTAGGCCAGGGATAAAATTCAAGATTGACAATTAGCCATGTTGACAGGCACCACTGACTGCAAAGCACTTACTTCAAGACTGCCACAAGTCATCATCATCATGTGTCTGGCTTAAAATCGCTTCCGTCTCAATCCAAGAGTAATGACAACATTCTGAAAGTTTGCCATGCTCCCATCTATCAGAGCAAAGTTTCCTCCAGAGTAGAAGTCTGCCCAGCTTGTGGCATTGTATCCACATCCACATTGTGTAAAGCAACCCCCTTTGAGATTGCAACACTAACAAACTCATACTCCTTCAGGAATAAAGAGAAACAGAACAGGCCATCTGCATTTTGCATAACCCTTTCCTATCTAAATCTGGCAGTTTGTTGGTTCTAGATAAAGGTCTTTTGGTTTAAATATCAACCTAGTCTTTTGCTCTGATTAAAAAATAATATTTGTGTAGCTTTTACTGTGACTAGCAGAGAACAAAATTTAGACTGATGTTAGACTTTATAAGTGAATACACACATTTCATTTTCAGTTATCACATAGGGATTTCCATAGACATTGCAGTGGAAGCACTTGTCAAGATTTTCTCTGTGGCCTTTTCAGTTGTACCAAAATTTAGGGCTCATGGTGGCAGCTTGAGAGAAAACCTGGCCATGCAAAATGTTCAGGTATTGTGTCCATTATGTATATTCAATAAATAATTTATTAATTCACTATTTAGTGATAGTTTTTATAGCAAGAGCTATGTAACTGATGCTTTATTTTTACACATGAAAATGATTTATTCCAACACATGAGAAGAAATGTCTCCTTGCTGACATCTTAATTTTTGTTTTTACTTTTACTCACTTTTTTAAAAATCTCTCAAACAGTAGTAATCACAGGCATAGATACACACAAATGGACACAGCCATAGATACAAGTGGACACAGGCATAGATACACACAAGTGGACACAGGCATAGATACACACAAGTGGACACAGGCATAGATACACACAAGTGGACACAGGCATAGATACATACAAGTGCACACAGGCATAGATACAAGTGCACACAAGTGGACATAGGCATAGATACAAGTGGATAGAGGCATAGATACATAAAAGTGCACACAGGCATAGATACATAAAAGTGCACACAGGCATAGATACACACAAGTGGACACAGGCATAGATAAAAGTGCACACATGCATAGATACACACAAGTGCACATATGCATAAATACACACAAGTGCAGACATGCATAGATACACACAAGTGCACACATGCATAGATACACACAAGTGCACACAGGCATAGATACATACAAGTGGACACAGGCATAGATACATACAAGTGGACACTTGCATAGATACACACAAGTGCATACAGGCATAGATACACACAAGTGCACACAGGCATAGATAAACACAAGTGTACACAGGCATAGATAAACACAAGTGGACACAGGCATAGATACACACAAGTGCACACAGGCATAGATACACACAAGTTCACACAGGCATAGATAAACACAAGTGCACACAGGCATAGATAAACACAAGTGGACAAAGGCATAGATACACACAAGTGCACACATGCATAAATACATACAAGTGCACACAGGCAATGATACACATGCATAGATACACACAAGTGCACATATGCATAGATACACACAAGTGCACACAGGCAATGATACACAGGTAAGGATACACACAAGTGCACACAGGCAAGATGGGAAAATCATGTGAGAAACCCTTGTAGTTTCATCAGCCAGCACAGAATGTTAGTTGTTAGTCTAAACACACTGAAAAATATGCTTAGGAGGAGATTGAAGCAATTATGGATGTGCGATGAAGATGATCCTCAAATGAAAAATGAAGAATGCATGTACATACAGAAAAATTGAACCATTCACTCACTTACTCTCCCATTCATCATGAGAAAAGAGAAAATAGAGCCTGAAATAGAACACAAACCTCATATGTTCTAATGTTAACCAGATTTCTTAGTAGATATGAATATGGTTTCTATTAACAAGGCAGAGGAAAACGTATTCGTGCTGTTGAATATATGTTACAGAAGAGTCCTCCGTATATTATGGACAAACAAAGAATACAACAGAAGGGAATAATTTCACTTCTTACACAGCACAGAACATATAGAATCAGACAATAAAATAAATTCCTAATGGCTCTAAAAAGGAAATATGTGACTAAAAATGAATAAGGAAGTAAATGCAAAAAAGTAGAAGTGGAAAAAGAAGATAAACAATAAAAATCAAATATACATTTAACATATAACATATATACATATAAAATATGGAGCATGAGAAGATAAAGTACTAAGAAGCATAGAAATGTAGTGTGTTAAGTCCATGAGGTCGCACGGTACCGTATACAGAAAAGTCCTCAGTATATTATGAGACTCCTATGAGTGAAAAACTACTGCATTGATAAAAACCTGGAAGAACAAACATAATTTTATGAAATTGATATGATCATTTTCTGATTTGTAGAATGACTACAGATGGCTACAATGAAATAAAAAAATATTTTGCAGGCCAGAGTGAGAATGGTGTTAGCTTATCTATTTGCTCAGTTGAGCTTATGGGCAAGGGACAAGTCTGGTGGTTTGCTGGTGTTAGCCTCAGCCAATGTGGATGAAAGGTTTGACATAATTTATTCCTTGATATAAAAATATAGGTTATTGGTTACTAAACTGACGTCATTGTACTCCGGGCAGACCCATAGGTGCTCAGTCTCCCCAACAGATATCGAAGAGTATGCATTCTGATGGTTCCTGTGGCTCGCTGATTAAACACACCTCTCACTTTGCCTCTCAGGCATCCAGTTCGACTTGAACAACGGGTAACTCCAAACTGCCTAAATCGCTTGATCGATTCAACATCGATTTTAGTGTCATCCAACAGACAGTCGCAAAGAGACCGAAAATATCCCCCTTATCCATCTTCAACTCCCCAACAATCGATGCTGTTGATGCAAGCCTGTCTGCTCTCTCATTACCATAAACACCTGCATGCCCAGGACAGTATATCCACGTAAGCCGCTGGAGGTTAGAAACTTCTATAGATGACATCCACTCATACTGAAACTTGCCCTTTTGGATCTTGTGAAGCATCGACTGAGAGTCAGATACAACAACTGCCCCAGTAAATGAAGTCCCAGAGATTTAATGGAGGGCAGCAGTAACGCCTCAACCTCCATCCTCATACTAGAAGTAGTTGTCCTGTATGCCCCACTTCGCTCTGCAACAACCCTACCATGCGCATTAGCCAAGAAACCCCAGTCAGACTTCTCACCACGTTGAACCTACCCATCAGTATATACAACAACATCATCATCCCTTGCATTATCTTCTATCAGCTGCTTAACTGCGAGAACAGACTTCATGTTGCCCCAATTTCTACATTCTCTTCCAAGAGTAATGATAACATTGAGATAGTTGGTCATGCTACCATCTGTTGGGATTCATTCTTCCCCTTTTGGTAGGGTCGCAACCGTAGTCACCTGGCCAATTGTTCTCTCAGCCTGGGCCATCCACTACATGCAACGCTTGATTCTCGTGTCCTTAATATCATTAGTGTTCTTGTTTAGTGGATGTCTCTTATCCGCAGTAACCCGCACATATGCCTTGGTTTGGGCGATTGCATGATGGGAGATAGTGATAGAAGGCCAAGCATATATCTCATCTTCACAATGGGGTATCTCTAGTGCAGCCCAGGACTATACGAATACCTTCATTCTGAACCCATTTGAGTAGTTTACATTGTGATCTTGATATCGTAAGAATTCCGAGTCCGTAATCTACCACTGACATAACCAGTCGATCGAACAAAAGGGCAAGTAGTCTCTGCTCAAGGTGTGCGGCCACCATAACTTTGAGAGCCGCAAGACCACGCTTGCAATGTTGTATCGTCTGTTCAATATGGTGTTTGAAAGATAAGACTACGATCAAAGGTTATTCCAAGATAGTGCAGTCTGTCACTGCGCTCGATGGTATGTTCATCAAAGATTACACGGAGTAGATCAGCCTTGACTATGTGATTATTCAGTGAGCACCACAACATACACACCTATTTAGAATTGACCTGAGATTGAGACTCTCTACACCAACCCGAGATGGTATGCAATGTTTTCTGAATGTTGTCAACCATCTCTTGTCTATCTGACCCAGTCCTATATATTAAGATATCATCTGCAAATGTCAATGTCCGACCCAATCCAGTTGGCTGAATTTTAGCTACACTTGCTGTGTAAATATTAAACAACACGGGTGATAGAGGAGAACCCTGGGTGATCCGGGCATATACGTGCAGGATCCGATGTCCATTTTCCCTAAACGTAGTGCAACAGTTCTCTCCATTAAAGAAGCAGCTATCCAGTTCACCAGCCAAGGATTAACTTCACATTTAATCAAAGAGCGCACCATTATTGAAAAATTCACCTTGTTATAAGCATCCTCCAAGTCGATGGCCACATCAACAGTCTCTTGCTTGGATTGGAAGCCTTTATAAACATCATATGCAAACGTGCCAGCATTGTCCATGTCCCTTTCATTGGCCGGTAGCTACCCAAAGTGTCAGGAAGGATGTGGTCATTCTCTAAGTGACACATTACCTTTCTGGCCTCTGATTTGACGATATTGAACGATGGCCGCCCAACTCGATTAGCTTCAAGACCTGAGGACACTGATGGTGTCATTGATCTGGCACTGATCTCCACAACTGATACTACTTTTGCTCGATGGAATGTTCTCAGGGCTCAAGAAAGTGATCATCTCCCCTGCGTTGTTCTTCTTAATAAGGCCAATAATTTGCGACACCGAAGGCCCAAATCTGTCTTTCAGTACACGCCATGCCACTCTGATCATGAAAACCCATTACGTATACTGAGGCAGACTGCCAGAAAGAAGAATGCTAGGACTCCTTTCCTGCAATCACCTTGGTGGTATGAAAATGTTGAAAAAGCATGGCTGGCAAAAGAGGCTGCTACAAAGTCATAGCAGAGATAAACGTAGGACTTTTAAACTATGGAATAGTGTTCATATATTAATAAGATACTAACCTGTCTATATGTAGAGTATATTCTTTATAATCCACAAGCTATTGTAGTAACTGATATTGTCATCGCTCCCAATACCTATCCACAGTATGATATGCCTCTGTTTTTCAGATGGGTGTCTATCACCTACTCCTGTACCCATGGGAATATCTTCTATCGATCTATAAACATCGTCACGTGAATCAAAGTTCAAATTTGTATCACATTCAGAGTTCATTTTAACACTATCACTTGCTAAAAAGTCCGAAAACGAGTCATTTTGGACATCACTATTCATCAGCTACATTGCCCATTTTGAAAATCTTTGTTTACTGATGAAAATCACCCCAAAAAATTGTAAAAATCGGACTTATGTTTACCATGTATGCTAGATCCGCCATTTTGGAGGGATCGTCGGAACAATACGGAAGTAGTGCGTCACGGACCACCGTTTTTGGCTAGTGATACTCCCGTTAAAAAGACAGCGTCAACAACACATGTCGGCCGACAAAGTCTACGACGGCAGTGAAAGGAACTTGGTATTTCGCCGACTTTTGTCGTCGGTGGCAGCCAAAGTGTTAATCTGCTACATCATAAATTTCCTGTAAGTAGTGCGATGTCATATTTGAGGGTTGAGGTGCTCATGCATGTTTGTAAATATAGCACTTGATAATTCTCATCTTTAGCTTATTTGTGTTTTGTTTGGATATTTGTAGCTTTCTCATGAAGTTGAATATACTTTTGGCCATTCCTGTTCTCTTTTTAATCCTCTTTTTTTATTCAATCTCTTTTTCACACCAGCCATTACTTGTAGCTATGTGTCCAAGATATAATAAATTGTTTACTTGCTTTAGTAGTTCATTGTGTATTTTCTATTTAGTTTTGTCTTCCCTTTCTTGCTTATTACAATTATTCATTTTCTGTATGTTAAAGTCCAATCCATATTTCTTACTAGTTTTGTCTGGTTAGCCTACTAGTTCTTGTAGTCTTGCTTATTCTCTGCTACTACTTGCCCATTCTCTGCTACTACTTGCCAATACTAAGTCTTCTGCATATCTTAGGTTGTTTATTATTTTTCTATTGATCATTGGATGAGTTGCTGGAATATTTTCAGATGTTAGGTGGCACCTTTGCCTCACTTTTCTTTTTATGTCAGTGTATAGAGAATAGCTATTTTCAGTTTTTCTTGTTGCTGTTTATTCGCAGTATAGATTTCTGATTTGGTTATGCAGATGACATAGATATGGTAGGAAATAGTGCAAATAAACTGATAATATTCAAACACCTAATGGAATCATCATCAGAAAAAAGGTACTTAATATCAATATAGACAAGGCAGTTTCAGTTTCAGTTTGGAATATCTTCATTGCACTCGGACATGTCCATAGGTGCTCCGATCTCCTTGCAATATCTCCAACAGCGTCCAGCGACTGACTGTACCAGTTCGATTTTGATTGTTGAGCATACTCACGTACCTGTTCTGCTGTTCTTTTCTTGCTACTCCAATCTTCAAACCCAGCTCCTGCAATCGAGTAGTTGACGTGGATTGGTTTAAATGAAAATCTTCTTTGCGGCCACACTCTATGAGGACGTTCAAAATATCAGCTCTATCCATTGGCTGGCCCTCTGATATGGTGGCAGAGCCAGCCAATCAGCCTGCTCTCTCATTGCCAACGACACCCATGTGCCCCGGAACAAAGATAAGTGTGATTCTGCAAATTGTTGACTCTTGTAGTGATTCAGTCCATTGCCTGCGCACCGAACTAGCCTCTACCTTGCGAATCATACTCAATGAATCACTCAGAATGCACGCATGAGTGTAGTTTTGTGACTCCAGCCAACGTAAAGCATTAGTCACCGCCAGTACCTCCATTGTCATGCTGCTTGTTGTCATACGAAATGCACCACTGGCCTGATGGACCATTCTGCCACATGAGCTTGCAGAGAAGTCCATGCAGACTTTTCGTGATGAACTACCGATCCATCTGTGTAAATCACAATGGCACCCTCAATGCAGTTTTCATCAATGACAGCCTTAACTTCTGCATCCAATGCCACGGGATTCCTCTCTTTGCAACTTTTGTCAAATTTAATGATGGTGGAAAAAGTGTTCCCGTATATTGAAGGCATTGGTATCCATTCTTCCCCATAATCGATATTTGTGAGCCCGCATAAGACAAGACAGAATATATGATAATAATAAGAGAGGAAAATAAAAAGTAAACTGAGTACATACAAGTAGATAATATAAAAATCAAATAAACAGAAGCATTTAAGTACTTGCTTCTTACTTATTTACTGCACAAACTTCAATAACTCTAACGTAATAAGACGTGGAAGACCAAAGACCACTCTTCGAAGAACCATCCAACAAGAAAGTAAACTATTGGGATGTAAAACCATACAAGATCTGCAACTACTAGCAAAGAACCGTATCACATGGAGATCTAAAACCTCTGCCCTATGCCGCCTTTGCACGAAAGGAACAAACTAACTAACTAATAAGAGATGAAATAAAAATATATGCGTGGCACGCATGTGCCGGTATACAACTGTAGCAACGCTCTTCTCACTGTCCATGAATGAAAAACATTTTAAACTTAAATTTAACAATGATGCTGCTCCAATCTCCCATAGTCCAACCTTTTTGGGGGCTATCTTGACAGCCACTGACATATAAACACCGCATGATGGAAATGAATAGAAAGGATATAAGAAAACAAAGCATGATGCTGAAGTTGGCTGGCACCACCCGGGGAGCGATAGTCAAATTCTAGGTCAGGTATGCACTGGCGCAATTAGACCAGCCCTGGAATATGTGTCATCATCATCAGGGCAGTGCAGTGTATTTCTAAATGCCGCCCCTTAAATGCTTTTTCTACAAAATAACCTTCAAATATGATTTTTTTTTTTAAACTGTGCAAAATGTAAGAATACTATTTTTATTTTGAAATAATAAACTACTTTATAATAATGATATCAATTCCACAATATACAGAGTCTTCTACAACAGAACATCGGAAAGAAGGCAAGAGGAAGACCACGGAAAAGATGGTTAGATGGCGTAGCAGAATCCTGTGAAAGAGCGAAGATAACAATCACACAAGCCACCAGAACAGCGCAAGACAAAACAGAAAACCACGACACTGGGCAGCAACCCGGTAGCAATGTGACGACAAAAGAAGAAGAAGAAGAACAATCTACTACAGTTTTTCCCTTTTAACTTTTGAAAATTCGTTAATTAGGAATGTGTAGTCTAGCCAATGTAGATTCAATAGAAATTAATGACAGATTTGTTTGGCTTATTGAACTTCTTAAGCAATGTTTTATTAATTTTAATTTGGAAAAATTTCTGTCCCCACAAGCTACAGAGACAAGGAGTGTTAATAAAATTCTCAGAGCTTCAACAGTATTCAGATACAAAGTAATTTAAGTTCTTTTGGCACAAATAATTTAAAACCTCCAAAGTTTTCATAGAATACGGTACCATTCGTGAAACATCATGTAATTCTTCTTGAAGATGATTTGCGTTTATATCTGATTCATTTTTGACCGAAAGTGTTGACTGGAGACTAGTACAATAATTTTCTAGCGTTTTGTCATCTATATCTTTTTTTAAAATGTCATATAAAAACTGATATTTTTGCTATGGGTTTCAGAAGCGTGAATCGCTTCATTCATAGAATTACGGGTAATATCCGGAATATAATTGAACATTGGCTGAAATCGGATGCACATGTCCTAAACGTGTAGAAGTCTATGCGTTTAGGGCCTACAAAACCAATGTGCAACGTATACACGTTCTTGGCAAAGATCAAACATATCACAAAGAGTGATTAAAATTGGTCGTAAAGAACGAACGCAAAGAAGAAGAAGATAATTGAACAGTTTATTTAAAAATTATTCTCTGTTAAGGATTCATCGACAGCTTCTTCATAGTCAGATTGACTCTTTTCCTTCTGGCTCTAGCTTCAGTTTCGGCAGGAAATTATATACGAAAAATGCAAATATTTCTGAAGCAACTCTCTCTCTCTATCACACATAGAACGCAAAAGTAGCTGAATATTACCTAAATAACTATCACATACAGGCACACTTTCCGCACCTGAGATATACCCAGTCCATGCAAATGTTACTTTTTAAATTTGAGTCCCTATTGTCATAACATAATCATTATCAATGATAATAAATAATTACAATTGCTGTAAAAAACAATAATTCTCCTTCTTGATCTAATTTTTAAACACAAAAACTGAATTAGTATAAATGCAAAAATATTATACTGATACAGATATATTATATATCTGATTTACTGAATTAAACACAGCACTGCCATTTGCCACTTCTCGAGACAAACTAACATTAAAATCAAATATTGTGAATAATTGTAAACTCAAAGCAGAACTATCAACAATTAAAACGTGCAATTGTCTGTTGTGATAACAAGCTTTTAGATGCGGCGGCGTATATTAAAAACAAAAATAGCTTAGTGCTGTCAGATCAAATGTCTTTCGCCGAGCGCTCGCCAACGATGCACCAGAACCCAAATCAAAAAGTACAGAAAGCGCTATGGCAGAGGCGTGTGAAAAATCATAGACCGTATACATCAATATCAGAATAACATAGAACAATATAGAAAAGCGTTGCGTAAAGATTTTAAATTATTGTATGGTTCAAATTGTATTTTGATTTTGCTGTTTATGCCGCCCCCATATGGTGCCGCCTGATGCGGTTTCCTCTCTGTGTCATAGCACGGCTCTGATCGTCATTGACATGAGCATCTCACTCACACAAATCAATACTGGAAAAAACTAGAAATCGATGTCTTCGTGCTATTTTGAAAGCTATCAAACCTACACCTATTTTGCAGAAATGAAAAAGGCAGCTCTCCATCCATAAGTTGTCAAACAAATGTACCTAGTGAAGAAAGCAACTACAATGGAACATCACTGCATGTTTTCAGAAGACAGTTGGACACAAATTTACACAGACAGAATGGCAATGGAGACGACCATAAATGGTGAAGAGGGGGTTGACACTAAGCATTCAGATGCGACTAGAGTGTCTCTAACCGCCCCCACTAGACAAATATGTTCCAACTGCAAAGCAGAACTCTCTGCCCTGCTGATGGGAGCACTGGCAGGCAAGATGGCCTTTCTTACAGACACATTGTCAACTGTTCAAGTCATGGAGACTAAATCCACTGACAGCATGGTACAGAACATGGAAAAAGAATTTGCCCTGCTGTCAAAAAAGGCAGAAATTCACCTGCATCGGATTCCATCTCACTGTAGCATTGAAGAATATGATACTGCCACTGTTTTGGCTAGGAAAAGCAGTGCCCAATAACAAATCTACCAACCAGTCTTGCGAAAAGGTCCAAACCCTCAAAAAGAGAAAATCTGCAGTAGTCTGGAAAGCAAACACTGGATATGATAATAGCAAAAACTTCCTGAAAAAACCCCAACAGAACAAACCAGGTCATTATATTTAACCTACATACCGGACACTGTAGATTTAACAGACACATAAACTAGAAATTGCCAGTGCCTCCAGCTGGAACAGACAACGGAGCATGTCCTGCAAAATTGTCCTCTTCTGGGGAGGCTGAGAAGCAACATGTCATCACACCCAGTCGACCTGAAAACTAAGCTTTGGGGAAACCGGACAGACCTCAAGCTAACTTTCTAGTTTGTGGTCAACAGTGAATTAAAAGATCACTGAAGAAGAATGTAAGTACACAAATAAATGTTTTTCAAGTTTGCATCAACAATTGTTTGTTACTGTATTCTCCTAATTGTATGTATTCTAGCTTGCGAGGGTACATGACCAAGTATGACTGCTCAAGTGCTGATATAAATCCAATAGGGGGCATCTCTAAATCAGACTTGAGAAAATTTGTACAGTATTTCTCCAAGACATTCAAGTACACAGTGTTGGATAAGTAAGTTACTGTTTCCTTAATATTCTTCTTCTTCTTTTGTCGTCACACTGCTACCGGGTTGTTGCCCAGTGTCGTGGTTTTCTGTTTTTGTCTTGCGCTGTTCTGGTGGCTTGTGTGATTGTTATCTTTGCTCTTTCACATGATTCTGCTTCGCCATCTAACCATCTTTTCCGTGGTCTTCCTCTTGCCTTCTTTCCCGATGTTCTGTTGTAGAAGACTCTGTATACTGTGGAGTTTGGATGCATTCTAATTAAGTGGCCAAACCACTTCATTCTTTGTTTATCTATGTAATTCAAGCACGGTTTTGTGCCAACTTTCTTTCTTATGCTGATGTTGGTGATTCTGTCTTTTCTTGTGTTATTGGTAAGTTTTCGCAGGCCAGGCATTTCACATGTAGTTATTTTTGTGACTGCGCTTTGCTCAATGTCCATGTTTGGCTCTGGTAACACAAAGTAGGTATAAAAATGCTGTTGATCATCTGTTGCTTAGCTGCCTGTGAAATTTTGGGTGCCTTAACAATGGGGCTAGCTGGTAGGTTACAGCATTTGCTTTTGTACTCTAGCCTCTATCTCTCTATCTAGTCTTCCGTCTTCTGTGAATATGCTTCCTAAGTATTTGAATTCTTTCACTTGGTTTATTTTAGTGCCATTGACATAGATGTCTAGATTATTATGTTTTCTTCATTTATGTTTTAGTGTTGTTGATTTTCATGTCATGTTTTACACAATTTTTGTTCAAGGTGTCAATATGATGTTGTAGATCTTGTTCATTTTGATGTATCAGGCACTGATCATCTGCAAACAACAGTTCATTTATTTCATCATTATCTGAATTTGACTTTTGAGTTATTTTATCCATATATGCAATAAAGAGTAGTGGTGAGAGGACACAACCTTGTCTAACACCTGATGTAATGGAGAACCAGTTGGTCATTCCTTCTGTTGTTCTTACTGTACTCTGGCTATCTTGATATAAGGCCATGATATTACCTAATAGTTGTCCCTGGACGCCATATTCTTCAAGGATCTTCCATAGTTTGCACCTGTTTACTCTATCAAATGCCTTTTCTTGGTCTATAAATATAAGCTGTTTACTTTGATTGTATTCAATTGTTTGTTAGCAGATCTGTCTTAGTGTAAATATTGCGTCTGTGCAGCTCTTACCCCTCCTAAACCCAAACTGGCTATTGCTTAACTGGGGCTCTAATATATGTCTTGCTCTTCGCTCCAATATTTTTGCAAACATTTTTCCTATATGGCTCAAAGAGAGATACCCTGTATGTTTCACACTCTCTTTTGTCTCCTTTGTTCTTCCATATTGGGACTATAATAGCTCTCTGCCAGTCATCTGGAGCCTCTTGTGCCTCCCAGGCTATGTTAAAAATTCTGGTCAACCATGTTATTGCTGTTGTCTTACACGCAAGTAACATTTCTGTTGTTATGCCATCTATCCCTTCTACCTTTTTTCTTTTGCTTTGATTTAGTGCCATTTCGACTCGATTCTAAAATGTTCAATTGTTGGTATTTTCCATGTTTCATTTGAAATGTTTCTGTACCTTGTGTTTAGCAGTTTAACAGTTCCGTAAAATATTCTTTCCATCTGTCTTTAATATCTTTGCTGTTGGTAAGAGGTTTCCTAGACTTGTTATTTATAATGGTGACTGGATTGAATTGTTCTTCTCTTAGCCTCATTGCCTTGATGCTTCTGTAAAATTTTCTTTTGTGCCTTAGTGCATAATTCCGCTAAATGTTCTCTATACTTTGCCCAAGATTCTGATTGTGATGACTTTACTTTATTTTTACTATTCATTCTTGCTGTTCTGTATTTAGTGTAGTCTTCATCTAATTTTGACTTTTGCCACCTGTGAAAACATTTTTTTCTTTTCTTGTATAGACCTTTTAACTTCTTCATTCCACCATGCTGTGTGCTTTCTGTGCTTATTTAATTTTTTAAGTCCACAATTTTCTTTCACTATATCCATGATATTTGTTTTGAAGATTTGCCATTCCTATATCCCAGTGGAAACAGGAGTGAAACAAGGCTGCGTCTTATCGCCAATGCTCTTTGGAATAGCAATTGACTGGGTCATGCGAAAATGCACCAATAACGCAAATATGGGCATCAAGTGGGTTGATAAAATTTTAGAAGACCTTGATTTTGCCAACGATATAGCCCTTTTGAGTTCATCACACCAAGATATTCAAATGAAAACAAACCTTCTCCAAAATATCTCAGGACAAATTGGTCTCCAAATCAACACCACAAAAACAAAAATTCTTGACCTTACCAGCAGTCCAGAAAATATCCAACTAAAAACTACACTCTTGAAAAAGTCAAAAGTTTTATATACCTAGGAAGTATGATGACATCTATGGGGGATATAGCGCCAGAAATTCCATACAGAATCGCATTGGCATCAAGTGCTTTTAACAAATTGTCATATATATGGAAGTCCAATTCACTCAGCAAGCACTTAAAATTAAAGATCTTTAACTCTTGTGTGATTCCAGTATTAACTTATGGATGCAAGAGTTGGAAAGCAACAAAAGCTCTAGAAAGAAAATTAGATAACTTTGAGAATAAATGTCTTAGAAGAATACTGAACCTCAAATGGTCAGATTTCAGACCTAATACACAAATAAGACAAGAGACCAAGCAAGAAAATGTATCAAATTTTATAAGAAAGTGCCGCTGGAACTACATCGGCCACACACTTAGAATGGATGAGAGAAGACTCCTTACCAATCCCTCATATGGACACCAGAGGGAAAAAAAACGAGGAAGACCAAGAGAGACTCTGCGTAGAACCATCACCAGAGAAGGCTCAACGATGGGCCTAGTAAACATTAAAGACCTAAAACAGATAGCAACGAACCGCGAGACATGGAGAGCTATGACCTCTGCCCAATGCGCCGCCCACAGGCCCAAGAGGAAAGACTAACTAACTAATATTAAAGGCAGTAAACATTGGATTTATTGGGTCTGCCATGGGCATGTTGCCCTTCTTGCTTTTTAACTGAAATATGTCATTCAGGCCCTTTAACACTTTTCTTCTTCTTCTAACCAGGGCTGCGAGTTTTCACTCTTGAGCAGCCAATGCCAATTTGTAGAATCTGCATGTGTTCTGTAATTGTGGAAGACTAGTGTAAAGTGTATTATGAACAGATGGGTGTGGTGGGAGGAGTTCTTGTCTAGCATTATGTAGTCCAGGACATTCAAGCAAGATATGATGTACTGTCTCACATGAATGACTGCACTTTCTACAGTGTGGTAGGTGTGTGGGTTTTATTCTGTGTAGGTGGTAATTCAGTCCAACATGTCCTGTTTTTAACTGGAAGATAGTACTTTGATCTCTTTTCATTGTAACAGATATTGTCCCTGGGGTTTGGTCTATTCATCTCTGTATACATGTCCCGACTAGTTGTCCCCATAACCCATCGGTTCAGCCTATCTCTGGAGTTGTTTTTCAGAATCTGTTTTATATTTTGTATGCTAACAGCTTTGTCTGTGGTTTTAATGATCCCTTTTTGGCCAGATGGTCTGCCTTGTCATTTCCTGGGATATTTGTGTGCCCAGGTATCCACTGTAGAGTGACATTAATATCAAAGGAGGAAATCAGATTGTGGATGACTGATGCCAATTACTGGATCTCGCTTGACTGATTCTGCTGTTCTTCTAAAGCTTGTAGTGTGGACAGTGAGTTAGTGAATACTATCATGTCTTGGACAATACTTTCTCCAAGTTCAAATTGCTGGTGGACTAGTTCTACAGCGGTCTTTATGGCTATAATCTCTGCCTCATAGTTGGAACATATATTACCACAAGGTGCACAGTAATTATAGATAGTTCCATCTGGATATTTCAGGTATATGCCGCAGCAAGCATAAGTAGTGGCTTTGAAAGCTGAACCATCAGTGTAGGCATGGATAGAGGAAGTTGGATAACTGTCTATTGTCTCCAATGCACATGTTGTTACGATTGGCGCAAGTGTTGCTTTGTTTATAGTTTTATCAAGGAGGTATTTCTCGATTACTGGTTGTTTATGTTTAGTCATGGTGGTGGGCCGGGGCATCTTGTAATCGGTTCTCTGTCAGTTGGGAGATGGTAATGTTCTTCGAGATTTTTCCCAACTTCCAGCAATGATTTTTGTTGGATTCTTTGATTGGATTTCCACCTGTCAATAGTTTGTCTGTTGGGATGGTTTTTCTATTCTTTTATATCGCTCGACTGCTTCTATTAGTGCCCTTCGTCTCCTAATATCTAGTGGTTCATTGTTAGTGTCGATTTCACAAGCAGCAGTTGGGGTTGTTCTCATTCTCCCACATATAAACCTGAGACCCTGATTCTGCACTCTGTCCAGGGATGTTGTGATGTGCTCACTTGCTATAGCTTGGAGAGGAAGGCAGTTGTCCTTTGTAGATCTTACATTGCCAAGATATAGTTCTGTCATCTTCAGTTGTTTGTCTAATTTGACTCCCAGGTAAGTCGGGTTTTCCTTTTCTTCGGCAGTGCTCCATTTATTGTAAACCGAAAAGTTCTTTGAGTTGTTTTGGGGCTGCGGGAGAATGTAGTATACACAGTTTTCTGTTCATTGACTTTAAACTTCCATAGGTTGCAATATGTTGAAATTATGACAAGGGTTCTATTAACCCTTTGACCGCCATATACGGAAATATACGGGTTTACGAGGCGCCGTATACGGAAATATACGGGTTTTTATATTGTTTCGGAAGAATTCGCTAAATAAAACGAGAAGTCCAAATTTTATATAGCTTGAACTGTGACCTATTAGTAGGACGAACAGGGAAGTTTTCCTTATTTCACGCCGAAAACTGATCGGAGCTAGTATTTCTTTGTGAATTTTATAAATTGTGCTTCGTAGTTCGAAATTTTTTGGGAAATGGCTTCTAATTTCAATACCGATAGTTAAAGTGAGGACTTTGAGTTTGAGGGACATTTCATGCAGCTAGGTGAGATAGGGGATTACATTAGATCTTGTGATTCTGAGAGTGATGTTGAATTGTCCAGTGACGACGAAGCTGAACCTGTCGACCACGATGTTCAATTAGATTTAGAGGATTTTTCTTCCGACATCGAGGAGACTGACCCTGTGCCCGTTGTTGACAGGGATGGTTGGAGTGATACCACTTCCCTATTAGTTGTGGAGCCATTTATGGAAGAGAGTGGGCCTTCTCATACACTAGAGGAGGGTGCAGAACCATTCGATTATTTCAGCTTAATTTTTGAGGAGCAGTATTTTGAATTTGTACGCTGATCAACGTCAGAAAAGAGCTGGGAAAATTGATTCAAAGTGGGACGCAGTAACTGCTGCCGAAATCAAGGTTTATCTGCAGAATTACATCTTTATGGGTATAATTTCTTGTGAAACTTTATCCAGTTCACAGTATTGTTGCTCATTATTTGAATGTTCTACAAGCAATAGTTTTATTATTATTAATTTTTAGAAAGACATGTTGCGTTTTTGAGGAGTTATTCCCCTTTTAGTGTTTTTATGAGGTAATTTTTTTTGATGTGCTGGGGACCAAAGGGTTAAGCTTAGCCAGAGTTAGTACCAGGTATTTCTCGCATGTCCATATTACAAGGTCGTCAGCAAAAAAGGCTTTCTGTGTGTTTAGAAGGGATGGGAGATTATTGATGAAGATAGGAAAAGGATGCAGCTAAGGGCAGAGCCCTGTGGGAGGCCTTCCTCTAGGGTTCTCTTGGAGGACATTATTCCACTAAAAGATGTTCCAATTGTCCTGTTTTGGAGCATCTTCATCAAGAGGCCCTTCCTCCAGACTTTGTCAATGCTTACTGTAAATCAATGAAAACAGCGGTTATGTGCTTTTCATTCTGGAATCCATCAATTTTATTCTGTACAAGTCTGAAGAGTTGGTCTTCTGTTCTGCAGCCCTTCTAAACCCTGCCTGGGTATTTTCAAGTTACTGGGTCTTTTCATCCACCAATAAAGTCGGTTATTAACCATTCTCTCCACCAGCTTTCCTAAACATGAGGTCAATAAGATGGGCCTGTAACTTAGGGAGTTGTCTACTTGTTTCTCTTTCTTGAGGATGGGAGTGATATTGGCTGTTTGCCAAGTAGCAGGTATCTTGGCTGCTCTCCATTTATATCGGTTAGCAGTATCAACCTAGCCAAGAGGGCCCATATGGCATAACATTTCATTCTTAATCTTATCTGGGCCTGGGGCTTTTTGGAGGTTTTAGTTTTTTCATTGCTGTTTCCATCTCGCATAGACTAAAATCTTGTTCAAATGCACATATGTTCGCTACTGGTGCATTTTTTTACTTTTAAAGATTTTCCATAAAGCTTTATCCAGCTGTTTTCATCTTGTGCTGCTGTTAACATTAGCAAAGTGTTTGTTGAATATTTCAGCTTTCTTTTTGCATCTATGATGGTTTCATTGTTTCTTTTGATGGGTCTGGGATTTTCTTTCTTTCTAGTACCTGTCAGTTTGTTTATCAGATCCCATGCCTTATGGCCATCTTTATTTAGATCAAGTTTCTGACATGTGTCTTGCCACTTCATCTTCTTTGCTGCTTTAATTAGGAGGCGAACTTTAGCAGTCCAGCGATTATAGTTGGTTTTATTAACTCGATTAGGTTCTTTTTCAGCTTGTTTCCTTGCTTTTCTTCTATCCAGCACTACTTTTTCTAGATCTTTGTTCTAGTATGGCTTATATTTTCTGGTGTTTCCATTTGGAATGGCTTCTCTCGCAGTTTCCAGCATTTTACAACATATGTTAGCAGAGACAGTATCGATAGTGAGGTCAATTTTGTCCATGCCTATGTTGGTCTGGTTCTCGAAGAGCGGCCAGTCTGCTTTTCTGAAATTCCAGAACTTTCTACTTCTATACACTGAACTTCTAAGTTGCTTGGTAGTAACAATTATCGAAAAAGGGGGAAGACTGCAGTAAAACTTGGTAAAATAGCGAAACACGTACAAACAAAGTACTATAGTTTCACAAAATACAGAAACAGTGATGATAAACAGCAACGTTTCGACCAAAAGGCCTTTATCACGCAAACGATACAACAGGAGTGACGAATTTCAAAGAACACTTACAAATGGACGATTACAGAAACATTCAAACGTATCTAATGAAAATCTGGGAATAAAAACGAATAACGAAATAAGTGCAACATAAAAATAGAAGTGGAAAAGAAGAGAAACAATAAACAATCAAGTGAATTTATAACTTATATAAATGAAGCAAATACAAATATAGATTACAAGGCATGAGATGAGAAAGTACTAAGAAGCATAGGAATGTAATGTGTTGAGTCCAAGAGGTCGCAAGGTACCATACCACGAAATAAAACGGTTCTCCAGAGCAAATCGACTGCGATCATCCGAGGAACATGATCGGATGGCTGTGACCTGGACATCGCAAGCTCTTGAATGGCCAGTATCATTGAAATAAGTAGCTACAGGGGTCACAGAGCATCGGCGTATATCGCGCAAGTGTTGAGTGAATCGGTCACTGAGCCTCTTACCGGTCTCACCAATATAGGCCTTGTTGCACCGCTTACAGGTGATGGCATATTACGGGACTCGCACATGAAACTGTCTTCAATAACAAATGTGGCTTTTGGAAAAGACACAGTGCGGGTCTGTATTACATAAGCACACATGTTGCAGCGCCGGGCGACACTGGATGGTGCCAAAATGACTCTGAATATTAGGCTTGAGGCGACTGAACCAACATATCCTTAAGACTTCTGTCCCGTCTGTACGCCACCGAAGGATAGTATTGGAAGATTGAAGGTTTCTCAGGATCAGACTGAAGAATGGAGAGATGACGGAATAAGACTTTCTTCACAAGGGAACTATGAGGGTGGAAAGTTAAGATAAGTTTCACCCTGTCAGAATTGGAAGTTCTATGCTGGTTAGAAAGGGCCTCCTGGCGAGCAATTTGCTGAACGCGATGCTATTCGGTTTACATCTCACATCTCTACCTCTTGTGTCAACTTTCTTGACATCACTATCACCATCAGCCTATCTACCATCACTACATCAGTATACTATAAGCCTACTGATGCACATAGTTTTCTCCTTTATACCTCTTCCCATCCCCAGGCTTGTCGTGACTCTTTACCTTTCTCTCAACTCTTGCGCCTTCATCGCCTCTGTAGTGAGGACGATGATTTTCTCGATAGAGCTCACAAGATGCTTGATTTCTCTCCATAGCGCCTATACCCAGAGAATGTGCTTGCATCTGCTATGCATTGCGTTCAGCAAATTACTCGCCAGGAGGCCCTTTCTAACCAGCATAGAACTTCCAATTCTGACAGGGTGAAACTTATCTTAACTTTCCACTCTCATAGTTCCCTTGTGAAGAAAGTCTTATTCCGTCATCACTCCATTCTTCAGTCTGATCCTAAGACACGTTCAGTCTTCCAACACTTTCCTTTGGTGGCGTACAGATGGGACAGAAGTTTTAAGGATATGTTGGTTCACAGTCTCCTCACGCCTAATATCCAGAGTCATTTTGGCACCATCCAGTGTCGCCGTCTGCGCTGCAGCATGTGTGCTTATGTAATACAGACCCGCATTGTGTCTTTTCCAAAAGCCACGTTTGTTATTGAAGACAGTTTCACCTGCGAGTTTCGTAATATGCCATCACCTGCAAGTGGTACAGCAAGGCCTATATTGGTGAGACCGGTAAGAGGCTCAGTGACCGATTCGCCCAACACTTGCGCGATATACGCCGATGCTCTGTGACCCCTGCAGCTACTCATTTCAATGATACTGGCCATTCAGGAGCTTGCGATGTCCAGGTCACATCCATCCGATCATGTTCCTCTGATGATCGTAGTCGATTTGCTCTGGAGCATCGGTTTAATTTCGTTGTATGGTACCTTGCGACCTGTTGGACTCAATGCATTACATTCCTATGCTTCTTAGTACTTTCTCATCTCATGCCTTGTAATCTATATTTGTATTTGCTTCATTTATATAAGTTATAAATTCACTTGATTGTTTATTGTTTTTCTTCTTTTCCACTTCTAGTTTTGTGTAGCATTTATTTCGTTATTCGTTTTTATTCTCAGATTTTCATTAGATACGTTTGAATGTTTCTGTAATCGTCCATTTGTAAGTGTTCTTTGAAAGTCGTCACTCCTGTTGTATCGTTTGCTTGATAAAGGCCTTTTGGTCGAAACGTTTACGTTTATCGTCACTGTTGGTGGTAACAGAGATAAATATGGGGAGATGGTCACTCCCTATATCATCCAAGACAGTGATAGTTGTTACATCTATAATGTCAGCTGATACTATGGTAAGATCTGGTCTGCTATTCGTACCATGGGCTCTGTGCAGCAGTGTTGGTTTGGTTTCCGAGCTCTGCAATACCGTGAGGTTGGATAAGTTACACAGGTCTTCAATGCCTCTCCCTCTTTTGTTGTAATCTTTGTAACCTAGGGCTGGTGTGTGTGCATTAAAGTCTCCTGCAATAATTGTTCAGGTGTACATGGGTTCCTTGAATGGCTGGTCAGAGGTGCAGGTTGGTGGACAATAGATATTATGTACAGTATATCTCACTCCATCAAACCACACTTGGATGGTCTGGGTGTCTATATTGTTGTGTGGTCTGTTGTGGACTTCTGCCTGCACATCATTTCTTATCAGTGTCATGAGCCCTTGACATCTGTTGCACTCGCATTTGTATTGGGTGTAACCAGTGATGTTAACTCCTCTTTGAGGTAAGATGGTCTCTTGTATAAGGACAATGTGGATATTTCTCTGTTGTAGAGTTCTTTCAAGCTCAATCTTTTTATTCTACAGTCCTGAAATGTTGATCTGCAGTATATTAATAAATCCCTTTACATACTTATCACACGGAGCGAGGGGTTTCATTTGCGTGCTCAGATCTTGTTGATCGAGGCGACAGACGAGCTCGTATCTATTATATTTGTGTTTTACTGGCATTATGACTGGAGTTATGTTGCGACAATTATATCCCAAAGAGATTGTCAGGCATAGATCTCTTACTTGATCTGGGGCCCCTGGTAGTTCCGGGCAGATATGTGCTATCAGGGTGTCATGGGTCGAGCTTGTGGGGAGCACAGTTCACCGCCGCACAATCCCTGCTAGTTATAAGTGCACCATGTTTGCAGGCCTTTATCACTAGCTCTGGTTCTGGGCTATTCACTATGGCGTGTCACGCCACTTGCATACTTCTCATGGGTACAGTGAGCAAATGGACTTTGGGATGGCTGCTACAGCAGAGGACAGAGCATGAATGGGAATGCCATGATGTCGATCTTATAACATAACATATGTGTTGTGAGCATCTCCACCCATCCAGCTATTCCCTTCCAACACACAGTCCGTCTTCACCATGGGTCCCTGTAAGCAGTGTGACCCTATCTGGCTCAGTGCAATGCCAGTGTCTTATCACCTCTTGTCGCAACTGGGAAGGAAGTGGGAAGGGGGCGTAAGGAGAATGGGGGACGTGGGACGGTTAAACAGGATTTCTCCCACCCACTCATGTTATTGGTTACTAAACTGACGTCATTGCACTCCGGGCAGACCCATAGGTGATCAGTCTCCCTCAACAGATATCGAAGAGTATGCATACTGATGGTTCCGTGGCTCGCTGATTAAACACACCTCTCACTCTGCCTCTCAGGCATCCAGTTCTACTTCTACAACCACTAACTCCAAACTGCCTAAATCGCTTGATCGATTCAATATTGATTTTAGTGTCCTCATCCAACAGACAGTCACGAAGAGATCAAAGAATATCCCCTTTATCCATCTTCACCTCCCCAACAATCGATACTGTTGATGCAAGCCTGGCCGCTCTCTCATTACCGCAAACACCCACATGCCCAGGACAGTATATCCACGTAAGCCTCTGGAGGTTAGAAACTTCTATAGACAACATCCACTCATACTGAAACCTGCCCTTCTGGATCATGTGAAGCATCGACTAAGAGTCAGATACAACAACGGCCCCAGTAAATGAAGTCCCAGAGATCAAATGGAGGGCAGCACTAACGGCCTCAACTTCCATCCTCATACTAGAAGTAGTTGTCCTGTATGCCCCACTTCGCTCTGTAACAACCCTACCATGCGCATTATTCAAAAAACCCCAACCGAACTTGTCACCACGTTGAACCGACCCATTGGTATATACAACATCATCATCCCTTGCATTATCTTCTATCAGCTGCTTAACTGCGAGATCAGCCTTCATGTTGCCCCATTCTCTTCCGAGTCCATACATGTTGTTTAGCCAGTCAGCCGAGACTGTTTCCCGGGGTGTGGCACATGGTGCCAAATATGAACTAGGTGAGAAGTAGGGACAAAATAGGATCATGACTATCCATGGACACGGCCAGGATACGGCTGTCATTTTCTGTGTGGTACTACCCCTACCTTCTCACCCAACACCCCCCTTTAACACTTAAACGTTCATAGGTTTGTAGGATTTTTTTGTTCTTTTGATTACCTGTTCTATTATATGCAGCCATAGAAATTTCTTGCATTGAAAATAGGCATCTTATATATGGTTGTAAAGGTAATTGAATGGACTATCAAGATACCTGTTTTTAATATCAGTTTGATGTAATATGTGACATTGGTGACCTAATTTTGGTGATGCCAAAAATATATTTTTATACAAATAGCAAATAATTATAGTCACAAAGAAGGTAAAAATGTATCTTTGTTCTAATGCGCCAATTTATTAAGTATCACCACAGCCTCCTCTCGATTTTCTCCAGATCTGATCTGATCCAGTCTGACAACCTCAGATTTGTAGGTTTCCATACATCTCCTAATACAGTCTCTTAGTACCTTCAATTTTACACAAAATGTCCAAAAATGGAGTTGTTTGAACAATAGTTATTGGTTACTAAATTGATGTTATTGCACTCCGGGCAGACCCATAGGTTATCAGTCTCACTAAACAGATATAGAATAGTATGCATACTGATGGTTCCTGTGTCTTGCCGGTTAAACACACTCCTCACTCCTTCCCTCAGACATCCTATTCTGCTTGTACAACATGTAATTCCAAACTCTTTAAATCGCTGGATAGATTCAACATCTATTTTAGTGACCTCGTTCAAAAAGCGGTCGTAGAGAGAAACTAGAACATCCCCCTATCCACCAACTCGACAATTGATGCTGTTGATACTAGCTTGTCCGCTTTCTCAATGCCGGAAACATTCGCATCCACATAAGCATCCAGAGGTTTTAAACCATAGCTGATGGCTCCTACAAGTCACTGAGAGCGCCACTATTTAAAAAAAAAAAAAAAGAGAATTTGTTTTTCTACAAAACGGAATATTACTCATAAAAGTATTTTAATAATTGAAAAAACTACAGCTGAATTTGTACATACACCTGCAATGAGAAAATAGGGCCTAAATTTAATTCAGCCACAACCCATTGTTCCATAGCTAATCAGTTAATAGACTGCATTTACTCATTCCACAACCTGCCATTTTGGACTTTCTGAAGCATCAAGTGAGAGTCGGACACAACAACAGCCCCAGTAAATGTCATTCCAGAGAGCCACAAGGGCAACAGTAATTGCATAAACCTCCATACTCATACTCGAAGTAGTTATCATACTCGAAGTATATGCTTAACTCCTCTGTAATAATCCTACCATGCACACTAACCAACTTGACTTCTCACCATGACACATCAGACCCATCAATACGGGGTCAAAGGCGCAAGAAAACAATGGCAAAACATGTAATCACAAAGTACTGTAGTTTTACAAATTACAAAAACAATGACAAAATACAGCAACGTTTCGACCAACAAGGCCTTTATCAAGCAAACGAACAACAGGAGTGACAAATTTTAAAAAAAAAATGGACGACCAAATACAAACGTTTCTAATGAAAATCTGGAAATAAAACGAATAACGAAATAATGTAACACAAAAAACACACATAAAAACTAGAAATAGAACTAGAATAGAACGGATAGAAGATAGGGGCACGATTAAATCCCCAGAATCGTACAACCCAGGCAAACGTGAGCACGGCGAAAACTGATGGTGACGATAAGGCAGGCACCATCGCAAAACGAGCACGCACACTGGCGATGTAAGAGTGGGCCCGCGGTTGGGCAGGCAAGTATGGCATGGTAGGCACGGAAAATGTGAGCACGGCAAAAACTGATGGTGACCAGGCACCATGGCAGAGCTAGCACGCATGCTGGCGATGCCATAGTGGGCACCACTGAGGGCAGGGAGCATGGCGCGGCAGGCATGAGGGTGTGCGTCCCACCCGAATGTGCAGAACAGCTGGAAAGCCCAGTAGAGGTAAAGCCAGTGCGTCTTTCTGCTCACGGGGAACTACTGCTGCCTTGTAGTTTGATTGGGGACAATCAAAGACTAGCAGAGAAAACCATACACAAAACTGGACAGTAGACAAACAAAGCAGTCTATTAACAAGACGAATATAGCTGGGCAGATGAAGCTCATCATCCCTGGAGGGCAGGTCGTCTACGGGTTGCTGCCCTGAAAGAAAATAGCAACCTGCTGCCTTGTGGGTTTTGGCTGGGGACAGCAAAGGCTAACGGAGAGCGAACCCAGTAAATGCTGGTTGAAATCGAACACGCCGCCGAAGGATAAGCACCTGAGCTCCAAAAGGTACTGAAGGCCTTGCACATACATCCGTTCTTGATGTTTGGTTACTTATATATCACAATCGAATGATAAAACGGCCTAGAACGATCGCGGAGAGAGAGAGAGAGAGAGGGGGAGAGAAGATTAATGCTACCAGACAATAACAAATTTGGAGACAACGTGCGAGAGGATGATCCATATCACATACTCTTAGAAGACCCATCAATATAAACACCATCATCATTTGTACTGCTTTCTTTGTTGAACAGAGTACCTACAACTTTCTGACACTCGTAAAGACATTTTGTTTGTTTGTTATAGAGTGTTTACAGATGTTGAGGTTAAATGAAAAATGGTTGTTAGTGTGTCACATGCTCGATTTACAATAATTGTGTGTTTTTGTCTTGCTTTTCTCTCCATATGAAGTATTTACAGAGCTCTACCAACTGCTGAACTGGAACCATTAGTTGATGGACAGATAGCTCAAACAGATGAGGTATGTGTTATCATGTCATCTGAACTTATTACTCTTATTATATAATGTGTTGGTCATACATATATGCTTTTTTGCACTTCTATCTACTTTTCTGCTAACATCCTTAGACAAAAAATTGCTTCTCTAGTACCACAGTTCTTTCGAAAAACATTGTTCTTGGCTAATTTTGTTCTAAATTTTGTATTTTATTCTTAGAAGTATTTTTGAGACATGACTCAATAAGTTCTATAATCTGTGCAATATATGGGTGCGTACAATAGAGTACCTTTACATTTTTAAATGATTTAGTTGATTAAACTAACACCAGTCCGTTCCTTCTCAATTGGATCTCTGTGCCCCTCTTCCAGTGAAAGATAGTGTTTAAATGTGCCAGCTGGACTTCAACAACAATACACTCTGGTTTACCACAAGGTTTACCATTATTTCTGATGCTTTTCAACGCCTATGCTATCACCTTCCAGTATGAGGATGAAGGTGGAGGCCATTACTGCTGCCCTCCATTGGCTCTCTGGGACTCCGTTTACTCAGGCCATTGTTGTATCTGACTCCAGTTGATTGCTTCACAAGATCCAAAAGAGCAGGTTTTGGTAGGATGTCATCTATAGGAGTTTCTAACCTCCAGAGGCGTACATGAATCTACCGTCCTGGGCATGCAGGTGTTTGCGGCAATGAGATAGTGGACAGGCTTGCATCAGCAGTATCGATTGTTGGGGAGTTGAAGATGGATAAGGGGATGTTCTTTGGTCTATTTGCGACTGCCTGTTGGATGAAGACACTAAAATAGATACTGAATCGATCCAGCAATTTAAGCAGTTTGGAGTTACCCATTGTACAAGTAGAACTGGATGCCTGAGGGGCAAAGTGAGAAGTGTGCTTAACCAGCAAGCCGAAAGAGGAAAACCATCAGTATGCATACTCTTTGATATCTGTTGGGGGAGACTGAACACCTATGGGTCTGCCTGGAGTACAATGATGTCAGTCTAGTAACCAATAACCAACCAACACCATCTTTAATTTTATGTTCAGAGGTGGTGTAGGCATCTCAGGCAATGAAATACCTGGGGTTGCAGTTTGATATAAGTCTTGCTTTTACAGAACACTTAGACTATGAAGGCAAGAAAGAGTATGACTGCGATGAGGTTAATGTAATGGCTGTGGTAAACTGCGAGTGGCGCTATCTTTGTCTCTTAATCAGGATCTGGTCCTGTCTGTATTTGAATATATTCTGGTGGTCTTAACTCTCAGTCATTTGCAGAGGGAAAGAATACAGAATGAGGCTATGCACATCATACTTGGGTACACTAAAGATACATAGTGCTGTTACCTTCGTGGTTATCCTACAGTGGAAAATAGATCAAGTATGGCTGTGCACAGGTCTACCTCCGATGGCTGTGCACAGGTCTACCTCCGAGTCAGTGCTGACACAACATCTGTAATTGTACTGATGCCAAAGTTTCCAAGGACATCTATCATTTCTATTTTTATACTCTCTAACTCTGCAGTTTTTCCTCTTTCATTGTTTTTATTGCTCTGATCTGTGAATGTCTGGGCCATAAGTATTACGTGGTAATGGTTTGGTACCTCTTTCATCTTTGAAAGGATCTTTTATGTATTCTGCACATCTTGATAATATCTCTATTTCATCAAATATAATTTTTCCTTTTTTTGTTTTCAATACATTCTGCTGCATATACTGTATCTTTGTTTCTATAGAATTTTCTTAATGCATGCCTCATATTTTGTTTCTGTTCCATTTTCTATATGTCCTTGCAGTTTGTGCCTGTCCATTGTTCTTTTGTTTGTTTGCATCATTTTATTATTTCTTTATGTAGTTTTTCATATTCTGGTGCTCTTTGCCCTCTTTCTACCATTTTATCTTTTTTTTCTTCAGTCTCCTTTTTTTAGCAGTCCTTTGTTCAAATTTTCCATGCTTAATCAAAAACAATTTATTTTGACCTGATTTGGATTTTCTTTCCAATATTGTTCCATTGTTTTCTACCATGGAACTCAAATTTCACCACCAGCTTACTAGATCATGTGTGCTCAAACAGATAAGGTATGTTTCATCATGTCATTTGAACTCACTCTTACTACATCGTGCGTAATCTAGACTTGACAGTCTTCATAGACTGTCTCAACAGCCCCATATACTCGCATCTGTTTAATCTCATGCTTTGCAACCTGAAACTGTATTTTTTGAAAGACAGGGTTCAGCCAAATTCATTGGCATAAAATATTGTGCTCAGCACACAGAAACCTCAGTGTCGATGATCAGTATGCTATTTCTTCCCCATTTTTGCAATAGTCTGTATACTGTTCTTGAGGTCATGTCGATCCTCGTTGCAGCTCTGCATCTAGTGAGAAGTCATCAGTGATTACAGAGCCTAGGTAACTAAACCTGCCTCCTGAGTGGTTGAAGTCCAATTCCTGTGTGGTTTTATCAAATTAACACCTACAAATAGGTTATCCTTAATGACCAATTTTCTTTTCCTACTTTTTGTTTTGAAATGGGCTATATATAAAAATCTCCTGTTGAACCAAAGATATACTTCTACTTCCTGAGTTGCTTTGCTATCTAGGTGCTTTGCTGAACATATTTATAATGATGATAACTGTTTAGCAGTCAGCAGATCCCCTCTTTCCACCCAACTAATGTACTAAGCTTGGCTGCAGCTTTTCTAGAGGGCTAAATTTGATATTGGTGTTCACTCTTATCTCATGAATGAATGACAGGAGAACAATGAAGTTTTGAATTAATAGTTTGTTTCTCCTAGATGAGCAGACATAGAAGAAGGTATAAAGGTTAGTCACCTGCCTGCCCTGATGTATTTAGCAATTAAACAAGGATGAGATGTTAATAGATAACCCTCTTCTCTCCTACACCTATATTCTGTACCTCCCAACCTCTGGCCAGTCTCCTACTCTTTGGCTCAGACAATATGCAAGTCTCAAGGTGTGGTTGAGAAGTGGTCATGTTAGAGTAAACTAAAACCTGTGCCAGTATTAACGGATGGGACACCGAAATCTGTATGGAGACTGTCACAGGTTTGGTAGGTGAACATGAATAAAAAGCTTGCAAGAAACTGGATGTGCTGGTCTACGAGGCTGTAGATGTATAACTAGCACAACAAATTTATATCATCATCATCATTACCACCATGAGGTTGCAGATAGCGAAATTGATAACACTGTGTTAGTGGCCGTGGAAATTTGAGACCAGCTTGATAAAAAAATGTAATTCTTGGAATCCACACGGTATGCAGGTGGACTACAGGAGACCCTGATCTTTTGCTTGGGGATCTAAATTATGAGTACTTCTGAAGTCAGAGTAAGGCTCGCCTAAATAGCGAGGGACAGTGGTGATAAGCAAAGAAAACCTTCATGCAAGAAAGGTTGTGCCTGAATCATAGCGGACAAACAGAAAAGAAAATCACCATCATGACCTCTCAGCCTTATTATTCTCGCAGTCATTTAAATTCTCTTACGTTGAACTACACTGTACATACATTTTTTGACTCTATATATAAATTGTATTTATCATTTCAGTTTTTACAGTATATTATTGTCATCTTTTATATGCAAGTTATAATGATTTCATAGGTTATTTTTTTGTGTCCGGGAGTACTAAACAAACCTAACCTATATATAAATTGCTTCTTCGTTTTACACTTTTCATCCTGCAAAAGGTTTCGTAGGAACACTTTTCTTTTGGATAGCTGGAAATACCTGTTTGAAAGTTCTATTCGAAACTATTATTACACTGCCATATGCTTTTTTTTCATATTCATTTGGCACTATTGTCACAACGGTTTCAATTATATGTTTGCTCCTATGAAGAGATGTAACATCTCTTATTTCTCTTGCTGTTCAGAATTCTAAGTATATCGTAACATTGATGCTTCATGTTTAATGTCCAGGTATGAAATTGGTGACATATTTTTGGAAACACACTGTGAGTGTTTTAGCTTGATTTTCATTGTTTCAAAGCTCTTCTTCCATCCATCTTTTATTTTCAGTTCAAATATTTTGCACTTATTTTGTTTGCTGGCTTCAATATATTTTTATTATTGTATGTTCAAGTTAATGTCATTGTTTTTGGTTATTTGTTTTCTAGGTTCATTAATTATATCACACTGTTGTTAATATTGTCTTAATATCACATTTTGAAAAATCAGTTCATTTGAAATAATACTTCTTCTTCTCTTCCACCATTTACTTCTTTATAGAAGTGTTGGGGGTGAAATGTAGTGATCTTGTGTGTGCTTTTTAAGGCACTTTGTAAGCTGATATTCATGTTCGTAAGGCTGTTCTTGATGCCGTTGCTCCATCTTTTCCGTGGTCTTCCTCTTGCCTTGTACTCATTATACTTTTTCTGTGTGGCTCTCTGTGGTAGGCGATACCAGGGCATTCTGGTCAGGTGTCCAAACCATTTAATCTGTTGTTCTTTTATGAATTGCATAACTGGTTTCACATTCAGTCTCCTGATTTCTTCATTTCTAATTTTGTCTCTTATTGTCACACCTGCAGCTCTTCTAAGACACCTTATCTCTGTCGTTATGATTTTCCGCTCATTAGCTGCTGTTATTGGCCATGTTTGACACTGGTAACATAGTGTTGGCCAGAAAATCGTTCTTATGAGATTTTCTTTAGTTGTTAGCGGTATCTCATTATGTGACAACAGTGGTGTTAACTGTCCCAGTACTTGGTTAGCTTTTGTGCAACGATTGCTGATTTCGCTATCGATACTTCCATCTGCTGTGAAAATTGCTCCTAAGTATTTGGCCTCAATTGTTTGTTTTATGTCTACGTTCTGGAGTTTTATTGTAAGACTTTCTGGTTGTCTACTTATTGCCATTGTCTCTGTATTTATTATATTTATTTTCATGTTGTACTCCTCACCCTTGATGTTAACTAAGCTCAAATGGTTCTGGAGAGATTCTTCATTTTCTGCAATCAGTACTTGGTCATCTGCAAATAAAAGTTCTAAAATATTATTTTCTTTCTCTATTCCTGCTTCTCTACTTATGTTGTCCATGTATGTTATAAACAGCAGTGGGAGAGCACACATCCCTGTCTAACTCCTGAGTTTACTGTAAATGTTTTTGATGTTCCGGCTTTTGTTCTTATGTAACTTTTATTTGAAATGTATAAACTCTTGCAGACCTTGATGAGATGTTTGCTGATTCCATATTTTCTTAAACAATCCCATAGTTTGTTTCTATCGACTGTCGAAGGCCTTTTCCTGATCTATGAATGCCTCACTACAGGTCTTGTTATGTTCTATTGCGCTTTCCGTCAGTTGTCTTAATGTGAATATTGCATCGGTACAGCTTCTATTTCATCTGAAACCCATCTGTGCTTCTGAGAGTTGTTCTTCAATTGTTGGTCTTAGTCTTTTTCAATGATCTTAGCATACATTTTTCCTATGTGACTTAGTAGTGAGATTCCCCTATAGTTATTACATTCCTTCTTGCTGCCTTTGTTTTTCCAAATTGGTGTGATTATTGCTGTTTGCCAATCTTCTGGTGTTTCTTGGTTCTCCCATGCAATTTGGAAGATTCGTCTAACCCATTTTGCACCTGCCTCTCCAGCTGCTTTGATGGCTTCTGCAGGTAAATCATCTGTGCCTGCTGCTTTGTGTTTTGGTGCCAACTTTATTACATTTTCTACTTCTTCTAGTAGTATTTCTGGTTCTAATTCCTCTATTTCATCCTCTGTGTTATATCAGTTTGTTCTCCCATAAATTTATAAGTTATTACTTATTCAATGAAAATAAATCTATAATTAAATGAGCATGAAACTAGCATTGCAATGGTTGCCTTGAAAACTCACAAAAACAACCTTTTTTAATGAGCCCTCATAAATATTTTAGTTACTGCTAAATCAAGACTGTGAATAGATACACATTATGGGAACATAACCAGATCGAGTCTGTGACCGTGTCGAAAAGTTTATAAATATTATACATGAAATATTGATTGGTATATTCTTGTGTCATTACCATGTTGAAATAAGATCGTCATGAACACATCCCAAAACTAACCTTTGCTTATGAATCCTTCTTTGTAATAGGCAATATGTGTATAACAATGCTGACACACATTTGTAACTGACATAATAGCTAAATAATAAGGAAAGAATGAGGCTCACATGTGCAATATCATCATCATGAGCCCTATAACCCCAGGACACTACCACAGAACATTTTTCTGTCAGTCGCTATTCTTATCGGCTATGAATAATGGATATGTATAGCTGCAAATAAGAGCGTCTGTAGCTAAAGCAGTAGTGAGCTCGATCCCAAACCCAAGCATACCTGGTTCAAACCCAACAGTGATCAAGTTTGGAAGCAAATTAGTTTCCGTGGGATTTTTCCAAAAGTAATAATAGACCTCACCGTTCAGAAAACAATGACAAACTACTGAATGTATAAATGATGCCTAGAAAATGACTCGTTTACTGTGGTTGATCGCTACGTCCTGTAAAGAATATGCCACGATTTTCATTTCATATTTGCAAAAGACAGTTTCATTCTGTGATACTGTCCTCTTATGTTTTATCTTAGTTTATATCGATATACATACTTATCTGCACAACTTTTCTTTGTATTACCTCTTGCTTATCTTATAAGTTACTGTTACAATTGCTCTGGGACCAGCAGGGATCATAGTAATGGGAAAACTGATATTTTGGATGTAATCACAATATAGATGAGACTGCAGTCAAACTATTTGATTGGCGAAACACGTAATAACAAAGTACTGTAGTTTTACAAATTACAAAATCAATGACAATATACAGCAACGTTTCAACCAACAAGGCCTTTATCAAGCAAACGAACAACAGGAGTGACGAATTAAAAAACACGGAACATATGGACGAATACATGCGGAGACATTCAAACGTTTCTAATCAAAATCTGGGAATAAAATCGAATAACGAAATAAATGTAACACACAAAAACACACATAAAACCAGAAATAGAAAAGAAGAGAAACAATAAAAAATCAAGTAAATATATAGTTTGAATATATGCAACATATGCACATATAGATTACAAGGCATGAGAATAGAAAGTACTAAGAAGCATAGGAATGTTATACGTTGAGCCCACGTGGTCGCAAGGTACCATACAACGAAGTCAACCAATTCTCCAGAGCAAATCGACTGCGACCATCCGAGGAACATGATCGGATGGCTGTGACCTGCACATCATGAGCTCCTAAATGGCCAGTATCATTAAAATGGGTGGCTACAGGGGTCACAGAGCATTGGCATATGTCGCACAAGTGTTGGGCGAATTGGTCACTGAGCCTCTTGCCTGTGTCGCCGATATAAGCCTTGTTACACCGCTTACAGATAATGATATAGATAAGATTACGGGATCCGCATGTCAAACCATCTTCAATAACAAATATGGCTAAAGGAAAAGATACAGTACGCGTCTGTATCACATAAGCACATGTGTTGCAACGCCGACGGCCACACTGGACAGTGCCAAAATTACTCTGGATATTAGACTTAAGGCTACTGTGTACCAACATATCCTTAAAACTTCTGTCCCGTCTGTAAGCCACCAAAGGATAGTTGGGGAAGACTGAACGGGTTTCAGGATCTGACTTAAGGATAGACAGATGACGGATTAAAACATTTTTCACCAGTGAACTATGGGGTTGGAAAGTTAAGTTTTACTCTGTCAGAGTTAGTAGTCCTATTCTAGCTGGTAAGAGCCTGCTGGCGAGTGATTTCCTGAACTCGATGCATAGCAGATACAAGCACCTTCTCCAGGTATAGGCGCCTGTGGAAGAAATCAAGCATCTCGTGAGCTCTATCAAGAAAATCATCATCCTCGCTACGAAGGTGCAAGAGCTGAGAGAATGGCAAAGAATCACGACAAGCCTGGGGATGGGAAGAAGTATAAAGGAGAAAACTATGTGCGTCAGTAGGTGTGTAATATACTTATGTAGTGATAGTGGATAGGTTTTAAAGGGTTTTTAAAGCCGAAGGATTGACTTCATTGCACCTGGTTTTACCCCATATGGCTCAGAAATGGCACACCACCTGCCGAGAGTATTACACAAAGCACGAACTCCGTAGCTCCAGCAACAATCCTAGGGTGTCTGGGAAAAACTGCACACATGAACAGAATGGCGCGGTCCAGATTCGAACCTATGACCTTCGACTCACAAGGCAAAGAACTTAGCCACAGAGACCCCCGATAGTGGATAGGTATACGGTGATAATAATGTCAAGAAAGTTGACACAAGAAGTGGAGATGTCAGAAGTAAAATGAATAGCAGGGTTGAAAACATTAATGAAATGTATGAAGCGTGACAAATCTACATCAATCCAATCTCCAGAGTAATTTTGGCACTGTCCAGTGGGGCTGTCGACCTTGTCGACGTGTACTTATATGATACAGACTCATACTGTATCTTTTCCTTTAGCCACGTTTGTTATTGAAGATGGTTTGACATGCGAGTCCCATAATCTTATCTATGCCATTATCTGTAAGCGGTGTAACAAGGCTTACATCGGCGAGACAGGCAAGAGGCTCAGTGACCGATTTGCCCAACACTTGCACGACATACGCCAATGCTCTGTGACTTCTGTAGCCACCCATTTTAATAATACTGGCCATTTAGGAGCTCACGATGTCCAGGTCACAGCCATCCGATCATGTTCCTCGGATGATTGCAGTCGATTTGCTCTGGAGTATCGATTGATTTCGTTGTATGGTACCTTGCGACCACGTGGGCTCAACATATTACATTTCTATGCTTTTTAGTACTTTCTCTTCTCATGCCTTGTAATCTATATGTGCATATGTTGCATGTATTCAAGCTATATATTTACTTGATTTTTTATTGTTTCTCTTCTTTTCTATTTCTGGTTTTATGTGTGTTTTTGTGTGTTACATTTATTTCGTTATTCGATTTTATTCCCAGATTTTGATTAGGTACGTTTGAATGTCTCTGTATGTAGTCGTCCATATGTTCCGTGTTTTTTTAATGTCACTCCTGTTGTTCGTTGTTGATAAAGGCCTTGTTGGTCGAAACGTTGCTGTATATTGTCATTGATTTTGTAATTTGTAAAACTACAGTACTTTGTTATTATGTATTTTGGATGTAGAAGCACCTACTCTGAACATTTGATAGGGGTGACATACTGAGATCTCTCTGTAACGACATTCCTTTCAGAACAATGACTCTGCCGTGGATGTGGATGCGATCCTGAGACTGGAGAAAATTTAAATCAAGCATAGCATAGGTCGACATGGATACATGTGAGAATGGATGAGATATAGTAACTGTTAGCTATCTGATAAAACAGATTGAGCATGTATGGGTCTGATTAGAAGTGCACTTTCATCGGTTCTGTTAACTAATTAATAATATAATGATTACAAAAATGTAATACAAATGCAGTTCTGTTGCTGGATAATGCTGATCTCCATTTGTAGGTCAGGCACAAAGATAGACTTTATATCTTGGCATTTGGAGATCTGGCACAAAGATAGACTTTATTCTTTAACAATTGTATTTCTAGTACTTTATCCATTGTCACACAGGAAGATATGGGCATGACCTATGATGAATTGTCAGTTTACGGAAAATTAAGGAAACAAAATTGTTGTGGTCCATACAGCATGTTCTGCAAGCTGCTGCACATTAGCAGCACAGAGTGTCCACCTGAGCAGGTTAGTCTACAAACTCTCATGCCATTTTTGTGTTGACACTGGCTGTTGACGTCTACATGTACAAAGTGCCATGCCATTTACTTATAAATATGCAAGACTTCTGTGTTACAAATTTGTTAGTCATTCAGTTCTGTACTGAAAAAAAAATCTTCAGCGCAATGCATTTTAAAGCTACAGTTTTCAACAACTATAAAGTGAAACCTGTCATCCTGTGTTTTAGTCACTAGAATATTACTGGATTTTAAGATCCTTTAAAATTCAGAGACCATGCTATGTCTCAACATTCTGACAATGTGCAGTGACTCTTAACATCATCAGTGAGTCAAAACTTGGTGCAAAATGCTTGTTCGTGATAACTGTAATTTTCATTGAGTGTACCTTCTTTCTTATTTGCTGTAGATTAAACACACAGACCACCTTTTGTGATAATTTTTTGTTAATTCTAGCAGAAAGTATTTTGTGCTGCTATACTTACAGCATAGTTGTGCCTTTTGGCCTAGCACATCTTATTTTGTTATGCATTTTGTTTGGGTTCACTCTCCTGGTTGTTTTATGATGACAGATTTGGTAGGAATTAATCTTTTTTAAAAACAATATTTTGCCAGATCTGTAACTTTACAGCCTGTATTTTTTTACAATTTCGCTTGCCAGGGTGTTTTTGAGACATACGTTTGAGGAATTTAATGACCTCATGGCTAGTGCAGTCACAGTGAAACTGTTCAGGATAGGATTTTTATTTACGCCCCAGACAAAAATCTTTTGACCTTACTGGGGATCGAGCCCCGGTATCTCAAATGGGAACCGAGCCCTGGTATCTCAAATGGAAACCAGCGCTCTAATTCATTCGACCATATGCTCATGGCAAAAAGTAATAAGTTATGGTAATTCATAAATTCATATAACTCTTTAGGTAGTTTATAATTATTTATTTAAAGATGCCTACATTATGTTAATAAAACACAGATGTCACAATAACATTGTATTTAAATAAGAGTAGTAATAAATAGCCTTGAATTATGCAATAATTTCACTACCATGTGTCATACAAACTGAGAATTCTCATGCGTGCTTTGATTTCTTTAAAGTATATGATAGTATGTGACATGGATAATCCTCTCACACTTTGTCACCAAACTTGTTATTGTCTGGTAGCATTGATCTCTCTGCTAAGAGTATATGACATGGTCCTCTCACACTTTGTCACCAAACTTGTCATTGTCTGGTAGCATTAATCTCTCTTCTAAGAGTATGTGACATGGATAATCCTCTCACACTTTGTCACCAAACTTGTTAGAGTCTGGTAGCATTAATCTTTCTTCTCTCTCTCTCTCTCACTCTCTCTCTCGCTCACTCTCTCTCTCGTGTTCGTTCTTAGGCCGCTTTTATCATTCTATAATGATATATAAACTGCCAAACATCAAGAACGGATGTACGTGCACAGCCTTTAGTACCTATTGGAGCTCAGGTGCTTATCCTTCGGCGTCGTGTTCGATTTCAACCAGTGTTTGCTGGGTTCGCTCTCCTTTAGCCTTTTGCTGTCCGCAGCCCAAACCCACAAGGTAGCAGGTTGCTATTTTCTTTTAGGGCAGCGACCCTTAGACGGTCTGTCCTCTCAGACTTATGAGCGCCATCTGCTCAGCGAACCGGTCGTTTTGTGGACTCCTTGGTTTGCCGCCCATCCAGTTTTGTGTACGGTTTTCTCCACGAGCATTTGATTGCCCCAATCAAACTTCAAGGCAGCAGTGGTTCCTTGAGCGAAACGCGCACTTTCTTCGCCTCTGCTGGGCTTTCCAGTTCTGCACATTCAGGTGGTCCGCTCACCCTCTCGTCTGCCGTGCCTTACTTGCATGCCGTGCCATGCTTATTTGCCCACCGGTGAGCCCACTCTTGCATCGCCCGCATGCGCACCTGCCTTGCCTTCCTTGCATGCCATGCTCGTCTGCCCACCGGTGGGCCCACTCTTGCACCGCACGCATGCATGCTTTCCATGTCTACCTTGCATGCTGTGCCATGCTCATCGACAGGCCCTCTCTTGCATAGCCAGCGTACATGCTCGCTTTGCGATGGTGCCTGCCTTATCGTCACCATCAGTTTTTGCCATGCCTCGTTGCCTGGGTTGTCCGATTCTGGGACTTATAATCGTGCCCCCATCCCTGTGATAGGGGCCCGAGTTCCGCCTTATGTGGGCCCACGTGCAGTTCAACTCGACTCCCAGCATACTCATCGGCTCAAAAGAGAGCATGTGCGGGCTCCCGAGTTTCACCCCCTGTGGTTACCGTCTCTTTGATGGCTTATAATCGTTCCCCATCCCTGAGATAAGGGCCCGAGTTTCGCCCTATGTGGACCCTCGTGCAGCTTGACTCCCATCATACTCATCGGCTCAAGAGAGAGTATGCGCGGGCTCCGAGTTTCGCCCCATGCGGCTCCACGTTTATCCTTCCAGCTTTTCCCATTGGTTGGGAGAGATGAGCATTAATAGTCACTCTGGGAGTTTATCTCGTCTGTGTTGCGAGCGGATCCCATCTAGCGTGACTACTTTGCATCTCTACTTGCCCCAGAGTAGCTCTCCCATGGCACCTGCCCTCTTAGCCAGACCGGAACTACCGTCTGTTACCAGGATCACCACGTGGAGGTGAGGGCAGGGGATTAGCGCTAGCTCACTAATCCTGGCACGCCATTGTTTTCTTGCGCCTTTGACCTCAATCTTTCTTCTAAGAGTATGGATCATTCTCTCCCACTTTGTCACCAAACTTTTTCTCATCAGATAGCAGTAATTTTACTCCCAACAGTATGTGACATAACTCAAACTCTCTTACTCTACCACAAACCTTTTATTTTTCAGATAGCGGAAAAGGTTAAACTTTTCTTTAGATCTTATGCTGTGAACAGGCACAAAATGACTGTGCTGACCCCATCTTACCACTGTGAATCTTACAGTCCTGATGACAATAGGTTTGATCAACGACAATTTTTGTACAATGCTAAATGGTTATGGCAGTTTGCCCGCATTGATGCAGAGGTTAGTAGAAAGAGTTTTCATCAATATTTGTATATTCTGTTCAAATGAGTGCATAAACTATCTAATTATTTTACAATTTCGTATTGTACAGAATACGTTTTTAAGTACACTTTACTTAAGAACATGAAAAATTTGCTATGCTAACTATAAATCTTTATGCACATTGCAGTGTTATATATCACTTGCTTTTCAAATTTAACTAGACTACAGATGTGTCAAGCATTTCTATACATTCATGTTACTTTATGGTTCATGATCATCAGGCTATACATAACTAAGGTGATGAAGTCCTCACACCATATCTCTTTGATACACCCAATACATGGAATATTTATTTAGGTCATCAGAAGTCTAAATTCCTATATCCCTACATGTCTGTGCAATGAAGGTATGTCTTGTTCTTCTAGGATGTTGCCTCCCAGTGCTTTTTGTAGCAGACATTCATGTCTCTTATTGTGAAAAGGTTTAATTTATACATTTAAAAATCTTTTTTTATTAACATATTTTTTCTATCTTCAAGAACTTATTCATTACATTTTATATTTGTCCATTCTGTTATTGCAACAAAACCCTTAAATACCCCCAAGTTTTATTATCTTCTTGTTCATTCAGTCTCCAGCTATGTAGTTTCAGTTCAGTTTCAGTATGGAATATCTTCATTGCACTCTGGACATATCCATAGGTGCCCCAATCTCCTTTGCAATATCTCCAACAGCATCCAGTGACTAACCGTACCAGTTCGATGTTGATTGATGAGCCTACTCATGTACCTGTTGTGCTATTATTTTATGGCAACTCTAATCTTCAATACAAGCTCCTCCATCTAGCGGTTGACATGAATTGGTTTAGCACTTTTGCTGCCACCTATTTTTCAACGCAGTCTGGCTCACTGCCACACTATGTTTTGGGCGTGATCAGTTTTTAGGGTAATAATTTCAAAAATCTGTACCCTGGGAATATCTGCTATTGATCTATAATCATCGTCACTTGAATCAAGTCTAAATTTGCATCACATTCATAGCCAATTTTATCACTATCACTGTCTAAGAAGTTTGAATCAGTCATTTCGGAACTGCCTATCATCAACTACACCGCTCATTTTGAAAATCTTTGTTTACGTATGAAAAATCGCAAAAATATTTGTTGAAAAGCGGACCACATACATTTTAAACATATGTACGTTAGATCCTAGATTTTGGAGAGCTATTCTGAACAATAGAAAGTATTGTGTAATGTAATACCGGTGTACGGTCAGTGAAACTCCCAGGAAAAAGACCTACCCATGGCAGACAAAAGTCAACTCCGACATTGAAAGGGAATTTGTGTTTGATCGACTTTTGTTGTCCGTGGCAGCGAAAGTGTTAGATGAACGTCCTCTTTGTGGCAACACTTTAAGAGTGTATTCAGAATGTCAGCTGTATTCATTGCGCCCCCTCAAATCCCTCCCGATATGGTGGCAAAGCCAGCCAGCCTGTCTGCTCCCCCATTGCCATCAATGATCATATGCCCTGGAACGAAGATGAATGTAATCGTGCAAATTGTTGAAGCTTGTAGTGATTCAGTCCATTGCCTGCTTATGTATAGCTAGCCAGATATTTGTAATTATTTGTTTCTGTAGTTCAACTTCAATGTTAAGGACATTTTTCTGTTTCTCACAGAAAGCTTGATTAGTAATTTCAGTCCTAGACATGCAGCAGACATCCTCTGTAATGACTTAACCCAGGTATGAAAAATCTCTGCATTTGTGTAATCAAATTCCTTTTTATGATGATATTGATACCTTGGGTTCATCTATCAATTGTCACAGTCATCTTACATTGTGGTTAGTAAACAAAAAAATTAGTCTTTGCAAGTATAAACACTCGTTTAGTTTTCTGATCTATCATTCATCTAAGCTTTTGCCCTCCAACTTGAGGTCATGGCATTGAATTTACAGCTATGTCTTGTTTGCATAGAGAGTGTTTTTAACTTCTTGGTAGGGGATAGGTACTTGCGGCCTAAATTAATGAGTGCCAGGCACTGGAAGAGATAATGTGTTACAGATTATTGTATGCATTCAGACAGATGGCATTGCAGGACAATCTTTGGTTGAATACAATGTAGGTAAACATTCAGGGACACTTGCAGAGTCCTAAGGCAGACAATAATGACTTGTTCTTCTCTTGTAAGGCAATGTTTTTTGTTTCTGATAGAAGTGATTGTTTCATTTTTATATTTCTTGAGGCTTAGAATGATGAGAATGATGAGATGGAGGATCATTGTTCTACAAGGTGGATGAGCATCTCATTGTATATTTTGTTGGGACCTGGCAACTTCTGTGGATTTAGTTTCTTCACTTTTTGGTGGATGAACTCAGTATGTGTGAAATCAATATCAGAGTGCAATATTGACACTGCAGGCTTGTTTTTTCAACTTGAGATCATGTAGGTGGTCTTTGTCCTTCTCTGTATGTTTATCTGCTCTCTTCATGGAAGCAAAGTATTTGTTAAAAATGTCCGCTTTCATCTGATCTTCCACTATTATCACTTCGTCTGTACTTAGAGGTCTAGGGCTATTTTGATACTTTTCTTTTGTAGGATTAGGCATTTTATCTCACCAACCTTGAGGCCATGATCACTAGAAAATAGCCCTAATGCTCCACATGGGATCCAAACTGAGTACCTTTGAAGCGTGAGTTGAGCACAGTACCTCAGTGTCATATTTTTGCTGTAGATACATATGCAAGAGAGACATTCCGAAGGACTTTAGGGTGGCAAAATTCTACTCAAGACAAGCTATTGGATGACGATGATGAACTGATTTTGACCTTCTTAACAGAAGAAAAGTATGAGCATTAATATTTGTAATTTGTTATCTATAATTTATTTTGTATTTTATCCTTTGGTAAAAGTTGACAAAAACCAATAGTGCCATTGCAAGACTTCAGCAGCCTGACATGAAAAGACAGCAAGAATATTCTAACTCTGCATCAGCTGGCTCACCTTCTCAACAAGCTTTAAGTGGGTTGGGAAGTATGACATTAAGACAGACAAGTTCATCATCCTCTGGTGGAGCTGTACAAGGTGCATTTGAAGTGGTTGCTTCTTCTTTGACACAGAGTAAAGCACGCTTGCATAGAGTAAGTTTCTTGACCTAGAATATACTTTTCTTTGAATTTTAATACATTTCTTCAAGTAATATTAATCTTCAGTCCAAGCTCTTCCAATCTAGCTGTTGAGTTGGAAGATATAGAAAGCAAGTTAAAAATAGATGTCTACGAAAAATAATGAACATAAAATGGAACAAATTCAGAAATGATGAAATCAGACAAATGTCTGGTCAACCACTAGTAACAACCATTATAAAGAAGGAGAAGATGGAGATATGTTAGACACACCGTGAGAAGAAATGATCAAAGAATATCAAAGTAAGCATTGAAGTGGGATACAAAGGGTTGAAGAAAGAGAGGAGGACCTAGGGACACCCTGAAAGGAACTTTAAGATAGGCAAGAAATATCGGTCTCAGTTCCATGGTGGAGATTGAGTGAGTTGCCCAGGATAGAGCGACATGGAGAAATTGCTTGCAGGTCCTATGTAACGTATAACGGTATGAGAGGAATTATTATTATAATAATAATCTTGACAGTCCAAAAAGTTATTGTCTTGTATACCTGAACAGCCAGTCATTAACAGTAGTACTGTAATCAATTTGTTTTGTACAATAGTTTGTGTATATGTTCTAGTTTCATTACAGTGATATTGTCTTACTATCTTTGTCTATTGTCTATTAGTGATATTGTCTTGGATTATCCACCATACTAGGTGCTTAGTATCAGAAATGGGAGTCCGTTAAATTGGGGCAATCTGGGTTGGTCGTGCCGTAGACACTTTCACCTGGTATATGGACACAAATATTGATGCTGGGGAGGAATGGATACCGGTACATTCAATATTCGGAAACCATTTTTCAACCATCATCAAACTTTACAAAGGGAGAGGAATCCGGTGGCGGTGGTTGCAGACGTCAAGTCCATCATAAATAAAAACTAGTGAGGGTGACATTGTGATGTACATGGATCGATCAGTAGTTCGCTTCCAAAAGTTTGATTGTGCCTTTTCTGCAATCTCTTATTGCAGAAATATCAAGAAAGCCAGTGGTGTATTTAGTATGACAACAAGAAGCATGACTGGAGCTACTGGTGATGACTACGACACTACTCTAGCGAGAGTCACAAAACTAAAAACTACATTCATGCATGCATTCTGAGTGACTCATTGAGTATGATCTTGAAGGTGGAAGCTGGTTCGTGCACAGACAATCGACTGAATCCTTACAAGAGTTAACAAATAATAGAATTACATTAATCGTTTTTCTGGGACACATGGGTGTCGATGGCAATGAGAGAGTGAACAGCCTGGCTGGCTCTGCCACCATATTGGGGATAGCCAGTGGATAGAGCTGACATTCTGAACCTCCACATAGAGTGTGGCCGCAAAGAGGACATACATCTAAACTAATCCACGCTAACAACTAGATTAGAGTTTGGATTAAAGATTAGAGTGGCCAGAAAAGAACAGCACAACAGGCATATGCTTATCAATCAACATCAAACTAGTACGGTTATTAGCTAGATGCTGTTGGAGATATTGCAAAGGAGATCAGAGCACCTAGTACTACCAGTACTATCAATGCTTACTAATAACGATATTGGCAGTACTTTCCTCTTTAGCAAATGTTAGATATTGATAGTAACTGTATCACTCTCTATCGAATGTCATTACTTTGATTTTGTCAATGTTGATTTTTATGTTGTAGTCATTGTATTCACCAATTTATAAAACAAAGATCAGAATACTAAGAGCATGCATATTCCCAGTGGCAACCATGGGTGTGAGGCATGGACATTTAATAAGGCTGTCTTCTTCTTTTTTCGAACGCTCCATATTGACCACTTGTCAACCACTCTGTGATTTGTATGTGATCTCAGCCTAAAAGTGATTGTACGCTGTGCCAGTTATGTGCCTACAAGTAGGCCAACACATCCGATTTCTGCGCTGCTTTTTATTGACTAGGGTAGCATCCCTAGGGCCTACATCAGTCGCCTCTTACGACATGCATTGTAGGTTGCAGTGGTACTATTCTTTGCTTCCCTTGTGGGCCCTGGCACCACACAGGCAGTCAATAAGGCTGTATAAAAACATATGTGTGCTTTTAAATATAAGTTTTACAGAAGAGACCTTCGTTTATCACGGATCGAGAAGAGAACAAATAGATCTATCCAGAAAGAACTCAAAATCAAAGAAAACTGGCTGATGACAATATCATTCAACAATAACTTGAAGCATGCTCTGTCATCAATAAATCACATCAATATCATTCATCAACAACTTAAGCATGCTCCATCATCAGTAAATCACATCAATATCATTCAACAAATCATATCCATCATCTGTAAGTCAATAGTATCATTCAATAATGACTGGCGTCATCAGTAAATGATATCGGTGCCATTCAACAGAAAGCCAATACCGACATCGATGTGAGTCATGGACAATAAAGACACAGATGGCAAAATCTCTGGAGGTCACATAGATGGGGTTCTACAGGAGAATGTTAAGAATCCCATGGACTGCCAAAATTACTAATGTTTATGAGGGTATGAAAGGTCAAGGCACAGAGAAAACATAATATTAATATAAGAAAGAGGCGGTCATAATTTTTTTTAGCATAGGATGAGAAAGGTAGGTTCAGAACACATTGTGACAAGTGGTAACATCAATGTAAGATGAGACAGAGGAAGACAGAGAGAAAAGTCTGGCTTCATGGTTCAGAAGAGTATCAACTGATGGTCAGCACCAAGGACTGACGTTTTTGGAGATCCATGATTGCCTACGCCAGCCCGTATGGCACATGATGATGACCACTCTATATTGACTCACATCATCTCTCTCTCTCTAGCCTATGATGCCTTTGGCGCTTAGGACAGCAAAATATGCACTGACTCACATCATCTCTCTCTCTAGCCTGTGATGCCTTTGGCGCTTAGGACAGCAACAAATGCATTGACTCACATCATCTCTCTCTCCCTAGCCTGTGATGCCTTTGGCGCTTAGGACAGCAACAAATGCATTGACTCACATCATCTCTCTCTCTCTCTCTCTAGCCTGTGATGCCTTTGGCGCTTAGGACAGCAACAAATGCATTGACTCACATCTCTCTCTCTCTCTCTCTAGCCTGTGATGCCTTTGGCGCTTAGCAACAAATGCACACCATTCTTCTTTTATTCTTGGCTGTCCTTTGTTTTGTGTTCCAGCTGTGATTTATTTCTGTCAGTTCTACCAATCTATCTCCAGTCATAGATCACCAATAAGACATATAAATATCATTCAACAAAGACTGACAACATCATCTGTGGCCAGTAAGTTACATCCTTTAACAACATCCACAATCCTTCAAAAATAAATGAGAGCCATTTATTATAATTCTATTGCTAGATACATGCCCCTACTGACAAGTATACAAATATTAATTATGTACTTGTTATTACTCAGGCTTCAGTGAAAGAAGAGTCTCTAGGAGGAGCCTACACTCCCCAGACTCAAGTCTGCCAGTCACAAAATGTTCAATATCAAGTGGTTGTACAAGAGCCAGTCAAGAGACAGCTGTCTGAAGTAGAAATAGGGAGGTTATCAACTGAGAACTCAGAGAATAAGAGGACTCGCTACCAACCATCTGCCATTGCATCAGGACTCAAAGCAGAGGCTGAAACAGCATAATTTTAACACTGCATATATTTTTATCTGCCAATGTGGAGAATGAAAACAACCAGAATTTTATGTGTTATACAGACAATGATTTTACATAGGTATGGCAATGTAACCAGATTTGACCTTCTATTCTATAAAGAATTATGAATTTATACATGAAGTTGACAGAATAATTTAACTCCAGTTTTGGCTAGTTTTTTTTTCTTTCTGACACTACATGCATCAGGGATCATCAAACTTGTTTCAGTATTGTGTTTCAGTATTTTGATATTGCACTTTGGTGTTTCCCTGTTACCTGGAGATGACCAGTGTTTTCTTAATATTCATGCTTAATCCTTTCTTTTCACTTTCTCTCACTAATATGTTTATCAAGTCTTGTAGGTTTTGTTCATTTCCAGCCATGAGAATTGTGTCATCAGTGTATCTTAGATTGTTCATGTTTTGTCCGCCAACTGTTATTCTTGCCTTTGCAGATACTGATATGTCGCATGTTATCACTGTATAAGTTGAACATGTCTGGTGAGAGTAGCATCCTGTCTTACTCCTAATCGTATCTCTGCGCCCGAGTGGTTACCGGGCCCAAATTTGGAGGGTAAAGAATAGAACCACTGTTACCTGTCCCCCATGTCGTAAGAGGCGACTAGAGGCCTACCAAACCTATGTGCAACATATACACGTTCTTGGCAAAGATCAAACATATCACAGAGTGATTAAAATTGGTCATAAAGAACGAACGCAAAGAAGAAGAAGATTGTATCTCCTAATAGATTCCACTCTTTCTCTAGTCTTATGACTGCTTTGTTCTCTCTCTCTCTCTGCCTTTTTAACCCGGATTGGGCCCTCAACCAACTCATGCCAAGTTTTCCTATCTCTAGCTATCTCCTGCAGCTCCCTCCAGCTCTTCCTTATATTGTTGATCTCTGCCTCCAAATCTCGTCTCCATGTATTTCTCGGCCTCCCTCTCTCTGTGGGTTCCAGGAAAGAACCCTTCTTGATATATTACCCTCAGGTTTTCGCATAGTGTGTCCTATCCAGCGCCAGCATCTTTTTTTAACCTCTTGGACCACTGGAATCTGTCTTGTTCTCTCCATAAGTTCCTCATTTGTAACCCTATCATACCATCTTAGTCCCTCTATTCTGCGTAGACACCAGTTGATGAATGTTTGCAGTTTATTCATTATTGTTTTAGTAGTTCTCCATGTTTATGTCCCATACAGCAGAACTGCTTTAACATTAGAGTTAAATATCCTAATTTTTGTTCTAGATTTGATTTCTTTAGACTTCCATATGTTTCCCAGTGCAATGAAAGCTTCTCTTCCCTTCTGTATTCGTATTTTGATATCTCTATCTGTTCCACCCTCTGTCTACATTTCTACCCAAATATGTGTATGATTCTCCCTCTTGAAGTGGGATTTCACCGAGGGAGATTGAATTGTCATTTGGGGTCAAAGGCGCATAGGGACGACACCACACCAGGATTTGTGAGCTGGCACTAATCAAGATCCTACCCCACCTCCACATGGTGACCCTGGTAACATACAACGGTTCCTGTTTGGCTAAGCGGGTAGAGATCGAGGGAGAGATACAAGTTAGTGGAAGCAGTGCAAGCACGGAAAAGCAATGTAGGTCCAAATATTTATGAAAAATGCACACATCTCCTGACCGATGTCCGATAAAAATTTGCCCAAGTTAGGAAAAGTAAGAAACAGCAGTGTACGAGTCATCTGTAAATGAGTACTAACTCCCCCAGAGTTAATGACCACACCAAAATTGCCACCTCCGGGCAAGAGTCCATACACAAGCTCGAAGTGTAACAAGTCAACAGTCGCACCACAATTACCAGTTTCCCTGCAAATGGGAAGTGCAGTACAAATGAACATGAACGGAAAATAGGTGCATCCAGAGAAGTGACGTGGGCCCACATGGGGCAAAACTCTGAGCCCTGAGGAGGGGGCAAACAAATTGCCAGCTGTGGGGCAAGAATCAATAAGAACGATGTGTATCGAATCAAAAGTCACGACAAGAGCCTCTGAAAATGCTGTAACGTATCCTGTTGAAACACAGGAAGACTGCGGTAAGCTCCGTATCAAAGGCTAAACGCAGATACATGTACTGGGTAAGGTTGGCCAAGCGCAAATTCTAAAGTTGCGTTTAGTGCCTAACGAAACTGCCCTCCTGGGACAACCGGGCAAGGTACTGTTGCATTAACAACTATTGGTTATTGGTTACTAAACTGACGTCATTGCACTCGGGCAGACCCATAGGTGCTCAGTCTCCCCAACAGATATCGAAGAGTATGCATACTGATGGTTCCTGTGGCTCGCTGATTAAACACACCTCTCACTCTGCCTCTCAGGCATCCAGTTCGACTTGAACAACGGGTAACTCCAAACTGCTTAAATCTCTTGATTAACAACTAACATCCCTGGAAGAACAGGGATGGGTAATACCAAACGAGACTGCCCTCCTGGAACAACCGGCAAGGTACTGTTGCATTAACAACTAACACCCCGGAAGAACTGAGGTGGTTGATGTTGGCGCGCAAAATTTCAAATGAAATGACCTCTACATTATTTGTGCGCAGCCCCAGTCTAGTGTTTCCCGGGACCAGGGAAAATGCAGAGTAGTAACTGCAAATTGCCAAGTGCCGACACATGCCTTGAAAAGGCTGAGAACGTTCCTACTCAGGAATAAACTCTAAGTCATAGGTTCCCAACCTTTTTTGAACGAGCACCCCCTTTTTCGGTGAATTATTCGACAGCGCCCCCCTTGGGTAAACTATATTGTACATACTATAAATTGAAAAACAAGGACACATTTTTCAGTTATTTTATTAGATAATAATACCAATATTACTGTATTGCTCACAGTATCATTGAAAAAATGTATGTTATAATGTATTAATTAGAGCTGAGCTTGATGTTATGAAACTAATTTTTCGATGTTTGGTGACATTTTTGTCATCAATAATCTTAAACCACCGCATTACTCTATTGAGAATCTGTTTCGTTTCTTTGTGAATAGTCTGGTGACCATGATAAATCCACTTTCAGCTAAATAGGGTGATGGGAATACAATAAACAACTTTTTTCTGCAGTCCATAAGGGTAGATATAATATTGGAATCTGACTTTGTAGCCACAATTCTTGATATCCATTATTCAATTTTCGATTTCAACTCTTTATTTGTTGACAATTCTATCAACTCTTCCTTTATTAATAATTCTGTTGTTTGTACATTTTCTTCTTCTTCTGCTCTCTCACTAGACTTGGATTTCAGATTCTCTAATAAAGGCCTTATCAGCCACGCCATACGGTTTTCTTGGACGCTGGTGTAAGTGGGCCACGTCTTTCTTCTCATGTCTCCATACTAGTGGCAGTTCTGTAGGGCGTGCTCTGTCATCATATTCGGCAAACCACAGGGGCACAGGTCATTTGTGCTTATCTTGAATCTAGTTCTGTTCTCATTCTGTTGTGACCCGTCCGGAGGCAAAGTATGATGAATGTGGTCTCTTCTGAGCAGTTTCTAATATACATCATGCTTGTGTTTTGTGTGTTATTTTCCCCACTTTGTTGTGTAGTGCCCTCTGGCGATGGTTGTTGCTTCCTCCTAGCTGACCAAGTTGTCATCTTGAGGCATCCCTTCTCCCTCTTTAGCCAGTCTGTCAGCATCTTCATCCCCATTGAGCTTGCAGTGTGAGTATATCCACTGGATTACTACACTCTCAGAATCATGTGCCAACTGGGCTACGGTTGACCTGAGATTATTTAGTTCTGTGTTCCTTTCAGATGTCACTGCTGAGATAGCAGACCAAAAGCACAATTTTTCAATGTATTTGTTTCATATGTTGTAGTGCCATTTTTGCAGCTGCATTGAGGGCATCCAGCTCTGCGAGCCTGTATGACCAGGGAGGAGAGGTGTTGGCTGGTTGTATGTGTCTTGGTTGAGCCAGTGCCAATATTGGGTCTGCGTGGGCAAGCTCTTTGGAGTTTGCCATGAAGCTACTCCTTTTCATTATGTCCCTACCGTAGCTGTTTATTTGGAGATGCATTGGATGGTTCATCAGTTTCTTACATTTTTCTCATCGTTGAAGTACCTTCATGTTCCGTCTGTCCTCCATTGGCTGAAGTTCTATGGCCGTTTCCAGTACTTCTATGTGGGTAGACTTATTTGTTTCAGTGATGATCTGTGAGGCTTGACTTAACACTCGGCTTAGCTTTATGAAGTGTGTCTTGGAGATTATGACCCAGACTGATATGCCATACTCAAGTACTGGTCAAACTCTCACAGTGAGTGACTTTTTATAGTGCTACAACCCGCACCACTGTTGGTGCTTGCTAACTTGTTCAGGATCCACATTCACTTCTTTGTTTTTTTCGCAGATTTGCCTATCTGTGTTTTCCACGTCCACCTGCTGTCCATCATTCCCATATATGTTGGACATTCGTCCATTGAAAGTAGGTGGTCATTGAACTTGAGTTTGAGAATTTGTTTCTTCTTGGATAGGCTGGAGACTGTGAAATTGATTTCCTTTTCATTTATAAAGGGCAGTCAAGACCTGGTATATTTTTCTAGTGTTTTAATTACATCTTGCATCCTTGAGGTGACTACTGCTATTGATTCTTCTCGTGTCCACAATGCCAGATCATCAACGTAGATTGCACCATGCACTCTGTTGAGGATGTCTTCCATAACTATTTATAAAAACGGAAAAGCGTGGGAGACAGGACCCCCTCCTTGGGGAACAACTTGTTCGATCATTGACTTCCTGCTATGTTTTTCCTGGTTCTATACTTCGGCTGTTCTATTTACCAGATAGTGACATTTCAAGATATACATGCGCCTTTTGAGTTTGAGCAGTTTGATTTTGAGTCCCTGTCTCCAGACCCTGTCGAAAGTCTTCTCCATGTCAACCCATACCGTTAGTGTATGTTTCTTTTCTTGAAATCCACCTTTGATCTCCTGTGCAATGTAAGTTACTTGGTCTTCTGTTGATCCATGCTGACTGAATCCACTCTGCTGTAGTAGTATCAATTGCTTTTGCTCCAACGGCACCCTCATTGCAGTTTTCATCAATGACAGCCTTAACTTCTGCATCCAGTGCCACGGGATTCTTCTCTTTGCAACTTTTGTCAAATTTATTGTTGGTTGAAAAAGTGTTCCAGTATATTGGAGGCATCGGTATCCTCTCCTCCTCTTCGTTCGTTCTAGGCCTGTTTTAATCATTCTCTTTGTGATATATAGTACGCCAGAACGTAATGTACGTGCACCAAACCTTCAGCACCTATTTGAGCTCAGTTGCTTATCCTTCGGTGGGGTGTTCAATTTCAGCCAGCTATTGTGTGCGGGTTTGCTTCTTCCGCTAGCCTTTGACTGCCCAACCCACAAGGCAGTGGGCTGCTATTTTTTTCAGGGCAGCGACCCTTAGATGGCCTGCCCTCCCGGGTTTACGAGCGCCATCTTCCCAGCAAACCGGTCGTTTTAATGAACACCTTGGTTTGCCGCCGTTCAGGTTTGTTTACGGTTTGCTCCGCTAGACTTTGATTGTCCCAAATCAATCTACAAGGCAGCAGTAGTTCCTTGCGGTCGGAAACGCGCACTGGTTATGCCTCTGCTGAGCTTTCCCGTTGCTCTGTACATTTGGGTTGGACGCACACCCTGCCTACGATGCTGCTGCTGCCACACTTGCACTGATTTTGCCTCTGCTGGGCTTACCCGTTGTTCTACTGGGTGGGACGCGCACCCTCTTGCCGTGCCTGCCCCTCGATGAGGCCCACTATGACTTTTGCCAGCATGCGTGCTAGCCCTACCCTGATGCCCTGTCATCAACATCTTTTTCGTGCTCACCTTTTTCACCACATGTGGCGCCACCCTTGCAGCCATGTGCGGCTCGCTTGCCCTGGGGCCTACCTCGCCGTTTCCGTCAATTCCTGCTGGGCTGTCCGAGATCCGAGTTTGTCCCATGTTGCCCACGTGCAGCTCAACTCATCACCCGGCATTCTCATCGGTTCTAGAACGCCCGCAACTAGAGTGAGAATCGTGGGCTCAAATTCGCCACACGCGGTCAACCTCTCTTCGATGGATGTGATTCGAGCGCGGTCCAACTCATCACCCGGCATTCTCTATCGGCCCTAGAAGCCCGCAACTAGAGTGAGTATGCGTGGGCTCCGAATTTCACAGCGCACGGGTCAACCTCTCTTCGATGATTTTCATTCGATCATTGGACTCATGTGGACGGCGCGCGTCCAACTCATCCCGGCATTCTCATCGGCTCAAGAAACAGCACAAGAGAGAGAATGCGTAGGTTCCCAGTTTCACCCCGAAAGTTCCACATGTGTCGTTCAATTTTTCCCTTCAACCAGGAGAGGCGAGCATTAATAGTCACTCTGGGAGTTCGCGTGTCTATGTTGATGGGCGGATCCCATCAGGCATGACTACCTATGCATCTCTACTTATACCAGAGTAGCTCTCCCGTTCCGTGGCCCCCGCCCGCCCCCAGCCAGACCGGAACCAGAGTTTGTTTCTAGGGTTACCTTGTAGAGGCTGTGGGCAGGGTCTTGGTTAGCGCGCCCCCTCGCCAACCCTGGCTCATGTTACCACCATGACCTCATGAGCCTTAGGGAACCTCGTGTCATCCATTGAACCTTGACTGATTTAATGAGCCATTCGCGGTTTCACCGTGAGACAGTGTGAACTTAGACATGCATGGCTTAATCTTTGAGACAAGCATATGACTACTGGCAGGATCAACCAGATAGCTGTCATGGACGTGACTGGACCAACAATGCTCGGGTAGGAGACAGCACTCTGTGCAGAGCGGATCCCGACGTCCCCGGCGAAATGCGAAATTGAAGCGAAACGACCGAGCGCTCGCTTCCCACCGCTTTGCCGGCAAGACTGCGCCTCGCCAAAGAACGACACCATATTTCTACCTGCGGACCCACAAGCTCGTTTGAAGCCGGGCCTTTAACGAGACCACCGTCGAGCGTTTAAAATTTTAGACTGACTGTATCACATCACGACCGAGAAACTTCGATATACGGACACACACACACCACCAATAAGACCGCGCGGATGTTCTGTGATTGACACCGTGTATATGTTGAATAAGACAGGGGAGAGCCCTGTGGCAATCCGGAATGTAGTCACCGGTTCAGAGAACCAACCACCACATCGCAGTACAACCTTCCTTTTGAACAGCGCAGCAGCTATCCATCTTATGTATAGAGGGTGCACCTGGAGTTTGATGAGCTGGTGCATAAGATAATCATAGGACACTGTTGTATGCATCTTCCAAGTCCACCATTGCTGCACGTTTTAATACCTGCATGGAAACCCTCTACATTTCATATCTGTATATGTTGTTCTTATTAGGTTAATAATTTTCTGTGGGATCCCATAATGTCTCATCAATTTCCAAAGGGTTTCCCTATCAATACTGTCAAAAGCCTTCTCATAATCCGATATAAAGTGGGGATTTCCTTTCAATACTTTGCTCTATTATTACGCGTAATGTGGCCTGACGTTCATGGTTGGTTGGATTTTGTGGCTAAAATGTTCTACTGGATAGGGAAGCCAGCCCTATGCCAAACCCCACGTTAGTCGCCTCCTACAACATGCCTTGTAGGTCGCCATTCTTTGCTCCCCCTGCGAGCCCTGGTAACACACGGCAGATCCCTACTTTAGTCGCCTCTTATGACATGCCTTGTAGGGCGCAGTGTTACAATTCTTCACTTCCCTTGCAGGTCCCGGCAACACACGGGTGCTGCGTTTTGTTGCAAGTACATATTCTTGATCCAGTCTAAGAGCTTTCCTATTAATGTTAATACTTTCTAACATTCAAATTATTTCTCCATGTTTTACTTTATCAAAAACTTTTTCGATCAAGCGATTTAGGCAGTTTGGAGTTACTCATTGTACAAGTCAAACTGGATGCTTGAGAGGCAGAGTGAGAGGTGTGTTTAATCAGCGAGCCACGGGAACAATCAGTATGCATACTCTTCGATATTTGTTGGGGGAGACTATGGGTCTGCCCGGAGTGCAGTGACGTCAGTTTAGTAACCAATAACCAAAAGCTTTTGTGTAGCCATGAAACATAGGTATAAGTCCAACTTCATTGCTATTGATCTTTCTATTATTGTTCTTATTGTATTGTTTGTTCCCCTGCGTTCAACAAAGCCACATTGTTCTCCCTTAACTTCTGGTCTTATTTTGTTTCTTACCCTTCTCATGATAATGCTGAAAAGTAATTTTGTTACGTGACTCATGAGGCTGATTGTCGGTGTTCTTCGCATTCTATCACTGTTTTCTTTGGAATCTTTCTGTAATCGTCCATTTGTAGTGTTCTTTGAAATTCGTCATTCCTGCTGTATCGTTTGCTTGATAAAGGCCTTTTGGTCAAACGTTGCTGTTTATCGTCACTGTTTCTGTATTTTGTAAAACTATAGTACTTTGTTTGTACGTGTTTTCTTTGGTAGTGCTATAAAAATGGATTGTAGTAAATCTTTGGGTACATATCCGGTGTTGTTTAAATAATTTTGTGCAAATGCCTGCATCCGTTTCACCTGTTGCTTCCATTTCTTCTGTTGTTATATTGTCTGGACCTGCGGTTTTGCCTTTTTTTGTGTGTCTCATGGCATTGATAACTTCTGATGGGAGTATTTGTGGTTCTTCATGGTTGTAATTGATTTTGTTTTCTTGTCTATTATCACTGTATAAGTCACTAATGTATTCTGTCCATCTCTCTATTTGTTCATCAGGATATTTCCGTTTTGATTTTAAACATCCAGTAGTTGTGCGCTTACGGCTGCCATGTAAGTGATCTACGTTTTCATATATTGATTTGGGGTCTTCTTTGTCGATCTGTTTGCATTTTCTTTAACCACCTTCTTTACTGTTTTAAATTTATGTCTTATCTCCTTATTGATTCTATCATATTCTGATTTATTCTGTTTGTTTTGCCTTCTATTTTCCATTAATTGCAGAATGTCTTCCTTCATCCATTTCTTTTTGATCCTTTGACATGTTATTGGGGTTAGTTCCTTTGACATTTGTTGGATTGATTCTTTAAACATTTGCCATTGTTCTTCTGTTGTTTCCATAGTGTTATATTGTTATATCTGTTTTGTATAATGCGTTTAAATGAGTCTTTTGCGTCAGTCTTGTGTATGGTTGAATTTGATGTTTCTTATGCCCCTACTTATCTTCTTTATTTCTATTCACAATTTGCCTACAAGTAGTGCACGGTCACAATCTGCGCCTGGTCTTGTTTTCACAGATAGCAATAAATTTCTAGATTGTTTATCATTATATAATCAATTTAGTTATACTTGACATTATTTGGATTTCTCCATGTCCAGTCTCATCGGATGTTGAAACCATGTGTTGCCTATTATTATGTCATGTATTTGTTCCCATTCTATTAGTGTGTTCCCCCTATCGTTTTTCTTCTCTATCGTTTTCTTCCTAGGCAGCATCCTCCTGTTATTTCGTCCACTTTTCAGAGCCTACCTTAGCATTGAAGTCACCCATCACAATTGTCACCTCACGAGTCATGCAATGCTAATTGTAATTGGTTGTAGAAATTCTCTAGTTCTTCTTCTGTCATATCTGTTGTTGGTTTGTATATCTGTATGACCGCCCGAGTGGTTACCAGGGCTCAAATTTGGAGTGTAAAGAATAGAACCACGGTTACCTGCCACACATGTCGTAAGAGGTGACCAAGGAGGTTTGGCTGAAATCGGATGCATGTGTTCGCCAGAGAATGCTAACCCAAACAAATGCTTGCAGAAAACGGATGCACCAGGCCGCAAGGTGCATAACATGGTGCAACGACCCCTCACAATGAGAAATAGGATAACAGATTCTACAGTCGCCAATCTGCCTCGGAGATATAGCCACGCAGTAAGAATGTCAGACCTACCTTCACGAGGGTGGCCAAAACTTAACTGCAGGAAGAGGTCGGCACAAACGGGAAGCAGAAATCATAGGAATTATATCCTACAGAACTGCCCCAGTATGCAGACTTGAGAAGAGGTGGCCCACTTACACTAGCGTCCAAGACAAAACTTTATGGCATGGCTGATAATCTGAGGCCGACGGCTGCCTTTATCCGAAATCCCAATCTAGTGAGAACGCAGCAGAAGAATATCTGTATGATGTTAGTAACTACTGGTGTACCTTGTAGTTTCAATAGCACTGCGCTCTCTGATATTGTCCAGAATCCTTTCACTATTTTTGTTTTTTCAGTGTCTATTATTATGCCTGCTCCTTTTGTGTGATTGTTTCCTCCTGAATATAGTTCTCCTGCACCTATCCATCTCATTTTGCTTATTCTAAGTATGTTAAGTCCTGTTCTTGTCATTTCTTGCTTGATGTTCTCTAGTTTGCCACTTTGTGTTAGCATTCAGATGCTCCATGTTACGATAGCTAGGAGTTGTTTTCTGTTGGTCTGGTTTCACTCCGTTGTTACGGTTGTATTACAGTGTATACTCATAGGAAATAATATACTAATATAGCAGTGATTAACTTGACTAGTACTCACAGGTAATGAGAAGAAAAAAAAAAAGCCAAAATGAAAATCTCAAGAATAGTAAAGGAAGTTTGAACTGCCAAAATGGCCTGGATAGAAAGAAATGTTAACACTTTTCATGTCCACTTAATACCATGATTTTTGTTTTCTCTATATTAATGCCTAATCCATATATTTTGCTTCTGTTAATGGGTCTATTGGTTCTTTCTATCAATTCTTGTTTGCTATTAACACAATGTCATCTGCATATCTTATGTTGAGTCTCGGTTTTCCTTCCATTTGAAATTTTACACACACTATATTATTACTACTTTTGCCTATGTGTTACCAGACCCGAGATGGAGCAAAGAATAGAACACTGCGACCTACAAGGCATGTCATAAGAGGCGACTGAGGTAGGGGCCTAGAGAAGCTACCCTAGTAAAAAAAGCATACTGAAATCGGATGTGCTGGTCTACTTGCAGGCACATAACTGGCACAACGATCAATCGCTCTTGGCTTGGACCACATATAAATCACAGAGTGGTTAACAAGTGGTCGATATGGAGCATTCAAGAAGAATTACTATCTTAATGCAATTCAAGTATATTTTGTGACTATAGAAAGGTGATATAGTTATTTGTACTTGTTTATCAAAATATCACGTTCTATCAATGTCTTTTTCAGAGTGCTTTATAGTTAACAATTTACATATTTGTTGATTAAAAAATATACAGAGATATGCCAATTGATGCTTCTTGGTTTTTTTTGTCTGTGTATGGTGTTAACAAAATCCACATTCATCATCTATAACTTGAGTAGATAAAGGTGCAGTCAGAATCACATGTTTTACTTCTGTTTACAATTACAGAACCTGATGTTTTTCAAGGGTCTTATTTTTCCTGCACGATGAATTTAGTATCATCTTTACTCTTTCTGATACATTTTCCATGTATGACATTTTGTGTGCCATTCAATGGAGAGTTTGGACATCTAGGGACTCTCTCTTAAGTTATCATGTTTGTTTTAAGCTTGTGCTATATTGATTTGGTTGCACCACAGTGGTTACCAGGGCCCAAATTTGGGGTGTAAAGAATAGAACCACTGTTACCTGCTATGCATGTCGTAAGAGCCGACTAAGGAGGTTTGGCTGAAATAGGATGCATGTGTCCGCTAGGGAATGCTAACCCGAAACAAATGCTTGCAGAAACGGATGCACCAGGCCGTAAGGCACATAACATGGTGCAACGACCTCTCACAATGAGATAACGGATTCTACAGGTCACCAATCTGCCTCGGAGACTTAGCCACGCAGTAAGAATGTCAGACCTACCATCACGAGGTGAAAACTTACTGCGGGAAGAGGTCAGCACAAACAGTGAAGCAGAAATCATAGGAATTATATCCTACAGAACTGCCCCAGTGTGCAGACTTGAGAAGAAGAGGTGGTCCACTTACACTAGCGTCCAAGACAAACTGTATGCGCGGCTGATAATCTGAGGCAGACGGCTGCCTTTATTAGAGAATCAAATCCCAATCTAGTGAGAACGCAGATTTGGTTGGAAGTCTTCTTGACTACGGTGTTGACCATTATTCTTCCAAAATGTAGATTATTGGTGAATATGACCACATCACCAAATTAATCGCTGTGGTTGCAGTGTCATACCTGGCAGCCTCATTATGCAACCACTACTGTAAGTGCACAGATACATTTTTTGCAAGGAGGTAAACTACAGCACGTAAAAACAAAGTACTATAGTTTTACAGAAACAGTGACGATAAACAGCAACGTTTCGACCAAAAGGCCTTTATCAAGCAAACAATACAACAAGAATGACGAATTTCGAGGAACACTACAAATGGACGATTACATGGGGAAACATAAACCTATCTAATGAAAATCTGGGAATAAAAACGAACAACGAAATGAGTGCAACACAAAACCGGAAGTGGAAAAGAAGAGAAACAATATAGTGGATAAATAACACATATATGGAGCAAACACACATATAGATTACAAGGCACGAGATAAGACTACTAAGAAGCATAGGAATGTAATGCGTTGAGTCCAAGAGGTCGCAAGGTGCCATAGAATGAAATAAAACGGTTCTCCAGGGCAAATCGACTGCGATCATCGGAGGAACATGATCGGATGGCTGTGACCTGGACATCGTCGGCTCCTGAATGGCCAGTATCATTGAAATGAGTGGCCACAGGAGTCACAGAGCATTGCGAATATCGCGTAAGTGTTGGGCGAATCGGTCACTGAGCCTCTTACCGGTTTCACCAATGTAGGCCTTGTTGCATCGTTTGCAAGTGATGGCATAGATGATATTGCGGGACTCACACGTGAAACTGTCTTGAATGACATACGTAGCTTTTGGAAAAAAGACAGTGCGGGTCTGTATTACATATGCACATGTATTACAGCCCTCCCCATGAGGCCATTACCTTGTAGTGGTGGGGAGGCTTGCGTGCTCCAATGATACAGTGAGCTATGACGGCGGAACTTATGTTCCCGGAAGGGTTACCCAAGCCGGAAAGGTCACTGAGGATGGGACAGACGAAGCATGGTCTCCTGGTCCTCCAGGTTGGGGTTGGCTTGGACTAACGATCCCATCCTTTAAAAAAATTAAAGTTACGTAAACAACAACAAACATACAACCTATCTACGGGCATGAAGGGCTACAAGAGTCATTGACTCACATGACTGGAAGTGGTGAAAGCCGAAAGGAAGCTACTTTCATGAGGACGGAAGTCCTGAATGCCAAAACCAAGACCAGAATTGGATGCTGGAATGTAAGAACAATGTACGAAACCGGAAAACTATCACAAATAACAGCAGAAATGAGAAGATATAATCTACATATCCTAGGGGTTAGCGAGCAGATGGACGGGAAATGGAAGAAGTACCACTGCAACAGGTGAAACAGTCCTTTTTCTGGACGAGACGATGACCTACACCATGAAGGAGTAGCAGTAATCCTAAGAAAGGGCGTGGAAAAGTGTCTGTTAGAATGTAAACCTATCAGCAGCCGCTTGATTAAGATCAGACTAAAGGGAAGCATACAAACATCACAATCCTACAATGCTATGCGCCAACTAATGATAGCGAAGATACAAAGAAAGACTCGTACTACGAAAACCTACAAGCAGAATTAGACAAGTCACCATCCCATGATGTTATCATTGTTATGGGAGATCTAAATGCGAAGGTCGGACAAGACAACACGCATAGTTATAGAACTATGGAAAATATGGATGTGGTATGATGAACGAAAATGGGGAACGTTTAGTAAACTTCTGCAGCATGAACAATCTCGTTATAGGAGGAACCTATTTCAACATTTAGATATCCACAAATTAACATGGTATTCCCTAATGGCAGAGATAAAAACCAAATAGACCATATAATGATCAATGGACCCTGGAGACGCTCGCTGCTAGATGTTGTAGTCAAGAGAGGTGCAGATGTTGGTATTGACCACCACCTAGTCACAGCTTATGTCAAACTTAAACTAAGAAAAACAGGACAACAGAAAAACTTCCAAAAGAGGTTCGATGTGGATAGACTAAAAGACACGGAAGTAAGGGATAAGTTTATAATGCAGATAAAGAACAGATTCCAAGCCCTAGAAAGTAATGAAACTACGGATGAAACTGACAACATAGATAAAACATGGGACAACATAGCATCTATATATAGCAAGAGCAGTGAAACATGTCTAGGCTACGCACAGAAAAGAAAAGAATGGATAACACCAACAACATGGAAAATAATAGACAGCCGAAGAATATTAAAAAGAAATTGTTAGAAGCAAAGTCCGAAAGACTGAAAGCAAGATACCAAGAACAGTACAAAAGGGCAAGTAAAGAAATCAAACGGGCTGTGAGAGCCGACAAAGAATGTATGTTGAAGACCTGGCAGTACAGGCAGAAGAAGCAGCAAAAAGTGTGATCAGGGAACAGTGTACAAAATTACAAAGCTAATAAGCGGAAAACATTACAGAAGATCAAATACTCTCATAAAGGATAAGAATGGAATACTATTGACAACGGAAAGGAACAAGAAATACGATGGACAGAGCATTTTAAAGAATTGCTAAACAGACCACCTCCAACGGTAGTAGCAGACATACCAGAACCAACAGAGGAGTTAGAAATTGGCATTGAAACACCCAGCCAGGATGAGATCATTACAGCAATTAAATCTCTTAAGAATAACAAGGCACCAGGGAATGATAACTTAAACGCAGAACTATTCAAAATAGACCCAGAACTTGCAGCTAATATATTGCAACCCTTGTTTACTACTATATGGAATGCCCAAATAATACCTGATGCATGGAACAGAGAAGTCATCATCAAGATACCCAAAAAGGGCTCCTTGCCGATTGTAATAATTGGCGTGGAATAACACTGCTTTCTGTCCAAAGTAAAATCTTAAGCAAAATCATCGTACAACGTATTACTGACGCTGTGGATAAGAAACTGAGAAAGGAACAAGCAGGATTTCGCAGAGGACGGAGCTGTATAGGCCAAATATTTGCTCTTAGAAATATCATAGAACAATGCACAGAATGGCAAAGCAAACTCTATATCAACTTTGTAGATTTTGAAAAGGCTTTTGATAGCATACACCGCGAAAGTCTATGGCGTATCTTAAGATGGTATGGAATCCCACTGTGTTTATAAATATTATAAAAGCTGCTACAGCAAGTTTGCATGCAGTGTTGAAACTTCAGAACTAAAGTTTGAAGTAAAACAGGCGTGCGACAAGGATGTGTTATGTCAGCCCTATTATTCAACACTGTCATAGATTGGGTGATGCGTAAAACAACGGAAGATAAGGCAAGAGGTATTAGATGGACGCTCACATCCACTCTGGAAGACCTAGATTTTGCAGATGACATCGCACTCCTATCTCATACACATAGAGATATCCAGGAAAAGACCAGCCGCCTTAACCAATATAGTGAGATGGTTGGGCTGAAAATAAATCAGAAGAAAACTGAAGTAATGACTCTGAACATAGCAACCCCAGTACCAGTCAAACTAGAAGGTAAAACCCTCCGAGATACAACCGCTTTCACATACCTTGGAAGTGTTATTAGCAATGAAGGAGGCGCTGGATCTGACATTAAAAACAGACTGAGTAAAGCACGCAGTGCATTCCGACCCTTCAGACCGCCTGGAAATCTGCCCAATACAGCATCAGAACCAAGACTAGTATCTATAACAGCTGTGTGCTGTCAACTTTGCTGTATGGATCGGAATGCTGTAGAATGACAGAACAGGATATGTCCAGACTCTCCGCCTTTCATACAACTTGTCTGCGAAAAATCTTACGCGTGTACTGGCCGACTACTATCTCGAATCAAGAATTGCTTGCACGATGCCAACAAGAGAATATGGGCACTATCATCCGAAGACGACGCTGGAGATGGATTGGACATGTGATGCGCATGGAGACTGGCTCCGACACGAAAACTGCACTGAGATGGACTCCAGAGGGTAGGCGAAAGCGTGGAAGACCAAAGACGACCTGGAGGAGAACGATAGAGCAAGAGCTGAAGGAAATGAATCATAGCTGGAACACAATACAGAGGAAGGCCATGAACAGGAAGAATGGTGTACGTTTGTTGCTGCCCTAAACGCCAGGGGCGTAACAGGCTAAAGAGATGTATTACAGCGCCGACGGCCACACTGGATGGTGCCAAAGTGACTCTGGATATTAGGCTTGAGGCGACTGTGTACCAACAAATCCTTGAGGCCTCTGTCCCGTCTGTACGCCACCAAAGGATAGTGTTGGAAGACTGAACGTGTCTCAGGATCAGACTGAAGAATAGGAGATGATGGAATAAGACCTTTTTCACCAGGGAACTATGAGGTTGGAAAGTTAAGATAAGTTTAACCCTGTCAGAATTGGAGGATCTATGTATGTTGGAAAGGGCCTCCTGGCGAGCAATTAGCTGAACCCGATGCATGGCAGATGTAGCACATTCTCCAGGCATAGGCACTGGCGGAAGAAATCAAGCATCTCGTGAGCTCTATCAAGAAAATCGTCGTCCTCGCTACAGAGGCGACGAAGACTCTTACGAGTTGAGAGAAAGGTAAAGAGTCACGACAAGTCTGGGGATGGGAAGAAGTATACAGAAGAAAGCTATGTGTATCAGTAGGCTTGTAGTATACTGATGTAGTGATAGTAGATAGGCTGATGGTGATAGTGATGTCAAGAAAATTGACACAAGAGGTAGAGATGTGAGAGGTGAACCGAATAGCAGGATTGAAGACATTAATGAAGTTAATGAAGCGTGACAAATCGGCTTCAGGCATATCGGTAATTCCAATACAATCATCGATGTATCTATGATACATGGACGGAAGGGGGCCATCATAGGTGTTCCATACTCTGGAGAATGTGCTTACATCTGCCATGCATCGGGTTCAGCTAATTGCTAGCCAGGAGGCCCTTTCCAACATACATAGATCCTCCAATTCTGACAGGGTTAAACTTATCTTAACTTTCCACCCTCATAGTTTCCTGGTGAAAAAGGTCTTATTCCATCATCTCCCTATTCTTCAGTCTAATCCTGAGACACGTTCAGTCTTCCAACACTATCCTTTGGTGGCGTACAGACGGGACAGAAGCCTCAAGGATTTGTTGGTACACAGTCGCCTCAAGCCTAATATCCAGAGTCACTTTGGCACCATCCAGTGGGCCTCGGCTCTGTAATACATGTCATATGTAATACAGACCCGCACTGTCTTTTTCAAAGCTACGTATGTCATTCAAGACAGTTTCACGTGTAGTCCGCAATATCATCTATGCCATCACCTGCAAACGATGCAACAAGGCCTACATTGGTGAAACCGGTAAGAGGCTCAGTTACCGATTCGCCCAGCACTTACGCGATATTCGCCAATGCTCTGTGACTCCTGTGGCCACTCATTTCAATGATACTGGCCATTCAGGAGCCGACGATGTCCAGGTCACAGCCATCCGATCATGTTCCTCCGATGATCGCAGTCGATTTGCCCTGGAGAACCGTTTTATTTCATTCTATGGCACCTTGCAACCTCTTGGACTCAACGCATTACATTCCTATGCTTCTTAGTACTGTCTTATCTCGTGCCTTGTAATCTATATGTGTGTTTGCTCCATATATGTGTTATTTATCCACTATATTGTTTCTCTTCTTTTCCACTTCCGGTTTTGTGTTGCACTCATTTCGTTGTTCGTTTTATTCCCAGATTTTCATTAGATAGGTTTATGTTTCCACATGTAATCGTCCATTTGTAGTGTTCCTCGAAATTCGTCATTCTTGTTGTATTGTTTGTTTGATAAAGGCCTTTTGGTCGAAACGTTGTTGTTTATCGTCACTGTTTCTGTATTTTGTAAAACTATAGTACTTTGTTTTTACGTGTTTAGCTATTTTCCAAGTTTTACTGCAGTCTCCACCATTTTTCGATAAACTACAGCAGTAGCATAATGCTTTCAAGAATACAGTAAGGATGAATAGGAGTAGTGAGCAGCAGCTTGCTGAATCCTTATGAATTTTAACAGATAATCAAGAATTACGTAATATTCAGACATATTTGTTTTGTCACTGTAAAGTTCATAGTACTAGTTTCTTTAAGGAGGTAAAATAGAAAACCAACACAACCTGCACATGTTTGTCAATAGCCTGGACAAGCAGCCTAAATAGTGCTTTAGCGACACCAACTAGGAATAAACTATACTGAAGCACATTAATAAAGCACCACCTGTATAATCCAGGAACAGAGTGTGAAATGTAAATATAAGTGTTTACAAGCTTACATATTTGGAATCCTTATTCATTTTCCTTTCAATGCATGATGGTAATTAATTTGTACATTTGATTGTTATGAAATTAATTGCATTTGTGCAGCAAGGAGAACACCAAAAATGCAACCAATAAAAAAATTCATTCACACTATCCTCAGTATCTGGTATGTAAAACACGTAATCACAAAGTACTGTAGTTTTACAAATTACAAAAAAAATGACAAAATACAGCAACGTTTCGACCAACAAGGCCTTTATCAACAAACGAACAACAGGAGTGACAATTTTTTTTTTAAATGGACGACCAAAAACAAACGTTTCTAATGAAAATCTGGAAATAAAAACGAAAATCTGGGAATAAAAACGAATAACGAAATAAATGTAACACAAAAACACACATAAAAACTAGAAATAGAACGGAAGAGAAACAATGAAAAATCTAGTAAATATATAACTTGAATACATGCAACATATACCCATATAGATTACAAGGCATGGGAAGAGAAAGTACTAAGAAGCATAGGAATGTAATACGTTGAGCCCACGTGGTCGCAAGGTACCATACAAAGAAATCAACCGATTCTCCAGAGCAAATCGACTGCAATCATCCGAGGAACACGATCGGATGACTGTGACCTGGATATCGTGAGCTCCTAAATGGCCAGTATCATTGAAATGGGTGGCTACAGGGTCACAGAGCATTGGCGTATGTCGCGCAAGTGTTGGGCGAATCGGTCACTGAGCCTCTTGCCTGTCTCGCCGATATAAGCCTTCTTACACCGCTTACAGATAATGGCATAGATAAGATTACGGGACTCGCATGTGAAACCATCGTCAATAAGAAACGTGGCTAAATGAAAAGGTACAGTACGCGTCTGTATCACATAAGCACACGTGTTGCAACACCGACGGCCACACTGAACAGTGCCAAAATGAGTCTGGATATTGGACGTAAGGCGATTGTGTACCAACATATCCTTAAGACTTCTGTCCCGTCTGTAAGCCACCAAAGGATAGTTGGGAAGACAGAACGGGTCTCAGGATCTGACTTAAGGATAGACAGATGTAAGGATAGACACTGTTTTGTGAATATCTGGTATGTCCACCGTGTGCTTGCAAACAAGCTTGGCAGCGGCTCCGCATGGAATGCACAAGTCTGTGAAGGAAATTATGTGGAATCAAGTCCCATTCACATGTAAGAGCATCTTCCAGCTGTTGCAGATTAGCAGCCGGGGCGTGCCTGTAGACTCTGCGTCCAAGCTCGTCCCAAAGATGTTCTATAGGGGACATGTCTTGTGATATGTCAGGCCAATCAATTGTCATAATGTTCTGCTGCTGTAGATATTGCTGCGTTAAGAGTGCGGTGTGCTCACGTGCGTTATCCTGCTGGAGAAGCTGCAAGTCTGGATAATTTCTGAACGCAGGAGCAACCAATGCATCCAGAACCTCATCTCGATATGTCACAGCATTAACATTTACACGGAAGACGTGAAGAGGCAAGCGATGGTGAAAACTGAATCCTCCCCAAATGTGAATACTACAACCTCCAAATCGGTTGTGTTGACGAACACAGCAATCTGCAAAGTGCTCTCCCCGCCGTCGCCAAATCCGCACACGACCATCAGCAAAGGATAGGTTGAATCTGCTCTCGTCTGTGAATAGGACAGCATTCCACTGCAGTCTAGTCATCTGATATGTTGTTCTGCCCATTGCAGGCGCTGCTGACGATGTCTGTGAGTCAAGCTTGGCCGCACATAAGGTCGTCTTGCAGTAAGGCCTGTATCTCTGAGTCGTCATATGACTGTCATTCGAGAGACTTGCCCACGTCTACCCACTATTGCTGTTCGACTTGCCGGAGAGAACGATTCCTTAGGTGACTGAGCACAATATGGCGATCTTGCACAGGGGTAGTAACTCGTGGTTGGCCACTCTGACGTCTATCCCGGGCACTACCAGTGGCTCCGTAACTTTCATTGAGACGTACAATAGTGCTGTGGTGGCAATTCATCCTTCTGGCAATGGCCCTCGAGCTCATTCCGGTAGACAACATACCAATGGCTCGTTGGCGGTAATTTTCCAATAGTCGTGGCATTGTAAGCACATGTACCGGGTGTTTTGTCTCAACGGCCTTTTTATACCGAGTATACTTCCACAACGCCTACACACTTTCAAGGTCCTAGCTGTTGGGAATCGTGTTGCACATGTAACTTTCATTGTTTTCTTGTCTGTACACAAACCCGTGGGTTTGAAAATTCACTTTCCATTCCAGCAGCCATTCGCTCTCTACCTCATGACAAACACGGGAAAAATACATTCCCACACTTTTTTGCTCACCCTCTCAGCAACAGTATTTATCATAGTGTGCGTTTTTAATGTGTTTCAGTATATATGACATAAATGTGGTTATAGACTTGCTATGGTGAAACATATAAAATATTTTGGCTAGATTCATTAGTGAGAAAGCAATATGAACATAAGAGAATTGATAAAGACAAAGAGTTTATTAACATGCATTATATGAAGTTTCTATTAAACAGTATTCACAAACAGTGAACACACAAATGTTTGCTTGCCTTTCAATTGTTTCTGATATAAATGTTTTACATTTTTGTGTGCTGTATGCTTCATTTATTTCATTTGACCCATTTAATATGTTACTCTGGACTGTATTTATTTTTTAAATGTTTGCCATGTTTTTTCTTTTTCATCCTTTTCTCCTTCTGTTTGTCACCCCCACTGTCATCGCTACTTTGGGCTGGATGATGATCAATTTTGTGGTACTTTCTGTTCTCTATTTTATTGCTATCATATTGTGTTTTCAATCCCTTTCTGTGTGTAATTTCTGCAGTATTATCATTCCTATGTATATGTTTCATATCTGTACTTTCCTTTCTACAACTTGTCTCTGTTCTTTTGACCCTCTTCTTATCTTCGTAATTTCCACTTCGTCTTCTTTGATTTGCATCTCTATCCATATTCGATCTCTTTCTGTCTTTGCTTTTGCCAGATTTTCCTGCTTGAAATCTACCACTCCGTGTCCTGTCTCTGTAGTCATCCTCTGAGCTAACTTCATCAGAATAGTTGTTCTTGTCTGTCTTATGTTTCTTTACACGCTCCTGATTTGAACTTTCAGAGTTTCTCTGTAAGATAAACAAAATGGCAATATTTAAATAACCAGAAAAATTAATTAAATGAATCCTATAACAATTTTCTATCAATAAACATTTTAAGTTGAGCTATTACATTTATTACATAATTCATTTACGTTTTTTCTTTGGACATGACCCAACATAACAGGGAAGTCTTATAGGGCAGCAACAAAATTTCTCCATGGTCAACCTTTGCAGGAAACCCAAAGACTGGCCCATACTGTGCACCTTTACTGTTTTACACAATGGTGTCTTTGGTTTGCTTCTTTCATCATCCCTCGGGGAACCACATGGCAGTTCTTGTGATGGTATCTGGATTGCTTTTGAATGTGTTTGCCTCTTATTACTGTGGCATTTACTCCTGACTGCATCTATAGATGATACCATGCGAGAAACGTCAGTAAATACATCAACCAGCACTGAAAGGGAGTTGTTAGACTAAACACACCAACAGACATGCTTAGGAGATCATAGCAATTATGGACCTGTCTGATGACGATGATTCTACAATGAAGCTATTTTTTTGGGTACACATCTCAGATATCATACTTTAATCATTGCACTTTGAGAAATACCCATTTGTGCTTCAATATCTTTCTTAAACTCTTTTAGTCCCATCACTTCAGACAAAGTTTCTACTGAATTCCCAAGGCAAAGACAATAACTCAGCACTCAGCAACAATGAGAAGTATTTGTGAAATAAAATTCACAACAAATACAATTTCTAATCAATATTTGTGATTTAAAGTTAAATTTACAGTTAAATGGATGAGGTACTAATTTGTGTACATGTATATTGTTAATGCCATGTAAGTTAGATTAAAAAAATTATAAAGTTGGTTTTACTCAAAGGAGTCAGTTTTTTTGATGATAAATGTCAAAGTGAAAAGTTGTAAAATAGTCTCCCTTACAGAAGTTGAGTTTACATCAGTTGAGAAACATTACTGGTTTCCATACAACTTTCTGATGCAGTCCTCATCTTCATTTTGAAACACCAACTTCAGGTCCATTTTCTGCCAAACATCCAAGTCGGATGATGGTTAAGCCTGAATGGGGTTTGTCAGTTCAGTAGTTGCTGGGTGGTGTCTTGACATGAGAGCCTCATACAATCAAGATATAAGCTCACAGTTCCAGCCTTTCACATTGCATCATGTATTAAATCCGTTTCTTGACTTTACATATGATACAGCATATGATTCATCATCAAGTAGCTTGTCCAGTGGCGTGCTGTCCAATGTACTATAGGACTCACCTATTCCCCAAGAGTCGGGACATTATAGTTAATCTAATTTGAATTAAATTTCCATGTGTCATAAAAGCATAAAATAAACATATCGATTACACAGCATTAATATTTCTCACAATTTGAGTCACAATACTCAAACGATATTATTGCTAATTAACCCAACGGGACTGCAGAGCCGATATATCGGTTCAGAGTATTGTTCATGATGTCGCAAAACCGATATATAGGCTTTTGGATGTCTGTTCACGGAAACGAATGTATCTTCACAACCCCTTTACTGAAGTTAAAAAATCTTCAGAAACGGAAAGTACATTACTATCGGTAATGTACTTTAAACAGTAGGTACATTACTATCTCCATTTAACAAAGATTTGAAAGAGGGAAAGCAGTGTATAATTGTGTTCAAGTCGAGACTTTTTACATTAATGATTCATACTATGTTTACAGTGTAATCTTGAGTACTGTTAGATCAAAGTTAAGCAGCTGATACAAGATAATGCAAGGGATGATGATGTTGTTGTATATACCGATGGGTCGGTTCAACGTGGTGAGAAGTCTGGCTGGGGTTTCTTGGCTAATGCGCATGGTAGGGTTGTTGCAGAGCGAAGTGGGGCATACAGGACAACTACTTCTAGTATGAGGATGGAGGTGGAGGCCGTTACTGCTGCCCTCCATTGGATTTCTGGGACTTCATTTACTGGGGCCGTTGTTGTATCTGACTCTCAGTCGATGCTTCACAAGATCCAGAAGGGCAGGTTTTGGTATGAGTGGATGTCGTATATAGAAGTTTCTAACCTCCAGCGGCTTACGTGGATATACTGTCCTGGGCATGCAGGTGTTTACGGTAATGAGAGAGCGGACAGGCTTGCATCAACAGCATCGATTGTTGGGGAGTTGAAGATGGATAAGGGGATATTCTTCGGTCTCTTCGAGACTCTCTGTTGGATGAGGACACTAAAATCGATGTTGAATCGATCAAGCGATTTAAGCAGTTTGGAGTTACCCGTTGTTCAAGTCGAACTGGATGCCTGAGAGGCAGAGTGAGAGGTGTGTTTAATCAGCGAGCCACAGGAACCATCAGTATGCATACTCTTCGATATCTGTTGGGGAGACTGAGCACCTATGGGTCTGCCCGGAGTGCAATGACGTCAGTTTAGTAACCAATAAGATCAAATTATAACTTGTGATAGTAATGAAGATTTAATTTAAGGTAATAATGACATTTCATTGTTTATGAAATGCAGTATCGATAGTTGTAAGTCTAATGTAATAATTGCATCTAAAGAATGGGCGTTACACATTCCATTTATTGACATAGCCGCACTAAAAAGTGAATATTATAAAAACTACTGCACCTAATTAGATGAAACTTATAGAATATGTTCACAAATGGATTATCTTCATTTAACTACTACTTCTGGAAACATCTATGAATATTAAGATGTAATACAAACCCGAGAGTAAAAATATTTTTATGATTTTTTGTTTTTTCAAAATAGTCATGCTACAATAATCAAATTTTCTCAAACATATATCCCCTGATGTAAAACATTATTATATTAATGTATTCCACATCCAATTAGCAACAATTTTATATATAATATGTCATACTTTAGAGAAACAGTACTAGAGTTATAAAGGTTTAAACTAATTGACATTGAGTTAAATTTGAATCGCAAAATAAATGCGTCCAGAGGTAAAAATAATACAAAGCGAAAGGGTTAAGATACCAAAGACAGCATACTTGACATCTGTAGCACTTGTTTTTTTACACCTAAGTGGATCATGACGTAATCGGCTCTTTCCGTGATGGGACTTGGTTCGTCGGAGTGATTCCCCAAGTGACAGTCTATGTGTGTATATGAAAAACACAACACATGACGTTCTGTCGTAAGCCTATTTATCTGCCGTTTTCATCGTCTAGGTTGTAGTGCTTTGATTATTAACCTTATTTAATTGTTCCCATTAATGAAAGAGATCTGGGGAAGTGTTCAAGTGTCAATATAATGTGACATCGCTTCAAAGTATTAAATATAGTGGGGGACTAGTATCTGAAAAGGGATTCCTCAAAGTGTAGAGTATATTATATAGACATGCGACAAGTAAGTACGTCAGATGTATATTGCATTGCAGTGTCCTTAGCTTGTCACATGTGTTCTCGACCGATTATTCGCAGTATCATTTGGAAGTCTCAGTTTGAAGAAAAGTATCAAGTAAGAACGAAAGGTACAGTCACATACATTTCTGTAAGAATTAAAAATGAAATACTATATGTGCCATTTCAAAACGGACTATTATATTTGTACCAAATAGTTAAATGAATTGAAATCAAGAAACAAATTCGCCCGTTTGTTGGCAGGCATGTAGTAAGAGGCGACTGAGGTAGGGGCCTAGGGAAGTTACCCTAGTAAATATATATGCGTCAAAGAAATCGGATGTGCTGGCTTACTTGTAGGCGCATAACTGGCACAACGTACAATCGCTCTTAGGCTCGAATCACATACAGATCACAAAGAGTGCTCGATAAAATTGCAAGTGGTCGATATAAAGCGTTCTAAGAAGAAACGAGAGCCGTGGTAGCGTAGTTGTTAGTGAACTCGCTTCTCAAGGCTGGTAGTCTGGGTTCAACTCCTGCAGTGCGCGTGGAATTTTTCCCGACCGCGATGGCTCTCAGGTCGACCCAGCCTCAACTGGGTACCAGACATGCTCTGGGAAAGTAAAGGCGGCCGGCGTGATGCTGACCACATCACCCATCGTGTGCCGACGGTTAATGAAAATTACAGGCCTAACACTGTATTGACCTATATACCACGAGGTATGAAAGGGTTCCTTTTCCCCTAAGAAGAAACAGATTGTATCGATTGTTGGCATTGTGTGCTGTTGGAAACAGATCAAGTAATGTAGTGTAATAATGGTTTTTGTAATATCAGTAATTTTCACAAAGCCAAGATGCGACACAAAAAGACACACATCTATCCGCAATAACTACATTAAAAACTTTCAAAGAAACTAGAATAGATTTGTAATTAAGTTAGCAAGAAAGGTTTTAAAATATAATGCATAAGTATATTCAAACCGGGAGCTACTGAGGCAGATGTCTAATTGATGCAGGCTGTTTTTTGTGTGCTGAACTTCTATGTTCTCGCTAGATTGAATTTTCGGATTCTCTAATAAAGGAAGCCGTTTGCCTCAGATTGTCAGCCACGCCATACAATTTATCTTGGACGCTGGTGTAAATGGGTCAATTCTTTCTTCTCATTTCTGCATACTGGGGATATTTCTGTAGGATATGCTCTGTTGTCATACTCGCTAAGCCACATTGGAACAGGTCGTTGCGCCTATCTTGAATTTAGTGTACAGGTGTTGTCTCATTGTGTTGTGACCTGTCCGGAGGCGAAGTATGACTGTCTGGTCCCTTCTGGACAGTTGATAATATCCATTGCTCTTGTTGTGTTTTGGATGCTCTTTATCCCACTTTGCTATGTAGTGCCATTTGGTGATGGTTTTTGCTTCTTCATAGCTGACCAGGTTGTCATCTTGGGGCATTCCTTTTCCCTCTTTAGTCAGTCTGTCAGCATCTTCATTCCCCTAAATATTGCAATGTGAGTGTATCCACTGGATTACTACCCTCTCAGAATCATGGAACAACTGGGCTAATGTTGATCTGAGAGCACTTAGTTTTGTGTTCCTTTCAGATTTCAGTGGTGAGATAACAGACAATGTGTTTCTCAAAAGCACTATTTTTCCATGTATTTGGTTCATGTTTTGTAGTGCCATTTTTGCAGCTGTACTGAGGGCTTCTATATCAGCCCTGAAATTGGTTGAGAACTTACTGAGGGCTTCTACCTCAGCCCTGAAATTGGTTGAGAACTTGCCAGTGGCCAGAGCTAAGGTTTATTCTTCTCCATTTTTTAGTCGGAGGACTCTTCTTCTTCTTTGCGTTCATTCTTTACGACCAATTTTAATCACTCTTTGTGATATGTTTGATCTTTGCCAAGAACGTGTATACGTTGCACGTTGGTTTGGTTGGCCCCTAAACGCATAGACTTCTACACGTTTAGGACATGTGCATCTGATTTCAGCCACACCTCCTTAGTTGCCTCTTAAGACATGCGTGGCAGGTAACAGTGGTTCTATTCTTTACACCCCAATTTGGGCCCGGTAACCACTCGGGTGCTTTAGTCGGAGGACAACTTCCCATCCTCCATCATGGGTGGCATCTGTAGCTGAGCCATCCGTGTATGTATGTTTCCATGAGTCCAATGGGTTGTTTTTATTTATGTGTTTTTCTACAATGAGCCTTCTCTCCAGGTCTGTCTGTGTTCCTTTCTTGCCAATGCCACTTATTTCTTCTGAGAGCTCTGGGAGCCTGCATGACCAGGGAGGGGAGGTGCTAACTGGTTCTATGTGTCTGGGTTGAGCCAGTGCCAATAATGGGTCTTTGTGAGCAAGTTCTTTGGAGTTTGCCACAAAGTTACTTCTTTTCAATCTGTCCCTAACGTAGCTGTCGATTCGGAGGTGCATTGAATGGTTCATCAGTCTCTTGTATTTTTCTCCTTGTTGAAGTACCTTCATGTCCCTTCTGTCCTCCATTGGCTGAAGCCCTGTCACAGTTTCCAGTACTTCTATGGGGATAGACTTCTTGGCTCCAGTGATGATCCCCGAGGCCTGATTTTGCACTCTGCTTACCTTTACAAATTGTATCTTGGAGGTTGTGGCCCAGACTGCTATGCCATACTCAAGTACTGGTCGGACTCTTCCAGTGTACAACCTTTTCAAAATGCCACTATCTGCACCCCAGGTGGTGCCTGCTAGTTTGTTCATGTTCCCCATTCTCTGCTTTGCTCTTTTCCCAGCTTTGTCTATCTGTGTTTTCCAAGTCACTCTGCTGTCCATTGCCATTCAGAAGTCACAAAAAACAGGAAAATGTCAATAACCTGGGAAACTTGAAGGGGTTGTTAAAGGAATCTCTAACTTAATTCAAAATGACATCATTGAATGTGTTGGTGATGTCATTCTGGATAAGTTTACTTCGGAACTAAATGATGCATTTTTTTTTAGCAATAATGTTAGACAAAACTATGAACATTGCAAAGCTCTCACGAAAGACCTGAACTGTGTAAACTGTAAACGGTAAAAGTATCCTTACTAAGCTGACTTGTTCCTGAACCTAGTCCCCTTTGATCAAACTCACTGCACGCGACCGAGCTTGTCCCTTCCGGAACTTAGCTCCTACGACAGCATTCCAGAAAAACTCTGTTCTTTGCAAGTCCGCCGCGCAGCAGCAGTCATTCTCATATTGTCAATGACATCTTGCACCCATCATCTTCTAGGTCTTCCCCTCATTCTTCTTCCAGGCACCATTCCTTCCAAAATTAATTTTGTCGTTTGATGTGTCCGAAATATTTAATTTTCCTTGTTTTTATGCTTTGTAATAGCCAACTCTCTTTAATATCAAGCTGTTGCAGAACAGAAGCGTTTGTTCTTTTCTGTCCATGATATTCTAAGTACTCTTCTGTAGATTTGCATTCAAAGGCATTCAAATGATGATTCTGCCACTTTGTCAATGTTCCATGTCTCACAACCATATGTTGCCAAGGAAAAACGCAGGCTCTTAAACACTTAATTTTTGTTCTTATTCCCTTCCATAGGTTAGTTAGTTCTTTTAGATTTTGCAAAGCAATGCTCAACCTTCTTTTAATTTCTTTTATAGAATTTCCGTCATTAGTCAGCAATGCCCCAAGATATTCAAAGTTGTCGACTCTTTCTATTTTGTGGCTGTTGACACATATATTAGCCATCAATTCTGTTTTATCAGTTGTAAACATCTTCATTTTCATTGTATTGAGATTAAGGTTTTGATATTCGCTGGTTTTTTTAAGTGACCGTATAAAGTTCTCTATACCAATGTGTGATGTAGATAATAGCACTGTATCGTCTGCATATCTTAATTCAGGTAGTTTGTGACCTCCGATCACCAGAGCGTCTCCATCTCTGCAGATCTTCTGACATTCCTCATGATGTTTTCAGCATATATGTTGAATAAGTACGGTAACAAAATACAGCCCTGTCTAACTCCTTGGCCTATATCAAACCACTCTGATGTTCCCTCTTCTATTCTCACAGCTGCTTGTTAGTCTTTATGTAGTATTTTTACAATATGCACTATATGAAGTGAGAACCCCATCTCTGACATTATGTTCCATAACTTGTGGTGTATTACACAATCAAAAGCCTTTGAATAGTCAACTTCTTCTTTCTTTCTTTTCTCGAATTCTGTTTGCCTCACAGTGTCAGGTCAAGAAGAGATTTCTAAAACGGGCCCTTGTATGCGCTTCGTAGAAAGTGTCTTTCGTCGCCTCTGTTATCTCTGAGGTCCATCTTTGACCGGCCTTTTGCTTTGTACCCATTGTATCGGAGCAGCATTGCTCTTTGAGGTGCACTGTCTGTTGGTAATCTGCTTATGTGGCCGAACCATTTAATTTGTTGTTTCTTGATGAAGTCTAGTACTGATGTTGTGTACCCACTTTTTTCCTGATGTCTTCATTTCTCAACCAGTCTCTTCTTGTTACACCCAGCATTCTGCATAGACACTTCATCGCTGTCGTGACTAGTTTTCTTCTATCATTTGCTATCAGTGACCAGGTTTGGCACTGATAACATAATGTGGGGAAAAAGATTGTGTTGAACATTGCTGTTTTTGTGTTCATGGTGACATGTTTGCATTTTAAAATTGGCGCCATTTGTCCTATCATTTGATTTGCTTTGTTGCATCTGTGTTGCAAGCAAATAGGTCTATGTTATACTCTACATTTTTCAATGATGATTCTCATATTTAATATGTGCTCCCTAGTTCCTCTATGATTCATCAGTAGACTAAAATATTCTGTAGTAAGATAACTGGTGAAATTCGAAAGATAGTTTACATTAAAAAAAAGATCTTGAGGTCATCAGGTTTCCATGAATCTGGTTTTTCTAGAACTTTAATATGGGCATATGCATTGGTTTACTTTGCCCAGTTCTAAAAGAATGTCTTGCATAGAAATAGTGAGAGACGTACTCAAATAGAGAGTATTCTGAATATGGATCAATATCACTTGCAGAATTAGGATCTGTTTCCTTACTAAAATGCTTGATATTGATACTACTCATCTGTTGTGACTATTCACTATCGGCATTAAGGCCTGGCTGGGGTGCATGGCATTGTTCCCATCAATCGATAATCATAATACATCTTAACTACTACTTAGTAGTATTAAAAAAGGATTTCATACAAAAATGAATAACCTGAATCATAATTAGCTCCATCTCGAAGCAAGGTTTGCAGAAAATTGATAGCCATACCTTAATATTTGCAGTAACTAAAACCAAGCACATTAGAAACTCCCAGTCAAAAACATAGGGACAGCTCTTATCGGTAGTAACATAAAGGCTAAATTTAGTGTGTCTGTTCGCAAGGAAAAGAACAGAAAACAGCCTGGCCAGGACCAAAAGGGTTAACAGGAGGAACTCAACGATAGTGTTCAAACTCCATAGCACCAATGAGTGTCTCCCACTGTAATTGTTGTGCTTGTTATTTCTGCAGGAATTTAAAATAGATCATTACATATTAAACATTTTTGTCTGAGATTTGAATACCCTTATACAAACCTTTTTGTGATGATTTCTATTTTCACTTTCTGTAGCATCCTTTTTCTTCTGGTTTTCGGTGTTCTTGTTTTTGTTAATGTTGGTGTCGTGTTCATACACCAGGTCATATCGTCTTAACTTCAGTTAAGGGTGGAACTCTGCTCTCTTACAAACTGCATATAAATAAATACATTCTGTTTTTTAAATGATGAAGAAGTTAAAGCAGGGACAAAGGTAGATAACGGCTGTCTGTTGAGAAACCTGCAACTGATGCAGAAGAGGCAGCCAGCAAACATGATATTGCTTCTCTGTATACCATTATGAAAAAGTTGAAAGGAAATATAGTATCAAATCAAGATCTCCCACTAAAAGCAGGAAATGGAAAAATGATCTCTGGAGAGAAAGAGAAAATTGAAAGGTGAAGAGAGCATTTTCAGCAGTTGTTAAACCGCTTAGTTCTGCTAGTGTTTACTGATATAGCTGAGCCAGAAGAGAAATTGGACATAAACATCCAACCCATCTCAGAAGGAGAGGTAAAAGAAGTCATTACACTCCTGTGCAAAATTCTAAATGATATATGGGATAAGGCAGTAATTCCAGAAGAATGGAAAATTGGTACTATTATCAAGTTACTAAAGAGGGGGGATTTAGGAAACTGTAACAACTGTAGAGGAATAACTCTGTATATAACAAGTAAAATATTTGGTAGAGTGATCTTTCAAAAAATGAAAGGAACATTGGATAACAAAATTATGAAAGAACAAGCAAGCTTTAGGACAGGAAAATCATGTCTAGATCACATTTTTACACTGTGCCAAAAGATGAGCAAATCAATAAATTGAATAGCTCAATCTATATAGTGTTTGTTGATGTTGAAAAGGCATTTGAAAGCCTGCACAGGGAATTGCTATGGAAGATCCTCCAGCATTATAAAATACCAACAGAACTGGTTATTGTAATATTTCATTAAGGTAGATCTTCCCTCGCCAAATGACGAAAAATAATGACACTTGCCATTTTTAGTTAATTGCATTTTTAGAAACTACATGCATTAGACAACTTCAAATTGTTTTTGAACGTCTAAAAGCCTTTGTGTTTTCATTACATGCATGTTTATGTGATCACCCTCCTCACAATTTTTCTTAGCAACCATTGTTTACACTTGGTTACTACACAATTAAACTCCACTCTTTTCACAAAAAGTGTGATTTAATTATGAAAATGACATTCTAACAAGTACGAGGACATATTCAACTAAGGGACTCTACTCTAATAATGTAAGAGTTCCAGCGAAAGTTGGCGAACTGATGTTTGGAAATTTCTGAATGCAAAATGACTATTCTGTGGAAAGAAATAAAGTCAAGGACACCGTTCGAATAAATTGTCCGGTGCGAAGGTAGCAAAAACAACACAGAAAGGAGAAAAACACTGAGAGCCATCAGAAAAGGCTTCCTAGATGCCACAGAAGAAAATATGTATACAATAGGTGGTCATTAGCAGCAGTCTAGGAAGTAAAATAGTGGAAAGTTTTTGTTTTTTCAAGTTTCCGTCAATTTTTGTGTTGTTGTCAAACTTAAAAACATGATATCTCAAACATTTTTTGTTTAACTGACTTGAAATTTGGCACATATATTCTTAGATATACAATGCATCCACTGTAATAAAATAATCTCAATACAATAAAAATAGCTATATTTTCTTCAATTCAAGCAAGTTTGATAAATGGGAATTTTACCACTTTTGCGAGTAGTATATTATTAAAATTTTTTTTTTTTAAAAGTTCTCAATAGAATTCAAATATTTTACTACAGTGTATCCAACTGACTGTTGCAAACATGTATGCTAAAAATGAAGGCTTTCAAAGAATTGGCTGCTGAGTAATCTTGTTTTTAAAAAGTGCCTATTTTTAGTAATGGTGGCCATATTGGAATCTAATTTGCATATTTAAAAAAATTAAAATTCAATCAGATCATTTTTAAACCATATTAAGTATAACTGTGTGGTTTAAATTAAGCTGGGAACTATATTAACAATATTAGCCTTCTTAAGGCATTGTGCGGTTGAGAAATAGAGAGAAATACGATCAGGTTGACTATTTTTAGGAAAGTTCATTTTTACACACCTTAGTATGTCTTCTATCAGATTCGGCACTTGCTTTTGTTTACAAAATGTTATTTTAATGCAATATTCATGTTTTGCTGAACTAACCCTAGGTGTCAAATTGTTTATTTACTGAAAATTGTTATGAAATCAGCATTTTTCAAACCCTAGCAACGGTATTTGCACAAATAAATAACTGTATGTATCATACACCGTTGTAATCGTCATTATCTCCCCTGTATTGTTCGGCAAGTTTCGGGACTGTGGAATGCTAACTTTACGATACAAAGCTAGTTTATTCACGTCAACAATTTTCCGTGAACTTCCATATATGGGTGTTACCTTGACCTTTTCTATTAGCATAGACAACGCGCAATTACCGTTGGCTGAACTGGTCACGTGGGTAGCCAATTTTCCAAGATGGCTGATTGTTTACGATAGAGACTACTCGACGCTCCGAATTGAAATATGCCTTGTGCCAAGAAATTTACCCTCCAGTCAGCTACCCAACATAAGAAAGCACGATGTCTACAACTAGCAAATGCTCGTAAGCAGAGTAAAGTGTACCAGAACGTTGTAAACATTATATAAAATTCTGAATGCGACCCAGCTGAACAGCACGTGCCAGTGCCTAGTGTCACTGAGTTTATGACAGTGAGTGATTCTATACCATTGTCATCGTGTTCTCAAAGTTTTGGAAGTGACACTTTACTAGCAGAAAAGACCCGAAGTCAGTTTTAAAAAAGCACATATGAATATATGACCACCTCTATCATCAGGTATGTTTCTATTGATGACAATGGATACAAAAAAGTAAAACACAGAGCAGTAGTTGGTTTTTATGAATTTGATGCAATCATATTCATGCATGATTCAGTCCAGTATGTAAAATTACCAGTCTAAGTCTTATTTTGAAAACGGACAGCAAGGAAGTCAGGATTAGCTGTGCATGCAGAAGTTTACTGCTCTTGTTGTGAAGAAATAGTTTGTGGAAGGTACCTAGCTGCAAGAAGTAATGATGGGGATAGATCTTTTGCCATCAACAAAGTGTTTATTCTGCACTAATTTGTTTATTCTGCACAAGTTTGTGGAATGGATGCAACAACGCTCAATAATTTTATAGAAATATCAGGTATATGGGGACTATCATCATAGCACTCCGGACATGTCCATAGGTGCTCCGATCTCCCACCTCAACAAATCCAGCACCTACGCCAGTTGATGTTGATTAATCAATCTCTATGCATATTTAGTATGTTGTTCTTTTCGGGCTGCGCCAATATTGACACCCATCTCTCTCAATCTGGTCAGTGAGTTGGGTTCATGCACATCATTCAGGCATCACTCTACATGACAATGAAGTAGATATTAGTATCAGCTTTCATTGCACTTGGCTTACTAGAGGCCATACATTGGAGTTGATTGTTCAGTGGATGCTCTTACAGGACTTTGCATAGATGTGCATGTTATGTCCACATATTGTCAGGTGTGTGAAACCACTGGCAAGACTGGGATTCACATATTGAGAAATATATGAACCTGCAATGCCTTCATCACAAACATTTACAACAAAATGAACAAATTATATTCAAAGTTAGAAGATCTGGAGAGCAGCGTTTTCTCTCAAACCGTAAAGTATGTTTGACAAGTTCATGCACAGGATTCAGGCATCACTCTACATGACAATGAAGTAGATATTAGTATCAGCTTTGATGGCACTTGGCTTACTAGGGCCATACATTTGGAGTTAGTTGCAGTGGATGTTCTTACAGGACTTTCCTATGCATGTTATGTCCACATATTGTCAGGTGTGTGAAATCACTGGCAAGACCTTTCAGAGATAAACCAGCATTGAAGCATGGAATGCAGACCATATTCCAAACTGTGGCAACAATTTCACATGATCTGTTGGAATGGTGGAGGCTGCAAGAGTGTTGTGGCACATCGTAAGCTTCGCTACACATTAATACTTTGCAGAAGAGAATTAGGAATAGCTTGAGGTACAAAAAGGAGCAGCAAACTAAGAGATGCGACACTGTCCGAGAAGCTAAACTGAAGAGACATGGAGACTGCAAGCCCTGGAGGAGGACCTGCATATGTAACAGGATTGTTGTAACTGTCTAGAACTATGAAAAATTTTGTTGGGCGTAATTACTTAAAAGTATTCAGAAATGTTCATTTTATAATAAAAAAGCAGAAATTAATTTGTTTTCTCATTTATCCAGTTTTTATACTTTATGTACATGTTTCTTAAAAACCATTTGTTATATTATAATGAAATTTTGTACACTTATTTCTCATTGCAGTAGTTACATTGTCTCAAAAGCATTTGGGAAACAAGCAGTTTGTTTTCATGTAGCAGTTAATAAGTCCAAAATTTGGCAAAATATATTATTACATTTTCAAAATATAATATTATCAAAGCAGTGAGATCTCATCAAATGCACTTGTAACAATGTAAAGGGTCCATGAGTGTACATACATAACAAATATTGAGCACATACATGTTATAGTGAATGTTGTAGATCCTTTTAAACAAATTCAATATGGCGCTGTTATCCTGGTTTCCATAGCAACCGTAAAGTGTATAGTCAAATTGATAGCATTTTTGCATTCGGTGATCTTCAGTATCAAACTATATACCATATATGAACTGTAAAATGTAATAGTACGCAATCTACTTATTCCAGGTTAGTTAAGGAGAGATCTACCTTAATACAATTTAAATATTGTTTAGCCAGTCAATAAAATCCTGGCTTCTACAAAAGTGGAATCATGAATGTAGATGATAAGGATACTCATTTTGTCTTTGTTGGTTCTTCAACACATAAATTGGTGCATCTCCAGTTGACATGATTTCGACACCTTTCCCTGTTGTCAAAATAAAAAAACAGAAATAAAAATGGATAATAATAAATCAATCCAGTTACACCATGCCTCCCCTACATCCACTTTTCAAAATGATCCTGTTACATGGTGTTCAGGATTATGAACAAATGGACAATTAATATAAAACTCAACAGAAAAATAAAGATATCAAGTTATGTAGTCATGGTTCCATTCCTCTCTTCTGTAACTAATTACCTAACAAAAATGTCCAAACTGAGCAAGAAGAAACAATTAATGGAACCCAATGATGACACAATATCCATGAATACTAACCTTTTCCCTTCCACTTCAATTTAGACACCGACTGACTGAAATCTACATGGATGCTACTGATCATCAATGAGTACATTATCCATTTTAAAATATGCACTCTCACAGTGATCAGGATTTCCAAATTCAATGAAAGCATATTGAAGAGATTCTCCTGTCTTTGAATCCTGTTGAAATAATAAAATAATATCTTGGACATGTGATCGTAGAATTTTGTTATAGTTGCAGTAAGAACTGCAGTAACAAAAGTGCAGACAGGTAAGATTCAGAGGTGCCAAGTACACTACTACTATTAGTGAGTATAATTGATATGGACATTCTTGACACATGTTAGATAATGGATGACATTGTGATGTCTGATGAAACAGCAGAAATTTGGAATCAAGAGAAGAACAAATTCTACTTGTAGTACAATGGTTTTTCTATCGAAAAGCACGAAACATTTCATGATATAAGGATCTGTTTCTTTCACAGATTAATAAAGACAGCAGCACAATTAAAATAAAAAGAAACTTTGTTATAAGTGTCAGTCAGTCCTACATAGCTTTCTGTTTGAAGCCCTCATAAACATCATATGCCAAAATAAAGATGAATGGTGAACTGGTTAGAAAAGACTGCATGTTGTTTGAAAAAAAAATATTTTGTTCTTTAATGTTTGGGTATTCATGTCACGTTCCAAGATGGTTATAATATTTTGTTCACTTGGCTAGAATCATAGAGAATATCAAAGCGCATACAAGTTCAACTGCAATTTTCCTATGAAATAACTAAATAGGCAGTTTAATCCTTAGAACACGGGCTCCTGATATTTTGCGATTGAATATAAACGTTGCATATCCCAAGCTCCTGAAATATACGACTGAGACGATTTTATCTATATTTTTTGATTCAATAATAAATTGTGAACAAATGTGAAGTCAAACACAACCCACATGGATGTGGATATTTTTAGAGTACTGATAAGGTAATTAGTTAAGTATTTTTATGTTGAAAAGATGTTCTGAAAATTTCGGAAATGGTCACTCTAAGCGTGTTACAACTGAGCAAGCTGTTGGACTTCTTTGAATGAATCTGAAGATAAATTAGACTTAGAATGGGATTATTCTGATAGATATGCAAAGTGAGTTGAAGCGATCATGAATAGTTTTGATCGATTGATATTCAAGCTATATCTATATGTTCAATCTGGAGAACAATCTACATATACAGTATTCGTGGCTGTGCCCACATATTATATCAAGTAAATTAAAAAGTTTAGTATTCTTCTAATAGTTAAAAAGCAGTTGACTACATCATGAAACCAACATGTCGGAGATTGCAATTTTACCTAACAACGCGCATAAACACTTTATTTACTAGGACATTTACATATCTTTAACATCCTAAGTTGTTTAGATAACATTTGGTATCATTTTGACTGCACCAAGTTCAACAATGCATGGCATATATCATTTCGCTGAAAACTGCATGATGTCATGACGTTGAATACACAGCAATGACCTTCTGATGCTAGCGACAGCCGAGTTAAAAAAGATTCAATTTTCAATATTCTGTTTGAGTTATATTTTAATTTATCATTTCATGTTCTTTATAGTTACTTTTATTCATAGGAACGTTCGTATTTTTACAGTTGGTTATTTTTAACTGTGTTTAACCTTCTATAGTCGTTTCATAGTGACAACAAAGTAGGCTTGCCATTAGTTTGTTATCCTACATAAATCGACAACAAGCTGAACAAAATACGTGTTCTATTATTTTGTGATTTATACGCTTTCATCAATTATAATGTTACATGCTCTTTGTTTCCAGGTTTACATTGCTGTGTAATTTGTATTATATGTAATGAGCTCCAGCACTCGGTTTCTTGTGCACATTAACTGTCCTCAGCAGATCAGACAAGAAATATGCATACAAAAGAAGAGGTAGAGAGAAGGAAATGGATGTAAGAGCAGCTGGATTGAGATGGTTTAGAAGAAAGACAGATCTACTTGCTCTGAAATATCTACGCATTAGCTACTGGAATTGTTGAAGTGCAAAACAGAGGGACCAATTCAGAAGCTAGTCATGACTTGACATCTTCATGATTAAGGAAACAAACTTGAAGCAGGATAAACCCCAGCGTCAGGCTTCAAATGTTGTTTCACTCCCAGTGTAGAGGAGTCAGGCTATCTATGTGAAACATGGCCTTCCACACTGCCATGACACACATGACTTCTTACCTGAGGTGTGGAATTACAAGGAAGTCAATTAACAATGCGTGATCAGGTATAGCCAGATCTATAATGTGTACACACATGTGGACAAACTCTATTTGCAGATAACTGGGATTTCCTTAGAAGCTCTCAGATGTACCACGCACAAAGTTTCTTATAGCAGGGAATTTCAATGCTCGATCAAAGAGTGGTACACGCTACCTAGAATAGACAGGGCATCGCTTTGGTTTTGCTCTACTAAACTCTGACTTGCGATATTGAGCGCGGCACGCCTTCGATTGCTTCTAGACTTTGGGGACACTGATGGTGTCATTCAGTGGCGGCTCGTGGTCATTTTTCTTGGTGGGGCCTGGCAAAAATTTCGGAAAAATCGAGATTTTTTTAGTATTTACTATTATTTGTCTATTCCGGGAAGTTATTACCCCTTTCAGGAAAAGAACAAATGCTTCTGTTCTGCAACAGCTTGATACTAAGAGAGTTGGCTGTTAAATAATATAAAATCAAGGACAATTAAATATTTCAGACACATCAAATGACAGGAGCGCCTAGAAGATTGCTATACCCTTTCAGGAAAAGAACAAATGCTTCTGTTCTGCACAGCTTGATACTAAAGAGAGTTGGCTATTAAATAATATAAAATCAGGACAATTAAATATTTCGGACACATCAAATGACAGGAGCGCCTAAGAAGATTGTTTAAAAACACTGTCATGGAACAGAAATTTGAACATGCATGACAACAAACCACTAAGTTGTGAATGAGACCATGTGTCGTATACATGTTAGAAGATTTTGTAAAATATAATATATTTTTGTAATCTTTTGTGATAAATGCAATTTGGTCAAAACGTTTCTGTGTACTGTCATTCTTTTTGTATTTTGTAAATCTCTAGTACTTTGTAAATGTTTTTAAGTGTTTCGCTCAACTCAACGCAGTTGACACAGTTGAATACTTTGTACAATCTTCTTCTTTTCTTCCTATTTACTTCTTAATAGAAGGATTAGGGATGGGGGGATATGTAGTGATCTTGGGTGTGCTTGTTTTAAGGCATTTTGTAAGCTGATATTCATTTTCGTAATCCTATTCTTGATGCTGTCGCTCCATCTTTTGCGTGGTCTTCCTCTTGCTTTATACTCATTATACTTTTCCTGTGTGATTCTCTGTGGTAGGCGATACCATGGAATTCTTGTCAGGTGTCCAAACCATTTAATCTGTTGTTCTTTTCTGAATTGCATGACTGGCTTCACATTCAGTCTTCTGATTTCTTCATTTCTAATTTTGTCTTTTATTGTCACACCTGCAGCTCTTCTCTCTCTCGCGATCGTTCTGTCATAGTCTGTCATAGCCCTTAACTTGGGTGGCAGCGGAGGAATGGACAGTTAGCCAGATAGTTAGTGTAGTATAATTAGATATTATATAGTTGAGACTATGTGTTGCACTCTCTAAGTAGAAGTGCAACACATAACTCTGAACAATGACGTTTTTTTGTGTAGTTAGGGAGTGACGGTCAGAGTAAATTGTAAACATAGAGACAGATGGGAGCGTGTGTCTACTCATGATGAACATCACAAAATAAATATATGAAGTCTGAAAGACAGTGTTTGTCTATATTATCGTCCAGTATACCATCATTAAATACCAATCATCACTACAATATGGACCCCTACTACAGTTCTAGAGCAAGTTTATCATTCTTTTGTGATGTATAAATAGCCAAACATCAGAACATAATGTACGTGCACAAACCTTCAGCACCTATTTGAGCACAGTTGCTTATCCTTCGGTGGGGTGTTCGATTTCAGTCAGCTATTGTTTGGTTGCTCTCCGCTAGCCTTTGACTGTCCCCAGCCGTAACCCACAAGGCAGTGGGTTGCTATTTTCTTTCAGGGCAGCGACCCTTGGCGGCCTACCTCCTGACTTATGAGCGCCATCTGCCCAGCAAACGTCGTTTTAATGAACACCTTGGTTTGCAGCCGTTCAGGTTTGTTTGCGATTGCTCCGCTAGCCATTGATTGTCACCAATCAAAACTACAAGGCAGTAGTAGTTCCCTGCGGCGAAACGCACACTGGTTTTACCTCTGCTGGGCTTTCCAGTTGCTCTGTGCATTTGGGTGGGATGCACACCCTGCTTGCACTGGTTTTGCCTCTGCTGGGCTTTCCAGTTCTGCTCGTGTGGGTGGGACGGACACCCTCATGCCTGCCATGCTCACTGCTGCAGTACTTACCTCGCTTTCCACGCTTGCCGTGCAGGCCTGCCTGCCGATGATCCACTATGATGGCTTTGCCAGCGTACATGCTAGCTCTGCCCTGATACCATTGACTTTTCCGTGCTTTCGTGTCATGCACACATTTGCCTCGGCTGTCTGAGTCTGTATTCAACCCAATCCCCCACCCTGTCATAGAGTCACGGATCTCGTCCCATGTGGTGCCACCCTTGTAACGTCCGTATGTGTGCTCGCTCTGCCCTGGTGCCTACTTCACCATTTCCGTCAATTTCCACTGGGCTGTCCGACTTGAAGGGCAAAATCTCAACTCGGCACCCAGCATGCTCATCGGCTCTAGAGAGGCGGATCAGAGAAGCATGCGCAGGCTCCGGTTTCGCCACCAGCGGGTCACGCCCTTCGATGGTTTTGACTTATGTGGACCAACGTGCAGCCCAACTCATCACCCAGCATCCTCATCGGCTCAAGAGTAGTGCCTCAGAGAGAATCGCGGGCTCTGAATTTCGCTGCACTCGGGTCGGCGTCCATTCGATGGTTTTGATTCGTGCCTCTCTGTGATGGGGGCTAGACCTTTGACCTATGTGAACCGTCGTGCGAGCAGATAGGCGGAACTCATCACCCTGTACGCTCGGCTCAAGAGAGTGCATCAATAGAGAGGATCGCTGGCTCTGAGTTCCGCCCCGAGATCCACATGTATTGTTCTAGCTTTTCCCATCGTCCGGAGAGGATCTCATCAACATGACTACCTTTGCATCTCTACTTGCCCCAGAGTAGCTCTCTCACTGCACCTGCCCTCTTAGCCAGACCGGAACTACTGTCTGTTACCAGGGTCACCACTTGGAGGTGAGAGCAGGGGATTTGAGCCACTCCTAATCCTGGCGCGCCGCACCTTGCGCGTGACCTGCAGCTCTTCTAAGACACCTCATCTCTGTCATTATGATTTTCCACTCATTAGCTCTGTTATTGCCATTTTGACACTGGTAACAGTGTTGACCAGAAAAACGTTCTTATGAGATTTGCTTTAGTTTTTAGTGGTATCTCTTTATGTGACAACAGTGGTGTTAACTGTCCCAGTACTTGGATAGCTTTTGCGCAACTATTGCTGATTTCTTCGATACTTCCATCTGCTGTAAAATTGCTCTTAAGTATTTGGCCTCAATTGTTTGTTTTATTTTAACGTTCTGGAGTTTTATTTTAAGGTTTTCTTGTTGTCTGCACTTCTGCCATCGTCTCTGTCTTTAGCTGACCTAGATCAGCGGCGTCAGTCGACCTGTCACAAAATTCATATTATGCGACCAGTACAGAACCAAGTTCAAGGTCACTGACGTTGTATTTTTTAAATGGTTTTACACACGCCATATAAACTCCTCTGTAGACAAGATGTATTAATGCAAGGGACAATTCTATAAAACTAATCTTATTCTAGGAGGGTTTGTTATTTATTAGACAAGATGTATTAATGCAAGGGACAATTCTATAAAACTAATCTTATTCTACGAGGGTTTGTTATTTATTACTTTTATTTTCTATAATTTTATGTTTTTATATCAAATTGGGGATTCAATTGAAAATTAAATGGACTATTTGATCTTTGTTTATCTGGGAAGTAGTTGGCCACGTAGAATGAATATATCTTCCAGCTGAATGAAATGACATTGTTTTGGCAATTATCATTGCAATAGCGATCAAAGGTCAGAGTCACAATGTTACATCTTAACGGATCGATCCGAGCTGAAAATCTCAGGGATTTTGTTTATATAGTAGTCCTTCCCAAACACGAAAATACACGACTTTTTTTTACTGTCAGTTTGTAACTGATTACGTTACAACTAATCAACCAATTTTAACGGACTTTCGCATCCGGGCATTTACTAACGAACTACTTTCTTTTAGTCTCTGGACCGCTACTGAAAGGTTGTGTATTTTTCTCCAATTTTGAATTCGTCAGTAAAAATTTCAAAATTTTTGAAAATGGCTACTAATTATGACAACGATAGTGACAGCTCTGATATATCTTTTCACGGACATTTCGACCGAGTTAGAAAAGGATACTCGTGTTATTGATGTGAAAGTGACATAGATGTTCCTTTCTCTGATTCAGACCACGAGGCTTCAAGTTCTGATGAGGAGACCGTTATTTGCGGTTTTAACTGTGATCGTTGGTGTGACCTCCCCAGTTGAAGTCGACTTTGCGTCGAAGATTGTGGGCCTGTGCCGTCTTAAAGGAATGCTGATCCATTTGATTGATTTTAGCCTGATAGTTAATGAGGACTTCTATCAGTTGCTGTTGATCAGACCAACTTATGCCGTTCAACGTCAGAAACTACGGCAATGTTGACAAGTACTGGGTACCTGCGCCTTCTGAGATTCGTCTGTATATGCACATCAATATCTTGATGGGCATTGTTGTTTTGCCACAGTACAAAATGTACTGGAGCACAGATGATCGATTGAATCAAGTAGGGGTTTTGAAATGTATGTCGAGAAACAGATTTGCTAAAATTTCTCAGTACTTTCACCTGAATGATTAGAGGAATCAGTTCCCAAAGGCCATAGGAACTATGACCACGCTGTACAAAGTAAGACCTTTCCTCGACATGGTGAAAAGGAACTCTCTTCTCTCTTTCTTTCTTTTGTCCGCTTTCAACTCAGACGAAGTTTCATCTCTGAAACTGATTTTGCGTGAAAATCTGTTTTTCCAATTTCTTACAATGGCAGCAACGTGCACATTGTAAATTACTTTACACTGGCAGCCTGTGCTCAATGTACTCGTGAATTAGTATTCCTCGCCATACAGGCAGATTTTCTCCGACTTCAGAGGTACTCAGTTATCGTCCTGAGTAAGACCAGGGGACTCGAACAAATGCCGGACAGTAGGTTGGAAACCCGAGCTATGAGGCGTCTCACAGCTAGCAGGCGAGCTACTATCAACTACTCTAGGCAGTCCCCGGTGAAAAGACATAGCTTCATGTTATCGCCCTGGCATGAGATTAGTGTTGATGAAGCTATGATTCCTACACTGGTCGCTTAACTCAAACAGTATATCAAGGTAAGCCCAACCCTTGGGATCAAAGGTCTGGTGTGCAGCGGACTCGGTTACAGGTTACCTTCTAAACTTGCGTCTATGTTGATGCGGTTCATGATCCAATGCCATTGGATCAGGCCATTATGTTGTCTGCAAAGTAGGAGAACCTTACCTTCACAAATATCATTTTTATTATGATAATTGCCGCTTCTCTACAGCTGGCGGTGGATCTCCTCAACAAGAAGACCTACTCAGTGCTCTCATCGACCAAATCGAAGGGCTGGCCAGCTGACTGTAAAGCAACTGCTACAGCGAATGCAGAAAGTTTCCGTATTATACAGGCAACAGGGGAATATTGTGGCTACTGTCTGGAGGGACAAGAGAATTGTCAATTTGCTGAGCACCAATACTACGCCAGGAGAGACAACAGTATCACGTCGTGCCTTGGTGGTAGACAGGAGTTGCAGGTACCATCAACCGTGGCATCCTATAATAAGTCTATGGGTGGCGTGGATAAGTTTGACCAGCTTTGCTCATATTACACTGTGGCAAGGAAGTCTGTTAAGTGGTGGAGATATCTCTTATTTTCTCTTACAGACTTCCATCGTCACAGCTGGATAATCTATTCCAATTAGCATCGCCCACCCCAAAGGCTAAGGATATTGACCACATAGATTTTAGGCTTGCTCTCTGTGCATCACTCGTGAAGGGCAACATTGTCACGAGGAGAGCTAACCTCCTTTTGCCTACAAATGTACCAGTCACTGGCAATCAGGCGGCGCACCGCCTTATTCGCATGCCAGGCAAATGCAAATCCTGTTTCTGGTGCCGCAACAGAAAAGCACCTGATGGCAGCAAGAACGCCCAGGGAAAGCGTGTGCAGGGTGTAACATTTGCCAGATACATCTCTGCAAAGCGAATGTTACTCCAAGTACCATTCAGCCTGGATATATGACATTTGGTGAGTACACTGTCTTGAACTGTTGAGTCAAATTTTTTTTTCTTACCAACTTCTACGCATTTTCAATCATTCTTTTTATGTATTCATTTTAATTTAGTTTCCTTTTAAACTATGTCCATTTTCTTGTTCACTGACACAAATTTGAGTGTCCTAGGGTCAATAGTTTTTTTGTTATTAATTTTAAAAAAAAACATGCTGTGGAATGTCAGTGGGTTATTTCCCTTTGCTGGGATTTGGGAAGTGATTTGGTGTAAAATGGTGTAGGGTCCAGAGGTTATGTAGGAACTTGAAACTAGCCCCAGAACTAGTGTGCGGAACAATGTGTGAAGCATTAGATGTAGAACGATGAGTTTGTCTTAATATTATAAAGACAACTCACGTTCATCTAATCTTCACTGTCACACAATTCTGAGACTTATCAACCTCTGACCCTAACTTTAAACTAATCAGTGTCAAGTTAAAAAATAATAATTACGAAAAAATAATTTCTAAAATAATAAGTACAGGTTAATTATTTTTGGTTTGGTAGGCCTGTTCTTACTGGCCCTAATGACCAGATGGGTATACTAATTAGGGAGGAAAGAAGCTGATTGTAAGATTTTAGACTGTGTCTGTGATATTTTAGCGTTATATACCAACTTTCAAAGCTAATCAGTCTATTGTCTATTCCCAGGTGGAAGATGTAGTTGGCTGTCCACTCTTACCGTTAAGCGTAGGTATGGGAGCTTTAATTTGCGTTCTAGGGCCAGATGAGATGCGCCCTTGTGTTATATCCGTGTTTATGTAGTGGTCTTGATATTATCTATCCATCTTTTTCTTGGTTTTCCGTTAGCTCTAGTGCCGATCTCTTTTTATTGTATGCTGTTATTGGTTGTATTTCATTCTCACTAAAAGCGTGTATGTTGTGGCGCCCGTTGAATAATAACATAGTCAAGGCTGATCTACCCGTGTAATCTTTGATGAACATACCATCGAGTGCAGAGACAGGCTGCGCTATCTTGAAATAACCTTTGATAGTAGTCTATCTTTCAAACACCATGTTGAACAGACGATACAACGTTGCAAGCTGGTCTTGCGGCTCTCAAAGTTATGGTGGCCGCACACCTTGAGCAGAGACTACTTTTGTTCGATCGACTGGTTATGTCAGTGGTGAATTACGGACTCTGAATTCTTATATCAAGATCACAATGTGACGACTCGAGCGGTTCAGAATGAAGTATGCGTACAGTCCTGGGCTGCACTAGAGATTGTGAAGATGAGATATATGCTTGGCCTTCTGTCACTGCGCTCCCGTCATGCAATCGCCCAAACCAAGGCATATAAGCGGGTTACTTCGGATCAGAGACATCCACTACACAAGAACACTAATGATGTTAAGGACACAAGAATCAAGCGTGGCATGTCGTGGATGGCCCAGGCTGAGAGAACAATTGGCCAGGTGACTCGGTTGTGATCCTACCAAAGGGAAAGAATGGATCCAACATATGGTAGCATGACCAACTATCTCACGTTATCATTACTCTTGGAAGAGAATGTAGAGATGGGGCAACATGAAGGCTGATCTCGCAGTTAAGCAGCTGATGAAAAGAATACAAGGGATGATGATTGTTGTATACACGATGGGTCGATTCAGCGCGGTGAGAAATCCAGCTGGGATTTCTTGGCTAATCGCATGGTAGGGTTGTTGCAGGCGAAGTGGGGCATACAGGACAGCTCTTCTAGTATGAGGATGGAGGTTGAGGCGTTACTGCTGCCCTCCATTGGATTTCTGGGACTTCATTTACTGGGGCAGTTGTTGTATCTGACTCTCAGTTGATGCTTCACAAGATCCAGAAGGGTAGGTTTTGGTATGAGTGGATGTCACCTATAGAGTTTCTAACCTCCAGCGTGGCTGAAGAGTCTGCTATTCGCCACAAAGTCACTGGGGATAGCAAAGTATTGGCTAGTGAGGCAATAACGTGGATATACTGTCCTGGGCATGCGGGTGTTTATGGTAATGAGAGAGTGGACAGGCTTGCATCAACAGCATCGATTGTTGGGGAGTTGAAGAAGGATAAGGGGGATATTCTTGATCTCTTGCGACTGTCTGTTGGATAGGACACTAAAATCGATGTTGAATTGATCAAGTGATTTAGGCAGTTTGAGGTTACCCGTTGTCAAGTAGAACTGGATGCCTGAGTGAGAGTGTGTTTAATCAGCGAGCCGGCAACCATCAGTATGCATACTCTTCGATATCTGTTGGGGAGACTGACTACCTATGGGTCTGCCGGAGTGCAAACGTCAGTTTAGTAACCAATAAGTTAATAAGCAGGAATAACGAACATGATGGGATAAGTCAACAACAAATTATAGCACACTTAAGTGTGCTAAATTATCGTGTTTTAATATAACTCTGATACGGGCTGTTTTTGCTCAGGAGAGTGGGTTTTTAAATTACAGGTAGCTAGGGCTCAAAGTGTTAAACACAATATACATCATAAACACAACTTCTCTCCGCCCAAAGCTGCTTTTGATTGATGGAATGTCCTCACTATGCAGGAAAGTGATCATCTCCTCTACGTTATCCTTCTTGACAAGGTCAAAACATTTGCGGCACAGAGGCAAACCTGTGTTTTATGCATAACATGTCATAGTGATAACAAAAATATATTATTGATATTGCGCAGAAAGAAGACTGCTAGGACCTCCTTTCTGCAACCACTGCGGTAGAATGAAATGGTTGAAAAGGCACAGTTGACAAAAGAGACTGCTACAAGGACATGGCAGAAAGACCGAAAAAGCGACCAAGAAATAGATGTGATGTGGCTGAAAAGTCTGCTGTCCAACATAAAACCATTAATAATTTCAAAGAATTGGTCATGGAAGCAAAGAGGATTTTATGGGAGGCTTTCATAACACAGGTCTGTGGTGACAAGTCACTGCATCAATTCTGGCAGATTCATCACAAAATAAACAGAACTACCAGCCAGTCTTTACCTAATTTACATGACTCATCAGGTGCCTTATTGACATCAGATGTAGAAAAGTGGCAAGAGTTCCTTCAGCGTTTTGTGCTTCAGACCAAAAAGGGTGATAAGGATAACCGCCTTGATATTGTGAATGTTTGTCATATTATTAACACTGGAGAACCTTACACTGATTTCATAACAAAGGAGGATGCAGTTAATGCATTTAAAGCCAGTCATAGCACTGCCAAAAGGGCTTGATGGCGTTCAATATCACATCAAACAGCTTGATGAGACAGGTATTAACCCTCTTATTCCCAGCCCTTCAAAAAAGTTACTACGAATTCCCAGGGCGAAATAACCCAGCAACAATGAGAAGTGCGCATGAAATAAAATTCATAACAAATACAATTTCTAATCAATATTTGTGATTTAAAGTCCAATTTACAGTTAAATGGATGAGATACTAGTTTGTAAACATGTATGTTGTCAATACCATGCAAGTTGGATGTAAAAATATTATACAAGTGAAGAAATAAAAATAGAATGACAATATTGAGCGTATGTTTCTCTAAAAATGTCCGTTTATTGAGGATAAATGTAAATTGAAAGGTTGAAAAGCAATCTCCCTAACAGAGGTTGATTTTACATGTGGGACAGCTATCACTTGTCTCCACACACCTTCGTGTGCAGTACTCATCTTCATTTAGAAACACTAACCGCAGCTATGCATTCTGCCAAACAGTAGAGTGGAGTCCGCTGATGGTTGGCATGAATGGAGTTGATCAGTCCTGCAGTATCTAGGAGTTTATCAGTCCTGCAGTTGCCTGGCCTGCATATTTATACGGCGCAGAGGGCCTCATACAATCAAGACAGAGGTTCAACCTTGCCTCAGGTTCATATTGTCCTCATGGAATGAAATTAGAATTGACATTGAGTAAAAATATTTGCTGATACTTTCAAATCTATTTCTTGACACTATATCTGACAAAGCAGGCACATTCAACAGTTTATCGATAAACCAAAACATTCTGTAGTAAGGTAACTGGTGAGTTTGACACATATAGTTTACATAAAGAAAGATATTGATGTAATGAAAAGGAAATGTCCATGAAGGGTCTGGATTTTTTAAAATTTTCATAGAGCAAATTATTTTGTTAGCTCTGTCCAGTTCTAAAAAAAAATACCTCGCGCAAAAATCGAGCGTGCCTGTGCAGGTCATCACAAATAGAGAATACTCGAATCTGAATCAATGTCATTTCAGAACCTATTTCTTCACTAAATTGTTCGATATTGATAGTGCTCAGCTGTTCGATTACTATCTCTTTCAACTTTACAACCTGGGTGGACGGAGGAAGCAGCGATGTTACATCCATCGACAATCGTAATTCATCGTAACTAATAGTTCGCAAATCGTTAAACACTAGAACTAGCATCGTAAATTTTAGCACGCAAATATTGAATTAATTATATATCAATCCGATTTATCCACGATCTCGCAGGCAAATTTTCCATCAACTGAATCATAAATCACAACAAGTTTTCCAGAAAATAAAAGAACTTTTTAAAAATTAGCGATACGAAACCCTAACACTAGAAACGAGGATTTCTAAAATGACAGCAGCCATTATCGCAATGACATCAGGGCTAAATTTAGCGTGTCTATTCAAGAGAGAAGATATAAAAAAACGATTTAAAAAGGGATATACCAGGAGCGTGTAACGGCAGCCGGAATAGAGGGTTAATGCAGTTGTGATGGATTTCAACAACATTATACGGAATGATGTTGTGCTTGAGGATTGGTCCCATAGCTATTTATGACCAATCCCAAAACATGGGAAAGATCCTACACTGCTCAGCAGCTACCCCACTCACCTTGCAAAATGAATGAATTGGCAACACTGGAAAGGTGAGTGGCCAGAAAGGTCACTGGAGACAGAACACATCCTCTCTGACAAGATGGGTAGCTACTGGCCAATGAAAGGGACTTGGGACAATGCTGGTACATTTGCTTATGATGTTTATGAGGGCATCCAATCCAAGCAAGAGACTTCTGCTGTAGTCATTGACTTGGAGGATGCGAATAACAAGGTGGACTTTTCAATCAGGATAATCTCTTTGATAAAATGTGGGGTTAATCCATAGCTGGTGAACTTCTGGTGAGTTGCTTCTTTGATGGAGAAGGACCATGCACTATGTTTGGAACATGGACATCAGACACTATATGCCTGGGATTACCACATGGTTCACCTATTTCACAGGTGCTATTCAATATCCACACAGTAAGTTTAGCAGAAATACAGCCAACCGTAGTTGGGTGAACATTGACTTTTGCAGATGACATCTTAATATACGAGACTGGATCAGATAGACAAAAAATGGTTGAAAACAATCAGGGAAAACTAGCATACCATTTTGCTTTTGATGCAAGGAGTCTCATACTCTGTCAATTCTGAGATGTGTATGTTGTGATCCTCTTTGAATAATACAATGGTCAGGGCTGACCGTCCTAGAGTCACCTTTGGTGGACAGACTATTGAGCATCTTGACATGCTGCTCTATCTTAAAATTATTTTGTTTTCTTGCATGTCAAGCCCTGTACAAGAGACCAGTCAGATGACAGTATGGACAAATGGTCCAGAAGATATAATTCCTTTTTAATGTTTAGTACATTATACTATAAGTGTTCTTTATGGGCTGCTTACTAGACCAGTTATGCATTATTTTCTCTTGAAGACCTTTATTTATTTTTTCATTCAAAACATGGAAATAGTTACATGTCACAAACCTCCTGATTACTATCCTGTATACAATGACTTCATTTTGGATATATTGTGTACAAATAAAGATACTAAAATTAAATTTTCTTTGTGACTGTATACATTTCTTGTCACTGATGACATTTTATTTTTAGTAACAGGAAACTAGTCACATGTATCACATATTACATACATTGATTCTAAAACCACATAGCTTGATAGTGCATTCAGTTTGCTTTCCAACCATATATAACATGCCTATTTCCAATGGAAGGAACTTATATGCTTGTTAATATTGGAGCAGATCATCATAAATAACAAAAACAACCATAAAAACCTCTAGATGTTTAAGAGTTATGTGCTATTGGACGCAATGAAGAAGGAACTGATGATGATGATGAAAGTGTGTTCTGTACCATCAATGCCATTTTATAAATCTTGGAAAGCTGTAATGACAGAAACTGGGAGAGATTCTGAAAAAATACATCTTGGGATATTAGATGATATTATAAGTCATACAACCTTGATAACATCACAGCTAACAATTGGACCAAATCTTGAAAATATAATTTCCAGGTCTTCTGATGTTGTCACAGGGTTCAGCTTGCAAATAAACAAAACATTTTCTGGTGGTGCCACATCTGCATCTGGTAGGTCACCCACCTGTATAACAGAACCAAATAATATATTCATGTATCTCTTCAGATGTCTTGCAACATCTATAACATCCTGCCATACAATCATGACAAGGATATATAATACAAAGTATGCGTTGTATTGCTGCTAATCATACACATCTTCTGTCTGACTTAGACTCCTCCCAGTCTCAACTCTTCAGTGTCTCGACTTCTCACTTCTAACAATATGTTACTTTACCCCTTATTGTTTCATTATCCATGTTTACAGACAACTGTATGAATTTCTTTGCACTCATCACCTACAGAAACTTAACCTTCTTCGCCCTGTACCTTTTACCACTCCTTCCATTTGTCCCTCGGTCTTCTCCTCCCACACAGGTGGTTTGCATTCCTCCAAACCTTCCATTATCCGACAACAAGAGATCTGTTTTAAGTAAGGGTCTTAAGTTTGTTCTCTCACCCACCATTGACCTCTACTCAACTCTTCCAAGATGTAAACTCGTTTTCACCGTGGCTTACGATTGAAATTTCACTTTCAGAACCAGGTTGACATTTTGACCAATGTCTGACACAGTATGTTTTCTAAGTTTTCTCGTAACATGACTGACACCCAAACCTGGTGCCTACTCTTATCTCTACATAAGAATACTATACATGATATTGGATCCCAAATACCTGTCATTCTAACATGTCACCGTCGGAGTTTCATGCTCTATCACACCTTTCGGCAGTATGACATTGTATCAAACCTGCCGACAAAGCGGAGCAATAGTCGTCTGGAGCAAAGATCTTTACCTTCAGGAAGGTCAGAACCAACTGCGTGACACTCAGTTTTATACAACCAGCCCTACTGATGTCACTCTGTCTAATAATAATAAGGTTCGTGAAGTCATTAAGAACTTAATTACCACGAACGACCTTCCTACTAATGCATCATCACTCTGTGTGATCGATAGCTGTTGATAAACCACTTTTATATGCTCCCCAAAATTCATAAAATCCACAATCCCGTAGGCTCTGCGTTTCTGCTTGCTCTTGCCCTCAGACACATCTCAATTTCTTGATAGTATCTTTAATCCCATGTCACCACCTCCGTCATTTTGAAAGAATCAGACCACGCTTTGTCTCTTTTCTTCCGTTGAGTTGCTACCGAAGAACCTACGTCTCTTCCTTCTTGATGTGCTCATTGTACACTTCTATACCTCATCCTGCGCCTTAAAACTCTCCAGTTCTTTCTATAGGAGAACTAATCCACTTGTGTCAACTTCTGCTCTCCGTCTTGCGGAACTAGTTCTCACTCTTAACTCCTTTCAGTTTAATGACCAATTCTTTGAGCAGATCAGTGGGTTGTCATGGTACTAAAATGGAACCTAGTTATGTTTGTCTATTCATGGGTTATCTTGAACACCTAGTATGGACCACATGCCATGTGGCCCCCTTCTGTCTGTCTATCACAGATACATTGATGACTGTATTGGCATTACTGATATGCCTGAAGCGGATTTATCACGCTTCGTAATTTCATTAATGTTTTCAACCCTTCCTATTGTTTACTTCTCCATCTCACACTTAAGTCACACTTTTTACATTATTCTCCTCGCCTATCCACTATCACTACATCAGTATATTACAAGCCTACTGATGCACATAGTTTCTCCTTTATACTTCTTCCATCCCGGGCTTGTCTTGACTCTTTGCCATTCTCTTAGCTCTTGCGCCTTAAAGTGCTTGAGCGGCGATGATTTTCTTGAGAGGCTCACAGATGCTTGATTTCTTTAGGCGCCTATACCGGAGAGGGTGCTTGTCTGGAGCTATGCATGAGTTCAGAAAATCACTGCCAGCAGGCCCTCACCAGCCACATAGGACCACTAACTCTGAGAGTAAAACTTATCTTAACTTTCACCCATAGTTCACTGGTGAAAAATGTTTTATTCGTCATCTGTCATCCTACAGTCAGATCCTGAGACCGTTCTGTCTTCCCAACTATCCTTTGGTGGCTTACAGACAGGACAGAAGTCTTAAGGATATGTTGGTACATAGTCGCCTTAAGTCCAATATCCAGACTCATTTTGGCACTGTTCAGTGTGGTCACGTCAGTGCAGCATGTGTGCTTATGTAATTCAGATCGTACTGTATCTTTCTTTAGCCATGTTTCTTATTGGATGGTTTGACATGCGAGTCCGTAATCTTATCTATGCCATTATCTGTAAGCGGTGTAACAAACTATCAGCGAGACAGGCAAAGACTCCGTGACCGATTCACCCAACACTTGCGACATCGCCAATGCTCTGTGACCCTGTAGCCACCATCTCAATGATACTGGCCATTTAGGACTCACGTTGTCCAGGTCACAGCCATCCGATCATGTTCCTCGGATGATTTCTTTGTATGGTACCTTGCGACCACGTAGGCTCAACGTATTACATTCCTATGCTTCTTAGTACTTTCTCTTCCCATGCCTTGTAATCTATTGGGTATATAGTTGTATAGAAGCAGAGCAAGCCTCATGTATTGCTTTCGTGGATCTGACTAAGGCATTTGACACAGTCAGCAGGCCAAGTCTTTATAAAATATTGAAGTATATTAGCTGTCCCCAAAGTTGCTCCAATTGATTGTTTCCTTCCATGAGGGCATGAAAGCCAGCATACAGTTTGATGGCAGCACATCTGATAGTTTTGAGGTTAAGAGTGGAGTCAAGCAGGGCTGTGTCCTTGCCCCCTCTCTCTTTGGTATCTTCTTCGCAGTCCTTTTCTTCTTCTTCTTCTTCAGCGATCTCTGGTCTATAACCAATTTACTGTGGACCACAAGCTGGGCAGACAGCTTCAGGTCTGTCAGGTTTCCCCAAAGCTTAGTTTCAGGTCGACTGGGTGTGGCCACATGTTGCTTCTCAGCTCACACAGAAGAGGACAGTCTTGCAGGATATGCTCTGGTGTCTGTTCTGCCTGCTGACACTGGCAAAGAGCTGTTTGACTTATTCCTAGTCTGTATAAGTGTTTGTTGAGTCTGCAGTGTCGGTGCGTAGTCGAAATATAATGACCTGGTCTGTTCTGCTTAGGTCTTTGAGGGAGTCTTTTCCATAATCATATCCAGTGTTTGTCTTCCAGTCTACTGCAGATTTTCTCTGTATGAGGTTTTGACAAGGGTTGGTAAATTTGCTCTTGCACTGCCCTCCTTAGCTAAGACATCAGCACTCTCATTGCCTGCAATGCCACAGTGAGATGGAATCCACTGCAAGTAAATTTCTGCCTTTTCTGAAAGCTGAGCAAGTTCTCTTTGTAGTTTTTGTACTGTGCTGTCAGTGGATTTAGCCTCCAGGGCTTGTATAGCTGACAATGAGTCTGTAGAAATACCATCTTGCTTGCAGCTGCTTGCAGCTTATTCATGTGCTGTGCTTCCATCAGAAGGGCTATGAGTTCTGCTTTGTAGTTGGAACATATTCTTCCAGTAGGAGCCGCTAGAGAAACAGTGGTAGCATCTGGGTGCCTAATGTACACTCCTGCTCCACCATTCATAGTTGCCTCCATTGCCGATCCATCTGTGTAAATTCTTATCCAGCTGTCTTCTGGAAACATGTAATGGAGATGTTCCATTGTAATTGCTTTTCACTAGATTAAAGCCAGTCCTTTGAACCCACCCAGGGGCCTGATGGTGATGTTTTCATCCCTAGATCTGATGGTTCACTGTTTAACCTGGCTCGCTAAGGCCAAGACAAAAGCAGAAATACTTCTCAAGGACCCCCCTTTTGCTGACATGCTGCCTTAGTCCCCCACAGTGAGACTACACTGCAATGTCTAATTAATAATTTGTCAAAAGGCATCGACCTCTTTCTCTGACAATAAGTGTCTCAAACAGTTGTATTATGTCAGGAGGTAAGACATCAAATATCACTTTAAATGGTAACCATCAAACACCAGTGCAAAAATTCTGCTATCTTGGGCCCCGGTCCTGCCAGCCTTTCTCTTGATGAAGAAATCAACGCTCGTATAGGGAGTCGGCTACTACATTGCATACTATAAAAGCGGCGTGGGACAACAAAAAATAACATCAGACGAAACTCAAATATATCAAGCCTGTGTAATTGGTTTTTTTACTATTGGCTCAGAAACATGGACAGCCTACTAAAGGACACGAGAGGAACTTAACATCTTTCACCTTCGATGTCTCCCAAGATTATGAACATCAGGGGGTACGACAAGATAACCAACTCTGAAGTACTACACAAATCTGCCTTCCATCATGGGCATGCTCAGCAGTGACGACTAAGATGGTTGGGGCATGTGAGAAGAATGGAAACTAATCGCATACCAAAACAAATGTTGTTCTGTGAACTTTCGGAGGGAAGGGGCATCAGGGCAGACCACTGCTCAGATATAAAGATGTCTGCAAACCTCAATGAAAAACTTTTCTATAGATCCAGCACATGGGAGGGACTAGCTGATGACAGAGTTGTGGGGAAAGCCAAATTACGGAAGGCGCAGAGTCTTTGAAGGAGACTTTTTGCGAGCTGACACAAGAGAGAAAGCAAAACTCAAAGTTGTCCAGTAAAACACTTGCCTATTGACCGTCTTAAAGATGAAAGGCCATATATATATGTTGTATGTATTCAATTTTATATATTTACTAGATTTTTCATTGTTTCTCTTCGTTCTTTTTCATGTTTTTGTTTACATTTATTTCGTTATTCGTTTTTATTCCCAGATTTCGTTTTTATTTCCAGATTTTCATTAAAACATTTATTTTGTCGTCCATTTGTTTTTAAAATTTTCCTCCTGGTTCGTTTGCTTGATAAAGGCCTTGTTGGTAAAAACGTTGCTGTATTTTGTCATTGTTTTTGTAATTTGTAAAACTACAGTACTTTCGTACACGGTTGCCAATCAAATAGTTTCTACAGTCTCATCTATTTTGTGAATAAAAGGATATATAGTGATGTGCTGAATAAAAAAATGGAAATAAGATGCTTGGGGAAAGCAGTAAATACAACAAGAGACCATATGAAAAGAGGAAATTAGAAGAACAGTCTGAATGCTACCTGCTATTAGATTAATTGAAAAACAGACTCAAATGGTTTTACCCCTAAGTGAATTGAACCCAAATACACCAGTCATAAACATTGGTTATTGGTTCCCAAACTGACATCATTGCACCCCCGGCAGACCCATAGGTGCTCAGTTTTTCCCAATAGATATCGAAGAGTATGCATACCGATGGTTCCTGTGGCTCGTAATTAAACACACCTCTCACTCTGCCTCTCAGGCATCGGTTCGACTTGAACAGCGGTAACTCCAAACTGCTTAAAAAAGCTTGATCGATTCAACATCATTTTAGTGCCCTCATCAACAGAGTGCAAGAGCCGAAGAATCCCATCATCTCAACTCCCAACAATGTGCTGTTGATGCAAGCCTGTCCGCTATCTCATTACCATAACACCCATGCCAGGACAGTATTCCACTAAGCCCTGGGGTTAGAAACTTCTACTGAGGCCAGATACAACTGCCCCAGTAAATGAAGTCCCGGGAAATCAAGGAGGGCGCAGTACGGCCTCAACCCTCCATCCTCATCAAGTAGTTGTCCTGTATCCCCCTTGGCTCTGCAACAACCCTACCATGCGCTTGGCCAAGAAATCCCACGGATTTCTACCCGTTGAACCACCCATGGGGTTATCAACAACATCATCATCCCCATTATCTTCTATCAGCTGCTTAACTCGAGATCAGCCTTCATGTTCCCCAATCTCTACATTCTCTTCCAAAGTTGTCGCTTGAATAGTTGGTCATGCTACCATCTGTTGGGACCCATTCTTCCCCTTTGGTAGGATCGCAACCGTAGTCCCTGGCAGTGTTCTCTCGGCCTGGGCCATCCACGACATCCACGCTTGATTCTTGTGCACTTAACATCATTAGTGTTCTTGTGTAATGGATGTCTCTGATCCGAAAAAACCCCGCATATATGCCTTGGTTTGGCGATTGCATGATGGGGCGTTGTGACAGAAGGCCAAGCATATACCCATCTTCACAATGGGTAGCTCTGTGCAGCCCAAAACTATCGATACCTTCATTCTGAACCCGTTGATCGTTCACATTGTGATCTTGATTCGTAAGAATTCGAGTCCGTAATCTACCACTGACATTGCCAGTCGATCGAACAAAAGGGCAAGTAGTCTCTGCTCGAGGTGTCGGCCACATAACGAAGTAAAGCGCTTGCACGGTTGTATCGTCTGTTCAACATGGTGTTTGAAAGATAGACTACGATCAAAGGTTATTTCAAGATAGGCCCCCAGCCTTCTCTTGGGTCGATAAAATTTCATCAAGATTAAAAGCATTACGGGTAGGTCAGCCTTGATTATGTGATTATTCGCGAGCACCACAACATCGCGCTTTTCAGGTTTACCTGAGGCGAGACTCTACACCAACCCCAGATGGTAAGCAATGTTTTCTGAATGTGTTAGCCAACTCTCGTTTATCGCCAGTCCTATATATTAAATCATCTGCAAATGTCAATGTCCACCAATCCGGGTTTGGGTGAATTTTGCTTCATTTGCTGTATAAATATTAAACAACATGGGTGATGAGAGAACCCTGGGGTAATCGGGAGCATACAACCTGCAAATAATCATCAAGAGGAAGGCAACCAAGAAAGATAGATTGATGGAGTTACAGACATCTTGAAACTCCACAATACCACAACATATCAAGCGACCAGCGTGCATTATCTCAAAAACGAAACATCGTTAAACCTGCCACCTACTAAAAAAACCAGAGAAGGACAAAAAAAAATGAATATAAAAAATGACATAAGCTAATAGTGACAATACAAGATGGAGACTACAAAGACAATGGTCTATGATGTGAGTGACATAAATAAGAGAAGTATCTTTGGGAAACAGATGCAGTAGTCACTAAAACAAGAGGGCTGTGTCCTTTCAAAGAATGGTAAAGGTAGGAAAGAACAGAACTACAGATTCATGTGTCAATATTGCATGATCATTCTTTCAAGAAAAAGTAATTGAACAAGATAACAAAAAAGTAGAACCGGTATAGTTAATCTTAAGTGACAGTTGTATAACATCTTTCTGACAGCTACATTCATTATTTAAATGACATGAATCTCTACCCTCTCCCAATCTGTGTGTTGGGTTTGGCTTCTCCCATGACTTCTGCAAGTTCTTCTTCTGTTTTGTCTTTGTCCTCATCAATGTTTGCATCACAGGCAATATGATCACTCTGGGAAATTTAAAAAAAATATATAATTGCAGAAAAAAACTTTCAAACTTGAAAAACAGTTAGAATCTACATTAGTGCATTAGGATACCTCCATAGGTGCTCAGTTTCTATTGGAAACTGATAGTATCCATGGGAGAAAATTTTCACATCAGCTCTAGCAATGAATGCACATTTTTCCAACTCGACATTTTTATACATTTTTACTAAGTAGCTCACTAGGAATCAACTGTGTGCTAGGTCGACTTCCTATTAACATCACAAAACTGAATCTAATGGCTACATATCTAAAACCTACAATGAATGATTTTTGTTCAACTACTGATTTTATTCAACATAAATAACAAATTATATTTTATGGATAAAAGTTATATTTTCAATATGAATGCAATCTTTATATAAGCCAACCATACATTCAACATTTCTTCAGTTGGACCAGGAGACATGGAAGGAACTTCAAGGCCATCAGGGTCATATAAGGGTCCTCAAGTATAATGGTGTGATATATTCTGTTAAAAAATGCAAAACAGATATCACAATTGTTTTCTCATTCTGTTTTGAAAAATGTGCAACATCTTGTACAGTGCAACAGAATCCACTTATTGGTCAGTAGCCATCATTTTTCTGGGGGCAATAGTAGTGAAATGGGTGAATTTGTAGTTTTTAAATTAGTATACACTTTCCTTCCATTAGTTATATGAAACAAATGGCAGTGTAAAATTTTCCTACATTAGACATATCTTGATAACATGTAACACAAAAAGCCACCTGTCATTACAGCACTTTGTTCCCATTTCTATTATTATGCTGAAGTTGTATTGCCCATTGGATGGGCCCTTCTTTTGCAGGTGATTGGTTTGATTTTCTACTGAACAGATTGATTACTGGTTACGAACCCACATCATAGCCCGGACAGACCCAACAGAAGAAACATTTTACCCTACCCAAAAATGCATTTAATCATTCAGCCGTACTTTTATCATGAAAATCTCTTTTCAATTTTCCTTTCTCAGTCATGAGGATGTAGGTTCAAACTACCATTTGGTCTGGTCCTTTTTTATTGTCTGTCAGCTGGTTCTTTTTATCTTGGGTAAAAGTAAAAAACCATCCTAGTAATCTTGGGGCATATTTATGGGACCGTAAATCCGTAGCCTGAACAGCTCCGTAACGGTTTAAATTATACTAAAAAATTATATATGCAGATGTCATGCAGAAGATGTTATCAAGCAGGTATTTTTTTTGCAAATGGGCCCATTGTCTATGGATACTAACATTACCATTCATGATGTACCTATCTTCAGTCTATTTCCTTGAGGTGTAGTCAGCACATCATGGTGTGGGGGTCAAATGTCAAACTTTACCCTGAGACAAGCCCTTCTCTGAATAGTTTAACTCTGCTATCCATTGTGGGAAAGTCTAGAAAAGGGATCTCATAGTTTGACAAGACATATCTCGGTGCACCAAGTGTTATACTCATTGCTTCTTTTTCTTCAAGCATCTAGTATTTGTACACTGGTAAATCTGAGATAATGTTCACTAATGCCTTGGTACATAATGTAAGTCTGAATATAATGTTCACTAATTAAGTCTGAATATAATGTTCACTAATGTAAGTCTGAATATAATGTTCACTAATGTACAATGAGTAAGCCTGAATATAATTTTCACTAATGTACACTGAGTAAGCCTGAATATAATGTTGTTTACCTTATATCTTGAAACGGTCTGTTACCTTCATCACAGAATGTGTTGTTGATTTTTTCAAGAACATCAAAACCTTCAGCCACCTCTCCAAATACAGTATGTTTTCCATCCAGATAGTCCAGGCTGTCCTGAGAGTCAAGAAAACTCCAAAACAATCAGTCTCAGATCAAGATTACATCTCAGTTTTTGTGGATGAATAAAGTTTGACAGTTAAGTCTTTCTTAAAAGAAGTAATGGCTGTGCAAATACACTATCCTGCCAACATACCTACATGTGATTCTCCTTTTCTGCACAGTTCTGGTGAATGACAACTAAATGCCATTAAAAAGTAATTCTCTGGGACTATGAGACTAAATTATATATGGATGAGATACCCTACAGAAACCATCCAGGAGTGTGTCATCCCCATAGTAGGGTGAAATAATAGACACATTTGCATGCCTTAAATTCTCATCCAGGACATGCTCAGCGAAAGCACCCTGGTAAATCTAATGTCAGTGAGTAAACCCTGTTCAAAATCAGTGCAGAAGGAGCATGATAGTCTTGGCAGACATGAAGATGAAAACTCTAAACATGAGTAAGAAAGTCTGAAAACAATAGTCAGGCAAACATTTAAAAAAATTTGTTATATTACTCTTGTACCATTATGTGTTCCGTAAAAGCTAGACACATAGCTCATGTGATAATGAAGGTGAGGAAAGGTTTGCTGGCGATGAGGTAATGGCTGCGGATTAGTGAACACGCCATCTTTGTCTTTTATACCAGGGTCTGGTCCTTTCTGTGCTTGAGTATGCGCTGCCGATCCTGACTCTCAGTCATAGTCAGATAGAACGACTGGAAAGAATACAGAACGAGCATCGCTATACTTGGTTGCACTAAAGACACATCGTCGAAGCGTGCGCTATCTCCTTGACTATCCTACTATGGAGTATAGAATACTGATGAGCCGCTGCAAGCATACCTTGAGTCAATGCCTGAACACAACATCCTCTGCACTTGGAAAAAAGAGAGACAAAAGGAAATAGGTTAAAAAGAGGAAAATCTTGGATGGTCAGTGAGGACTGATTGAACAGGTGTGTACACTGAAGACATTGATCCCGGTGAAGAATGGATACCAGTGCCAAGAGGAATCGCTATATCCTTTTCTGTATGCATCGAACTTGATAAAGAATGCAAGCAACACAACCCACTTGTTGTGGAGGCAGAGGTTCAGGCATTAATTTCTGAGAGCGCATCTGAGCATGATGTAATCATTTATACGGATGGTTCGGTATTGACATGCTGCGAGCTCGTGGGCTTTCACTGCTCAGGTCGGAGGTGATGTTGTGAAGGAAGACAGTGGTGGTTTGCCGTGACTACAAGCAGTCTCACTATGGAAATCATATGCGGTTACCAAGCGATGATTTGGCTAGAATCACAGACTTTATCCATGCATGTTTTCTCAGTGACTCAATGAGTATGCTCAGGAAGATGAAACAGGATGGGCTAGGAGACATTGGATAGAATCGCTGTGGAGGTCTAAGCTGACAAAGATCAGTTTTATTTTGTGCCAGGGCATGCAGGTGTAAGGGGAATGAACGTGCGGATAGGCTTGCAGGTATGGCTGCTTTCCAAAGCGGACGAGCAATGGACCAGGCTGATATTATAAATTCCTTATGGGAGAGAGGCGATGTACAGATTCACGTAATAGCGGTGAATCCACAACACTAACCAGACTGTAAGAACTCAAAGTTAAGTGTGGTGTAGCTCGACAAGAACGCTTGCTGGCAGACAAAGAAGAATTGTAAACCAACAAAGGGCGAACCGTGTGGTAGTCGCCACGCTGATGGACATACTGAGGAGAGATCGGAGCACTTATGGACTAATTTGTTTGACGTACAGTGATGGTGATCCGACGACTAAACTAAACTAAACTGTACCATTATGCATTACATATATGGCCTCCAAGCAATTTCTTCATACTTTTCTATCCTGGTCAAATCATTCCATTTTTTTCTTTGAAATTGGGTCTGATATTTCTTCTCTCAGTAAAATTAATTTCAGGCTTCCTAGTGCGCCCTTTCTTGAACCCTTTGCCTTCACTTCACTGTCAGTCATATACTAGGAGTTTAAGGCAGGAACTTCTGAAGAGTGACAATGGCACTAACAAAGTTTTAAAAAAAGCTTTGTGAGAACTTGTACTAAATGAGCAGCATCATGCTAGAAACCAACCAACACTACAAATCTGATTTTCTCCAAGTTTTAAATATTACAAACAAATGTGACAAACCTGAGAACCATGCATATCGCTACCATTGTTAACCATTGAAATAAGGCCTTTTCTAGTATGTTTGATGCGAGGAGATACCTCCATCTCAAAAAATCTGGCCTGCTCCCCATACATTATCCTGCAGAAAAATTACAATAAACACATGATATTGGATAATCAGATGACACATCATCAACATGAGAAGAAAATGATCTACATAAATCTACTGAACCAGTAAACGTATCTACACACACATAAAGGTAGATGGTAAGAAGATGAAAGCAATGGTTAAGATGCCTCAAAAATCTCTCAACTGAACATAAAAGTTGAAGGAAACACACTGAAGCAATTTAAATACAATGAATAAACTTCTAACTGAAATCAAGACAAGAGTTCTTTCATCATCATTTACCCATTGTTCAAAGACACAGAAAATGAGAATCATTAAATGTTACATATACTCAGTTCTGTTGCATGTAGTGGAAATGTAGACAATTAAAAACAGCTGGAAAACAGATTTGAGGATTTCTAAATGTGGATATACAGAAGTCGGATCAATATCATGAAAGGAAATAAATACTAATAAAGAAGTGCTGCAACTAACTAGAGCGAAAAAAAAATTACTCGAAGAAATAGAAGTTGGGCAAATATGGTATTTTGATCAGATTAAAAAAGACATGACACATTTTTGAAGATTGTTCTTAATTCTAAAGTGTATAGGAATGTGTTCAGAATAAAAACCTGCAATCAATTATCTGTATGTACTAGAAAGCAAATGAGGTTTTAAATCAGGACTGCACACAAAGAAACCTTATCAAAAGAATAAGAATCTGACAATCAAGGTTCTTCAGGCATATAATGCGAAGAGAAGGTTTAGAACATTTGGTAACAACAGGTAAAATTCAGGGAAGGAGAGGTTTTGGAAAAACAGGGGGAAGATGTTGGATAGCAGGGCATCTGGTTGCCCGGACTGATTCATGCACCAAGCAGAGGGGTTGTGGAAGACATGATCCCCCCCGATGGATGGCACTTCATTGATTGTATTTTATAAACATTTTGCTTTTCAAAATTTTACAAAAATTTTAAAAAGGTGAAATGCTATACAAAACCAGTTACCATGTTATCAAAACTAAAGCCCTATTAAATTAAATTTTTATGGACAAAATTCCCATTTCCCCGGGATTCGGCAAAACTGGATGGAAAAACTGAAAAAAGCGATAATCGGGTTTTGACCTTACAAAAGGGAAAGAAAAAAACTGATGGACGGGAACATCAACAAATTTTCACAATATTATCATTTTTGAAAGGAAGGGGTTGGGACAAACATAAAAATGGACCCCAATTAACACCCTAAACCCAATCCGGGGATAAAATTTTTTTAAAGGGGGTTTGGCCTGTCCCGCGTGGTAACTTTCCCGGGCAGCTTTAAAATGAACCTTTTGGAACTGAACAACTTAAGTCTGTTAGGAAAAAATTTGATTTTCCCCCTAAATAGCTTTATGAGACTCTGTTTCTGGGGTCCTTTTTGTCAGACCCTCAATTGATTGTTAAAAAAATTTAAAACAGGTTCGGAATTGTGTATGTCATCTTTTAAAAATTTTTGGGATCTTAAGTGGATATACTGCCCCAAAATAGGGGATTCATTATAAATGAAGGAAAAACCCAACAACAGCCCCACGATGGAAATTCAAGAGGGAATGGGGGAAAACCCAAAAAAGTTGTTCAACATTGCCTGTTGGATGAGGACAACAATTGTGTAAATCCTTCCTTTTTAAAAAATTTTAAAAATCACATTTACATTAAGTTTTCCCCTTCCCTCCCGGAAAATTGGGTTGGCATGTAAAAATTGGTTAGTCAACAAACCTTTTTAGCACCCATCTTAAATCGGGCATGTCCCCCCATAACTCCCATTGGACTTAGGTGGCCCTGTCATCCCCCGGGAAATGCATTCTTTTTCAGGGTTAATTTTTCCCCAAGAGACCCCAAAGGTTTTTCCAAAAACTACGGGGGCCATATGGGAAAACCTCCCCAAATAAAGTCAATTTTTAAAATTTTAAAAACCCTTCCAATCTTAAAAACACATTACCCCCTGCCCAAAGCAAAAATTACAAAAATTGGACATTGGGCAAAAATAACATCAGCATTAAAAATTTAGGGTTTTTATCCCAAAATTTAAAAAGAAAAAATGAATTTCAAGAGATTTCCAAAAATTGAAACTTGGGCCCCATTATAAAAAAAATCAGACAATTTGGGGCACAATAGAATCAGTTAAACTAAATAATACGGAACTCAAAAAAGGGGCTTCCCCCCTTTCTCGGGGCCTTTGGATCAGGGTTGGGCCCAAAGTCTGCTTATGAAAAAATTAAAAAACATTAAAATTAATGTGAAAACATTTTTCCCCAAATTAAATTTTTTTAATCTTTTTTTAAAAGTTTTTTTTGTAGCAACTTTTTCTTTCCCAAAAAGTCCATCCGGGGGGAAATTGCAAAATGGGGCCTTTGGGCTGAAAATTTTGGTGTGGATTATTTCCCAGGCCCCACAGTAGTAAAGGGGAACGGATCCCCCTGGAATTCACGGGTAATGGGTTCTGCCCTTTTTAAAACTGCCAAAACCCAAGTCAACAAAAAGGTATACCAAAAAAAATTAGAAAGTTTAATTTATTAGCCCAGAATCTTTAAAAAAGTAAACAAAATTTCAATTTAAAAACTTCACCAAATGTCAGGGGGTTTTGGGTAACAAAAAACCCCCATTTAAATTGAAAAAAAAAAATTTTAAAAAATACTAAAATTTTGCAGAAAAATTTTAAAAAGGGAATATCCGAGAAAAGGCAAGTCATGAAACTTTCCTTTAATATAAGGGGGGTTAAAACAAAAATGGAATAAGCAAGGGGTTGGTGCATTTATAAGTTAATTTTATATGAGGACTATCACCCCGCCCCCCGGACATTTCCCGGTCTCGATTTTTCCCTGAAACCCAGCATTAACGCCAGTTGGGTTTAAATTAACCCCAAACCCTCTTTGCTTTTGGGGGTAGGGGCCTTTTCGGGCCTGCTTGTTCCCATCTTTTTTAAAATTGGTAAAGCGGTGGGTTCCCAACCCCGGCCTCACTCTTTTTAAGGCTCTCCCAGTTTGGTAAAAGAATAACCCGTAAACAGCCCCCCTCTGTTGTACCTAAAAACCCTATCAGCTCTTTCCCTTCCCAAATCCTGCATCCCCAGGGAAAAAAATGGGGTGATTTCTCTAAATATTTGCCGAGGTACCCCCTTTTCCCGTTTTCTCCCCAAATACCAATTAAACTAGAATCATGTATGATCACTGGTAGGGCTTTTGGAGAATTGGGGGTCCCAAACCCCATTCCCCCCCCTCCTGGCCCGGAACCTCCTTTAAATAAGCTACTTGTGGTTTTTCCTGGGCCCCACAACCTCTTTTTTTTTTTTCCTCCTGGGGCGTGCTAAAAAAACCCCCCTTTTAAGCGTTGTTGGTGTATAGAACCATCGGTGTTAACCACTTCCATCATTGATGTGCCCATTAAAAAAGCCTCCCCCCCAAATTTCCCAGGGGGGTGGTTTTTATAGGTTTTTTTAAAGGGGGTTAATTTGGTAAAAGCGGAAAATTGGGGCCCGAATCCATTCCTCCTTTTTTTCCCAATTTTCCGGAAGGATCACAAATTTTTCATGGGCATTTTCCCGCCGGGCTCAGCCAGGGTCCCTCCCCAGCCCACCCCCATGAAAAAGGTTCTTAAAATGGAGGGGGATTTTTCCTTGTTTGCATTGATTCTTAGTTTGATCAAAACCCCCCAATTTTTAACTCTTTGCAATTTTGGGGAATGAAGGGAATGCTTTGCCCTTTCCTGGTGTTTTTTGGGTGCACCCCAAAATGATCGCAAAACCTTTTTCTAAATTTTTTTCTAGTCTCCCCTTTTTAAAATGGACTAATTGTTGGGGAAAGCGCCCATTTTCCCTATACATGACAAAAAAATTTGTGATAAAAAACCAAAGAAAATTTAAATTTTAATTGATTCTCAAATGCGGGATAGTCTTCAGACCTTGGCAATAATTTCCCAAGGTGCTTTTATTTTTGATCAAAAATAGTAAAAATAATCAGACTATACTTTTCAGAAAAAAATGTCCACAAAACTACATAGCAGGAAAAAACAACAACATTTTGGCCAGGTGTTTGTTTGCAATTATGCAACAAAAAAAAGGGGAGTTTTTTGAACTTTGTTTAAAAATTCGGAGAATGGGAAAAAAGATTTACTCTCTGAGTGACCTGGAAAAGGGAAAACAAAAAAGTTATTAAAAAAAAGTCCCCCCGGGCCAAAACCTCCACACCCTGAAAAAAAAACCCCAAAGAGAAAAAATCCATTAGTCTTTCTTAAAAACCCCCTAATCCATAAACACTAAACAAAAGGCTTGAAAAAATGGATAAAAAACCTTTTAAACAGGTGCTGTCCGGGAATTTTGGAAGAAAACTATGGCGGGACGTTTTTCCAGATCCAAGGATTCGACCTCAATGAAAAAATTTTCTAGGGGGCCCCAACAAATGTAAAAATTTGTATTTGCCCTCAAAAACAAATTGCAAAAGGGTTGAAATTTTTCAAAAAAAAAGGGATAAAGCAAGAAAAAAAAAAAAAAAAATTCAAAAAAATAACAAAACATTTTTAAATGACCATCTGTAAAAAAAAAAAGCAAATATATATATATTTTTTGCGTAAAACCCCCATAATACATCCCACAGCCCTTAACAAATAGAAGCCAGTGGGCTATAAAACCCCAATAGTTAGACAATGGGGGTGGGGTTTTGGTTACAAAAGGCATCAACATGGTTGGTATCTCCAAACTATTCTCATTTTCTTTATAAGCTACTGGGGGGTTAAAAAGGAAAAAGTAAAAGAAAATTTGGTGGGTACTGGTACAGACAGGGTTGAAAATCCCCTTTCCCAATTTTCCCCGGGTTTCGGGGTTGGGGTAAAAAAGGCCGCGATGGCCTGGCTGCAGTAAAAAGGGAACTGCAATGGATCATGGGCATACCCTTTTCTTTTGGGTCTTTTTAAAGGGCGGATTTTTCATTTGGGGAAAACCCCAGTTCCTGAAAATTGGGAGGGGGTGCCAATTTGGTTTTGCCCAAATTTTCCCCAAAAAAAAAGTAAACTTCGGGGGTTTTGGGGACCGGCGGGGCCTCTGGATTTTTTGGGGCCGAGGTTGGGGCACCCATATCCGGTTTGCCATGATGAAAATCCTCATATAACTGATGGACAAAAATCATACATATCAATCAACCCAAGGCCCGCCTCCCAGTGAAAGTTGGGGCCTCTCTCTACCTGGTGCAGTTGATCGGTTCTGACCCGATTTTTGCAAACTTGGCCCTTTAACATCTTCTCCCTCTTTTTTTTTTGGATCTCTCCCCATAATTTTACCCATTGTCACCTGTTTTTAAACCTCCCTTTCCCTATTTTGGTCCAGAAAAAACCCCTTTATTGTCTGATATTATTTTTTTAATAAAGTTTCTTTGTGTCAGGCCCCTTTTTAAAAAATCATTTGTTTCCCCTGTCCGGGAAATTTTTTGCCCTTCTTTTGTAAAAACCCTCACTATGGCCTTTGGGTATCTTTTGGTTGCATTCTCGTTTTCCTGATTCACTTACCAAATAAGTTTTATTCAATAAACGATACTCATTTCTGCGGGGGTCATTGGGAGTAATGTGTACATTTGTATTTATTCCCCAAACACACACATACATTGCCTTTCTTTTAAACCCAAAAACATTATCAATACCTCTAAAAACATACAACATATGCACAAAAAAAATTGATTTTTTACCTCTAAAACATACAACACACATTACCTAATTCCAAACACAAAACCTTTTTCATTTTCATGCCTCCCAAAAATAAACGGAAAAACTCACAAAACAGAGGGGTCTAACTTCGTTGGGTCAAATTATCAGGAACAGATTTATCTTCATGAAAAGTGAAATTTTTTGGTATTTTCAGAAAAATGATTTTTCCCAAAAAGTTTAAAAATGATGTACAAGTATTCATGTTTTAAAATTCCCGGTCAACATTTGTGGAAAAACGGCAAAACATTAGTGTTGTTTTTTTTAAATATTTTTTCCCAAAAGGTTATGGACCCAAATTTTTTTTCTCTAGGCTAGTAAATTAGTGTTGGGGCCCAAAACTGTGAGTTTAATTTAATTTTAAATGCTTTTTTTTTGTTTTTACCTGAAATATGTTTTTTACCGAAAAGGGATGGAAGAATTTTAGAAGGTTATAATCTTTATCTTACACAGTTTTAAAAAATTTGAAATGGAAAAGGGTATAAAAAAAAATTTTATTACCTTGTCAACAAATTTTTTATTCTATAAACAATTGAAATTTTTAAAAAAAAAAACATTTCCGTTATTCAAATCAGATTAGTTAACAAAACTGATATTTGCCACAGTGTAAAGTCTCATTTAGTAGATCTAGAATTTATGCATGATAATGGTTTTCCTGGGTTTAAAAGGGGTTTTTTGAGTGCACACACATTTTTTTTCTATGTTTCCCTAATTTAAACTAAAAGGGGTTTAAAATGTTTTCCTTGCATTCCGAAAGTAGGGGGTTTAAAACGGACCCTGATGTTCTTTTCCTTCCCTTTTTTAAAATCCCCAAGGTTATTTTAAGGGGCTATAGGTTCCCTGCACCCAAAACCCCTGCGGGGACCCATTTTTTGCCGGGGGGGACCAAAACCCTATGTGGTAAAACCTGGGCAATTAAAACCCAAAACTTTAGATACAAAATTTAATAAAGGTTTTGTCCAATTTTTTCCCCCTTTTCCTTTTTTGGTTCCCTGACAAATAAACCCCAAGACAATGACACCAAAACAATTGCCCCATGAAAAAAACACAAAACAATTAACACATAGAGGCAGGACACAGAAAAAAAAGGGGGTTTAAAACTGAAATTAAATAAAACAGGGAAACAAAATTGAAACAATCCCTTTTTTTCATAAACCCTTGCTATAGTAAAAATTTTGGCCAAGTTTTTCCCTAAATTAATAAATACCAAAAAAGGGAAATTAGCCCATCTGCCTCAAACCAAATCCCTTTATAACTAAAAAAAATATTTTTTTATTTACAAGATGTTTTAAGAAAAAAAAATAAACCTTTTTAAACTTTCCTATCTTTAAAAATCTGTCACACTAAAATTTATATTCAAAAAAGGGGAAAAACTAAAAGTCACGAAAAAAATCGATTTTCTTTTTTTTAAAAAACCTTTAGCCTAATAAATATTAGATTTGAAAAAAAGCGAAAAGAAAATTTTGATGTACAGGTGTAATTTACCTATTACCTTTTTGTAATTTAAAAATTTAAAAACAATTCTTTGGGGCATCAAAATTGCAGCTAGGTCCCAAATGAAGTGTTAAATTAAAAAAAAAGTCACTTAAAAAATCAAAAAAGAGATAATACATCATAAATAACCAAATTTGACCCGGGCCCGGAAAAAAGGTTTTTAAATGTACTAATGTGAAAAACCCTACACATGACATAAAGAAACAGTGCAGAGTTGGGAAAAATACCCCTAAAAAGACATAAAATCAAAAGCTTTACAAACAGCAAATCTACTATTTTTTGGTTTAGTTTTTTCTATGTGTTTAAATTTTATTTTGTTCAGTTGTCTTTTATTAGGGTTTTCCCCCTGTTCCCCTGTTTTTTGGTGCAACTGTCATGTGTTCATTTTTCCGTTTTCCCCCTTTATTTATTTGAAAATAAATAGTTTCCCTTTTTACATTTTTTGATTATGTAGAAAAAGGTACCTTAAAAATTTTTGGGTTTTCAAGACATGAAGTTTGTCTTTTTTTTTACTGATGGAGAAGTTAAAAAAAAATCAAACCCATATTACTTTTAGTTTACACACCATGGGCCCAAATATTTTTTAAAACCTCATTTTTCCAGGGAAAAGCCCCCCAACCAGTGATGGTTATTTAACCAATAACACATACAGCCCATCTTCCACTCCCCGAAAAAAGATGTCTTATTAAAACCTTAAGTATCCCCCAATATAATGGTTGTGGGATAATCCCAGTTCATTTGGGGTTAAAATAACGGGGCCCCCCGTGGGGGTGAGCCTTCTAGGGGGGGGTGGTGGGTTCAAGTATTTTGGGGGGTTTTGTTTGATTTTAAAAATTTAATAATCATTTTTAAAAATTTAATTCCAATTTAATAACAATCCCATATTACAAAATCCATTTTTTTTCCCTTTTTATTACATAAATAAAAATTTGAAAACCAAAATTGACAAAAATATATATCAAATTTTTTTATTCCCAAAATGAAAAAGAAATAGAATGTAAATTTTATATATATATATAATTGTTTTGGCCCGGGGGTTTCAAAATTTTTTATTTAAAAGTGGGTGGGGGCTGGAAAAAAATTTTGAAATCTATGATCTAGTTCTTTAAATTGTTAAACTCACATCTATAAAAACAGGCTACCTTTTTTTTTTTATCCTGTGCAGATTTTCAAGACCCCATTAATTAGTCCACCCCATTTTCCCTAAACCATTATCATACCCTAACATTCTAGATCTGCTATGAGTTTTGACTACCAAAAATGCAAATGAATATTTTGTTAATAAAACCAAGGGTTATTTAAAATGCACTTTAAAATCCCCCTTTTATTATGTGACAAGCGTTAAAACTGTACTTTTAATTTTGGGTAAATTTTAAATTCCCAAAAAAGGGAAAACAATGGGGAAAATTAAACAAATAATATGATCTTTTTTTTTAATTTAATACCAAAATTAATTTTAGGAATAAATATAAAATAACATAAGTAATTTAATAACTGTAAATAAATTATAAAATTATTACTAGTTAGTAAAAATTTTGTAATATCTTAAATTTTTTAATTTTTTAACATAAATTAAAATATCAAAAAAAGATCTTTAACAAGTTATTACGTTTTTTGTTTATCAGTTATTAATAAGAATATAAATTTTTTATTATAATAATTAAAATTTGGTTTTTTCTTTTTTTGCCTTTTTTTAAAAACATCTTAATTTTCGTCTTGTAAAAATCTACAATTTAAAATCACCCGATCGATTTTCAATGATGACCAAACCCGTATATAATCTATATTCGAAAGAAATGTTCTCAAATTAATAAAAAAAAATGTAAAACTCCTTGCGAATAATGACACCAAAAAATTTGGATTCTAAAAAAAGAGGAAAAAATTTTTAAGAATGGGTAAAATTTCAAAATTAAAACTCCGGCGGGCAACATTCCCAACTTTCGCCAACCAAAAAAAAAGGGCAATTCTGCATACTTCTATCAGGCCGGTTTAACCACTTTTGGCGAACTAAGGGGGCCGCCTGGGGCGTTTAAATCTGGGCGGGACTAAAAGCAACGTAAAATAGGGAAAAATTAAAAAAATTTTTCCCCTTTTGACAATTTGGGTTGAATATTTTTGTTTTGGTGGGTGGGGACCTAACATGGGGGGTTTTGGTTTTTAATTTTTGGTTTTAAATTTTTATTAATTTTAAAATTTTAAGGGAATATACGTAAAACCCCCTTAACACCCCAATTTCCTTTTTAACACCCAGTTAAAGAACAAAAAATTTGGGCCCCCTCAAAAAGTCTATTTCTTATCCCGTAAATAAAAACAATTTCTGTGTACCAGAAAACAAAATGTTTTGTCCCTCCTCAATTTTTTCTCATTTTTGAACCAAAACTTCCAAATTTTTGTTTCACACCAAAAACCTTTTTTTTTAGTGATCGGAAAGAACCTAACAAATTTTATTTACCGGATGCCCTTGAAATTTTGAATGGGGCCCCGAATAGGGCATAACCTGGCTGTGGATGGGGGGAGACATTAATATGTACACAAAGCATTTTCGGACAGCGGGGAAAGATTAATGCGTCCCCGGAAGGTGCGATAGCAGATCTGTCGGAAGTAAATTCGTCGTTTCCAGGATACGGTTACATCGTAAACTCTGGTACTGTATTTTTATTACAGGTACAAAGAATTTTTTTGGAACACCCAATTAAAGTAAAGTATGGTTTTGGGCAGGAAGGGGGTGGAAGGAGAGAAGGAGGAGAAAGAAAGTGAAAATGAAAGTGAAATTGTTAAAAAATCTGGTGAAAAAATGTTCAAAGGATGGAAAAGTTAGATAGTCAGTTGAAGAGTCATGTCTAAAAAGGAAGCATTTCGAAATCAAAATCTGGCGTAATATAATATAAATTTGAAAATTGAAAATAAATTAAATATTTGAAATTCGATTGTCGTCGATCTACTTAAATACTTTAGTAAGATATTTTTTTTACTTTTGAAACGTTATTTTTAAAAATCATTTGATTTAAGTATTTAAATTTGTATATGTAAATTTAATTTTTTTATTTATATTTTATTTATTTACAAAATGAATTAAAAATATAGAAAAATAGTACCCTAAATCATAATAAAATTTTATTTTGCAGTTTCCGTCGTTATTTCAATCCCATGGCAGAGAAAACGATTGTCTGGTGCACAGTATCGTAAACGACGGGCTGAAAATGAAAAAGACGTAACAAAACAAGGAGACTCGTTGTTAAAGTATCTATGTACACCGCACAGAGACGAAGGTAGTCCAGAGGAGTTAAACAATCAAGCCGAAGCAGACAAGGAAGCGGAAAATCGATGAAATAACAGTATCAGAAGAGTTTGAACACAAAATGAAATGCACGTACGCACCAAGAATCAAAATCTGAATTCATAAAATCGATAATTTCACTGGTTTATATGTTAACTATGGCGATCCTGCTACTTGGACCAAATTTGTGATCATATGCGACATTTTGATAGAACATGGACCAGAACAAGTCAGAGCAGTTTGATTTTCCTAAAGACAGTATGCAAAGAAAATTCTCAAATTCATTACAACCAAGGCTTGTCAATGGAAAAAACATTCACAGACATTGGCTGCAGCTCTTAAGTAATGACTCTGTTTATTGCTTCTGCGGCTTTTACCAGTAGCACAATAGGTGCACCATCTCTTTCTGATAAAGGTTCACATGTTTGGGAAAAACATGTCCGCAATTCTATCAGGACACGAAAAAAGCAGTAAAACATCTAGTGAATTTTCAGTCATGGAAGGAACTTGAGCTGCGACTGCAACACATGAAAACAATTTGATGCGAACATTTGCGTCTCATAAAAAAGAAGAACAGTATTGGCAGGAAATCTTGGGCGCTGATTGCTTTAGTTCGAGTTCTTGGCATGCAAAATCTTGCTTTTTGTGGAACACATGAGCAACTGAACACTTCTAATAACGGGGAAATTCCTGAAATTTGTGGAATTTCTAGCTTTGTTTGACCCACTTTATGGATGGCATCTTCGAAGATTAAAGACAATGAGACACATGTACATTATCTAGGCAAAGACATACAAAATGAACGATTCAGCTTTTTCCCAAAGCAAACAAACACAAATTCTAGCATCTGCTCGTAAGCTAAGTACTTTTCAATAATTCTAGTTGCCCCCAGATGCTGGTCATTTGGAACAAATGGCCATGATCATTCGTTTTGTGGATGTGATTTTTAATCCAGAAAATGGATTGCAGCAGCAGATCTATAAGGAACATTTTTGGTTTTGTGCCTCTAAAGGGGACAACTGGTGCTAGTATATTAAACTATTCTTCGGCAGTTAGAAGAGATGTCTTTATCTATCGAAAATTTACGCGGTCAAGGATATGACAATGGGCAGCAAATGAAGGAAAAGACAATGTGTCCAGCGAAGAAAGATGTCAATCCCCGAGCATTGTTTGTTCCTTCTGTGCGCATACCTTGTTTTGGGTGTTAATGATGCGGCAAAATGTTGCTTAGAAACAACACTTTTTTGATTTAGTGCAACGTGTTTATGTATTCTTTTCTGCATCAACTCGTCGTTGGGAAGTTTTAAATCGACTGTTTTTTAATCTCACTGTTAAACCACTAGTGAAACAAGATGGGAAAGTCAATTGATGCTGAAACCTCTTCGTTATCAGCTTTGGTATATCTATGATGCTCTGGCAGAGATTTCGGATGACAAATTTGGACAAACTGGTAATACATCACGGACAGATGACGGGTTATTGCAAAAGCCATTTCTAGTTTTAAGTTTGTCGTTTCTCTGGTTGTGTGGTATGACGTTTTTTTTTGAGATCAACATGACTAGTAAACAACTTCAGGCAAAAGAATTAGATATACGTGGCGCCATGAATCATCTGGATGAAACAAAGAAGTTTCTCGTAAACCACAGAAATGACACGGAGTTTAGAAAACATTGGTCGCTGAAATTGCGTAAATTTAGAGATACCAGCCTTTCGCCCAACCAACCTATCAGAAAAAGAAGAAACAATTTGCATACGAAGGAGATGACGACGAACCTATTCGGGATCCCAAAACAAATTCAAAGTAAACTTTTACTTCGCTGTTCTTGACAGGCAAACAATCGGTTGATGAAAGATTCACTCTGATGCAAAAAATTAGTTCTGTGTTTGGTTTCCTCTATGATGTTCACAGTTTGCAGAATAAAACTAGTAAGGGAAATGTGGAACTTGCAATCTTGAAAAGCTTTGCAACATGGAGACTCCAAAGATATTGATGCAGTTGATCTAAGCAGTGAACTGAAAGCCATTTCAAGACGAGTTGCAAGGGGTGCATCCCACATGATGTACTAAACTTTATATTGAAAAATAATCTAACAGATAGTGTCCCAACCTGTTATAGCTCTGAATTCTCTTGACCTTCCAGTTTCTGTGGCTAGTGGTGAGCAAGCTTCTCTAAGCTCAAACTGATAAAACATATTTGCGAACGTCCATGCTACAAGAAAGACTTGTTGGGCTAGCTCTCCCGTCAATTGAAAATGACATTGCCAAAGACATTGAACTGATGGAACTGTTTCTCATTTGCTAAAGCAAAAGCGCGAAAAAAAAAGTTTTTAAATTCATTACGGTATAAACGAAAATACCATTATATAGATTATACATTTCTATTCTAATTCTTCTTCTTTCTATTGAATGCAAATACGAATTAAACAAAAAACACCATAGCATTCCTTTGGAAGTTCATATTAATTCAATCTTAGTTGCCGGGGCGCAGTGCGACAGGTTTCGCCTAGGGTGCCAAATACTCTGGCACCGGCCCTGCTTCTATCACACTTGTATCTGTTTCTTCCCAGCTTAAGTATATGTCTTTCATCTGTCTTGGACAAATCTAGATATGGTTTGTAGCGGATTTTAAAATAAGATCAATACAAAAATATAGATGCTGAGGAGTAAATTTTGAGAGGAAGAATGATTTCCCGCGCATTAAACAATTTTAGTGATCTCTACGAGCTAACAATCGTTACAATGATAACGCCTTGATTTGGGATGCGACAATAACGCATTATAATACTTCATCATATGCTCCCAACGGGCCGGTACCACCACCGGGGTGCTGATGAGTTGGAAGGGGCACTGGGTTGAAACTGTTCAGCTGGTATGCGGCTCAATAATATTGACCATGGGGAGAATGGATACCGATGCCTCCAATATACTGGAATACTTTTTCAACCATCATTAAATTTGACAAAGGTTGCAGAGAAGGAAATGCCGTGGCGTTGAATGCAGACGGCAAAGCCATTATCGATGAAAACTGCAATGTAGACGATGTCGTGATTTACTCGGATGGATCGGTAGTTCGTCACGAAAAGTCTGCATGGGCCTTCTCTGCAAGCTCATGTGGCAGAATGGTCAAGGAAGCCAGTGGTGCATTTAGTATGACAACAAGCAGCATGACAATGGAGGTACTGGCGGTGACCAATGCACTACTCTGGCTAGAGTCACAAAACTACACTCATGCGTGCATTCTGAGTGACTCATTGAGTATGATCCGAAAGGTGGAGGCCGGTTCTGTGCGCAGGCAATGGACTGAATCACTGCAAGCGTCAACAATTTGCAGAATTACACTTGTCTTTGTTCCGGGCACATGGGAGTCGTTGGCAACGAGAGAGCAACAGACTGGCTGGCTCTGCCGCTATATCAGAGGGCCAGCCAATGGACAGAGCTGACATCGTGAACGCCCTCATAGAGCGTGGCCGCAGAGAAGACCTTCATCTAAACCAATCCACGTCAACTACTAGATTGCGAGAACTGGGTTTGAAGATTGGTGTGGCAAGAAAAGAACGGTACAACATGTATACGAGTCGGCTCATCAATCAAAATAGAACTGGTACGGTCAGTCGCTGGACGCTGATGGAGATATTGTGAAGGAGATCGGAGCACCTATGGACATGTCCGGAGTGCAATGAAGATATTCCAAACTGAAACTGGGTTGAAAGGAAATTGGCGGGGGGCGTTGAGGACCATCCACCGCCCCTTAGCTGAAAATTCAAAGTCACGCGGGTTCTGCCCACGTGCAACGATTAATGAATTGCCACATGTTTTCACATGAAGCTATGAAACCTCCGCGATTAGAGAACATGTGAGCAAAATACATCCTGGCAGAAAAGATGAAAATCTATCTTACGTTCAATCTTAGAGATCAACATTCGAGACGTCCAACTCTGGCTGGTATGGTTTCGGCGGCAGCAAAACAAGAAAATGATGGGTTACCTCTTCAAACAACATTTCCTTACTTATTGCTAAATCTGAAAAACCACACACTATTTTTGAAGAATTGATACTGCCAGCTGTGATTGAGGTTCTGCGTTCTGTACTTCATACGCCGCGGTCTGAAGTAATTTTTAAGTCTCATTGAGAAATAACACAGTGTAGAGATGAATCGTTGAAAAGATGTTTTGAAGACTACTTTTGAAGCATTCTTTATAAATCGATGCGTCTTCTTTACCAACAAATGAGTCTTTACCTCTGGCGCACGTTCGCTTCATAAAGGATGAAAACATTTGTCAAGAACATTTATTTGCAAGAACATTAGAAACAGACAATAAAGAAAATCTATATTTGATGTATTAGAATACCATTTTTGAGAAAAACAATTCCGCCAAAAAATTCTTGTCTGCTGCCGATTGTGCTCTGGCAATGGTTGGACGATATTGCCAGTTGATTTCATATTTGAAAACACTGTCCCAAATGTAGTCGCCGTGCATTGTGGGATTCACCGACAACGTTTTGTCACAAAAAATCTTAGTAATTGCCTTCATCGCGCCCAGAAGAAAATACTCTCGATGAAAGATTATTTAGAAAGCTTTGTGATGAAAACGACGAAGACTTCAATAGTTTACTATTGCACACAGAAGTTCGTTGGCTGTCAACAGGTACCTCTCTAAAAGGATGTTAGGAACTCTTTGAATAAGTTACAAAGTTGTTTTGGAAAATTTAATTGATGATTCTTTTAGATAGATTTTATTGAAAGGTTATAACAATATTGCTTATCTGACAGATTTATACAACAAATTTAATGAAACGATTCTGTACCGCGGTTAAAAAATATTCGCATGGAATGCACATATTCTATAGTTAATACAGAATTACTGTGGTTTTTATGTTTTTTTCCCATTCAGGACGCGATGCAGATGGGTAGAATCTGCTCCCTTGCAGGACGGTTGCGTAGCAATCAACGACTAGGGAAGGCTAACCCGAAACAAATGTTTGCAGAACCAGATGCACCAGTCCGTAAGGCGCATAACATGGTGCAACGACCCTTGAAAAGGAGGAGTGGGATAACGGATTCTATATTCGCCGCTCTGCCCCCGAGACTTAGCCACAGAGAAAGAATATTGGATTAGCCATCACGAGGATGGCCACAAATAACTGCTGGTGATAACGCTGTCACTGGTGCTAAAGCAAAGGAGCGGCAGGAAAATCTTGCAGATCAAACTATACCAGACTCAGGAGATTCAATATAATCCACTGGAACGCCGAGGACATTTCACAAAAACCAGGCCATAGCAGTGAACAATAGACTTTGCATGTATTCAGGAAACACACATTAAACCCCCACACAGATTCTCTGTCCGAAGTTATCAGCTATACAGATAAGGCCAGACGGAGGGGGAAAGCCTCATAGCATGAGCAATAGATACACCATGAAACAGATAGAAGTCAGCACAAATGGGGAAGCAGAAATCATTGCAATTGACATCTTTGTAGACATCTAGCAGATTCGAATTAACAGAGCCCTTATGCTGGAAACCATGACACTGACCAATACAAACTGTCTAGCAGTGGGAAATTTTAACAGTCACTCAGAAAGGTGGGGATACCAAAACACCAATGTAAAGTGGGTTGGGGAGAGAGGGTAAAACAGTGGAAATAGATAACAACCTACAGCTCAGAAATAGACTGATGACCCACTAACCTTCTACACAAGAAGATCGAAAATATATCCCCAGACCTCATCTTTGCCACCGGATACATAGTCCATAACTTGGATCTAACCTCCATGGAACAGTTAGGAAACAGTGACCACAAACTTGTCAAGCTCTCCTTGAAGATTAAATATTTCACCCAAGACCACAAAATAATGACCTAGTGAAACTACAAAAGAGCTGACTGGGCACAGTTTGCGAGGCTCAACGACATCTACTGTGACCCCATAAATACACACCAAAAAAGACAAGGAACATGACAGACCTACTCAACATATCCATTTTGAGAGCAGCAAGAAAATCAATTCCAAGAGGTGCAAGAAGAGACTACAAACCTTATTGGTCAGAAGAGGCCCAAAATGTTGAAGATGAAGTGAGTCAGGCCAGAGAAAGGGTAGAAACTGAGCAGAGCATAGACAGCAACATAGCACTCAAGGCAGTCTAGGCTAAATATAGGAGAGCAGTTAAGAAAGCCGCAAGGCAGAGCTGGAGCGACAAGAAGTCTCAACATGGGCAGAGGTGAGTTGAAGAAGCACTCTAGGTCTTCTTAAACGTTCATTGGTTTTTACTGTTTTTGTGTGGTTATTTTCGAAGGCCTACTCTATTACTATATGCTACAAATACTCCATGCATAGAAAATAGGCATGTTATATATGGTTGGAAAGTTAATTGAATGTACTATCAAGTTATATGGTTTTAGTATCAGTGTCATGTAATATGTTATATCTGTGACCTAATTTTGGTGGTGCTAAAAATAGATTTGTCTACAAATTCCAAATAATTTTACAGTCACAAAGAAGGGGAAAAAAAGTATGAAATATATCATGAAAACTATTAATAGAGTCTCTTAGTACCTTCATATTTACTCAATATATCTAAACATGAAGTTGTTTGGACAATAAATAATGCAGTAATTAGGAAATTTGTAACTTCTAAATATTTCCATATTTAGAAGACACCAATTAATAAATAATAAATAAATAAGCGAAAATGATGCAGAACTGGTCTAGTAAGCATCACATAAAGAACTAACACTTATAGTCTTGATTAGGACAGTAATCTGAGTCATTAGATGCCATTTTATAAGCAAATGTGTGGTTTTTGACAAGAGCAAGTGAAAAACATCTGCAGAGATTATCCAAAATGACGGCGCGATCGGAAATATCGGTGTAAAAAAAGCATGCTCTTACCACTGAAGTCGAAGAAGGTTCGCCTGAATGGCTAGGGACACCATAGAAACAGTAAGTAGATGTTCACGCAAAAATCAGTCAGATGCTCCATACCAAGCTCCCTGACTACGCATGAATTCATACAGAAGAAGAAGAACAAACAAGCATGCTTTAATGAACGAGATTAGTTAGTTAGTTAGTCTTTCCTCTTGGGCCTGTGGGCGGCGCATAGGGCAGAGGTCATAGTTCTCCATGTCTCGCGGTTCGTTGCTATCTGTTTTAGGTCTTTAATGTTTACTAGGCCCATCGTTGAGCCTTCTCTGGTGATGGTTCTACGCAGAGTCTCTCTTTGGGCTCGGATGAACGAGATTAAACATCTTAAAAATAAATAATATAATTTTTTAAAATTTATTATGGTAATATCACGTTTTACATTATGAGACGTATATTAAATGCATTTAAATGCATAAATAATACCCAAATATGGCTGGTTCCGGAGTTATGTAGCCATCTCATTTATAAATGATAATTTCTTAGTACCCGAGCGTTACAGGGTTAAGAAGTCACCAGGAAAGAATGGCATCACAAATGAGATGCTCATCAACCTAGACAAGAAAGCCAAGAAAAGCTTCTAAAGTTTTGAATGCGAGCTGGAAAGTCGCAGAAATACCCAGTGAATGGAAAGAAGCTATCACATTGCCTAATCTAAAACAAGGAAAAGACATATTCGATCCAAGCAATTGTATACCAATTAGCCTCTGTAGGTGTGTTGAAAAAGTGATTGATAGGCTTCTCAATAGAAGACTCATGTGGCAACTAGAGCAAAAACAATTGTTACTACTACAGTAGAGTGGATTCAGTCAGCATGGATCAACAGAAGACCAAGTAACTTACATTGCACAGGAGATCGAAGGTGGACTTCAAGAAAAGAAACATACACTAACGGTATGGGTTGACATGGAGAAGGCTTTCGACAGGGTCTGGAGAGAACAACTGAAAATCAAACTGCTCAAACTCGGTATCAAAAGGCGCATGTATATCTGGATTTGTCACTATCTGGTAAATAGAACAGCCGAAGTATAGGGCAAGGGAAAACGTAGCAGGAAGGCAATCATCGAACAAGTTGTTCCCCAATGAAGGATTCCTGTCTCCAACGCATCGGGCGAATGTCCAACATATATGGGAATGATGGACAGCAGGTGGACGTGGAAAACACAGATAGGCAAATCTTTCGAAAAAAACAAAGAAGCGAATGTGGATTCTGAACAAGTTAGCAAGCACCAACAGTGGTGCGGGTTGTAGCACTATAAAAAGTCACTCACTGTGAGAGTTTGACCAGTACTTGAGTATGGCATATCAGTCTGGGTCATAATCTCCAAGACACACTTCATAAAGCTAAGCCGAGTGTTAAGTCAAGCCTCACAGATCATCACTGAAACCATAAGTCTACCCACATAGAAGTACTGGAAACGGCCATATAACTTCAGCCAATGGAGGACAGAAGAAACATGAAGGTACTTCAACGATGAGAAAAATTAAAGAGACTGATGAACTATCCAATGCACCCCCAAATAAACAGCTTCGGTAGAGGCAGATTGAAAAAGAGTAGCTTCATGGCAAACTCCAAAGAGCTTGCCCACGCAAACTCAATATTGGCACTGGCTCAACCAAGACACATACAACCAGTCAACACCTCTCCTCCCTGCTCATAGTGGCTCACAGAGCTGGATGCCCGCAATGCAGCTACAGAAATGATAATACAACATATGAAACATATACATGGACAAATGGTGCTTTTGGTCTGCTATCTCAGCAGTGAAATCTGAAAGGAACACAGAACTAAGTGATCTCAGGTCAACTGTAGCCCAGTTGACCCGTGATTCCGAGAGTGTAGTAATCCAGTGGATACCCTCACACTGCAAGCTCAATGGGAATGAAGATGCTGACAGACTGGCTAAAGAGGAAGAAGGGATGCCTCAAGATGACAACCTGGTCAGCTAGAAAGAAGCAAAAACCATCGCCAGAGGGCACTTCACAACAAAGTGGGGGAAATAACACACAAAATACAACAAGCATGATGGATATTACGAACTGCCCAGAAAAGACCACATTATCATACTTCGCCTCCGGACGGGTCACAACAGAATGAGAACAGAACTAGATTCAAGATAGACACAAACGATTTAAAATTATTGATGATTAAAAATGTCACCAAACATCGAAAAATTAATTTCATCACATCTAGTTCAGAGCTAATTGATACATTATAACATAAATTTTGTCAATGATACTGTGAGCAATACACCAATATTGGTAGTATCTTCTAATAAAACAACTGAAAAATGTGTCCTTATTTTTCAGTATGTAGTATGTACAATATAGTTTACCTAGTGGTGGGGCGCTATCGAATTATTCACTGAAAAAGGGGCGTTCATTCAAAGAAGGTTGGGAACCTATGCTCTACATCCACAAACTCAAACAATTTTTTCAGGCGTTCCGTTCGAACAGAAATATAGAGAAATAATTGACAAGTTTAATTATAATAGTTTCGACGTCAACACTCAAAACATCGGATGTTTTTAAATCTCGCAAACCTGCTCGCCGTATACCACCAAAATTATTGTTTGTATTGTCACCACAAAAAAGCAATACATTTACGCGTATCAATGTTATCTTCTAAGGCGGTAATGCACTACTTGTGTTTCAGAGGCCGTTTCACTTTGGAAGGAATCCCATTTAATTTAAGCATACCGTTCTTATGAGTAAAGCAATGAACGGAGACATTTTGTCGGCATTGTGATTACTATAATTCGTTCCAAAATTCGTGAAAATATTTACCGACCGATATAAAATCATCCACTTGACAGAAATTATTAATTTTTACATTTTGATATAGGCAATAGTGGCAACCTTCCTAAAGTATTTTTTGCCCACCCAAATCTTTAGTGCTGGAAGATTTTCATTATATGTTATTACTAAAATAACAGCGATATTGATTTGGTATCCCTGTAGAAGTTTTGCAGTACGATTTCCAAGTTTTTCTATACTTATGCATTTCCGTGCTCTACATGCAACTCAGCGCAAGTCAAAATCAGCGAGTCGCGTGGAATTAATCAGTTCACAATGTACGAGTATTCTAACGACTGTCATTGGCATATGTCCACACAATTTATTTTCCTTTTATAGAAGAGGAAGTGATTACAGTCCAAGAAGAGATGACACCAGATGAGTAGACCACACATGCTAGAGATATCCTATTGTCGACTGGCAAAGATATAGTTCCAAGAAGAAAAGACAGAAAGAATGAGTCGATTGCAAACGATACACTAGAGTTAATACAACAAAGAAAAGAGAAAAAGGCACATGGAATAGCGAAAGACGAAAATAGGTTAACCTACAAAAATATAACAAAAGAAATAAAGAAGAACATAAGAAGAGATAAAAAGCAATACCTACAAAATTGTCGTACAAGGTTAGAAGAACACCAGAAGAAAGGAAGAGAGAAGGAAATGTTCAAAGAAATAAAATTAATTTCATTACGTTTAAACCAAAATTAAATGCAATAAAAGATAGTGTGGGAAGAACCCAGAACAAGCAGACATTCTCAACAGACGGAAAGAATATTGCAACGAAATGTATACGAACAGAGGCGAAAAGGACAATAGTAGTTATACAGGAAGGTTATGTAGCATTTCAGTCCCTAATAGATAGGCAAGAGGAATATACTCATAGGTGTTCCTACTCGTTGGTTAGTAACAAAGCCAAAGAAGGATTTACTAAGGGGGAGATAACTATTGGTTTATATAATGGGGAAATAATTTGTGGGTTATTAAAATGAAGAAAATTTTTTTTATTAAGATAGGTATTATGTATAGTTATAAAAAAATTTTTTGTTTGAAAAATCGAGTTTTTGAAAATACGCTAATTTGTGTAACATTTTATTTTTAATAGAGAAATATAAAATCGATTAAAGGGTTTTTTTTTAATCGATCATTTTGCAAGTTTGATTTTTAATAGAGAAATATAAAAATTAAAAATTTATTTTGTTTTTGAAAAATCTATAATTTTTTTTATTTATTTCATGTTTAAAAGGGTAATATAAAAAACTGATAACATTTTTTCAGGCATGTCGTAAGAGGCGATTACGGAGGTTGTGCGTGGGCTGGCTACCTCACCTGTGAAAAAATAAGCCAAAAACTTCAACAAACATGGATAGTACAACAATATGGAATAACTCAACTCAACCATCCGAACTAGGGAAGGTCCCCAACAGGGGGCAAATGACGTATCACCGGGAAAGCCGCAAGGATCCGGGATGCCGATCAGCCTTCTTTCCTGTCGGAAAATAGCCAGAATTGGTTGCTGGAACGTGAGAACGTTGCTGGAGCAGGAAAAAACGGCCCAGCTCGCGACAGAGATGAAAAACTACAAGATAGACATTTTGGGAGTCTCGGAGACAAGATGGAAAGGAATAGACAAAATTAAACTACACACAGGCGAAATAATGCTGTCCTCGGGGCAAAAAGAAGAAGAGAGCACACCCATAGTAAAGGAGTTGCCCTCATGCTGTCAGAGAAGCACAAAGCATTAATAGAATGGGAAACAATCGCCCAGAATAATAACAGCAACATTTAGAACTAAAAAAAGAAAATTAACCTAAGGTCATCCAATGCTACGCGCCAACTAACGACCGGAACAAGTAGCTAAAGAGAGGTTTTATACCAAGTACAAAGTATTATGGACAGGAAGAGAAAAAGGATATTATAATTTTGATGGGGGACTTAAATGCAAAGATAGGAGACGACAATAGCAGTTTCGAAGAGACCATGGGAAATCATGGGCTGGGTAGAATGAATGAGAATAGGGAAATGTTAGCAAATTTTTGTGCCTCAAACCAGTTAATCATAGGCGGCAGCATATTTCAGCATAAGAGAGTACACAAGGCCACATGGATATCACCAGACCACATAACAGCTAACCAGAAAGACCACATATGTATTGATAAGAAATTTAGAACATCATTACAAGACGTTAAAGTGTGCAGAGGTGCAGACGTGGCATCGGATCACCACCTCCTCCTGTTAAGTAAAATCAGGCTGAAACTTAAAAGATATTCAACAAACCCAAATTATAGAAAGCAGTTCAAAGTAGAAGAGCTTAGGAACCAAGAAGTAAGAGACAGATTTGCAGTCGCAGTATCAAACAAGTACCAAGCATTGGAACAGCTGGTAGACGATATGAATATTGAGGAACATTGGCAACAGATAAAAATATATGGAAGGATACATAAATATATGAGGTTTTGGGAGATAAGGAGCGGAAAAACAAAGATTGGATAACAACAGATACCCTTAGTCTGATCAAAGAAAGAAAAAGCAGGAAAGCGGATCTAAACAGATGCAAAAATAGAGGTGCTAAAGCTAAAGCCCACAAGGTATATGGGAAGCCAACAAAAGGTTAAACAAAACATAAGAAGGGATAAAATAAAATATATAGAGGAGTTGGCAGGAGAAGCAGAAGAAGAGCAGAAAAGGAAATATGAGGGACCTGTATAACATCACAAGGAAGTTAACAGGAAAGTACAAACAATCAAGTGGCCTTATAAAAGACAAGAGAGGCAAAGTAATTAGCAACACTAAAGAACAAATGGAGAGATGGAAAGAACATTTTGAAGAACTGCTTAATATGCCAAAACCGCAGGTCCCACCGGAAATAGAGCCAGCTGAAGAGGAGCTACAAATTAATTGTGAAAGACCAAGTAAAGAAGAAATAATGAAGGCCATAACAAATTTAAAGGATAGGAAAGCAGCAGGGCCAGACAACATTCTCCAGAGGCCATTAAGGCAGATACAGATACCTCAACAGAGCTACTATACAAATTACTAGGGAAGATATGGAAGAGAGAAGAGATACCAGTAGAGTGGAAAGAAGGTCACTTGGTAAAACTGCTAAAGAAGGGAGACATGCAAGAATGTACGAACTATAGAGGGGTAATGCTACTATCAGTGCCAGGCAAAGTATTAAACATGATTATACTCGATAGACTTAAAGAGGCCATAGATAAACTGAGAGAAGAACAAGCAGGGTTCCGTAAGAATAGATCCTGCACAGACCAGATAGCTACACTGCATTATAGTGGAGCAAAGCTTGGAGTGGAACTCACCACTATACATAGGTTTTGTGAATTATGAAAAGGCGTTTGATAGTCTGGATAGGGAATCATTGTGGAAACTATTAATACACTATGGAGTTCCACCCAAGATTGCAAACCTAATAAAGAAAACGTATGAAGGAATGAAATGCAGAGTCATACACGAGGGCCAACTGACGGAATCCTTTGAGATAAGAACAGGGTGAGGCAGGGATGCTTGTTATCACCATTCCTGTTCTTGCTGGCCATAGATTGGATCATGAAATCAACAACGGATAACAGAGGGGGAATACAATGGACACTTGTGAAACAACTGGAGGACCTGGATTTTGCAGACGATCTGGCTTTGCTGTCTCACAAAACCCAAACACAGATTAAAGACAAAATGAATATCCTAAATAATAAGTCTCAGCAGCTAGGTTTGAAAATACACAGGGGAAGACCAAGGTCATGAGAATAAATGCTGCAAATGTAAACCAGATTAGGCTGGAGGAAACAGCACTGCAGGATGTAAATTCATACACATACCTTGGAAGCAACATAGACACAGAAGGAGGAACAAACAAAGATGTTAAGATAAGAATACAAAAGCAAGAGGGAACTTTATTGCATTGAGTAAGATATGGAAGGCAAGGAGATCAAAACAAACACAAAACTGAGAATTTTCCAGTCAAATGTGAAGTCAGTGCTGTTCTATGGCTCGAAATATGGAAGACCACAAAGGAAACTATCAGAAACTGCAGACCTTCGTAAATGGATGTTTACGTAGGATAGAAGGATTGAGATGGTATGATAAGATTACAAACGAGGAACTCAGGGAGAGAACAAAGCAGATACCAGTGGAAAGAGAGCTCAGGAAGAGACGCTGGCGATGGATAGGACATACATTGAAAAGACCGACCGAAAGCATCGCAAGACAGGCATTGTTTTGGAACCCGCAGGAAAGAGGAGTAGGGGAAGGCCTAGGCAGACCTGGAGAAGAGAGTTGGAGGCGGATATAAAGAAGATAGGCAAAACATGGAAAGAATTAGAAGGGATGGCAAGAGAGAGGAAGAGATGGAAGAAGTTTGTTGATGACCTGTGCTCCGATGGGAGCTGAAAGGTGATGATGATAAAAAACCGATAACATTTTTTGGGGAGATTTTTCTAATTTGTGTTAACCATAAGCTATATTTAGATATGACGTAATATTTTTAAAATGTATATTGACTTCTCATGTGCTTGTCTATGGTAAAGTATATTTTTGTGTGTTCTATTTGAACAATGTTAAGGTAGATAAGCTTAAATGTAGAGTATATTTTGTTTATATAAGTGTGTATGCGAGGTTGTATAGGTATTATGTGATAGTATTTACTTGTATAAGTGTATATGTGAGTGAGGTTGTATAGCCAGATATATAAAAAAGGTAGGGTAAAAGGAGGATTTCGGTATGTTAAAGTATATGATAAGTATTCACTTATTTGGAGGTTATGTGTGTGTGTATTTAGATAAATATATATATATATATATATAATATAGCTAATTTTTCTATGAGTTAATCAACGTTTACATCCATGCTGTATGAATTAGCAACCAGATGGTTAGCCAGATGAAGACCTAAGGTGTATATGGCGACTATCCGCCCCCAGTATATCCGGCCATCATCCAAAATTTAATCAGAAATATCTACGAAAGTTTCAAATATATCCGGGGAATTAGTTTCGTTAACCAATCTACTGAAAAACAGAACGTGTCTGTTTGAAAATTCTGTAACTAAACGCCCAAACGTTTTACTATATGTATTTTCAGTACCACCACCATATGCAGGAATTATTTACATTGCCATTGTTATTGCGTAGAGTTGAACTCCCGACAATGAAACGCCCTCGGTTTATGGTATGTCGGTCATTATATAAAAAAGTGTCATGTACGAGAGAGAATAACTGTATACTTTTATTCCACAGATGACTTCCAACAACCTGACTCAGCTAACACCTCGCCACTTATGCCAAGATTGCATAAAGACTTTTACTAGAGCCTACGACATTATCAGACATAATGAAACGACCCCCACAGTAACCAACGCCATGCCTGCCCTGACTGCAGTCAAATTTATAATAGAGCCGACAACCTGCAAACACATTTCCACAAGATACATAAAGCATCAATTTTTTAAGTCTCGATACCAGCTACCAATAATCACCCATACCAGTAAGCGGCCTTGCCGCCACCGTTTTCAACGATCATTGTTCCGACCTCTGCTCAACAGAGATCACAAGAAAAATCGCCATCATCGTCCTCCAATAAGAGAACGCTTCCTTCGGGTGACCTATTGGTAGATAAGGCAAGTCAGAAACGCCGAAAAGTCGATGAACTTTGTTCTTTAGTTGTTCTACCAGCCTACGTCCAACACATTTATACGGACAATTGGGAGACTATCAAGTCTCATTCTAAAATAAATACATGCTTATCTACATTTACCTTTTTTTCACATCCCGGATATAACGAGTCTCTTAGTTTGGACATCTAACTTAGAGAGTATATCTACCCCACAGCTGAATCGTTTCAAAATAAATTATAATCCCCATACGGTGCTTAGACATAGAGAAACGAGTGACTTAGGTTCTTTCACGCTTCGTCTAACAACGCACTTATTAGACCTACCAAAATTAATTAATACCAGTAAAGATTTCGACGACTTTGTAAGACATGTACAGGACAACGACAGATATGACACTGGGCTCTATAATCACCCGAATACAAAGTACGTTGTTGAATCTGTTCCCGCCACTGATTTATTTATATCATATGCCGGGTTATTCTATTGGTTAGTATTACAACCTACTATAAAAAAAAAGTCTGTCCATTAATTCGTGAGCACGGTTGACATTGATTTTCTCGAAAACTGCCTGTTGGATATCAGTGATTTTTGCATGCAGCCTTAGAATATCCATGACGCTAAAATAAAGCTAACCAGTAGTCCATAGATGCTACGGATTTTGCACATCGGCGAATTCCTTTGATCTTTTATGACAATTGCAAATACGGGGCTCAAATTTTAGATTTTACAGTAATCCTTAGAATTTGTCCATGTCAATTCTATTCATAGGTGTATCTCATATTAACTTGATAGGTCAAGTAATTAAATGTTTGCCCTTTATGTGCAATCGTGAACTTGGATACAATATGCAACAGTTAGTCCTCCCCTTCGGTCACCATTAGACCCCAGGGTGTCTTAACTTCACCACAAATTGTATGATGGTAGACACATTTGGATATGGAAATGTATACGTTGCTATTTCTCAGTCTGTAATCAAAATATGATTTGTATCATCCCGAATCTGACGATTCCATGAGGTTGATAATTGTTACTGGCTGGACAAATTGTAATCCATCTCGGTGCCAGTACTCGTCTTCTTCTCGGAGCACATGTTCAACACACTTCTTCCAGAACTGCATGTCTATCATTGAGAGGACTCACGTGTCAGAACTTCAACATCACACATTTGAAATGTCCTGTTCTGTTCGGCAACTTGCCCTTTACTTTAGCCCAGACAAGCTCTATCGGATTGAGGTGAGCATGATATGGAGGTAGTCGCAAAGACGTGTGGCCGTATTCCGCAATGATTTTGTCAATATGAAACACCTTTGTCTTATTTGTCATCCTCACCAGGTGCAACAACTCGGGTTTCAAATATGTATCATCGAAGCTGACATTTTCCTTAAAGCCAAGTCCTAATTTGATCTTTTGTATTTGATGCAGTTGGTACTTTGTCTTCCGCTGATACTGCGTTGTGATAGGATGCATTATCCATTACCAAGCATGATGGTCTGTTTAGAATTGGGAAATAGATCTTTCTTCATCCAGTGCCTGAAAATATGTCCATTCATTTCTGTGTGGTAGTCCCTACCGTCGGTACTTTTGATTGGAAAATAAGTCCAGCGTCATGGACAAGACCTTCTTCACTGCTTCCTGCATGTGTTAGTATAATACGCTGGCCTTTGCTGCTTTGTATTTTTATTTTCTGTTCACAGTCTACTGATTGCCATTCTTTAGCATTGGTGTGGTGAGCATTGACCAAGGATTCGTCCAAATATACAATATCATAGCCTTGTCTCCGCCACTCACGGATCTGCCTCAGGTATTTACTTCGGGCAGCAATTAAATGTGGCTTTTCACAAATAATATTCCTGCCGCCTATAGTTTTTCTGAAGGTGAAGCCAGGGCTCTTAGAATTTTCCATAGAGTACTTTTAGAAATGTCTATGCTGCAATCTGATTGCAGTTTTAATTTCAGTTTCTTGAGAGTAACAAGTTGATTTGTCGCAAACATTTTCAAGAGCTCCCGTCTTATGACATCTATGTCAAAGTCGTCAATTGTTCTTTTCCTTCCTTGCTTGACATTAGTGCACTTTGTGTCCTCAACGTTATCATTACTCTTGGAAGAGCATGTATAGAATGGGCAACATGAAGGCTGATCTCGCAGTTAAGCAGCTGAAAGAAGATAATGCAAGGGATGATGATGTTGTTGTATATACCGATGGGTCGGTTCAACCTTGTGAGAAGTTCGGCTGAGGTTTCTTGGCTAATGCACATGGTAGGGTTGTTGCAGAGCGAAGTGGGACATACAGGACAACTACTTCTAGTATGAGGATGGAGGTTGAGGCCGTTACTGCTGCCCTCCATTTGATCTCTCGGACTTCATTTACTGGGTCCGTTGTTGTATCTGACTCTCAGTTGATGCTTCATAAGATCCAGAAGGGCAGGTTTCGGTATGAGTGGACGTCGTCTATAAAAGTTTCTAACTTCCAGAGGCTTACGTGGATATACTGTCCTGGGCATGCGGGTGTTTACGGTAATGAGAGAGCTCACAGGCTTGCATCAACAGCATCGATTGTTTGGGAGTTGAAGATGGATAAGGGGATATTCTTCTGTCTCTTCGCGACTGTCTGTTGGATGAGGACACTAAAATCGATGTTGAATCGATCAAGCGATTTAGACAGTTTGGAGTTACCCGTTGTACAAGTTGAACTGGACGCCTGACAGGTAGAGTGAGAGGTGTGTTTAATCAGCGAGCCACGGAACCATCAGTATGCATACTCTTCGATATCTGTTGGGGGAGACTGAGCCCCTATGGTTCTGCCCGGAGTGCAATGACGTCAGTTTAGTAACCAATAACTATTTGTGAATGTGGACAATACAAAGTATTCCTGAGTAACGTTTCTTCGTTCATTGTGCCGCTATTGTTACTTTGCGCGCTTGGAGATGAAAGCAAAAATTCTGCAAGTAAGATTTAGTTTCACGTATCTGAAGTAAATATTAACATCATGTGGAGAATTGTTAAAATTTACAACTGGTGTAAGGAAGTAATTACTTTTTAGTGCTCTAATTTTATTTGTAGTATTAGGAATGCAACTAATGAAGAACAGAAAAAGTATTTTCCATAAGAGAGAAAGGATAACGTTTTTTCCACGGTGAGTAGTAGTGGGGCAGAGTGGGTCACTTCAATATCGTTTGTATGGTACCGGGTTCAACGTATTACATTCTTATGCTTCTTAGTACTTTCTCTTCCCATGCTTTGTAATCTCTATGGGTATATTTTGCATGTATTACATTCTTATGCTTCTTAGTACTTTCTCTTCCCATGCTTTGTGATCTATATGGGTATATGTTGCATGTATTACATTCTTTTGCTTCTTAGTACTTTCTCTTCCCATGCTTTGTAATCTATATGGGTATATGTTGCATGTATTCATGTTATATTACATTCTATGCTTCTAGTACTTTCTCTTCCCATGCTTTGTAATCTATATGGGTATATGTTGCATGTATTCATGTTATATTACATTCTTATGCTTCTTAGTACTTTCTCTTCCCATGCTTTGTAATCTATATGGGTATATGTTGAATGTATTCATGTTATATTACATTCTTATGCTTCTTAGTACTTTCTCTTCCATGCTTTGTAATCTATATGGGTATATGTTGCATGTATTCAAGTTATATACTTACTAGATGTTTCATTGTTTCTTTTCCGTTCTATTTCTAGTTTTTATGTGTTTTTTGTGTTACATTTATTTCGTTATTCGTTTTTATTCCAGATTTCCAGATACGTTTGTATTTGGTCGTCCATTTGTGTTTCATTTTGTCACTCCTGTTTGTTCGTTTGCTTGATAAAGGCCTTGTTGGTCGAAACGTTGCTGTATTTTGTCATTGTTTTTGTAATTTGTAAAACTACAGTACTTTGTAATTACGTGTTTTGCTAATCAAATAGTTTTACTGCAGTTCCATATATATATACACAGAATAATATAACAATCCTGTTATTTATATAATATCTCCTTATTAAAAATATTATATATACTGAAGCTCATCATTTTGCCTCTAATACCTCAATAGTACCGTGCACTATTTCTGGGGCTAGTTTACAAGTTCCTATTTAAGATGTAACATTTCGACCTCTGACCTTTGATCGTTATTGCAATGATAATTGCCAGAACTGTTATTTTCATTTAGCCGGAAGATATATTCAATCTTACGCAGCCAAACTACTTCCCAGATAAACGAGGACTCTAGCTCAAATAGTCCGCTTAATTATCGATTGAATCCCCAATTTTATATAAAAATAGTATAAAATTATAAAAATTATAGTGCTAAATAACAAACTTTCTTATAATAAGATTAGTTTTGTTGAATTGTCCCTTGCATTAATATATCTTGTCTCCAGCGATAAATGCGACGACATTCGTGACCTTTGAGCATGGTTCCACTTTACGTCCGCTATCATTGAACTCTGACGGGTCGACTGATGTCACTTGATCTAGGTTAGCTTGTTCTTTCTACTTTTGTCAACACACTGTTACCGGGTGTTAACCCAGTGTCGTGGTTTTATGTATTTGTCTTGCGCTTCTCTGGTGAGTTGTGTGATGGTTTTCTTAGTCCCCTGGCAGAATTCAACGACGTTATCTATCCACCTTTCCTCGGTCTTCCTCTCGCCTTCCTTCCTGATATTCTGTTGTGGAAAGCTTTATAGGCAGTTTGGTCTGTTCGCATTCTTGCTAAGTGGCCAAACCACTTCATTCTCTGTTTCGCTATATTAATTCAAGCACGGTCTTGTTCCAACCTTTTCTCTGATGCTGGTATTCGTTACTCTGTCGATTCTTGCGTTGTTGGTGACTTTGCGGAGACATCTCATTTCGCATGCTGCTATTTTCTGTGTATGTTTCTTATTCATTGTCCATGTTTGGCTTTGGTAAGATAGCTTGGGTATGAAGATGCTATTGATCAATTGCTGTTTAGCCGTCAGTGAGATGTTTGCACGTCTAAGTAGAGGCGCTAGTTGGTAGGTCATTGCATTTGCTTTCTGGACATTAGTTTCTATCTCTCTGTTAGCTAGTTTACCCTTTTTAATGGTGAGATTGTATAAATGTACCCAATTTTCTTTCGTACAGTTGTCAACTGTGTTGAGTTGAGCGAAACAAGTAAAAACATTTTTAACAAATTACAAAGTACTAGAGATTTACAAAATATAAAAACTATGACAATACACAGAAACGTTTCGACCATATTGCCATTATCAATCAAAATTTCACTTCTTTCACAGTACACTACATATAGGATGAAAATCGTGGCATATCCTTTACAGGACGTATCCATCAACCACAGCAAAACGAGTTGTTTTCACGTTTACCAGAGATTATATATTACAACATCACCTAATATGTTTACGATGCTCTGATCTTTCACAAGTTCATGGTTTGTTGTTATGTGGGTAATGAAGTATAAGGCGCATAGGGACAACGTCGCACCAGGATTAGTGAGCTGGCACTAACCAAGATTATACCCACTCCACGTGGTGATCCTGAAACAGACAAAGGTTCCTGTCTGGCTAAGCAGGTAGGGATCGATGGAGAGCTACTCTGGTATAAGTAGTGATGCAGACGCAGTTACATTGATAAGATCCGCTCGCAACACAGACGAGCGGAATCCAACGTGACTACTAATGCACATCTCTCCCGGCCGATGGAAAAAAGCTGAACAAATAAACATAAAGGGACGAAGGGACTAGGCCCATATGGGGCGAAACTTCGAGCCACGAGGTGGGAGCTCGAATTGAGTTGCGTGTCATGACAGTCTCGAGGCATAGTAAATGAGAGCACGGTGAGAAAACTGATAACCACGGTGAGCAGGCACCAAAGTAGAGCGAAAACGCATACAGACGATACACAGGGTGCACCGGTAGGGACAGACATTCACGGTGCTGATGATGGAGCGATGAAAAAGCGGGGCAAAGGTAGGGGTGAGCGGACGATCCAATTGTGCAGAAAAACTGGAAAGCCCAGCAGAGGCTTGAATCCAGTGCAAAGTTCCTACCGAATGGTGATAAACTGTGCACAGTGAGATAGAAATGGGTAAGGTATCGCCTAGTAGAACAATGTGAGCACACGTGACGGGAAAAAAGGGACGGACCCAGTCGGTGGATGAGAGAACAAGCGGAAATGGGCACCAAAAGGAAACGCGAGGTGGCGAGCCTCGAAGATGGGATCTCCATCCAGAGAGCAATAACCGCGTTTCCCCTCGCAGATATTGCCTTGTAGTTGATTGTGGACAATCAAAGGCTAGTGGAGCGAACCATACACAAAACTGGACCATACGCAAACCAAGCAGTCCAAAAAAGACTGGTAAACTGGGCAGATGACGCTCAACAACCCGGGAGGAAGGTTTTCTAAGGGTAGCTACCTAAAAGAAAATAGCAACCTGTTGCCTTGCAGGTCGGATGAGGACAGCACGTGGCGACGGAGAGCGAACCCAGTAAAGCTGGATAAACCGACACATCGCCGAAGGATAAGCACCAGAGCTCCAAATGGCGCTAAAGATGTGACGAAATACATCCATGTTAAGGCTGCATGAATCAGATTTTTACCTGAAAGCAGAATTTATGGGGAAATCAAGTACATCAGTCTAAGCGGTGATCGCACGCTCAGGAGAGAGAGATAGAAATAAAGAGAGAGAGAAAGAGAGAGAGAGAGAGAAAAGGTAATAACTTCCGGAATAGACAGGAAATAGTAAATACACCAAAACTACAATTTTTCCGAAATTTTTGCCGGGCCCCACCAAGAAAATAGACCACGAGTCGCCACTGATCCCTTGCATTATCTTCTATCAGCTGCTTAACTGTGAGATCAACGTTTATGTTGCTCCAATATCTACATTCTCTTCCAAGAGTGATGATAAAGTTGAGATAGTTGATCTTGCTGTTGGGATCCATTCTTACCCTTTTGGTAGGGTCGCAACCGTAGTCACCTGGCCAATTGTTCTCTAGTCTGGGCCATCCACGACATGCCACGCTTGATTCTCGTGCCCTTAACATCATTAGTGTTCTTGTGCAGTGGATGTCTCTTATCCGCAGTAACCCGCATAGAGGACTTGGTTTGGTTTGGGCGATTGCATGACGGGAGCGTAGTGACAGAAGGCCAAGCATATATCTCATCTTCACAATGTGGGTATTTCTAGTGCAGCCCAGGACTATACGCATACCTTCATTCTGAACCCGTTCGAGTCGTTCACATTGTGATCTTGATATCGTAAGAATTCCGAGTCCGTAATCTACCACTGACATAACCAGTCGATCGAACAAAAGGACAAGTAGTCTCTGCTCAAGGTGGGCGGCCACCATAACTTTGAGAGCCGCAAGACCACGCTTGCAACGTTGTATCGTCTGTTCAACATGGTGTTTGAAAGATAGACTACTATCAAAAGTTATTCCAAGATAGTGCAGCCTGTCTCTGCGCTCGATGGTATGTTCATCATAGATTACACAGGGTAGATCAGCCTTGACTATGTGATTATTCAACGAGCACCACAACATACACGCTTTTTCAGGATTGACATGAGAGCGAGACTCTCTACACCAACCCGAGATGGTATGCAATATTTTCTGAATGTCGTCGACCATCTCTTATATCTGACCCAGTCCTATACATTAAGATCTTCTTCTTCTTCACCCTTCGCCCCTAGGGAAGCATAGGTCCTATCCAAGGCCATCCTTTCCAGATCTCGCCACTCTCTCCCCGTCCTCTGCATTCCATCTCTAACTCCTGTCTCTAGGTGTTTCTGAGTCTTCCTTACTTCTATTGCCACTGGGGTTCCATCGAGAGCCTGTCTCACGATGCTATCAGGGGTTTCTCAGTGTGTGTCCTATCCATCTCCACCTTCTGCTCATTATCTCTTGTTCCACCTGCCGTTGTCCTGCCCTATCCCACAGTTCTCTGTTTGTGGTCCTGTCGTACCATCTCAGATGGAGTATCCTGCGTAGGCATCTATTGATGAATGTCTGCAACTTTTGGTGTTCCCCTTAGTTGTTCTCCATGTCTCTGCTCCATACAGAAGGACAGCCTTGACATTTGAGTTAAATATCATTATCTTAGTTTTATTCCTAATCATTCTTGAACTCCATATGTTCTTCAGAATGGCAAATGCTGATCTTGCCTTTGTATTCTAACCTTAACATCTTCATCTGTGCCACCTTGAATGTTGACGACACTTCCCAGATATGTAAATGTGTCCACCTCTTTTAGTGGTGATCCTCTCAATAAGATTGGGTCTCTGAAACCAGCATTTAATCTCATGATCTTTGTTTTCTCCACATGAATAGTCAGGCCTAGTTGCTGTGAGACTGTCTCTAGTTTGTCATTTTCTCTGCATCTGCTGATGGTTGTAAGAGAGGAGTGCTAGATCATCTGCAAAATCCAGATCCTCCAATTGACTCATCATGGTCCATTGTATTACATTTCTTCCCCTGGATGTTGTTGATCTCATTATCCAGTCAATAGCCAGTAGGAAAAGGAAGGGCGATAAAAGGCAGCCCTGTCGCACACCAGTCTTTATTTCGAAGGCCTCTGTCAGTTTCCTTCATGCAGTACTCTAGCCGTAGTCTCCTCATACATTTTCTTTATTAAATTGGTTAGCTTCTGGGGACGCCATAGTGTCGTAGAAGTTTCCAGAGTGTTTCCTTGTCTAGGCTATCGAATGCCTTTTCATAGTCCACAAAGTTTATGTAGAGGGATGAGTTCCACTTGATGCTCTGCTCCACTATGATACGTAGCGTCAATATTTGATCTGTGCAGGATCTGTTTTGCATAAATCCTGCTTGTTCATCCCTTAGTACTGCATCTGTAGTTTCCTTGAGTCTCTCTAGGATGATTCGACTTAGTATTTGCCTGGTACAGACAGGAGCATTATTCCTCTATAGTTCGAGCATTCTTGAGATCACCCTTTTATGTAGTTTGACTATATAGCCCTCTCTCCAGTCTTTTGGTATTTCTTCCTTCTCCCAAATTTTTCCCAACAAGCCATGTAGCATGTCTGTTGAGATGTCAGCATTTGCTTTATGGCCTCTGCAGGTATACCATCTGGGCCTGTAGCTTTACCATTTCGTAGTTGGAGAATGGCCTTCTTTATTCCCGCTTTGCTTGGCTTGCTACAGTCGATTGTTAGATCTTTTGCTGCTGGATCTATGTCCGGTTGGCCTAGGGGAACTGGCCTATTTAAAAGGTCTTTGAAATGTTCTGCCCACCTCTGCATCTGTTCTTGAGCATTGCCGAGTAATCTTCCAGCCTTGTCCTAATTGGTTTATTTATTTGTTGGTATTTCCCTATCAATTTCCTTGTGTTATCGTATAAATCTTTCAGGTTACCCTTAGCTGCTGCATCTTCTGCTTCTCTTGTCAGGTCCTCTATATACTTTCTTTTATCTGCTTTTATACTCTTCACCTCCCTGTTGGCTTTTGTGTATTTTTCTTGTGCTGCGGCCTTTGCTGATCTTGTTCTGCTATTACAGAGGTCAGCCTTTCTGCCTCTTCTCTCTGTTATCTTATCTAACGTTGACTGATAGCCATTCCTTGTGGTGGCATATCCTTTCTCCAAGGGTAGTTTCACACGTACTAGTCCAGGCTTCTTTAACTTTATGCCAGTGGTCTTCAATACTTCCTTCATCAACTTCTAGGGCCTCGAATTTGTTGGAAATCGTGACACTAAATACATCCTTTCCCTTCTGCTCCTTCAGATGTCCCACATTGTATCTCACCCTGTTACTATGCGTGGTCGTCATGAATCTCTTGAGTTTCATTCGCACCTTTGCTATAACAAGGTGGTGATCAGAGGCCACATCTGCTCCTCTATATACATTTACGTCGTACAGTGACCTTCTGAACTTCCCTGTTATGCAGATGTGGTCGATTTGGTTTTCTGTCCTGTGGTCTGGTGATATCCATGTAGCTGTGTGGATTCTTTTGTGCTGAAAAGGCTACCTCCTATAACCAACTGGTTTGCTGTGCAAAGATCCACAAACATCTCTCCATTTTCATTTATTTCCCCTAGTCCGTGTTTGCCCATGGTTTCTTCGAAGCCCCAGTTGTCTCTGCCTATCTTTGCATTAAAGTCTCCTAGCAAAATAGTAAGATCCCTACTTTTAAATTTGCCTAATACACCCTGTAACTTATTGTACCCTGCAACGTTGTATCGTCTGTTCAACATGGTGTTTGAAAGATAGACTACTATCAAAAGTTATTCCAAGATAGTGCAGCCTGTCTCTGCGCTCGATGGTATGTTCATCATAGATTACACAGGGTAGATCAGCCTTGACTATGTGATTATTCAACGAGCACCACAACATACACGCTTTTTCAGGATTGACATGAGAGCGAGACTCTCTACACCAACCCGAGATGGTATGCAATGTTTTCTGAATGTCGTCGACCATCTCTTCTATCTGACCCAATCCTATATATTAAGATATCATCTGTAAATGTCCATGTTCTTCGACCCAATCCGGTTGGCTGAATTTTAGCTACATTTGCTGTGTAAATATTAAACAACACGAGTGATAGAGGAGAACCCTGGGTAATCCCGGCATATACGTGCAGGATCCGTGTCCATGTTCCTAAACGTAGTGCAACGGTTCTTCCATTAAAGAAGCAGCTGTCCAGTTCACCAACCAAGGATTAACTTCACATTTAATCAAAGAGCGCACCAATATTGAAAAATTCACCTTATTATAAGCATCCTCCAAGATGATGGGAACAGCAACAGTCTCTTGCTTGGATTGAAAGCCTTCATAAACATCAAATGCAAAAGTGCCAGCATTGCCCCATGTCGCTTTAATTGGCCGGTAGCTACCCAAAGTATAAGGGAGGATGTGGTCATTCTCTAAGTGACACATTAGGTTACTGGCCACTATCTTCTCTAGTAATTCTAGTGGTTTCTTATAGCAGGGGATTTCAATGCTCGATCAAAGGAGTGGGGCAACGCTACTCGAGAATAGACAAGGCATCGCTTTGAGTTATGCTCTACTAAACTCTGACTTGACGATATTGAATGACGGCTCCCAACTCGATTAGCTTCTAGACCTGAGGACACTGATGGTGTCATTGATCTGGCACTGATCTCCACAACGATGCTACTTTGCTCGATGGAATGTTCTCGGGCTCAAGAAAGTGATCATCTCCCCTGCGTTGTTCTTCTTAACAAGGTCAATAATTTGCAACACAGAGGGCCCAAATCTGTCTTTCAGTACACGCCATGCCACACTGATCACGAAAACCCATTACGTATACTGTGACAGACTGCCAGAAAGAAGACTGCTAGGACTCCTTTCCTGCAACCACCTTGGTGGAATGAAAATGTTGAAAACACATGGCTGCCAAAAGAGGCTGCTACAAAGTCATGGCAGAGAGCCCGAAAGAAGGGACCTAGAAATATGTGTGATGTGGCTGTAAAGTCTGCTATTCGCCACAAAGCCACTGTGGATTTCAAGATTGGAAAGAGAGGCAAAGAGTGGTTATGGGAGACTTTATAACACAAGTCTGTGGTGACAAGTCGCTACATCAATTCTTGCAGTTTCATCGCAAAAGGAACAGGAGGAATACCTGCCAGTCTTTTCCTACTTTACGTTACTCGTCAGGAGCCGTTTTGACAACAGATGCAGAAAAGGGGCTGGGATTCCTTCATCGTTTCGTGGAACAGAGAGAAAAAGGTGATAAAACTGACCGCCATAATATCATGAGTGTTCTTCGTGATATTACTAGCTCTGGAAAACCTTACAGTGACTTAATAACAAAGGAGGATGTTGTTAATACACTCAAGGCAAGCCACAGCACAGCTACAGGCCTGATGATGTCCAATATCATCACATCAAACAGCTTGACGAGACTGTTATTAATGCAGTTGTGATGGATCTTAACAAAAGTGTACAGAATGCTGTGGCACCCGAGGATTGGCTTCATAGCTCGTATTTACGACTGCTCCATAAACATGGGAAGGATCCAAAGCTGCTCAGCAACTACCGCATACTCACCTAAATGAACTATAATAATATTAATAATAATTCCTCTAGTACCGTTATACGTTACATAGGCCTGCAAACAATTTCCCATACCGCTTTATTCTGGGCAACTCTGCTCAATCTCTTCCATGGAACTGAGACCAATATTTCTTGCCTCTCTCAGCAGCAAAGTTCATTTTAGGGTCTCCTTAGGTCGTCTTCTTTCTTGAACCCTTTGCATCCCACTTCAATGCCTGCTTTGTTATTCTTTGATCATTTCTTCTCAATGTGTGTCCAACATATCTCCGTTATCTAATATATCAACATTATATAAATTAAATATGCCCAATTGATAAATGTGTTTTGTAATTGCATTACTATTGCTGCGCACATACACATGCACTTTGACCGTCCACATTACTGGTGTGTCAAAATGATTTTGTATTTGTAATGGACTATATGTATCAACCAGATATGGTATAGGCCTACAAATTAGAGCAAACCATCAAGATATGGACAAATTACAGCTTGGCAGAGTGCAGCGACAAGGCAAGAGACAGACAATTTTGGAATCCATTGTTGCTATCCTTCGATCCCCTTGTCTAGATATTCCAAATATGACCATGGTTTGCATTGCTACGCTTATTTGTTTGTTTTGTTTTTCGTCAGTTTTGTAGACACCTTTATATCGCAACAGATTATCATTAAGAATAGCAACAATGTCAATATTATCTTGTCTAAAATGTTTTAAAGGGTTTTAAAGCCGAAGGATTGACTTCATTGCACCGGGTTTTACCCCATATGGCTAGGCCCCCCTCCGCAGAAATGACACGCCACCTGCCGAGAGTATTGCACAAAGCACGAACTCCGTAGCTCCAGCAACAACCTAGGGGTCTCTGGAAAAAAACTGCACTCGTGAACAGAAGGCCATGGTCCGGATTCGAACCCACGACCTTCGACTCGCAAGGCAAAGGGCTTAACCACTCAGCCACGGATACCCTGTACACTTCAAACATCGAAAAGCTGTCCGTTCTTTGCCCCCTTTTCTTATCGAGTTAGAAGTGCTGTCTGTTAATGTGATGATAGTTTATATTCTGAGTACCAATAATCTGGTATCTGCGATGAACATTTCATTTGTTTTTACAGTAGTGATTACTGTAATAGTTTTACTTTATGGGAAAGATAAGGTAACATATATACATTTTAGTTCTCATAAGGCAAAAACATCAACAGAACTAACATATCGATCGGAAGGTCTGCATCAGAAAACAGGACACGCAGAGTGAAAATTAACATTTAACAGATAAATGAAGAAAATTTTTTTTAAATTAATAAAACTTTGAATCCTCAGTTTGTTGACATAAGCAATATTCGATGATGATTCTAACCTACGTTCAAAACTGCAGTTACCCTTCGCAACATGCATATCAGTATTTCTATTCTTTGTTCAGACGAATTCTATGTTTTCAAATATGGCCATATACACACATTACTTAAATGTAGCTTTTATTGTAACCTGAGTGTGTTACCAATAGAATACTATGCAGATATACTTGCCAAACGCATTTAGCAGTTTTTCACAAGTCTTGTTCAATTATTCTATTCGTGTTGCTTTTATAAATGGGTGCAACATAAATTCAGTGTGACAGCTACACGGAGACGATAGGTTTTCTTATTGGGTTTCAAATTCTCGTCTTTATACTTATATATTTTCTTTATACACTGATATGTCACTGATACGTCCTCTGCTCCAAGAAGTCAGCTTTGAAATAAAGTTGTATTCTTTTTATTGTTTGTAAGAAGCTCACTGAAGCCATGTAGACGTAGGTTATTTCTTATTATTTCATATTAGTCGAGTAAAGATCTGTTACGTTGACGACTGTTTGCTAACCGTCAAGCTTACTGTACAGTGGATACCATGGCACATATCTATTAACAGGGAAGCGAGGAAGCAAAGGCAAGAGCAAACAGTCAACAACGTAACAGACCCTTAACACTACAGACTGCTAACCAAATAATATGAAGTAACAAAAGGGAGGAGTGACTGAATGAGTGGGCAATGGTCAATACAGGCAGATCCCACTTTAAACACATGACCACCCAAATATTCCATAAATTGCCTCACAAGACAAGAACAGGTCATTATTTTTCGCCTTATGACTCTGAATGCTTACCGACGCCGTATCCAACCAAAGATTAATCCGCAATGCCATCTATGTGACTGATCACAAAAAAAACCGTCATATATCTTCTCTTCCAGTTCCCTGCACTCAGTGACTTATTCCGCTTGCAACTACCCACTTACCTAGAAGTTGAGAACACTTTCTACGCAAACACACCACAACCCAGACAGACCTGTAAACTTGCTGCCATCACTTCAAGTCAAAGGACAAATGACTGATGGATCGAAAACTATACTTATAACAAGAAACGTAGATGTAGAAATACATTCTGGACATGTACATAAACTCAATAACATCTTTTGTTCTGGGTATCAAGTATGGCAAATGCTGCAGACGACTGAAAATATAACTCACCTTATCTACATAACAACAAAATGTGTCATCCAAGAGTTTATGCTGTTCGCAACCTTATACAACATGGCTTACAAAATCATGGAAAGTTACTTAATGATTGTGTAGAAGCATAACTAACTTTCCGAATTCCAAGCATCGATTAGATTAACTTAAGTTGGTTTGATTATAGGTATGTATACTTTCTACAACAATATAGTATCCTTTTTGTTTTCCTTTTCTGTTGTTGTTTTAGCATTCGCTCTATCAACAGCTTTTGTCAACCACTCTTTATAATCTGTGTGTGATTTGCGACAGAGAGCGTATGTTGTGCAAAGCAATGTGTGGTATATTTTATCAGTATGATGCAAGTCTTCCAAATGCCGCCCCTTTAATGTTTTTTTCTTTAAAATAAGCTTAGATTGTGATTTGTTTTAAAAACGGCATAAAATGTACGAATACTCTTTTTATTTTGAAAATATAAACTACTTTAAAATAATGATATCAACTATCAACTACAATAATATACTACAGTTTTACCCTTCTAACTTTAACTTTAGCAAATTTGTTAATTAAGGATAATTAATGTAGTCTAGAAAATCGACAAGTCCTTATGTGGTCACCAGTTGCGAAAAGAAAACTCGGAAGACCAAAGACCACTCTTCGAAGAACCATCCAACAAGAAAGTAAACTATTGGGATGTAAACCATACAAGATCTCCAACTGCTAGCAACGAACCGCATCACATGGAGATCTAAAACCTCTGCCCTATGTGCCGCCTTTGGCACGAAAGGAACAAACTAACTAAGTCTAGAGTGGCAGCCAATATAGATTCAGTAGAAATTAATGTCTCCACTTCAACGTATATGAATTTGGTAAAATAGAGCAATAAATAACGAACGCAAAAGTAGACAAATGCAAATATTCCCTAAGCAACTCTCTCGCTCTCTCTCTCTATCACACACATAACTCAAAAGTAGCCCAATATTACCTAAATAATTCTCTATCTACCACACACAGGCACACGTTCCGCACCTGAGATATACCCAGTTCATGCAAATGTTAATTTTGTATTCGATTCCCTATTGTTATAATATATCCTATAATCATTTTCAATGATAATAAGTAACTACAAATGCTGTAAAAAAAAGCCAATACTTCTCTTAACTCGACTAACACAAAAACTGAATTATAGTCTGTCCATTAATTCGTGAACACGTTTGAAATTGATTTTCTCGAAAACTACCTGTTGGATCTCAGTGATTTTTGCATGAAGGCTTAGAATATCCATGACGCTAAAATAAAGATAACCAGTAGTCCATAGATGCTACGGATTTTGCACATCGGCGAATTCCTTTGATCTTTTATGACAATTGCAAATACGGGGCTCAAATTTTAGATTTTACAGTATCCCTAGAATTTGTCCATGTCAATTATATTCATAGGTGTATCTCTATATTAACTTGATAGGTCAAGTAATTAAGTGTGTTGCCCTTATGTGCAATCGTGAACTTGGATACAATATGCAACAGTTAGTCCTCCCTGTTAGTCCATCCTTCCCTAGCATGTAACGAATACAACATGAGAATTAACATCGACAAAACAGAAGTAATGACATTCGCCAGAGAGGAAAACACCACCAACATCTCCATCGATAATCATCTACTAAATCAAGCAAAAGATTTCACATACCTGGGGAGCATTTTTTCAGCAAATGGAAGAATAACTAATGAAATTCAACACAGATGCAACAAAGCAAACCAAATGATAGGACAAATGGCGCCAATTTTAAGATGCAAACACGTCACCATGAACACAAAAAGAGCAATGTTCAACACAATCTTTCTCCCACATTATGTTACCAGTGCCAAACCTGGACGCTGACAACAAACGATAGAAGAAAACTAGTCACAACAGAGATGAAGTGTCTACGCAGAATGCTGGGTGTAACAAGAAGAGACCGGTTGAGAAATGAAGACATCAGGAAAAAGTGGGTACAACATCAGTACTAGACTTCATCAAGAAACAACAAATTAAATGGTTCGGTCACGTAAGCAGATTACCATCAGACAGTGCACCCAAAGAGCAATGCTGCTCCGATACAATGGGTACAAAGCAAAAGGCCGGCCACGCAAAAGATGGACCTCAGAGATAACAGAGGCGACGAAAGAGACTATCTACGAAGCGCATACTAGGCCCGTTTTAGAAATCTCTTCCTGACCTGACGCTGTGAGGCAATACAGGATTCGAGAAAGAACAAAAAAAGAAAGAGTCTCCCCTTCGGTCACCATTATACCCCAGGGTGTCTTAACTTCACCACAAATTGTATGATGGTAGACGCATTTGGATATGGAAATGTATACGTTGCTATTTCTCAGTCTGTAATCAAAATATGATTTGTATCATCCCGAATCTGACGATTCCATGAGGTTGATAATTGTTACTGGCTGGACAAATTGTAATCCATCTCGGTGCCAGTACTCGTCTTCCTCTCGAGCACATGTTCAACACACTTCTTCCAGAACTGCATGTCTATCATTGAGAAGGACTCACGTGTCAGAACTTCAACATCACACATTTTAAACGTCCTGTTCTGTTCGGCAACTTGCCCTTTTACTTTAGCCCAGACAAGCTCTATCGGATTGAGCATGATATGGAGGTAGTCGCAAAGACGTGTGGCCGTATTCTGCAATGATTTTGTCAATATGAAACACCTTTGTCTTATTTGTCATCCTCACCAGGTGCAACAACTCGGGTTTCAAATATGTATCATCGAAGCTGACATTTTCCTTAGCAAGCCAAGTCCTAATTTGATCTTTTGTATTTGATGCAGTTGGTACTTTGTCTTCCGCTGATACTGCGTTGTGATAGGATGCATTATCCATTACCAAGCATGATGGTCTGTTTAGAATTGGAAGTAGATCTTTCTCCATCCAGTGCCTGAAAATATGTCCATTCATTTCTGTGTGGTAGTCCCTACCGTCGGTACTTTTGATTGGAAAATAAGTCCAGCGTCATGGACAAGACCTTCTTCACTGCTTCCTGCATGTGTTAGTATAATACGCTGGCCTTTGCTGTTTTGGTATTTTTCTTTTCTGTTCACCGTCTACTGATTGCCATTCTTTAGCATTGGTGTGGTGAGCATTGACCAAGGATTCGTCCAAATATACAATATCATAGCCTTGCCTCCGCCGCTCACGGATCTGCCTCAGGTATTTACTTCGGGCAGCAATTAAATGTGGCTTTTCACAAATAATATTCCTGCCGCCTATAGTTTTTCTGAAGGTGAAGCCGGCGGCTCTTACAATTTTTCATAGAGTATTTTTAGAAATGTCTATGCTGCAATCTGATTGCAGTTTTAATTTCAGTTTCCTGAGAGTAACAAGTTGATTTGTCGCAAACATTTTCAAGAGCTCCCGTCTTATGACATCTATGTCAAAGTCGTCAATTGTTCTTTTCCGTCCGTGCTTGACATTAGTGCACTTTGTGTCCTGTTTAATCCATCGGGAAAAGGATTTTCTATTCAGACCAAGCGCCAGTTGCGCTCGTTTCTCGGGTTATGAATATCGCAATATAGATGACCTCTCTTAGATTCCCTACGGAAGTGTTGGTATAGTAAAACTGTAACCTTCTGCATTGTTATAAATGTGCACTTCAGACTCATTATGAATGTGATATCAATGTCAGTTTTGATAAGCCAACAAATATGATACAATAGCTTCATACAAATAGCGAGATACGCCTATAACTATACAACGGTATCCCAATTATAACGTCATATGCTTTCCACTTTCAAAGTCGACTGGGTTCGGTGCACGGGATTTCGTGAAATTGTTGTATACTCACGATATTTCTATGTTACCATAATGTATTTTTAGAACAACTCGTCTGTGTACCGTAGATCTGTTACTATTGTGTACAATCCGGTGAGGTTGATTTTAATATAACCTGAAGAAGAAATATTTCAAACTACATCAAATTTACTTGGAAAAAAAATATTTCTCTAGCGTCATGGATATTCTAAGGCTGCTTGCAAAAATCACTGAGATCCAACAGGTAGTTTTCGAGAAAATCAATTTCAAACGTGCTCACGAATTAATGGACAGACTATAGTATAAATTCAGGGCCGTTGTTGTTTCTGACTCTCAGTCGATGCTTCGGAAGATCCAGAATGCAGGTTGCAGTCTGTTCAGGGGATGTCGTCTATAAAGGTTTCCAGCCTCCAAAGACTCACGTGAAAAATTATGTCTTGGGCATGCGAGCGTTTGCAGCAATGACAGAGTGGACAATTTTGCAACGAGAGCATCGATTGTGGGGGTTTAGGATGGATAAGGGGCTGTTATTCAGTCTCTTGGTGACTTACTGTTGGATGAGATTGACGTTGAATTAATCCAGCGATTTTAGAAGTTTGGAATTACACGTTGTACATGTAGAGATGGTTGCCTGGTGGAAAGAGAGAGGCATGTGTGTAACCAGCGAGCAACAGAAACCATCAGTATGCATACTCTTCGATATCTCTTGGGGAAGACTGACCACCTATAGTTCTGTCTAGAGTGCTGTGACGTCAGTTCAGTAACCAATAATCAATAATCAAACGAAACACACAATATGAGGCTATGTATATTTTAATACACCATACTATGTTCCTATTCATATAGGAAATACAATATAGTTATGGTCAAGTGTCTAGAACGCTTGCTTAGCAATCCAGACACACATAGCTCGTTTTCTTGTTCATACTCGATGACGTCGACAAAGCTGGTATAATGGTTGTACAAACAGCTAACATCATCTCAAGATGTTAATGAGTAGTACTGTGAGGACTCTAACATTTCACATCCATGTGACATTAAATACTATAGGAGTACCTTAAAACTCAAATCCATTCAGGAACTTTCATTTTTCAGCGCGGGTTTAGAACCGTCTATGCAGAGTTTAATCTGTAACTTATCCGTGAGAATGATGGGACCAGTTTAATGTAGCGGGAAGGACTTACTCCCTGAGACCCAATGTGGCTTCAGAGCAAGTCGTGGAACAGCAGACATGACATTTGCTGCTCGCCAACTACAGGAGAAATGCAAGAGCAGCACCGTAACCTCTATATGGTCTTTGTCGATCTGACAAAGGCTTTCGACACGGTTAACAGGGAGGGTCTATGGAAGATCATGGAAAAATTTGGATGCCCAAGGAAATTCATCAAGATCGTCCAACAGTTTCACGAGGGCATGATGGCACGGGTACTTGACGAAGGGGAGCTGTCGGAAGCCTTCCATGTCACCAACGGCGTCAAACAGGGCTGTGTACTGGCCCCAACACTCTTCAGCATGATGTTTGCTGCCATGCTCACGGATGTCTTTTGGGAAGGCGACGAACATGGGGTAAAGATTATATACAGGACAGACGGTAACCTATTCAATCTTCGGAGGTTAAAATCCTCCACCAAGGTAAAAGAATCAACTATCTCAAACCTGTTGTTTGCTGATGACTGTGCCCTCGCTACCAACTCTGAGGAAGAAATGCAGACTTACATGGACAAGTTCTCAATGGCCTGTGATAGGTTTGGCCTCACCATTAACACCAAAACAACAGAGGTCATGTTCCAGCCTGCCCCTAGAGAACAGTATTACGATCCAGTCATCAACATTAAACACCAGCGTCTCCAGTCAACGGACAACTTTGCTTATCTTGGCAGCCTCCTATCCAGATCGGCAAACATAGATTCTGAGGTCCACAATAGGATATCCAAAGCCAGTGCTGCGTTCGGAAGGTTACGTGTCACTGTGTGGGAACGGAAGGGGATAAGCATAGTCACAAAGCTGAAAGTTTACCAGGCCATAGTGCTAACAACGCTGCTGTACGCAAGCGAGACATGGACAGTGTATAGCAGACACGCAAGAAAATTAAACCATTTCCACACAAGCTGTCTACGCAGAATACTAAAAATAAACTGGCAGGACAAAATTCCAGACAGCGAAGTCCTCACAAGAGCAAAGATCCCAAGCATCAACACCTTGTTGCAGAAGGCCCAACTGAGATGGGTCGGTCACGTTGCTCGAATGCCTGATAAACGCATCCCAAAACAGTTGATGTATGGCGAGCTTGAAGGGGCAGACGTTTAGCTGGTGGACAGAAAAACGCGTTAAAGACACTCTTAAAGTGTCTCTGAAATGCTTCGATATAGACAATACGTGCTGGGAATCCTTGCGCAAGATCACCAAATGTGGCGCTGTAACAACAAAAGAGGAACCCGAATAGCTGAGAATCATCGTATTGTTGAGTCACAGAGGAAACGAGCAGCGCGAAAAGACAGAGCACACAACACGCACATGTCTAACCTTGATCATGTATGCCCCACCTGTGGTCGGGGATTCTGTTCTAGGATTGACTCTACAGTCACCTCCGCACACACCAGAGAGGTGCAACAGTACACGTCTGAGATTGTTGTCATCATCGCTTGCGATGGACGGCTATTATTATAGCGGGAAGGATAATACACTGTACCTGCTACTTCTCAATTGTACACATTTAGTTGACGTTTGTTACATTGTGTGGCAATTTACAGTTCATAAGTCTATTGGTTAGTCACATACGATATCAGCGAAATGTTTTTTGGTCGTCATTCCTCGATTGTACAATCTTAGTAAGATTAATATATAATATTAATCCCCAATGGTAATGCCCATGTAACACGGTTAAACCACTTTAGGGTGAAGTAGAGTTTTCGTCACCTTTCGATTGCTAGCTCTTGCTTCTGCCATCTGATTAACTACGCCTTTGACATCGGCACTGCGCTTTACGGTGTGCGTCTTTAAATGCGACACGGAAAGATTAAGTATATGAAGCTAGTCATATCAAACAATTGCATACACATTAACACGCATCAACACACACACATACACAGAAATCTACACACATACAGATACACATACACACACGCAGATCTACACACACACGCAGATCTACACTCACAACACACACACACTGTATATCTATCAAGCTAAAAGTAATGGTTTGTAACTACTGTTAAATAAAGAAGCTTGATTGAAAGACTAAGTACACTTTCCTGTCCATCTATCCACCACTCGGGATATACCCGCAGAAGATCTGTTTTCTTCAAAATGCTATACAGTGCAGCATCTAACTTATATCTATAATACTCTCTCTCTCTATCTATCTATCTATTGTCTATTGTCTATTCCCAGGTGGAAGATGTAGTTGGCTGTCCACTCTTGCCGTTAGCGTAGGGATGGGAGCTTTAATTTGCGTTCTAGGGCTAGATGAGTCGCCCTTGTTGTGTTGTATCCGTGTTTATGTAGTGTGGTCTTGATATTGTCTTTCCATCTTTTCTTGGTCTTCCTTAGCTCTAGTACTCGATATCTTTTTTTTGTATGCTGTTATTGGTGGTTGATTGCATTTCGGTACTTTGTCATTAGCCGGCCGCAAAAAGATCTGAACAACGACTTCCGGTAAACCCGGTATCCTGTAGGCGTGTCGGGGATTGTCCGGTGATTTCCAAAGGTCGAACTGTCCGCGCGGTTTATTCCATTTGTGTTTTTAGGGGTTTCATGTTGAAAAACAAGCCACATAGTTACCACTTCCTTTCGTTTTCGTCTTTTTTTTTTTTTTTAATTAAGTTCTGACGTCTTGAGATGGGTAACAATGGCTAACAATCCCAAACTCAACAATCACAAGCTTTTAATTTTTGAATTTTTGAACAGTATGGCAATTAATTGCTTGTTTTTTGTTTCTATAATATATTTGTTCCCTTTCTCGCTGTCTTTGTTCTGGAATTGTGTTGTTATCACTGTTAAGTTGTATGGTAGTATCATATAATGATAGGATGTCTGTGTTTTTATGCGGAAGATATGTCTTTTAATGCGGTTTTTGGTGGATTCGTTGATTGGTTTGGTGGGTTCGTTGTTGCGGTTATTTTCTGCTGTTAGCATCCCCCTTCCCCTCCTCTCTCTCCCAGCGTTGTCCCCAGCTCTAAATACCAGCAGTTTACTCCAGATCTTTGATTTGTGTACTTCTCTCTCAGACCTCTGGTGATGATTCTGAGGCCTGTGTTCTGTATGTTGTCCTGTAGATTTTGCTATGCTGCAGTTGTGTATGCTCCTGTGCCATACTCCCGTTTTTGCACTTACTTATTCCTCTCGCTCCTAGTGAAGCATAAGGCATCAACAGTTGTTCGCCACTTTTCTTACGGTCTTCGAGGATAGTCGAGCACTATTCCGTTCCTCAAGAAGACTTTGTCTCCAGGTCTGTGTAGGGCGTCCTTTATTTAGTTTTCCTTGCGGGTTCCACTCAAGTCCTTGTCTAGTGACACTCGACTGTGCCCTTCCGTAGGGTATGTCCTACCCATCGCCATTTTATCCTCATAACATGGGTCAGATGTTGAAAAGTCTGAATTTTATTTGTATTTTACTTGGTGACTCGCCATGTTTCCGAGTCATACACAGGTTTCACATCGGAGCTGAGTATCCTCATCTTTGTATTCGTGGAGATGGCAGTGGATTTCAAGGTAGACAAATTCCCCAACGTCTTCTATACCCCTTCCCTCAATCAATATTGTAGTATTTTTGTCTTCCCTTGGCTGATTTTAATACCGACCCGTCCGTTATGCCGTTTCTGAAACGTCCAAGCGCTTAGAAAATAACACCATGCACAACCAACGAACCCATCTAAAAATTAACCAAATGCAAAGAAGAAAATTCTCCTTCTTCTTCTCATTCGCTGATGTTCAATTTCTACACAATGAGTCCGTTTCTCTGGATGTATGTTGTTATGTTTGTTAGTTCATCAAGGATTCCAAACAGCTTTATGTTGATACCTATCTCTGTTGGCCAGTGTTCTTTCCGCAGTTGATTCATTAGGTGACAATCTTGCAGGATGTGTTCGGCTGTTTGTCCACATGTGGATCATGGAACTAGTTTTAGTCTGTGTAAGTGTCTGTTCATAGGAGGTGAAATAGCTGAATGGTTCGAGATTCAAAAGGGGTAAAACAGGATGTATCCTGTCCCCATACGTATTCAACATATATGCAGAGAACATTATGAGAAATGTAAAATACGATGCAAACTATGTGAACTACGACCCTTTCACTATAGGCGGTAACTCCATACCAGAGCTTAGATACGTAGACGGGGTCAAAGGTGAAACGCCGCACCAAGATTAGTGAGCTGGCACTAATCAAGATCATACCCCACCTCCACGTTGTGAACCTGGAAACAGACAATGGTTCTTGTCTGTCTAAGCGGGTAGGGATCTAGGAAGAGATACTCTGGTATAGGTAGTTATGCAGACGTAGTCACGTTGGATGAGATCCGCTCGCAACACAGATGAGCGGAATCCCAGAGTGACTATTAATGCACATCTCACCCGGCCGATGGGAAAAGCTGAACGGATAATCATAAAGGGATGAGGTGTGCATCCAGAGAAGAGACGTGGGTCCACATAGGGCGAAACTGAGCTCTGAGGTGTGGGCCCGAGTTGAGCTCCGTGTCCGGGCAATCTAGAGGCATGGTGAATGTGTGCACGGTGAGAACTAATAGACACCGTGGCCAGGCACCAAAGCAGAGCGAACACGCATGCGAACGATGCACGGGTGGTCCTAACGGTAGGGCATACGTGCACGGTGCTCATGGTGGAGTGACGAAGGGACGTGGCAAGCGTATGGGTGAGCGAACCACTCAAATGTGAAGCAAAACTGGAAAGCCCAGCAGAGGCTTGAATCCAGTGTGCGTTTTCGCTCGCAGGGAACTACTACTGCCTTGTAGTTTGATTGGGGACAATCAAAGGCCAGCGGAGTAAACCGTACACAAAACTGGACGGCAGGCAAACCAGGTAGTCCAAATAAAGACCGGTAACCTGGGAAGAGGACGCACAACAACCCGGGAGGGTAGGTCGTCTAAGGGTCGCTACCCTTTCCACTTGCAATACTGATGGTGAGGAATACAATCTACTGACAATGGCTTGCTGTGTTCGTTAGTGTTTTAGCTGCAATGTTTAGAGCCTGTACCTCAGCCGAATTTTCCAGTAGGTGTACCGTTGGATTCATTTGTTTGATCTTGGTATCTTACATTAACTCATGCCCTTCTCACTGCTCCAGTTGCCGATCCATCTATACCATTTATAAATTTGGATCTTGCTTCGCTTGGATATAGTTGTTCTGTCAATTAACAGGTTACTGTTTTCTTTTGGAGAGTATTTAGCTCTCCCATGTGTCGTCTGGTAGTTCTTATGGTATAATTATTATGGGGTTGGGGAGTATTATTACCTGCCATGCATGTCGTAAAAGGCGACTAAGGAGGTTTGGCTGAAATCGGATGCACATGTCCTAAAGTGTAGAATTCTATGCGTTTAGGGCCTACCAAACCAATGTGCAACGTATACACGTTCTTGGCAAAGATCAAACTTATCACAAAGAGTGATCAAAATTGGTCGTAAAGAACGAACACAAAGAAGAAGATATCCTTGGTGATGTCTGGTAGATCGTTCTTATATGTTCTAATTCATAGGTTCCCAACCATTTTTTAGCCGCAGAGAAGAAAATTAGAGGTTTACAAATTGATTTCGCAGAAGAAGCCTATTTTTATAGGGATTTGAAATGTGAGGACGCTGCGAGATGTCCCAACGGACAGAGATGCATCACTACCAGCTCACAGTGCTAGAATTATGTGAAACAAGATGGAATGCCTTTGGGGAAACAAGACTCCGGACGGGAGAAACGCTGCTCTACTCGAGCAAAGAAAATTAAGATGACCCCATTAAAATGGTGTGACCATGTTGCTATCCAATGAAGCGTCCAAAAGGTTGATGAAATGGGAACCAGTGTCTGACCGCATCATAAGTGCCCAATTTAAAGTTAAGTTCCAGAAGACCTACATCATTATGTATTATGCCCCGAAGAACAGCGCAGAAGAGGAGAGGAAAGAACATTTCTATTCACAACTGCAGATAAAGTACAAAAGCATGACATGCTGATTCTTATGGGAGACCTGAATGTCAAGGTTGGCAGCGATAACACTGGTAATGAGAGAGAGATGGAAATTGATGGTCATGGAAGCATGAATGAAAATGGTGAGCTATTTGTAGATTTCTGTGCCCATCAGCTCCCAACTTGATCCAGCTTGTTTCCTCAGGATAGCTAACTTCATTCTTGCTTTTGTCTGTTCTTCCAAGTGGGCTCCATGTAATTCTTTTATCTAATGTGATGCCTAAGTGATTTGGTTCTTCGTCTATTGGAACTTGTGCGTTCCTGAGTAGTATTTATCCTGCCCTGTCTTTCTTTGTTTGATAGTGTGAATAGTGCTGCTGGCGATTTTTCAGCGTTGATCTGCACCAACCACTTCTCTGCCCATGTTGCCTGCAACCTTTTGTATTTGTTTATTAGCTATAGTTATGTGTTCTTCTACACTCCATACTGCTATGTCATCAGCATAAAGGACAGTTCTCACACCATGTGGCAGATCTGGTATGAGGTCATTGATGAATACGAGGAGCAAGGTGGGAGACAATACTGGTCCCTGAGGGACCCCAAGTTTTAGAAGTTTTTTTTAACTATTGAGGTCTTCCATAGTGACTCACTTGTAACCCATCTTTCCATACTCTATCAAAGGCTTTTTGAAGGTCTATCCAGAGGGTGCAGACTTTCTTTTTTTCTGTTGAAAGGCATCTTCAACAATCTGTGATATATATGTTATGTGATCTTTTGTGCTCTCTAAATCCTGCTTGTTCTGGCACTAGTAGTTTCTCTGATTCCAGGTACCATTTAATTAAGTTTTCTGTTGACCATTCTCTCTATTATTTTGCAAACACAGCTGGTTAAGCTTATGGGTCTGTACCTGGTGGCCTTCTTGTTGTCTTTCCCTTTCTTTATTATGGGGCACATGAGTGCCAGTCTCCATATCTGTGGTATATTTCTAATAATTTCGTTATTGCTAGATATAAGAAGATACTGAGATACATGAAATAAAAAAAGAAAGAATGGATTTCATTAGCAGCAAAGGATTTTAAAAAAAGCACAGGTTCACCTTCTGGTCTCTTACCATCCCTTCTAACCCTTTCCATATTTTACCTATCCTTTTAATATCAGTCTCTAGCTCTCTCCTGGTATTTATAGGCCTTCCCCTACGGTTCCAAAACAGTGCCTGTCTTGCGGGGGACTGCCTAGAGTAGTTGATAGTAGCTCGGCCTGCTAGCTGTGAGACTGTCTCATAGCTCGGGTTCGAACCTACTGTCCGGCATTTGTTCGAGTACCCTAGTCTTACTCAGGACGATAACGTGAGTACCTCTGAAGTCGGAGAAAATCTGCCTGTATGGCGAGGGAATACTAATTACGAGTACATTGAGCACACGGCTGCCAGTGTAAGTAATTTACAATGTGCACGCTGCTGCCATTGTAAGAAATTGGGAAAACAGATTTTCACGCAAAAATCAGTTTCAGAGATGAAACTTCGTCTGAGTTGAAAGCGGACGAAAGGGAAAAAAAAAGTGCCTGTCTTGCAATGCTTCCGTTCGGTCTTCGAACAGCACTTACTTCACATTTGGTTGAAAGATTCTCAGCTTTGTGTTTGTTTTGATCTTTGACTCCCATATCTTACTTAATGCAATAAGGTTTCCTTGCTTTTGTATCCTTATCTTCACATCTTTGTTTGTTCCCCTTCTGTGTCGCGACCAAAGTATGTGTATGATTCTACATCCTGTATAGTTGTTTTCTCCAGCATAATCTGGTACACTGCATGTATTTTCAAACCTAGTTGCTAACATTATTTAGAACATTCATTTTATATGTGTATGATTAGGGCCACAATGTCAGATCCTCTAGTTGTTTAATAAATGTCCATTGTATTGTATGTACCCAAACCGTGTATACCATCTTCACTATAAGTCATGCAAATGTGGAACCTCTTAGGCTGCAGAGAGATAAATTCATGATGGGACCATTGATGCCAAGAATGGACGGATGAGCACTAGACAGTCACTCTCAGTTTACTTGATGAAGAATACCCATATTATGATCCCTGGGTACATACGGATGGATCAGCAGAAAATGCAGTGAAGAATGGAGGATCAGGAGTGTACATAGAATACCCAAACAACGTTAGAGATGCGATTAGAGTACCAACTGGGAAATTCTGTCACGACTATGATGGAGAAATTCAGGCACTCAAGGTGGCAACTAAGAAACTTGAATACCAGAACCTGTTGTATTTTTGACTGATACAAAATCAGCACTCTAGTCCAGAAAATTGCCAGGTCTACAGACTCTACTTTCTAAACAGAGCAGTGGATACACTCTCACTGTGGAATACCAGGAAATTAAACATCTTGGAACAAGTTGTCATTCTGTGCCTTAGAACAGGACACAATCAACTCCGTAGCCACATGGATACAAAATTAAAGATTGGCAATTCAGCCATGTGTACAGGCACACCAGACTACAGAGCACATACTTCAAGACTAACGAAACAACACTCAACAGAAAACTACATGGACCTCTGTGTGAGCTACAAAGACAGTGAAGTTCATACAAGAGACAACATAACCTCTGTTTTTGTTATATTCATGTTTAATCCTTTCTCTCAATAATATGTATATCAGGTCTTGTTCATTTGCAGCCATGAAAATTCTGTCAGCGTATCTTAGATTGTCCACCAACTGTATTCTAGCCTTTTTTTCTATGTCCTATGATGTTTTTACTGTATAGGTTAAACAGGTCTGGTGAGAGTACACGTCCTTGTCTTACTCCTAATTGTATCGCATGATAGATTCCAATCTGATTCTCTAGTCTTATGGCTGCACTTTGTTGCCAGTACATATTCTTTATCAGTCTAAGATCTTTCTCATCAACATTTATACTTTCTAATATCCGAAATCCAGTAACATCAGAGTACGGCAAGGATGTGTTTTATCACCTCTCCTCTTTATTATATACATGGATAGTATCACCAAAATAGACGAAACATCACGAGACATAGACCAACAAAATGAACTCTTTGCTGACGACCAGTGTTTATTCCATAATAATATTGAACAGCTTCAAGAACACAAACTTACTCAACAATAGCTGCCTCAAATACAACATGAAGATCAACATACAAAAGTCATGACTATAAGCAAAGAACATAAAGATATTAACATTCAAATAAATGACCAAACGCTAAAGCAGGTGAGAGAATTCAAATACCTTGGAAGTATCTTCACATCTGATAGTAGACTGGACAGAGAGATTGAAACTAGAATCCAGCAACATTACATACCAGCTTACCCCAATCTTGAAACACCCAGCAATTCCAGTAGAGACTAAAGGACAGATTATAAATGCAATCTTCATACCAACACTGTGCTACCAGTGCCAAACATGGGCACTGACAAAAGAACAAGAAAATTACCACATGCGAAATGAGATGCTTGAGGAAAGCAGTAAATAAAACAAGAAGAGACCATATAAGAAATTAGAAGAACAGTCGGAACAACACCTGCTATTAGATTTATTGAAAACAGACTCAAATGGTTTGGCCACTTGGTCAGAATGAACCCGAATACACCAGTTGCAAGAGCGTACAACCTGAAAATGGAATCATCAAGAGGAAGGGCAGACCAAGAAAAAGATGGGTTGATGGAGTTACAGACATCTTAAACTCCACAATACCACAACATATCAAGCGACCGAGCGTGCATTATCTCGAAACCGATCATCAGTCAAACCTGCTACGCTAGCGCAAAAAGCACAAAAGAAAAGAATATCCAAATATTTCTCAAGTCGGAATTGAAGAAGCAGTTAGTGAAAATGGCCTTTATTTGTGATTGGAAGATTTTAAAATCATGGTTTCAAGGTCTGACAAAACTGTGAATGAATTACAGAGCCAATTCAAAGTTATGGATGACATTAGAACTTTTCATCCAGTGGCTACAAGAAATTGTTTCTTCAATGATAAACCAAGAAAAGTTCTTTTAATTGTTGGCAAATGTTCAGCCCACAGAAGAATTAAGAATTTGAAAGCAACAGGATGTTTATGCATTCAGGTTATGAAACAACGATGCCATCAGATATTTCATAGATTGAAATTGAGATTTCCTTTAAAAACATCTGGTTGACACAGATAAGCTATACAATTGCATTCAATCAAATCCTTAAATACAAGCCGCCACACATTACAATGACGTAACACAATATATCATTCATGAATAAATTTTTAATGGGAATTGCAGTCAATGTTTAGTCTCCTGAATCTTCATCATTGCCTCCAACACCAGAATGGCTCCTCTTGGCATTCTTCCTCTTGACACGACCTGAAGAAAAAGGAAAAAAATATTGAAATTCCAACTATCTGACCAATCAATGCTTAATTAATTTCTTACTGCAAACCTGTGACGCCTAGAAAAGTATACATCAAAGTAATCATTACTCAAAATTCAATAGCAAACAACGTCCTGTTTGCTCTTGAATTTGTTGATATAAGGTTCAAGAAGAACCACATGTAATTCACAAAATACATAAAAACAAAGTACTGCAGTTTTACAAAATACAAAAACAACGTTTTGACTAAGAGGCCTTTATCAAGCACAGAATAAAACAGACTACACAGCATGCTAAATATAGAATACAGCAATAAACTCCTAACTACCATAAAATGAAAATGTGTCACTAAAAAGAAACATGAAATATATATACAACATATGTACATGCTAGAGATTTCCTATTGCCGACAGCCAAAGATATGGTTCCACAATGAAAAGAATGAGTGGATTGCAAATGGTACACTACAGGTTAATACAGCAGAGAAATAGGCACAGGGAATAGCAAAGTAAGAAAATAGGTCAGCCTACAGAATTATAACAAAAGAAATAAGGACAAACATAAGAAGAGATAATAAGCAATACCTACAAACTTCTTGTTTCCATTGTTGTTCCAGCGGTGACCACTGTTTTTCCGTGGCATACAACTTCAATGTGGACATATCTGTGGCGTGGGTTCAATCCTCGATAGCATCTGAGGTTGCTTTATCTGTTGGGCTACGAATAATACCAAAACAATAATTACACACTGAGTTGTGTGTATATGTGTTCATTTAATGTCTTGAGATAACATTAATTCTCTAACAATTTTCTAAACTACTACATGCTTCTAATAAGTATATATATATATATATATATGGCCTTTTTGTCTTTACAGACGGTCAATTGGCAATTGTTTTACTGTGACAACTTCTGAGTTTTCGCTTTTCTCTCTTGTTGTTCAGCTCATACATAAGTCTCTTCTCAAAAGATTCTGCACCCTTTCTGTTGCAATTTGGCTTTCCACACAACTCTGTCATCAGCTAGTTTTTCCCATGTGCTAGGACGTATAGAAAAGTTTTTCATTGAGGCTTTGCAGACATCTTTATATCTGAGCTGTCCTGGTGTCTCTTCCCCTCCGAAAGTTCACAGAACATTTCTTTTGGTATGCAACAGGTTTCCATTCTTCTCACATGCCCCAACCATCTTAGTCGTCTACTGCTGAGCATGCCCATGATGGAAGGCAGATTTGCACGTTGCAGTACTTCAGAGTTGGTTATCTTCTCGTACCACCTGATGTTCATAATCTTGTGGAGACATCGAAGGTGAAAGATGTTAAGTCTCCTCTAGTGTCTTTAGTAGGCTGTCCATGTTTCTGAACCATATAGTAAAGAACTAATTACACAGGCTCGATACAATATATTTTAATCTTCGTCTGCAATGTCAGTTTTGTGTTGTCCCACGCCCGCTTTGATAGTTTGCCGAATGTAGTAGCCGCACTCCCTACACGAGCGTTGATTTCTTCATCAAGAGAAAGGCTGGCACTAACCATGGACCCCAAGATAGCAGAATTTTTTAACTGGTGTTAGATGGTTGCCATTTAAAGTGATATTTGTTGTGTTACCTCCTTGACATAAAACAATTGTTTTGGAGACACTTATAGTCGGAGAAAATAGGTCGAATGCCTTTGACAAATTATTGATTAGGCATTGCAATCTCACTGTGGGCGACTAAGGCAGCATCGTTAGTGAAAAGGAGGTCTCTTTTGTCATAGCCAGCTGATATAGATAATGTGCCTTTCTAATAAGTAACTAATACTTTTCCTGATGTTTATAACAGTAAACTTTCCAGCGGTGACCACCGTTTTTCCGTGGCATATAACTTCAATGTGGACATCTGTGGCCGTGGTTCAATCTCGATAGCATCTGAGGCTGCTTTATCTGTTGGGCTGCGAATAATATAAAAACAATAATTACACACTGAAGTACACCACATTTGAAGAGAATTTACAAGGATATACAAACATATATTAAATCAACTCTTGTGCAATTCACATTGGATGTTAATTGAGATATTTGAGGATGGTTCTAAAAAGGACCGTGCAGTTTGAATCAATGCATGTTTTAATAGTGGACCAGCAGTCTGAATCGAAAGGCAAGTGGTGGACAAAAGACAACTATGTCAGCGAGAATGGAGTTGACGTCAATACCTGCGATTCTACAGCGATGACGCCACATAAACTCGCACATGTAGGACTCCAGCATATGCCTGTGAGTACCATACTTCTTTTGTTCGACTCTTTACTGATCACAGACGCTCAATGTTCTGTGTATGTGCACCGAGATTGGATCAACAAAGTTCTTGGAGTGGTTAACTGTCAGATGTTCATATCCAACAATATTTTGCACTCGTTAGGCACGCCATTGGTCGGATACAATAGTAGTACCGAGCCTAATGTGTGCCTCAATAATGGGTAGCAGCGTTGCTGCTGTTCTGTCAACAACACAGAATATGAAACATTCGCTGGTCTCACGACAGATACCACCAAATACCCAATCAGTTAAACTTTTAACTTTTTTCAGAATTGACACAGACTTGGCTAAGGGTGTCATTGAATTGGAAATTTTAAGGCCTATCCAATGGTGCTATTTTTAATGTTATAGCACCATTTTAAAAAAAAATATTGAAGTACCTGTGGTGGAGTAAGTCACCCAGCGTTACTTTTCCTCCTAGTAATTTAGTAAATAGGCTCTCATCAATCTCAACAGTGCGATTTGGGCCTCCTATAACTGCAGGGTTTAGTATGAGTATATTAGCACATACCTCCCGCAGGTAATTCGACCAGTCAACAGTTGAACCTGGCGACATCTTTAACTCTTTTTCACAATATTTTATGGTTGTCAAATTCTGAGACCAGCAGTACTTAACTATATGAACAGAATAATCTGTCTATACAGTTAACAGTTGAACCTGGCGACATCTTTAACTTTTTTTCACAATATTTTATGGTTGTCAAATTCTGAGACCAGCAGTATATGAACAGAATAATCTGTCTATACGTTAGGCGTGAGCCTTCTAACCACGTTCCTTTTCTAAGATGAAAAGACTCCCTGCAAGCCTGTCTTATGGCAACGCCATCTTTCTGCACTTGCACCTATCGATAATGACATGACATGGTTTTTTGAACAATATCTTACAGAATGTAGAATGCCAATGCTACTCGCCTTGTTTTCAGTCATTGCTGATAGCTGTAAAAGATTCATGGTTGCAGGATTCATTTTCAAAGAAAGATTGACTGAGATTGTCTTTCCGCCCTCAAATAATAAATTGAAATGCAATACAAATTCTGATACCCAAATGTTCAAAATTCCGGTATCGTCACACAAATTTTCAAATACTAATAACCTGAATACAAATGTATCCACATACTAATGCTTGACCTACCTGGGTCCCAAAGTGGACTGTCCACGACTGTTTACAACATATCTAAAAATAGATGACACTTTCCGACAATTTCTAAAAATAGGTCTTCCGGTCAGTTGCGGCCGTCTCATGACAAAGTACCCACTCTGCTTCTGGTGTCCTCATTTCGTAGTCTGTCTTTCCTGGCAGAGCCAACTATAAACTACTGCTAGAGCCAGGCTGTGTTCCTGGTGACTTCCACTGCCTTCCTCAAGCATTTACTTTCACACGTTGTGAACTTTCTGTGACCTCTCTATCTACCTTTGTAAAAATAAATCTACTACCCCCTTCCCGGTAAAATCCCGCTATATAAATGGTAACCGACGTACCAAAATCCACCTTGCCACTTTGTTTTCATTTAAAATGTACTGAACTGATTGCAGTGTTAGAATCTACTATCAACGACATTTAGTTTACATAGGAAACCAATAAAGCAGATGTAGGTTGTTCACTGTCCTTATGGTGTACATTTCTGACAAAACTGTTTTTGGTGAAATGCAGATATAACACTCTTATGGATGTGCAAATATGATCATGCATTAGAAAGAGGCAGTCTAGTGTTTCGACTTATTCTATATTAAATCTGTATGTATAATGATTCAGTCTATATTAAATCTGTCTGTATAACGATTCAGTCTATATTAAATCTGTCTGTATAATGATTCAATCTATATTAAATCTGTCTGTATAATGATTTAGTGTATATTAAATCTGTCAGTATAATGATTCAGTCTATATTAAATATGTTTGTATTAAGCAAAAGAGACAAGATTCGAAGTCAATGTAAACGACTTAACTAGAATTAATGCCAAAGAACCATTGCTCAGTTTTGATCACTAGATTTTTCCTTGAAATTACCGACGGCAGAACACGTTATTTGAGAGAGAGTATTATAGACAATATATTATACCGAAAAATTAGATGCTTTGGCCAGATCAAGCGTCATGATGGCCTGGAGAGAACAATATTAGAGGGCAGGGTCCCAAGACGCAGAGACAGATCAAGAAGAAGATGGCTATCTTTAAAAAAACCATGAATATGTCCATCAACAAAGTTGGTGAATTGGCTAGAGACAGAGTGAATTTCAGATGAGCTGCAAAGAGAGCAACGTCCTATAAAGGACACGTACTTTGATGATGAGAACACGTTATTCACAGCTACCCTGGCGGTTCTGAATGTCACTCGCTTATTCAACAAGTCAAGAAAATAATTCACTTCTTGATTAACTGGTGCGCCGACCTGAATATGTCACGTTACGCATATGTTAAGAAAACAGTTATCTAATCATTTGACCACTTCTGCGTTCCATATGTGTGCATCTTTTCTCAAATTTATGATCTGTCTTCGTGGGACATGATAAATTACTTGACGCTGTGTCTTAACTCTTGTCAAGGTACGACGTCGCAGAGCCTCAAGCTATGACCCATAAAACGAGAACAGGATCAGTAACGGGAAAATCCCTGACAGTATGTGAGAAAGTTTAAACTGAACAAAAGGTAAGATTTGCTATTTAGCGCTTAGCAGCAAAATGACTTCAAAAGAATATGTGCAAATTTACCAATTTAATGTTTGCAGGCTTAATGAAAATATCTAAATTTAGAAAATTGAGTCGACATTGACATGTCATAAATGTATGTGCGTAAAGAAAGGATGTTGCAGTACACAGAAATTAGAGAAGAGCATTTCTAGAGCACTTTTGTAGTGGCTGAACAGGGCTGAAGTAGACACTGTATATTGTTAATTTAAGTCATTGAGCTTTTGTGAAACATTCTGTCTTGGAATTTTCATTGACACTAATTGCCTTTACACATTTTAGTGGAAGTGTTATTTGTATCTAGCAAACACGTATAGTCGAACACGGAAGCACGCACACTCGCAGACATACACGCAGGCATACAGGCACACATAACGATTTCATATAATTAGATTATTTTGTTTCGTGACATAAATTATATAGCCGTCCATCGCAAGCGATGATGACAACAATCTCAGACGTGTGCTGTTTCACCTCTCTGGTGTGTGCGGAGGTGACTGTAGAGTCCAATCCTAGAACAGAATCCCCGACCACAGGTGGGGCATACATGATCAAGGTTAGACATGTGCGTGTTGTGTGCTCTGTCTTTTCGCGCTGCTCGTTTTCTCTGTGACTCAACAATACTATGATTCTCAGCTATTCGGGGTCCTCTTTTGTTGTTACAGCGCCACATTTGGCGATCTTGCGCAAGGGATTCCCAGCACGTATTGTCTATATCGAAGCATTTCAGAGACACTTTAAGAGTGTCTTTAAACGTTTTTTCTGTCCACCAGCTAAACGTCTGCCCCTTCAAGCTCGTCATACATCAACTGTTTTGGGATGCGTTTATCAGGCATCCGAGCAACGTGACCGACCCATCTCACTTGGGCCTTCTGCAACAGGGTGTTGACGCTTGGGATCTTTGCTCTTGTGAGGACTTCGCTGTCTGGAATTTTGTCCTGCCAGTTTATTTTTAGTATTCTGCGTAGACAGCTTGTGTGGAAATGGTTTAATTTTCTTGCGTGTCTGCTATATACTGTCCATGTCTCGCTGGCGTACAGCAGCGTGGTTAGCACTATGGCCTGGTAAACTTTCAGCTTTGTGACTATGCTTATCCCTTCCGTTCCCACACAGTGACACGTAACCTTCCGAACGCAGCACTGGCTTTGGATATCCTATTGTTGACCTCAGAATCTATATTTGCCGATCTGGATAGGAGACTGCCAAGATAAGCAAAGTTGTCCGTTGACTGGAGACGCTGGTGTTTAATGTTGATGACTGGATCGTAATACTGTTCTCTAGGGGCGGGCTGGAACATGACCTCTGTTTTTGGTGTTAATGGTGAGGCCAAACCTATCACAGGCCATTGAGAACTTGGCCATGTAAGTCTGCATTTCTTCCGCAGAGTTGGTAGCGAGGGCGCAGTCATCAGCAAACAACAGGCTTGAGATAGTTGATTCTTTTACTTTGGTGAAGGATTTTAACCTCCGAAGATTGAATAGATTACAGTCTGTCCTGTATCTAATCTTTAACCCCATGTTCGTCGCCTTCCCAAAAAACATCCGTGAGCATGGCATAAAACATCATGCTGAAGAGTGTTGGGGCCAGTACACAGCCCTGTTTGACGCCGTTGGTGACATGGAAGGCTTCCGACGGCTCCCCTTCGTCAAGTACACGTGCCATCATGCCCTCGTGAAACTGTTGGACGATCTTAATGAATTTCACTGGGCATCCAAATTTGTCCATGATCTTCCATAGACCCTCTCTGTTGACGTGTCGAAAGCCTTCGTCAGATCGACAAAGACCATGTAAAGGTTACGGTGCTGCTCTTGGCATTTTTCCTGTAATTGACGAGCAGCAAATATCATGTCTGCTGTTCCACGACCTGCTCTGAAGCCACATTGGGTCTCAGGGAGTAAGTCCTGTTCCAGGTGATCGATTAATCGATTGAGGAGGACTCTGGCCAGTATTTTGCCAGCAATTGACAGGAGGAGATCCTCTGTGATTATCGCAGGCCTGGCGGTTTCCTTTCCGCTCGTACAGGTGGACAATAGTGGCATCCTTTAGTTCCTGTGGCACACGTTCGTTGCACCAAATGGATGTAAATAACTCTGTCAATTTTAGCATCAGCATGGGCCTTCCTTCTTTGTAGACTTCGGTTGGTATTGAGTCCGCACCCGGTGCCTTCCCGCTGGACATCTGGCTTGTTGCCTTCTTGACCTCTTCTAGGGTAGGTGGAATATCAAGCTTGGCATTGATTGGGACCTGGGGCATGCGCTCTATGGCTTCATAACATATAGTGGATGGATGGTTGAGGACAGAACGGAAGTGTTCTGCCCAGCGGTTTAGTATCTGAGGCTTGTCAATTAGTAGCCTTGCTCCATCTGCATCGAGTATAGGGGTGGGGTGAGACTGTTGAGGGCCGTAAACAGTTTTAGGGCATCGTAGAAGCGTTTGGAATCATGTCTGTCTGCATATATCTGGATTTCATCAGATTTTTGCTTAGCCAGGCGTCTTGCAATTTCCTGATTCTCTCTTGAGCCCTTCTCCGAGCATCTAGGAAGGCTGTTTTTTTGGATGATGATGATGGGTCATTTTGATGGGCTCTGTATGTCTCATGTTTCACGAGGAGAATAGACTTTATTTCTTCGTCGTTTTTATCAAACCAGTCGTGGCTCTTGCGTACAGTGTCCTATGAGCTCAGAGGTAGATAGGTACACGGTGTCTCTGAGGGCAGTCCAGTCCTCGTCCACGCTGGTTTTCCCAAACTGAAGGTCCTTCAACTTGTCGTCCAGGTTTCTTATTAAACTTTCGGTGACAGCGGAGCTTTTCAATTTGGAGACTGCCAGCTTTTTGTTGGTTTGCGACCCTGGTGACGTTTTCTAGGCTTGATGCGGAGGTTGAGCTTTGTAAATAAATTAAACTGACATAAATTAAAGTAAAAGTCTCACTGTAAAGTGGACATATTCAAACTGAACTCAAGATAAATTAACACAATAAGTGAATGGAACATGCATATGTTCTGTGAGAGTGTGTGTAAACGTGTTTTACATAAATGACTGTAGACCTTATTTCAAAGTAGAAAAAAATAGATATGTGATTAATAATAGAAAATAACATGAACTTTGTGACCTATGTATGTTTCTACTTCAAGTTTAGGAAACTGTTATATTATATCGTTTTGTATTCAATATTTATTTATATTCTTTCATCATTTTGTCACGTTACAATTTGCTTCGCTGTGACTGGGGACTGTAACATAAGTAGATCATTATTAAACAGTAAGCTATATATTTTATATGTCTACTTATACAATTATGTGGCTCTTCAGCTTTTTGTGTAAACATGACTTTACGACACACATTACTTTGAGCATTTATTACCAAATGATAAATTAACAAAATGCTGTACCAAACAGTGTGTTGTTAAATAAGCACGGTTAAGCTCGACTTTAATTTTTTTTAAATTGGTGGCAAGAAGTCTGGGTGAGTTAAGATTAACAATTGCAGCTTAACCTTCAGGTTTGACGGACAGCTGCTGGACCCGGATATCTTCTAAAGGCATTCAACATGTCTCATGTTGTGTTGTCGGTGTGAACATTGTAACTGTGTGTATGCGTTAGAGTTATTAGTAGCAGTCACTATGCTAGCTTACTGCCAAGATATGATATAACCGATTCACTGTGCTAGTGTGCTGTCATCATAGCCCTTGTCTCGCATCTGCATCAGACCTAGAAGGTAGGTCCAGTTGGAAGTCAATTGCTCTCTTCTGGATCGTCGGTCCGCTGACCTTTGGTTATACACAGTATCCGTGCTAGGTGCATGTGCTAGATGCCAAATATAGGTTGTACTTATAGCTTTGATATAGATATACTATATTGGAATTGTGCGTGTCGTATAGTATATACCCATAGAGTAGACCGTTGCTAGAATGGAGACAGAGATGCTATTCGCCGAGTTTTTCGAACTAAAATATCTTGAGAAGTCATGGAAGTGACTTCAGTATGCTATATACCATTCTTCTGGCGCCGAGAAGCTAGACCGAGAAGCTGCGCTGGTGGTACCAGTACTAGACCGAGAAGCTATGCCTAAAATGACACCACAGATGTTGCGACAAATGTCCTCGCCAAGGTGAAAGAGGAAAACATAGGTCTCTGTACCGAGGTATCCTCGGAAAATCCGGATTACCTGATTTTTGGTCGTGGCTGTGCCAAGCTGTAGAGTTGGAAGCGTCATGGACTTCTCCATTAGAGTTGGGTTCGTAGCTATCTGTTTTTCGGTGAAGACGTTGGATGCATTAGAGCACTATTTGGATCTTGAATGCGTATTTATAGATGCCGCTGTGTGTGTACTTGCGATTGGTCTCTACACGAAATCTGCTATATGTCTGGATGCAGTTCCATATATATATACTGAATATATGTCTGGAAGAGTTTCGAGTTTGGTATAGTATTTGTTTTGCGAATTGGGAAGAACTTACTTGAGCTTCATTTCGTCCCAACGAGCCAACTTGTTGCCCGCAACATGATACACATTGGTGGCCGTAGCTACGACTGCGTGCTCACGGTTCCTGTATTTCCTGTAGTCACACATCCACTCTCACTGGCATGCGAAATTTAGACAACTTTACACTGCGATGCATTGTGGTCTGAACATCACATCTTCCCGTCCAGAAAAAAGAATAGTTCTTGTCACAGAGATAGAATGGGTTCTGGATATCTTTCTTGAATAATACATAGTGGTTCTTGTGTCGCACAATACCTTGGACAAGTCCGAGGGTGCTCAACACAGTAGTTGTTTGTCTGTGACCTCTCTGGGGTGGTAGCTATGATCCAGCCGCTACACCAAAACTGTCAAGATGGTACTACCATACAGTCTTGTAGCCAACATGATTAGATTCTGGAACCCTAACACTGGGATGGGGTCCGATTCAAAGGCTGATGTTGGTTCACCCAAAGGTCGAGCAGTCTGCAAAATGCTTTTCTGATTCGGAAGTCGCTGCTGGCTGTTTCAATCAGTTTGCAGTATCATCCATTTTTTTTCAAGGGCAGCCTTTTTTTGCTACGTGCTATTTCAAGCTTTCGTGGGCTTCTTCACGTCTGTCTGCAATCACTTCCATCTCGGCTGCTTTGACCTTCCACGCTGCCTCTCTTCTGTGGGCGACAGCATCTCGTCAGTTGTTCTCGCCGAGCAGGAGTGACTCTTCCGCCAAGCTGGCCTTTCGGTCGCGTGTCGACAGCAAACACACTTTGTGCGTGGCAGGGACTTCTTCAAAAGGGAATAACAACAGCTTTCTACTCCCATTCCATACTTTTCTGTTATACTTCTAACGCACAACCTTGATCTCCGTACGCCTTCTAAGAATTTATCTGCTGCGTTTTGTGTCGGAGTATTTGATTATCTTCTTTAATACTTATGTTTTATGATTCACATTTATATGCTGCCATGTGCAAAATTAATGCCCACAGAGGTTTTGCTTTTGTTTCCTTGTCTGTTTTATACCATAGGTTCTTTATACAAATTGCCATCTGAATTTATATATGGTCTGTCTCATTCCTACTTTTTTCGTAGTCTATAATGTTGTTAATTAAAGGAGCCTAAATATTAACAATTTGTAACATTTTTGGTGTCTTCATTATTGATTATAATTTTGGGTTGGCATCTTATTTTGTCAGTGGATTTAAAAACGAATAACGAAATTTGTATTGTTTATGATCTTTTTTTCCCTTCTAGTTTTTTTGCATTTATTTCGTTATTCGTTTTTAATTCGTTAGGAACCGATTTTTTTACTCTACATGTTGTGTGTTGTGCGAGAAGTGAAATTCTTCACATCTCTTGTATTCTTTGTTTGATAAAAGCCTTTTGGTCAAAACGTTGCTGTGTATTGTTATTGTTTTTGTATTTTGTAAAACTACAGTGCTTTGTTTTTACGTGTTTCGCCATTGCTAACTACAGCAAAAGTTATCATTACTCTTGGAAGAGAAGGTAGAGATTGGGGCAACATGAAGGTTGCACTCGCAATTTAACAACTGATAGAAGATAATGCTAGTGATGGTAATATTGTTGTTTATACCGATGGGTCCGTGTAGCGTGGTGAGAAGTTAGGCTGTGATTTCTTGGCTAGCACGCATGGTAGGCTTGTTGCAATGGAAAATGGAGCACACAAGACAACCATTATGAGGATGGAGGCCGTTACTGCTACTCTCCATTGACTCTCTGGTACTTCGTTTACTGGGGCCGTTGTTGTTTTTCACTCTCAGTCGATGCTTCTGAAGATCCAGAATGGCAGGTTGTGGCATGAATGAGAGTTGTCTATAGAGGTTTTCAGTCTCCAGAGACTCACGAGGATCTACTGTTCAGATCATTCGGGTGTTCGTGGCAACGAGAAAGCGGACATGCTTGCATCGAAAGCATCGATTATTGGGGAGTTTAAGATGGATAAGGGCAAAGTTTTTTTCGGTCTCTTGGTGATCTACTGTTGGATGAGGACACTAAAATCGACTTTGAATCAATAGAGCGATTTAGGGAGTTTGGAATTACACGTTGTACAAGTAGAGATGGGTGCTTGAGGGGCAGAGAGAGAAGTGTGTGTAACCAGCGAGCCACATGAACCATCAGTATGCATACCCTTTGAAATCTGTTGGAGGAGACTGAGCCCCCATGGGTCTGTCTGTAGTGCTGTGACGTCAGTTCATTAATCAATAATAAATAACGAGTGTTTACACTATTAAGCTGGTCAAAAAGTTAAAATGGAGAGCATTTTTACAGTGAATGGTATATATTTGATAGATTTTAAAGCAAAACAAGGTGCCAGAAAGTTAGCTCAGAACATACCAACTGGCATCATTACAGACATGCCTCAATATAAGCTTTTTAGTAAAATGGCAGCTATAAATAGCATATTCATGCATACCCTTTTCTACCAGTAAGCATAAACTTTATCTGTGGAGCATGTGAAATGATTGGCTTGAGAAAAGCAATCAAAGTTGCCAGAAGAGAAAGAATGACAAGCACAAACATTGCAGAAAAATTGCAGAAACATCAACCATAACAAATTTGGAGGAACAAAACAAAAATGGTTCGTTCAGCTATTGAGAACAATAGCAATAATAACGTCAGCCGTTCTTCGCTGGTGTTTACAACAACAGCAGTAGTTATTGCACCTCTCTGGATTGTGTTGATGTGATGTTTCTGTTCAATCATGCAACTCAGTCCCCAGCAATATGTCGTACACGTGATAAGGGATGATACGGGATGGACATGCGATTGCTGAGCGTCCTATCTTTTCGATATTCTCGTTTTCTCCGTGCGCCATCAGTGCGACACTTCTTAGCTATGTTGGTTCGTATTTGGATGTTGCAGTATCATACACTTGCATTTGGTTGTCTTGCAGAAAACATTTTCTGTTCACTGACTAGTCACTTGTTCCCGATTTGGAACATAAAGAAAAAGGGAAGTCTGAGGTAGGGTTTTAAAAAGATATTTAGCGTTACCCCTTGGACAGAAATGGAATGTATAAACATGGCTATCCCCAAGTCGGCGTAGAAACTAACTTGCTATTCTAAAACTTTCAGTAAGAAAACTACACCTTTATTATTATAAAACATAAGGACATTTTTTAGATTGAACATATGGTTACCATCCCAAACCTTTTGACATTGCTCATATTCGCTTGTGGACATGTTATAGTTTTTAAGAGTGGAGAAGACAGCAGTGTGGGTGTATTTGGATCTCATTTAATTTAATTAAACCCTTACTATATTTATAACATCAACGTGTTTCTTCTACCTTATAGGCCGCTAAGTATTTAGAATAATTAAATCCAACTTTCAGATAATTAATTACATCTAATAATTTTTTTTTCGGTAGCTATGGTATTGGTAACCTGGTAGTGAAGTTTGACTGTTAACAGGACTCAAGTGAGTGTTAGGCCTAGAGTTGTCTTCACAACTTCGCAGTATGTCTTTTCATACTCGGACGGGATCCATCAAGAGGTAAGTTTGTATTATCTCTATTAATATACATATATAACGATATCTATAAAACGAAGATGAACCCCCGTGAAGCCGATGTGACCCTGATGCTGTCCAAAGAAACGAATAAGAGTCTGATGGAATCGGAACCAGTGTCTGACCGCATTGTCAGGGTCAGGTTCGAATCTAGGTTCCAGAAGACCTACGTCATTATGTTTTAGTTTAGTTTAGTCTAGTCGTCGGATCACCATCACTGCACGTCGAACAAATTAGTCCATAAGTCCTCCGATCTCTCCTTCAGTATGTCCATCAGCGTGTGGCTGTAGTAGTTCTTCGAGCTAGTACAGGGCTCATGGAAAGTAAAGCAAGAAGAGAAAAAGAACAAGAAAAGCATAGAAAGGAACAGCCCGTGAATTGGCTATAGAAAAGTCACCTGAATCACCAGACACTCTCTTCACACTAAACATAAATGACTATAGAAATACCAACAATAACAATATGGCAAAAGTTTCTGCCTAATTAGCAATGTATTAAATTCTCAATCATGAGTCCTCATGGACTCGCATCATAGAAAGACAATTCATCGTCGTAATACAATACATCACGACTTGTAATTCCTGCACCATGTAAACAAAAGAAAAGGTCTTAATTATGCATTAATACTCTTCTCCAAATTAGTGACATAAATTAATACACTTGTTCATTAGTAGGAAATAATAGTTTTGTCACAGAATTGTATTAATTCTAATGGCTCGATTCTTCTGCTGACGTTAGAAAAGTCATCCGCTGGAAATTACTATAAAGTTCTGAATATAGGGACAGGCAATACTCTGTTCCGTCTAACGGGAAAACTTGAATGCTGAGAACGATTCCCGGTAATTGGAAATAGGCTGCTAGCTGCTCAGTCTGGTTCCTTCTAGAAATGTTCTTACGTAAAGTCTACGCTACCTTGGCTCACTTGGATAAGTAGTCTAAGGTCAACAACGCTGAACTTCATCCATCATAATTATTCCATTTTTTCTTCACAATTATTATACGTTAAGTGATATATGCAACTAAGCATGCCATTTATCACAAATAGTCCTATCTCAATTTTTCCTCTTATCAATTGGTAACTCTACCTTATTATAACACAGATGAAAAAATGTTCCTCTCAACAACTCTAAAATACACATCACAATGTCGTCACTTTTTCTAATACACAATAAGGAGTTAATTATCAATACCTGTCAATAAACTCGTCTGATTAATTCTCATCACGAATCAAATCTCATCACGAACACAATTTACAATTTTACTTATCTAATTCCCCATGTTTTCTCGTAACACCTCATGTCTTCCTTGTCAGCAACTCCAATGGCGATCTCTTCAGCTTCTGTTCTATGGTCAATCTCAAATGGCGATCTCTTCACCTTCTCTTCTCTAACTGTACTGTTCTCTACCGTACTGAGAGAACTCTGTTCTCTACCGTACTGAGAGACTTCTGTTCTCTACAGTGGTTTCTGTCGTCCTCTGACTTCTGTTCTCTATAGTGGTCTCTGTCGTACTCTCTTCTGTTCTCTACAGTTGTTTATGTCGTACTCTGACTTCTGTTCTCTACAGTGGTTTCTGTCGTACTCTCCTCTGTTCTCTACAGTGGTTTTTGTCGTACTCTCCTCTGTTCTCTACAGTGGTATCTGTCGTACTCTGACTTCTGTTCTCTCCAGTGGTTTCTGTCGTACTCTCTCTAAATCTATCGCTCCACTCGTATATCTGCAACCAAAAACCCCAGCTGCCCCTACCCTGGTCTCGAGATTACCGAGTTAACGGGAGTCCTCGAATACCCCGGGATAAACCACTGGCTTCAGTTTGAAACTACTGGTAAGCAACTGTGAACTATAAAGTAAACAAGGTATTTAATACTAACTTGGTCAAGGACGCCAAGTGCAATAAGGGGGATTTTGGGTTGACCCCGACTATACCCCTAATTAACATAACAGTGAACTGTTACATGGCGACTAAAGACAGCGGTTTTTGTTGGTTTACAATTCTTCTTTGTCTGCCAGCATAGCGTTCTTGTCGAGCTACACCACACCTAACTTTGAGTTCTTGCAGTCTGGTTAGTGTTGTAGATTCACCGCTATTACGTGAATCATGTACACGCCCTCTCTCCCTTAAGGAATTTATAATATCAGCCTGGTCCATTGCTCGCCCGCTTTGTACAGCAACCATACATGCAAGCATATCCGCACGTTCATTCCCCTTACACCTGCATGCCCTGGCACAAAAATAAAACTGATCTTTGTCAGCTTAGACCTCCTCAGCGACTCCATCCAATGTCTCCTAGCCCATCCTGTTTCAATCTTCCTGAGCATACTCATTGAGTCACTGAGAAAACATGCATGGATAAAAGTCTGTGAATCTAGCCAAATCATCGCTTTGGTAACCGGAGTGATTTCCATAGTGAGACTGCTCGTTGTCACGGCAAAACCACCACTGTCTTCCTTCACAACATCTCCCCGACCTGAGCAGTGAAAGATCACAAGCTCCGCACATGTCGAATCACCGAACCATCCGTATAAATGATTTCATCATGCTCAGATGCGTTCTCAGAAATCAATGCCTGAACTGCTGCCTCCACGACGTGGGTTGTCTTGTCTGCTTTCTTTATCAAGTTTGATGCATACAGAAAAGGATGTATCGATTCCTGTTGGCACTGGTATCCATTCTTCACCGGGATCAATGTCTTCAAGTGTACACACCTGTTCAATACAGTTCTCGGCCTGACCCATCCAAGATTTTCCTCTTTTTAACCTATTTCCTTTTGTCTCTTTATTTCCATGTGCAGAGAATGTTGTGTGTCAGCATTGACTCGAAGGTATGCTCGTGCACGGCTCATCAGTGTTCTGTATTCCATAGTAGGATAGTCAAGTAGATAGCGCATCGCCCTGCACGACGTGTCTTTAGTGTACCCAAGTATAATGCGCATCGCCTCGTTCTGTATTCTTTCCAGTCGTTCTATCTGACTATGACTGAGAGTCAGGATCGCCAGCGCATACTCAAGCACAGAAAGGACCAGACCCTGGTATAAAAGACAAAGATGGCGCTGCTCACAATCCACAGCAGCCATCACCCTCATCGCCGTCAAACCTTTCCTCGTCTTCATTATCACATAAGCTATGTGTTCCGTAAAAGCTAGACTACGATCAAAACGCAACCCCAGATATTTCATAGACTGAGATCGCATAACAGCGTAACTCACTGTCTTGGCGTAGATCACAAAGCCCAAATATACGGCAAAGCTGATCGAAAAGGCGTAGATTCGGGCCGACATAGTCGGCAGAAAGGATCGTAACCTAGGAAAAGTTCACCCTAGTAAATCAAAAGCTGGCTGAAACTGGACGGGCGGGCCTAGTCACCATAGGCGCACAATCGACCCGACGTAGATCACCCGTTCTTGCCAGTGGACCAATTATACATCACAATAAGAATGATAAAATTGGACTTGAAGAACGATCGCGAGAGAGAGAGATCTATCTCCATGTGATGCGGTTCTTTGCTAGCAGTTGGAGATCTTGTATGGTTTTACATCCCAATAGTTTACTTTCTTGTTGGATGGTTCTTCGAAGAGTGGTCTTTGGTCTTCCACCTTTTCTTTTCCCAACTGGTGACCACATAAGGACTTATCAATTCTAAGAACATGAACTAAATGTTTCCACCTTCGTTTCCTTATAATATTTGATATGGGTTTGTTGGTGTGTTCTATCTCTCACAGTGTTGTTAGAAACGAAATCACTCTGATCAGGTTCTGATCAATTTTCTTTGTTGATTTCCAACTTTCACAACCGTAGGTCAGTACAGGAATCACACATGACCTAAATAATTTAACTTTTGTGCATATACTAAGGTCTTGAGATTGCCAGATATTCGTTAATTTAGTGAAGGCACTAGCTGCTATAGTAATACGAGAGTTTATTTCTTTCATCGTGTCTCCGTTGTTTGACACTTTATTACAAAAATATGTAAAATGTCCAACTTTGTCCACTGTTTGACCATTTATTACGATGCTGTCGGTCGAGTTTGTGAGGTCCATAATTTTGGTCTTGGCAGAATTAATCTGGAGACAACCTGTTCTGCAAGTGTGCAAAGATTGCTCGTTAGTTTGTGGGTTGCGTGTGTGGTTGAATTCAATATGAAAAAAGGGAGAAGACTGCAGTAAAACTTGGTAAATAGCGAAACACGTACAAACAAAGTACTATACTTTTACAAAATACAGAAACAGTGACGATAAACAGCAACGTTTCGACCAAAAGGCCTTTATCAAGCAAACGACACAACAGGAGTGACGAATTTCAGAGAACACTTACAAATGGACCATAACGGAAACATGCAAATGTATCTAATGAAAATCTGGGAATAAAAACAAATAATGAAATGAGTGCAACACAAAACTAGAAGTGGAAAAGAAGAGAAGCAATATACAATCAAGTGAAAAAATAAATTATATATATGAAGCAAATACACATATAGAATACAAGGCATGAGATGAGAAAGTACTAAGAAGCATAGGAATGTAATGCGTTGAGTCCAAGAGGCCGCAAGGTGCCATATAACGAAATAAAACGGTTCTCCAGAGCAAATCGACTACGATCATCAGAGGAATACGATCGGAGGGCTGTGACCTGGACATCGCAAGCTTCTGAATGGCCAATATCATTGAAATGGGTAGCTACAGGGGTCACATAGCATTGGCGTATATCGCGCAAGTGTTGGGCGAATCGGTCACTGAGTCTCTTGCCGGTTTCCCAATATAAGCCTTGTTGCACCGCTTGCAGATAATGGCATAGATAATATTCCGGGACTCGCACGTGAAACTGTCTTCAATAACGAACGTGGCTTTTGGAAAAGACACAGTACTGGTCTATATTACATAAGCACACGTGTTGCAGCCTCCGACGGCTACACTGGATGGTGCCAAAATGACTCTGGATATTAGGCTTGAGGCGACTGTGAACCAACATATCCTTAAGACTTCTGTCCCGTCTGTACGCCACCAAAGGATAGTGTTGGAAGATTAATCGTGTCCCAAGATCAGACTGAAGAATGGAGAGATGACGGAATAAGACTTTCTTCACAAGGAACGTGGCCGTCGGCGCTGCAACACGTGTGCTTATGTAATACAGACCCGCACTGTGTCTTTTCCAAAAGCCACGTTCGTTATTGAAGACAGTTTCACGTGCGAGTCCCGTAATATTATCTATGCCATTATCTGCAAGCGGTGCAACAAGGCCTATATTGGGGAAACCGGCAAGAGACTCAGTGACCGATTCGCCCAACACTTTGTGTTCTCTGAAATTCGTCACTCCTGTTGTGTCGTTTGCTTGATAAAGGCCTTTGGTCGAAACGTTGCTGTTTATCGTCACTGTTTCTGTATTTTGTAAAAACTATAGTACTTTGTTTGTACGTGTTTCGCTAATTCAATATGGCCACGTCATCGGCAAAGTCAAAATCAAATAGTCTGCTGTTATTAAGCCATTTGATGCCTAGTTGATCATCTTGGGTGCATTTGCTAGCTATCCCAAAAAGCATAGGTGACTTAACACAGCCCTGCTTCACACCCGAATTGACTGTGAACCAGTCTGAGTTTCCTGCATCTGTTCTTACACAGCATGATGCTTCAGAATAGAAGGCTTTTATAATGTTGATGTATTTTTCCTGGAAGCCGTAGGTCTTAAGAATCTACCAGAGAGTAGAACGATGAAGACTATCAAACGCTTTCTGAAAGTCTATAAAATTTATCACTAGTGGTGACTGGAATTCAATTGATTCTTCTATAATGGATCTCAGCGTGAAGATATGATCGGTACAAGAACGATGTGGACGAAAGCCATCTTGTTCTTCTCTTAGCCTTGCGTCGACGGCTTTTTTCAGCCTCTCCATCAAAATATATGTACTATTTTAAAAATATATATTTATTCCAGTTCAATAACCCTCGATGCGTAATTGAATATAGTTGGCTTTTCAATTAAAAGGGAAAAAGACGTTAAATAGGAGGGGCACATATTCATTTTAATTATCAGCACTACTATCTCACATTATCATGCTACGCCCTTGTGGTATTCCATAGCATCTCAGAATATTCTACAGATAGACTACCAAAGGACCTTTTAAAAAATCAATACCATTTAATATACGTGGTTGTTGCTTCTCAATATGTTTCACAAAGACTAGTTTTAGTGTAATTTTTTTTCTCTAAGCAGCTTCTCCAAGTTTAAAATCAGCGTGTTCTTCTCTTAGGGTTGTATCCACTGCGTCTTTGATTGTATTGAGAATGATTTTGCTAAACGTTTTTGTCATTACTGTTAATAGGGAGATCCCTCTCCAGTTATTGCAATCTTTGAGAGCACTTTTTGGGGGATCTTAACCATTATTCTCTTTATCCATGGATCTGGGAAAGTTTCTTATTTCCATATTTTGCGAGTTACAGACCCAAAAGCCTCTTAAACTGTATGGGCAAACTCATGGAACGCATGGCGTACAGAAGGTTATCATGGCACTTGGAGAGCAAGGACCTCATTTCGCAACAATGGGACTTTAGAAGGTACCAATCTACAGAAAATCAAGTAACTTATATCGCCTAGGAAATCGAGGATGGTTTCCAAAGAGAAAAAGCACACGTTGGCAGTCTTTGTAGATATGGAGAAAGCGTTCGACGCTGTCTAGAAAGAAAAACTCAAACTCAAACTATTGAACCTCGGTATAAAGGGAAGAATGTACAAATGGCTTGATATATACATAGAGAACAGAACAGCAAGGGTTCAAGTTCAGGGATATACAAGCATGAAGACCACGCTAGAGAAGGAGTCCCACAAAGAAGAGTGCTCTCACAACTCTCTTTCTAATCTTTGTCAACAACATATCTACATGTCTACCCAAGCTAGTACACTCAGCCATGTATGCCGACGATCTGGCAATCTGGGCGAGGGAGGAGTCAATGCCCATAGCAACAAAACGATTGCAAGATACGCTTACCAACGTGGAAATCTGGTCAGAAAAGTGGTTCATGAGCAATAATGCTTCTAAAACCACATATACTGTGTTCTCGCAGAACATTTAGAACCACAAAATTAAGCTTAAAATCAACGAGCAAGATCTTCCTTAAAGCAAAATTCCGACGTATCTTGAAGTCACATTAGACCGCAGGCTCACATGGTGCCAAGACAGAGGCTTGGCATGTTGAGCAAACTCGCAGGTTCAACGCGGAGAGAAAACAGCAAAATTCTCATTAAGCTATACTCTGGAGGGTGAGACCAGTCCTGGAGCACGGCATTGCAGCATGGGGCAACGCATCCAACACGCAATTCGCCAAAGTGAGCATCGCCCAAAATCGTGCAGCACGCACTGTCACAGGGTCATGCAGTCCACGCCTATCACGGCGCTAGAAACAATCACAGGACGGAAACAAATATGTTACACAACTGGCGGAGAAATTCAAGCGAAACTCCCTCCCCATGTATAAGAGAATAAACGGATTGGGAAAGATCAGGTTAAAGAGATCCAGCTTTGTGAAAAATGCTAAAGCACTTATCCAAGACGACCCGGTCCTAGCCAACTGTAAACCCAAATCAATCCCGGCAACCGAAAGATCCCGCCGTATGAGACCACGATGCCGGCGTTGAGAGAATCAATACCAGGCATACAAAAAATGGGCAGCAAGCGAACTGTGAAAGGAGAGCGGTTACAGAAGAATTATAGCGACAGCGTACCCTGAGAGTGCTTGGACACACGTGTACACCGACGGATCGGCAAAGAACGCGATTAACAATTGAGGAGGAGGAATAGTGTTTAAACTCCCACGAAAAGTGAAGGTGACGAAGTCGATTGCCACAGGTAAGTACTCAAACAACTACCGGGCAGTGACAGAGGCACTAAGAATAGCCGCTGAAAAGATCCTAGAGAAAAGCAGCGCCTCGCGCAAGAAAGTAGTGATATTCACCGGTGCTCTGTTGGCCAACACGGCACTAACAAGCTCAGCCAGAACAGAGCTCAATGAACTAAAAACGATTCTCGGAGTATTAACAAACTCATTCAAACGCACAATCATACAGTGAATCCCATCACACTGCAACATAAGCAGAAACGAAAAGGCAGACAAACTGGCGAAGGCGGGAGAGGAGGGGGTGGGCGACTGTCGCAAATTGATTACGAAATCAGTTACGAGGAGGCAAAAACAACCATCGGATGGCGAAATAGAGACAAGTGATCGAAAGATCACCCTCAACACAACGCCAGAGATTGGTACTTTGGTCTGTCTCATAGCGAACAAGTTGTTATATTCTGCCTCCGTACAGGCCATAATAGACTCCGGGCCCACATGTATAACAAATTTAAAATTGGCACAACTAGCCTGTGCCACTGTGAGAAGGCAGACATGACGGCAGAGCACCTACTGCAAGACTGCCAACTGCTAGCAGGCCTGAGAAACGAAACCTGGTCCGAAAATACCATATTTAATGAAAAACTGTACGGAGGGACAGAGTCCCTAAAAACAACAGCAGAATTCGTGAGAAAATCTGATACATCAGTCTAAGCGGGGATCGAGAGAGAGAGAGAGAGATTCCCATATTTTATTAAATAGCTCTTGGACCTGGCTAATAGCTGTATCATCTGCTGCTTTGAGCATTTTTCAGTAATGTTGTCGTCACCCGTCAATGAGTAAACGCATGTTGTTCCGTTCTTTTCTGGCCACTCAAATCTTTCAGCCAAGTTCTCGCAATCTAACATTTAACGGGGATTTTATCTATCTATTCTTGAATCATGTTTCGCTTTTCGGAGTCAGATCGAAAAATAGGGCGAGCCTCCTTATGCGCTTTGTACATAGTGAAATTTAGTGCCTCGGATATTCCGTTGATTATTACGTGGTCGTCCTCTATGTCTGTTGCTGTTGTATTTGAGTGCTAGTACTCTTTGTGGGAGACTGTATTGTGGTAACCTTAATACGTGTCCGAACATTTGACCTGTTGTTTCTTTATATATTGTAGCACTGTCAAGGATCCCACTCTTCTTCTGATTTCGTTGTTTCTGATCGTTTCTCTTCTTGTAACATTTAGAATTGGTCGTAAACACTTCACCTTATTTGTTGTCAGTGTCCAGCTTTGACACTGATAACAGAGTTGTTAAGAAAACTGTGCTGAACTTTGCTCTCTTTGTCCATCGTTACGAGCTTGTTTTTCAGTATTGGTGATATATGTCCACTAATCTGGGTTTCCTTATTACATCTGTGTTGTATTTCCAATGTAATTCTTCCATTGGATGAGCTCATGCTACCTAAATATTAAGATTTTCTTCTTTGTTTTAGCTGTTGTTTATCTACAGTAATTGTGATTGTTTGTTCTGCTCTTGCGTTGGTCATTACTTCTGTCTTCTCGACGTTGATTTTCATATTTTGTATCTTAGCTGCTTCGTTTATACGGTTTATATTCTGTTGTAATTCGTCTTCAGTGGTAGCCATGAGGGTCTGATCGTAAGCGAAGAGGAGTTCATTACATTTTTTTCCATTTGTTTGAGCTTATTTACTGATTTAGTCCTCGTATGTGAAGAATAACAGGGATGGGGGAATATAACACATCCTTGTCGTTCCCTTGTCTCTATATAAAACTTGTCTGTATTTCCAGCTGTTGTTCTCACTCTGCATTGGGTCTTGTTATTCAAACAGTTGCACGTATTTATCAGATGTTGCCGTATTCCGTAATTCTGTAGTGTTTTCCATAATTGTTTTCTGTTTACACTGTCGAAGGCTTTTTCTTGATCTATATATACTATATATAGAACGATGTCATATTCTATTGTTTTCTCTGCTATTTGTTGAAATGTAAAAATAGCATCTGTACAACTTTTGTTTTTCATGGAACCCATTTGCGATTCGCTGGGTTAAAACTCTATAGTTGGGTTGAGTCTTTTTTCGACTATTTTGCATATTTTCATAGTGTGGCCCAGTAACGAGATACCTTGTATGTTGTGCAGTCTCGTTTGCTGCCTTTCTTTTTAAACATTGGTACTATTATTATTACAGATCGAAAAAAGGGCTACAGAAATGTGGTTTTACAGAAGAATGACGATAATCCAATGGACTGCTAAAAGGACTAATGTTAAGGTGTTGAATGAGGTCAAGACACAGAGAAAGCTTATCATCAATATAAGAAAGAGACAGTCATCATTTTTCGAGCATGTGATGAGGAGGGAGGTTTAGAACACATTGTAGTAACCGGTAAAATCGAGCGTAAACGAGACAGAGCACGCCAGAGAGAGTAAATTTTGGATAGCCTGACTTCATGGCACGGTAAAGCGTCAACATCTGAGCTGATAGCAAACGCCAACGACAGAGATTTGTGGAGATCCATGATCGTCTACGCCAGTCGGCACGGCACCTGATGATGATGATGACTATTATCGAATCTCTCCGGTCTTCGGGGGCTTCTTTCTTCATCCAGACTAGGTTGAAAAGTCTGTACACCCATTCTATTCCAGCTTTTTGTGCGGTCTTAATCAATTCAGCAGGAATGTCATCAGGTCCAGAAGATTTGTTCGCTGGTGCGGATCGTATTGCCTCCATTATTTCTGACGTCAGAATTTCTGGTTCTAGTTTAGTTGCTTCTTTGATATTGGTAGGTTGTGGGTTTACTTTTGGTGTGATATTGAGGAGTTGACTGAAATATTCTTATCATCTCTTTAGGATATGGTGTGTGTCGCTCAACTCTTTTTCATTTTTGTCATTTATGATTGGATTATAATTCTCTTTTCTATTTCTTATAGTTTGTATTTTCCAATAGAATCCTTGCTGATTCTGTGTAGTTTCTTTCAAACTTTCTCCATACTTTTTCCATGTCTCTATTTTGTAGTTTTATTATTGTTATTTTTGCTTGTATCTTGCTGTTTCGACATAGTCTTGCTCTTTTTTGCTTCTAGTCCATTCTTTATATTTTTCTTTCATTTACTTGACAGCTTCTTTCACTTGTTCATTCCACCACGATGTTGTCTTCTTCCATTTTTCGTGTGACTTTATGGTGCTACATGTTTCCTTAGCAGCTTCTGTAATGTGTTTTCTTTGAATTTATTCCATTCTTTTTGTCCTGTTTATGTTTCGTCGGGTAAATTCTTAAAACACTCTGCTACTCTTTAAAATGTATTTGTCTTGAGTGTCCTGTTCGTTAAATATATATATTTAAAACAATAAAGTAAAACATTCCAAGAAAGGAAAATTACCACATGTGAAATGAGATGCTTTAGGAAAGTAGTAAATAAAACAAGGAGACCATATAAGAAATGAGGAAATTAGAAGAACATCCGGAACAACACCTGCTATTAGATTTATCGAAAAACAGAGACTCAAATGGTTTGGCCACTTGGTCAGAATGAATTCGAAAACACCAGTTGCAAGAGCGTACAACCTGAAAATGAATTCATCAAGAGGAAGGGGTACACCAAGAAAAAATATGGGTTGATGGAGTTACAGACATCTTAAACCTCCACGGGATCAAAGGCGCAAGGAAACAACGGCGCGCCAGATTAGTGAGCGGGCACTAATTCCTTGCCCTCACCTCCACGTGGTGACCCTGGTAACAGACGGTAGTTTCGGTCTGGCTAAGAGGGCAGGTGCCGTGGAGAAACTACTCTGGGGCAAGTAGAGATGCAAAGGTTATCGCGCTAAATGGGATCTGCTCACAACACAGACGAGCGACTCCCAGAGTGACTATTAATGCTCGCCTCTCCCGGCCGATGGAAAAAGCTGGAAAGATGAACGTGGAACCGCGTGGAGCGAAACTCGGAGCCGCGCATGCTCTCTATTGAGCCGCCTCTCTTGAGCCGATGAATATGCTCGGTGTCGAGTTGAACCGCACGTTGGTCCACATATGTCAAACTCTGGCCCCATCACAAAGATTGGGGACGACTTTACTTTACTTTTCCGATCCAGCAGTCATCTGAGCATTTGCCCTTCGACTTGAGGCCATGGCAGTAAATTTACAGGTCTGTCTTAGTTGTGGTGTGTTAGCATAGAGAGTGCTTTCAACATCTGGGTATGGAGGTAGGTACTTATGGCGTAGGTCACTGAGTGCAGGGCACTGTAAGAGATGGTGTGTGACAGTTTCTTCTGAATAGTCACACAGTTGACATTGTGGAGCAATCTTTTTTTTGGATGCGATGTAGATGAGCATTCAGGGCACATGTTATGTCCTAAGGCGGAAAATAAGGACTTGTTCTTGTCGTGTGAGGTGATTTATGGCATCTTTGGGTTTTGGAGTGGTCATGTGTTTAAAGAGGGCTCTGCCTGTTTTGCCCATTGCCCATTAACTCATCCACTCCTCCTTTTTGTTACTTCTTATTTTTTGTTTAGCAGTCTGCAGAGTTATTGGTCTGTCATGCTGTTGACTATTTGCTCCACCTTTGCAAGGATGTCTGCTCTTTCATTTCCTTGTATTTTGCTGTGTCCTGGTATCCACTGTAAGGTAAGCTTGACGGCAAAAGTGTTGAATGAACTGATGGATAGAGCCAGCGATTGGCACGCAGAGCTCTCAGGGTTTGCATTTTCTAGTGCCTATAGCACTGACTTACCATCAGTAAAGATAACTGTGTGATGGGTTTTTTCAGGATGGAGCTGGAATATGTTTGTAAGATGGTGCACTGAGGCTTCAATGGCAATGGTCTCAGCCTCAAAATTAGAACAGTACTTGACACATGCGTTTTGCAACTCATCGCACGATTTGTCTGGGTATTCTATTCATGCACCGTATCCAGCATTAATAGTCCCTTGAAGGATGAGCCATCTGTATAGACATGTATCCATTCATCTGGGAAAGATAGGATCGTATCTTGGGCCACCATCCAGAGATCTACTGGGTCTGAGCTCTTCTTGGTGATGTCTTTGGTAAGTGTGGTGTTTATTTTTGGACAGGCGAGACTACAATTTGGAGGGACTTCTGTGTGTATAATTTGTGTCTCTTCTCTGTTCTCCGGCATGTGATATTTTTCTTGCAGGTCTAATGCCACGTCCAGGATTGTTTTTTGCTTCAGTCTGTGCGGTGGTCGCCAGTTGTCTACTATTTGTCTGTTAGAGTGGTTTTTACTAAGTCTTTTATATCTTTCCAATGTCTCTACTACTGCTGCCTCTCTCCGCATTCGCAAAGGCTCGATGTTTGTATGGATTTCACATGCTGCTGTAGGAGCTGATCTCATACCTCCAGAGATGAAATGCACTGCCTGGCTCTGTACTTTGTCCAGAGCTTCCTTTGTTGTTTTGCTACATGGTGCCTGAAGTGCTAGATTGCAATCCATTGTAGAGCCTATATAACCGATGTAGAGTTGCCTCAATGTGTTTTTGTTTGCGCCCTATGAGGTACTTGCAAGTCGTTTTAGGAGATTTAGTCTCTTTTTTACTTCAGCTTCAGGTTTTGGACATGTTGGGCACGACTCAAAGCCATCGAAGAGGCGTTGACCAGCATGTGGCGAAATTCGGAGCCCGCGCATGCTCTCTCTTGAGCCGCCTCTCTTGAGCCGATGAGTATGCTGGGTGTCGAGTTGAACCGCACGTCGGTCCATATAGGTCAAAACTCTGGCCCCCATCACAGAGATGGGGGAACGACTCAAAGCCATCGAAGAGACGTTGACCCGCATGTGGCGGAACTCGAGCCGCGCATGCTCTCTCATGAGCCGCCTCTCTTGAGCCGATGAGAATGCTGGTAGTTGAGTTGCGTTGCACGTGGGCCATCATGGGGCAAAACTCGATCTTTGCCCCCTCCCCAGTCGGACAGCCCAGGAAAATGTGAGCACCGTGGGAATTGACGGTAAATGATGAGGTAGGCACCAGGCAGCGCGAGCACGCATACGGACGTTGCAAGGGTGGGTCCACATGGGGCGAAACCCGTGACCCCATCTCAGGGGTGGGTGACCGGGTTGAGTCACAGGTGGGGATAGCCCAGGCAAATGTGAGCATGATACGGAAGGCACGGGAAATGTGAGCACGGCAAAAACTGATTTTGACCAGGCACCAGGGCAGAGCTAGCACGCACGCTGGCGAAACCCTAGTGGGCCCCACCGAGGGGCAGGCGAGCATGGCATGGCATGGCACGCCATGCAAGGAAGGCACGCCATGCAAGGAAGGCACGACAAGCGCGGCATGCACGGCAAACGCGGCATGCGTGTAAGTGCGGCAAGCGCGACAGGCACGGCAAGCGCGACAGGAACGAGGGTGCGCGTCCCACTCGAATGTGCAGAACAACTGGAAAGCCCAGCAGAGGTAAAGCCAGTGTGCGTTTCTGCTCGCAGGGAAGTACTGCTACCTTGTAGTTTGATTGGGGACAATCAAAGACTAGCGGAGCAAACTGTACACAAAACTGGACGGGCGGCAAACCAAGGAGTCCACAAAACGACCGGTTTGCTGGGTAGATGGCGATCATAAGCCCGGAAGGATAGGCTGTCTAAGGATCGCTCCCTAAAGAAAATGGCAACCTGCTGCCTTGTGGGTTTTGACTGGGGATAGCAAAAGGCTAACGGAGAGCGAACCCAGTAAACGCTGGTTGAAATTGAACCCAAGGATCGCCCGAGTGGTTACCGGGGCCTAAATTTGTGGTGTAAAGAATAGAACCACTGCTACCTGCCATGCATGTCGTAAGAGGCAACTAAGGAGGTTTGGCTGAAATCGGATGCATGTGTCCTAAGCGTGTAGAAGTCTATGCGTTTAGGGGCCTACCAAACCAATGTGCAACGTATACACGTTCTTGGCAAAGATCAAACGTATCACAAAGAGTGATTAAAATTGGTCATAAAGAACGAACGCAAAGAAGAAGAAGGAGGAGAAGAACCCAAGGATGAGCACCTAAGCTCCAATAGATACTGAAGGCTGTGCACGTACATTTCCATTCTTGATGTTTGGCTGTTTATATATCACAATAGAATGATAAAAAAACGGCCTAGAACGATCGCGAGAGAGAAACCTCCACAATACCACAGCATATCAAGCGATCGAGCGTGCACTATCTCGGAAACCGATAATTAGTTAAACCTGCTACGCCAAACGGCAAAAAAGCAGAGACAAAAGAACAAGAATTAAAACAATAACAACAAAAAAACTTATATATATTTTATTTAAAACCATATACCTATAATGTTTATGAACTTTCTCTCCTGTATTAAATCATTATTTATTTTCCTTTATCTACTACATGGCTTTGTAACAAACAATTGGGGTGGCGTAAATCGTTCTTTAAGCTATATTAGAGTGATATATTTTACTATATAAGTTATAATAATGATAATTCCTCTCGTACCGTTATACTTTACATTGGGTCTGCAAGTAATGTCTCCATACCGTTCTATGAGCCAAGTAATGTACGAGTCGAGTTGCTGACTTCCACAACGCCGCTTTCATCAGCAGCCCTCATTGATGCACTAGGTGCACTGCACACCACCTGGCTGGTCGGTTTACCGATATGGCATCCTTTCTTGCAAGTTTCCCTTTAAATTTCTTGTGATGAGGTAGCTGGCCTCACGCACAAGTCCTCCTCCTTTTCATCCGGGCTTGGAACCGGCATTGGCAGAGTTTATATAAGTTATAGCATTTACGAAATGCGATCAATTTTAAATGTAACCACTTACTACTGCTTGCATGAATATCATCTATCTGGGGATTGTTCAATACGAATATGGGGATGTCCTTATGTTTCTCAACGACAGCTTTTTGGATGAAAACACTAAAATTGATATTGAGTCTATCCAGTGATCTAAGGAGTTTGGAACTGCACATGCAGAAATGGATGCACGAGGGACGGAATGAGGTGTGTGTTTAATCATTGAGCTACAGAAACCAACAGTATGCATAATCCTCGATGTATGTTGGGGAAGGGGCAGGGACTGAGTACCTATGAGTTTGCCATGAGTGCTAGGAAGCCAGTTCAGTAACCAATAATAAATAACCAATAGCAATTTTAGCATGGCGGTTAACTATGCGATCAGTAGGCTACCAACACAATACGTGTATGAACTTGGCGGTTAACAATTTTCTATTAGTAATCAATATAAAATGATACTGCTGAGAAAACTATTAACTCTTAACATATCACAAAAGTTGTGCATATATCGAGCAGAAAGATGAGCTGTCTTCTTTGGCGACAGCTTGGTAAGCTTCCAGTATTCGGTTTCCTGTTTTACTAATGACCGCAGATGTCAGTGAGAGGTGACTCAGAAACTATCAGGTTCCTACGCAAATACGTTAATGTGATTAACGATAATAGCAATCACTGTAGCGGGGAACAAGTCTAGTTTGACCACTGCGATCTAAATACTGCATTGTGTTTAGGCGTGCTCTTATACACTCTTTGTCTGTTCTGTTTCAAATATTTTGGCTGGTTGCTTAAAAATCGACACTGAACCTTAGCAGTTCTGATACCACATCTATAGAAGTTGTGCGTAACATATTCTCGTTTAGACAATGCAGTAATTTCGAAACCAATGTCAGGATTAAAAAAAAAAAACTTTTGACAATGCCTGTTAAAGTGTTTAATTTTTAATTCGCAATACGCGAAAGTCTATTTGTGTAGCTCGTTGGATGAGTCGTATATTCATTAAGACTTCCAGAATACCGTAATCCAGTATGGTTGATTTCCTTTTCTAAATCACAACTGTAAGTATAGTATCTCATAGACAGACGAGTAGTGTGTTTGAATTCGTTTGGTAAAATATCACATCAGGGACAAGAGAATTTGCTTTTTTTTTATCTGCACATCGCAAAGTAAATGCTAACGCCAAGTGTGTTTTATCATTATTCTAATATTTCATTTCGTTGGTTTACTTGATATTTTTAAAGTTTTATTGAGTTAAAGCGAACTTTTTTTTTAATTAAGTAAACGTACATATGTTTATGTAAGAAAAAGTATTTGCACTTCTGTTACTTTATAGTCGTAGAGTAACAATTAATATATTGACTTGCAATTTAACATACATTTCATTGAGATCTACCCTCCAATTGACTGTAAGTAGGAACTAAAGGAAAACACCCACTTTAAGGCAATTCATAACTCACGAAATGACATATTTTCTTAAATAATAGAGAGTAATCCTGTGTGTGGTGATACAACATGTCTTCTGTCAAACTGTCTCTCTGATTTTGCCACAACAACTGTGGGTCTGTCACATATGGCTGAAGGCTAACATCACGACAAACAAATATCTCATCACCGCTTGTGACTGCGTATTTTATAGTGGCATTCCAGTGACTATCATCTTCGATCAAACCAAGAGCTCTACATGTTGTCTGATATGTTAGATGGCTACGACCATTAATTTCAAACAGATCCAAATAATACACTGGAATGCTGAGGGTGTGAACAGCAAAAAAGATGCATACAGTAAAAAAAAAAAACTTAAAAATCTTGAATGAAGAACAAGTACATGTATGCTGTTTGCAAGAGACCCACCTGAATGAGGATGTAGCCTTCAAAGTCAGAGGCTTCCAGTGCTACCGATCAGACCGTAAAGATAGAAGAAAGGGTGGAGTACTGACACTTGTGAGAAACAACATCAGCACATGTCAGTTTGAAGAGTATATAGAAGGGACAGAATATCAGATGCTGCATCTTAGGACATCAAGTACCGAGCTCCACTTACTCAGCTACTTAAAGATCAGTACATGTCAGTTTGAAGAGTATATAGAAGGGACAGAATATCAGATGCTGCTTCTTAGGACATCAAGTACGGAGCTCCACTTACTCAGCTACTTAAAGATCAGTACATGTCAGTTTGAAGAGTATATAGAAGGGACAGAATATCAGATGCTGCATCTTAGGACATCAAGTACGGAGCTCCACTTACTCAACTACTTAAAGATCAGCACATGTCAGTTTGAAGAGTATATAGAAGGGGCAGAATATCAGATGCTGCTTCTTAGGACATTAAGTACGGAGCTCCACTTACTCAGCTACTTAAAGATCAGTACATGTCAGTTTGAAGAGTATATAGAAGGGGCAGAATATCAGATGCTGCATCTTAGGACATCAAGTACGGAGCTCCACTTACTCAGCTACTTAAAGATCAGTACATGTCAGTTTGAGGAGTATATAGAAGGGACAGAATATCAGATGCTGCTTCTTAGGACATTAAGTACGGAGTTCTACTTACTCAGCTACTACTGTCCAAGTGACCGCCCACTGACACTGGTCTCAATTCCAACAAAAGAAAGTCTCATAGTGTGCAGTGACTTCAATAGTGACAGAGCTGGGGGTATGATTACATGGACAGTAGGGGTGAGGAGCTTGAAAACTGGCAGGATGATAACAAACTAATCCTTGTCAATCAACCGAAAGATCAGCCGTTCTTCTACTCCAGACCATGTTACACCACCTCTACACCAGACTTGGCATTCCACTCCTCAGATCTGGAGTGGAACATTATACGTGTTGTTGGGAAACAATTAGGAGACAGTGACCATCGACCAGTCTTTCTTACTGTTTAAAATCAATTCACCAGGTAGAACAAGCACTCTATCTAGGTGTAATTACGAGAAGACAGACTGGACAATGTATAAACATCGCACTAGTTTACTGACAATAGGTTTATCTACTGACAAGGACATCAACAAGGTAGTTGATGAGTTCACTAGATGCATAAAACAGGCTGCCTATGAAACAATTCCTAGAGGGCTCAAAGCACTACTGGCGCAGTGAATTAGAAATACTGCACAATAACGTAGAATTTTCACGAAAGCAGGCAGAGACCACTCCGTACCAAGAACACCATAACAACTACCAGCATGCCAGAGCCATATTTCAAAGGGCCAATTTGCAGGCCAATCGGAGAAACTGGAAGGAAACAACATAGTCCTTAAACTTTGAAAGAGATACCAGGAAACTGTGGAAGTTGGTAAAACAACTTAATGATGAAGGTACAGGGAGAAATCCAAAGATTGCATTGAACAAAGATGGAAACATCCTCACGGGAAAGCAAACAGCTGATCATTTTGCCGACTCCTTTGCTAAAGACAACAATATTGAAATTAGCTCAATGAAACAGCGAGAGATTCGTGAGAAAAAACAAAATGCAGAACAAAATGAAACCATACCTGATGTTATGAAGACCCCATTCACATTAAAAGAACTGGAACTGACAATATTCAAATTAAAAATGAGAAAATCACCAAGAGCTGATGGAGTGTCCAATGTGATGATTAAGAACTTGGGAACTGCAGCAAAAACAAAGCTGCTGCAGATTTACAATAATTGTTCGATCTTGGGTCAAGTTCCACAGACCTGAAGAGAAGTAATCATGATACCTCTCTCAAAACCTGGAATAGATAGTTATGCTGCCTCCAGTTACCGACCGATCAGTCTTACAAGTTGTCTCTGCAAAACAATGAAACGTATAATCAATCTCCGACTGCAGTGGTATCTTGAAAGTGAAAACATTCTTGTGTCACAGCAGGCGGGTTTCAGGCAGTACTACTCTACTGAAGACCAAGCAACGTACCTTTCTCAGGAGATTGAGGATGCGTTCCAAGATAAGAGACTGGTACTAGCGACATGGATAGACCTAAGGAAAGCTTTTGACAATGTTTGGAAAGACGGACTGCTGAGGAAACTGAGAAATTATAGAATAAATGGTAGGATGTACAGATGGATAAAAGCCTACTTACATAACAGAAAAGCACGAGTGTATCTAGATGGTCTCAAAAGTAAAAAAGTTCTACTGCGTCATGGCGTCCCTCATGGAGGAGTACTGTCCCCCACACTTTTCTTGATTTTCGTCAACAACCTGGTTGCTGATTTACCACAGGGAGTAACAGTTGCAATGTACGCTGATAATCTGGTAATATGGTGCACAAATGAGTATGCAACAGTGGCCACCAAACTGATACAAAGAACTGTAGATGCCTTAACCTCGTGAGCAAACAGATGGTGTGTCAGCATAAACACAGATAACACAGCACTACGCTCTTTACTCTCTCTCTCTCTCTCTCTCTCTCCCAAACAAAATGCTGGCACCATTAAAATAAATGGAGAACTGCTAAGAGAAGACAAGAAACCTACCTATCTCGGAGCTACATTTGATGATAGACTGACGTGGAAGCAGCACACCAACAAAGCAGCAGCAAAGGTCAGGAGGAAGTTAGCTATCCTGAGAAAATTAAGTGGGACTACATGGGGAGCCAGCCAAAAAAAATACTTAAAATATTTATCAGCAGTGCATACGACCACACCTGGAATATGGGTTAGCTGCATGGTATCCATTCAGAAAAATTAGATACTTTGGTCACATCAAGTGTCACATTGGCCTGGAAAGAACAATATTAGAGATGGTCCCAGGACAAAGAGGCATAGGCAGACCAAGAAGAAGATGGCTACAAGATATTAAAGAAACCATGAATATGATCATCGACAAAGTGGGTGAACTGGCTAGGGGCAGAGTGAATTTCAGATGCGCTGCAAAGAGAGCAACGTCCTATAAAGAATATGCACCTTGATGATGATGATGCGTGGTGTCCATCATCAAATACCACATTAGGAGAATTGAATAAGGTGAAAAACTAGTTCCTTCGTGTCATCAAAGGAGCAATTAAATCAACACCAATAGTGGAGATGGAAAGAGTGGGGGAATACAGGCACTAAGCGAACGCAGAAACACAAAAGTAATGACGCAGGCAGAAAAGTTTCTGAGTATGCCAAGCCACCCAATGGAAAACAGTTTCCAAAATCTTGCAATGGGACGGCTGAAAAGAAGCAGTTTTATTCATCAGGCCAAAAGACTGAATAGGCAGACTTCAGACCTACCAAAAGTTGACATTCCCCTAAAGTCTGTACCAGAGCAAACCCCTTGGAGAGAGGAGACTGAGCCAGAAATATGTATCCAGACAGAAGTGAAAGAAATACTCGACAAGGATGAGCAGAACAACATACAACGCAAGACAGTTCCTCTTAATTTACTTGATGAAGAATACCCACAAGACATCTGGGTCCTGGTATACACGGATGGGTCAGCAGAAAATGCAGTGAAGAATGGAGGAGCAGGAGTGTACATAGAATACCCAAACAACGTTATAGATGCGATTAAAGTTCCAATGGGGAAATTCTGTCACAACTAGGATGCAGAAATTCAGACAGTGAAGGTGACAACTGAGAAACTGTTGATTTGATCCACAACCTGTTGTATTTTTGACAGATGCAAAATCAGCACTCGAAGCACTCCAGTCCAGAAATGTTTCCAGGTCTACAGACCCTACTGTCAAAACTGCAAGCAGCGGAGGGTCGTCTTGCAGTGTATACCGTCTCACTTTGGAATACCAGGAAATGAAACAGCGGACCAACTGGCTAATGAAGGGGCTGCAGGAGAGCAATCGAATGTGCCAGTTACCTACCACCAAAAGAAAAGGATGATTAAATCAACCAGAAAGCAACAAATACCAACACAAGACGATTTCTATAAAATGAGCAGATTGGAACAAGTTGTTATTCTGCACCTTAGAACAGGGTACAATCGACTCCGCAGCCACATGTATACAAAATTCAAGATTGGCAATTCAGCCATGTGTACATGTGGACAAGCACACCAGACTGCAGATCACATACTTCAAGACTGCCCCGAATATGATACACTGAGGCAAACTCACTGGCCGAATGAAACAACAATCGACATAAAACTACACGGACTTCTGTGTGAGCTACAAAAGACAGTGGAGTTTATACCAGAGATCACATTGAATATATAGACAATATTTCAAGCGAACGAAACGAAGGAAGGAAGGATCTAACAATGGCCAAACGTGTTAACATTCCAACAGAAAATCACTCGCCAGCAGGCCCTCACCAGCCAGCATAGGACTACTAAATCTGACAGAATAAAACTTATCTTAACTTTCCACCCCCATAGTTCACTGGTGAAAAATGTTATTCCGTCATCTTTTTATCCTTAAGTCAGATCCTGAGACCTGTTCAGTCTTCCCCAACTATCCTTTGGTCGGGACAGACGGGACAGAAGTCTTAGGATATGTTGGTACACAGTCGCCTTAAGTCCAATATCCAGAGTCATTTTGGCACTATCCAGTTTCTGCCGCCTGCGTTGCAATACGTGTGCTTATGTGATACAGACGCGTACTGTATCTTTTCCCTTAGCCACGTTTGTTATCGAAGATGGTTTTACATGCGAGTCCCGTAATCTTATCTATATCATTATCTGTAAGCGGTGTAACAAGGCTTATATCGGCGACACAGGCAAGAGGCTCAGTGACCGATTCGCCCAAAACTTGCGCGACATACGCCAATTCTCTGTGACCCCTGTAGCCACCCATTTCAATGATACTGGCCCTTTAGGAGCTCACGATGTCCAGGTCACAGCCATCCGATCATGTTCCTCGGATGATCGCAGTCTATTTGCTCTGGAGAATAGGTTGATTTCGTTGTATGATACCTTGCGACCACGTGGGCTTAACGAATTACATTCCTATGCTTCTTAGTACTTTATCTTCTCATGTCTTGTATCCTATATGTGCATATGTTGCATGTATTCAAGCTATATATTTACTTGATGTTTTATTGTTTCTTTTCTTTTCTATTTCTAGTTTTTATGTGGGTTTTTGTATTACATTTATTTCGTTATTCGTTTTTATTCCCAGATTGTCATTAGAAACGTTTGAATGTCTCCGTATGTAGTCGTCCATATGTTGTTTTTTTAATTCGTCACTCCTGTTGTTCGTTTGCTTAATAATGGCCTTGTTGGTCGAAACGTTGCTGTATATTGTCATTGTTTTTGTAATTTGTTAAACTACAGTACTTTGTAATTACGTATTTCAACAGTAAACGTTAGCTTTAAACTTACTAAACATCAAACTTACTAAAACAGTGAATTTGTACTTACATCATAATTAGACTGACAGTTTTGACATAAATGGCTTAGTATTTAACGCTTCTGACTTATCAAAACTTGGCAAAGTCTAAATGTAGGCCGAAGCTATTTGTTTTAAAACACGTTCGTTATTTTACGCTTTCTTTATAATGCTTGGTATAAAGAAATAACAACAGTGCGCAGTTTTATACTCTTTACATTATCTGTACAAACAGATGCTATATAGTCTAGGTTAAAAACTTTTTATATTATATGCACTACAGAAGCTATATCGTCTAGGTTAAAAACTTTTTACATTATCTGCACTCTTCTTCTTCTTTTCTCGAATCATGTTTGCCTCACAGCGTCAGGTCAGAAAGAGATTTCTAAAAATGTATGCGCTTCGTAGATAGTGTCTTTCGTCGCTTCTGTTATCTCTGAGGTCCATCTTTTGCGTTACCGGCCTTTTGCTTTGTACCCATTGTATCGGAACAGCGTTGCTCTTTGAGGTGCACTGCCTGTTGGTAATCTGCTAACTTGGCCGAACCATTTAATTTGTTGTTTCTTTATGAAGTCTAGTACTGATGTTGTCTCCACTTTTTGTCTTCATTTCTCAACCGGTCTCTTCTTGTTACACCCAGCATTCTGCGTAGACACTTCAATTCTGTCGTGACTAGTTTTCTTCTATCATTTGTTGTCAGTGACCAAGTTTGGCACTGGTAACATAATGTGGGGGAAAGATTGTGTTGAACATTGCTGTTTTGTGTTCATGGTGACATGTTTGCATTTTAAAATTAGCGCCATTTGTCCTATCATTTGATTTGCTTTGTTGCATCTGTGTTTAATTTCATTAGTTATTCTTCCGTTTGTTGAAAAAATGCTCCCCAGGTCTGTGAAGTCTTTAACTTGTTTTAGTGGGCGATTGTCGATGCAGATATTGGTAGTGCTTTCCTCTTTGGCGAATGTCATTACTTCTGTTTTGTCGATGTTTATTCTCATGTTGTATTCGTTACATGCTAACTGGAGTCTGTGAATGTGTTGTTGTAGCTGTTCTTCTGTTGTTTATTTGATTGCCTGATCATCTTTAAAAGAAATTCATTTAAGAGTTCTCCGAGGTTGTTTCCTTCGCTGGTGTTAACTATTTTACAGACGTGGTCAATATACATGATGAACAGCAGCTGGGATAGTACGCAACCTTGTCTTACTCCTGACCCTACGTGAAACTACTTAAGCTATATAGTCTAGTTTAATACTTTTTAACATTATATGCACTACAGAAGCTATATAGTCTAGTTTAATACTTTTTACATTATCTGCACTACAGAAGCTATATAGTCTAGTTTAATACTTTTTACATTATCTGCACTACAGAAGCTATATAGTCTAGTTTAACACTTTTTACATTATCTGCACTACAGAAGCTATATAGTCTAGTTTAATACTTTTTACATTATCTGCACTACAGAAGCTATATAGTCTAGATTAATACTTTTTACATTACCTGCACTACAGAAGCTATATAGTCTAGTTTAATACTTTTTACATTATCTGCACTAAAGAAGCTATATAGTCTAGTTTAATACTTTTTACATTATAATGATTGATGATGCTCGTCCATCACGGGTGATGATGACCACCATTTTTCATCCAAGGGAATGTAGTTGCGCTATGTTTGTCTGTGTGTGCGTACTAGTGAGTTCGATGCGTATTTGCAATGTTCTTTTGCAATGTGGGCAAGGATTACTTGCACTCAGTGCCGGATTAGGCCAGTGCGGGGCCTGTAGCAAATTTTAGCGCGGGACCCTAGGTTTTGTATGCTAGTAAATGCCCAGTAAATGCCCGCGTGCCCAGCGTGTTCGTAGCGCGTTGGACTACGGGTGAATATTCCTCTGTAAGTGCGGGTTCAACTCCGCGGACTGGCAGAATAGCTACAGATTCCCCAGATTTAAGGTGTTCGTGGCACCGAGCCAAAGGGTTACGATGTTCATGACACCGAGCCGAAGAGCTTTCAGCTCAATTGCTTCTGGATCGGAAACAGAAAGAAAGTATGATAGTAAATAATAAAACACAACTTTTACAAACAAACTTGTCTCGATTAATGTGAGCAAATTTAGAGATAATACTAGACAAATCAATTTCTATCAGTAAATTACATTCAATGTTCATTAAGGTGAGGTTATTTAGACGAGCTTGTCCCATCATGTTCCTTAACTTACTTGTTATAAGTTTTAATATCGAAAAACAACGTTCTCCACATTATTAAAGACAAGTAAATTCGTAAGACTATTTCTACAAATGGGAAACACGACTCAAATGAATTTTCCATTATAAGTTTATAAAATTGCAGTTCAAGAACCCCATGCTTTTCGTTGCTAATAGCAGTAGCTTCGTTAGTTTTAAGAAGTTCTGCGAACTGCACAAGTTTGTCGCCTAGTCTTTCTTCCAAATCCTATTGGTAAGAGCTGACAATATTTTGAGTTCTTTTCAAGATCTCTTCTGCTGTAAGAGATTTTAACTGCCGAAGTATTCCAAATACACCAATCGTTATATGGTACGCTTCCATGCGTTTAGCTAAAGCATTATCAATTATTATACATTATCAATTATGACAATAAACACATGAATTTCAAATTTGTGTTTGGGTGTTTGATTTTCTACAACTTCATCGAGCGTAGTTGTACTGAAATCGTCGTACTTAGAATTTCGCTTGCGTAGTCTTGAAGTTTGTTGCTGATATTCTTGACAGCCAGTCAGGATTTTGGTTTTGGCCTCAATATCTGAAAATGTAGGCCGCATTGCTTGAACGTACCCGTGTAATGATTCATAAAGGGCATATCTCGTGTTAAGGTCTTGATCACTTTGATCGTAATGAAGCTCTAGACCCTGTTTCCCAACGTGGGGCGCACGCCCCACATGGGGGCATTTTCATCGTTTAGGGTACAATGGACTCGTTTCGGAGTTTAACTAATGTTCATAATGTTGTAAAACCGATATATTGGCTTTTGGATGTCTGTTTAAAAAAAACGAATGTTTCTTCACAATCACTTTACTGAAGTTTAAATAATCTTCAATTAGCGGAAAGTACTTATATCTAGGTAAATTTTTACCTCCTTTTAACAAAGCTTTGAAAGCTTGTGTTATTGTGTTAAAATCGAGTCATATTAAAAAAAAACCTGTAATGTGTCCGTTATTTCCCAACCTTGTGATGAAGACCAAAATGAGTTTATACAGTGCAATCTTGAGTATGTAATAGTATTGGACAGAGCCAGGCATATCATATTTCCGCCACAGAAAGCAGATCCGAAGTTTGATTTGGCTTGGAATGTTAGGTACGATGGGAAAAGGAACCAAGAAACATCAAGGTGATTTGACTCAAATACAAGTTATGCGCCATTAGTCTGATTACCAGAGTAATGGATACCCACTGCGTAGCTGGATTATACAGGCTTCCTTAAAGTACCATTTTGTAGTTGCATAGTTAGCGAAGGAGTATTTATAAATGGATTACAGTAGAATGTCATGAGATCTTGTTTCCATGTTTAGCAACAGATTGAGAAGGCGTGGTTGGGATATACATTTTTAGACAATGACAGAAGAATGTCGTTAGTCGAAGTAAAATGAGTCTTTTCCAAGAGAGTAGCAGATGTGGAAAATCGCAGTCCTGAGAACAAAGTTTTGGAATAGTAAAGTAATAGAATATTCACCCATATATATATATATATATATATACACGATGGACTTTAAGAAGAGGGAATAAGAGAACAGATAGAGAGCCAAATAAAGAACAGCTTTGAGGTAGCTAGAATAAAAATAGAGAACTAGACACAGAACAGCTAAAGTACAGGACTGTTAGGCCAGAATATACGAGAAAAGCAGAAGAGAACCGAAGAGCTTCACGTAGAAGATATAACTATTGGAGGTTAGAATTTATCAGAGCTAATTAGAAAAGAACACCGCATACTTTTTCAGAAGAGCAGATTTGACCACATAAATGTGAATATAAATATTGTTAATGATTTGGGTTTTTTTTCTTCAAAATAGTCATACTACAATAGTCGACTTTTCTCAAACGTATATCACCTGATGTGAAATATTGTTATATGAATGTATTCCGCATTAATGTCTTTTACGCCAACAATGCTTGACCAACCAATCAATGAAACGAGGTCGTCTTGAGGCGCATTTGAAAACGAAACATAGTGCTCATATTAATTCAGATTTGAATTATTTTTAAACTTTAAAGACAAATTTTGAAAAAATGGCAACATTAAAGTCCCTGTTTATTGCTCATACTGCAACTGTCAGTCGTACTCTTCAGGCTAGTTATCAAATTTCTTTGCTAAATGTGAGAAAAATCATACTATAGGAGAGAATTTAATCAAACCATCAATATCATCATTTCTCAAAACGGTTCTGGAAAAAAGATGACAAAGAGGGGAAAGCTATGCCACTCAGTAACAATACTGTTAGCAATAGAATAGACGAAATGAGTGAAGATATGGGCCATTTCACACAGCCTGTTGAAAAACTGAAAACAAGAAAATTCTCAGTGCAAATGGATGAATCAACTTTGAGAGACAGTGTTGATAAGTAGTATTGATAACTTACGCAAGATATATTGATAATGGGGATTTTGCAGAAAAAAAAGGTTCTTCTTTAAATAATTAGAAAGCACCACTACCTCCAAAGATGTATATAATATGCTAAAAAAATTACTTGTATGTCATAAATATACCAATGAAAAATATAACATCTTGTGCCGCAGATGGTACTCCTAATATGATAGGAAAGAAAAATGGCTGTTTAAAATTGCTGAAAGATGAGAATCCATAAATGCTTCTTGTGCATTGTGTTATTCACAGGAAAATTTGGTAGCTAAAAATATTTCGCCTGTTCTGAATGAAGTACTAAATTTAATTATAAAGTATATCAATGCTATTAAAGCTAATGCCAAATGTAAGTTCTATTCAAGCTATTTTGTAAAAATGCAGACCATGTGAGACTTTTACTTCACACTGAAGTAAGATGGCTCTCGAAAGGAAACTGTGTGACAAGATTTATGGAACTATTTGATACTCTTAGTAATTTTTTATTTTAGCGACAAACCTTAAATGAAGTATCTGTTAACGGTCGATGGTAAAGCATTTGTGAGTTTTCAATCCGATATTTTTGAAAAACAAAATATATTAAATAACCAACTTCAAGGAACAAATAAAACTCTTGTCGATACAAAAGCAAAGATATTTGGTTTCATTACCTTTATTGAATTATGTCAGAAATATATTTGCAACAAACATTTTGAAGCGTTTCATTGGTTCCAGAAATGTGAAGTGACTGATACCGCTATACTGATACTTGTTATTGTCGATCATCTGAAAATTCTATCGGCTGATTTAAAAGAAAGATTTTCTGATTTGAAAAAAAGTGATTGCATTCAATGTTAGTGGATTTGTCTGATATTTTAAATATGCAGTATCAAGAAGAACTCGCAGAAATGCAAAATGATGAGTCAGTTTAAACTTCATTTAATATAAAAGGAGCGACGGCATGACTTTGGGAGGAAAAAGAAACCAAATATACAAATTCAACCAAATGTGCAAGAAAACTTATTACCGTTTCCATCTTCATATTTAGCTGAATGTGAATTTATTGCCATAACTGATTTGCTGCTAAAAAAAAAATCGGATGGATGTAACACAATGAGGAGACTTGAGACGGAAGCTAACTAAATTGAAACCTGGTATAAAATCTCTTTGCAACATGCTTCAAGCGCAAGGGTCTCACTAAGTGTAAGTAATAAATAGTTACTAATAATTAAAATAATATAGAAAAATATATCATTAAAATGATTTCGTACTTGAATTTCAGTTCTCCATCATATGTTTTGAAAATTTACTTACTATGTTTCCTCAACAATTTCCTATTGATTTCTTCATAAAACCTATCATTTAAGTTTCTTCAGTGAACAATTAAATTTTTGGAAAATACAATTTTTTGTATATGTTATTGAAATGCTTTGGTGGGGCATGGCACAGAAAAGGTTGGGAAACACTGCTCTAGACGCTTAAAAGCGTTCTAGAATATCGTTCCATAAATGGCCACTATTCCTGTGTCCAACTTACTCATCTCCAAAACTAGCCAATACGCTTTATTACGATACTCTACCTTTCGATCCATGTTATTTGAGATGTAATCCAAAACTTGATTGATAGTGGTAAAACCACATAAAACTGCCTTTGTCCGACAGTCTCTTCAAAGTCGGAGTTTTGAACCTGTATCTTCCAGTGCTTTTTTAAGAATGCCCCATCGATAGGTAGAAGTGGAAAAGAATGTATAGAGGCTTTCAGCAAAATCGAAAACAATGGATGCTTCTATACAACATTCTGCAACAAACTTAGCAACCAAATTCAATAAATGTGCAAAGCAGGGAATGTATTCTGCGTACTTATTTATCTCCTTGGTTATTGGTTACTACACTGACGTCATTGCACTCCGGGTAAACCCAGAGGTGCTCAGTCTCCCCAACAGATATCGAAGAGTATGCATACTGATGGTTCCTGTGGCTCGCTGATTAAACACACCTCTCACTCTGCCTCTCAGGCATCCAGTTCGACTTGTACAACGGGTAACTCTAAACTGCCTAAATCGCTTGATCGATTCAACATCGAATTTAGTGTTGCGTCATCCAACAGACAGTCGCGAAGAGACCGAAGAATATCCCCTTATCCATCTTCAACTCCCCAACAATCGATGCTGTTGATGCAAGCCTGTCCGCTCTCTCATTACCGTAAACACCCACAAGCACAGGACAGTATATCCACGTAAGCCTCTGGAGGTTAGAAACTTCTATAGACGACATCCACTCATACCGAAACCTGCCCTTCTGGATCTTGTGAAGCATCGACTGAGAGTCAGATACAACAACGGCCGCAGTAAATGAAGTCCCAGAGATCCAATGGAGGGCAGCAGTAACGGCCTCAACTTCCATCCTCATACTAGAAGTAGTTGTCCTGTATGCCTCACTTCGCTCTGCAACAACCCTACCATGCACATTAGCCAAGAAACTCCAGCCGGACTTCTCACCACGATGAACCGACCCATCGGTATATACAACAACATCATCCTCCCTTGCATTTATCTCTATACGGGAAGGTAAGGTACGGGTGATACGGTAAGGCGGGAAACCCACCCAGAACAAGGGTTTTATTTTTTTTAAATTCACAGAAAAAAACTAAGAAAGATATTCAATTATAGCATGAACCTCCACTTTTTGTCTAAACTGTATATAAGCAGAGATATTGCTGTTCTAATTTGAATTTTTTTATTTGGACGGGTTACATTGCAAAACCATATCTACAAAACCGATTGAATTAGACATTTTTTGGAGGTTCACGCTATAATTATGGGTGATATGTACATCATATGCAAGTTTGGCATTCTTTGTACTTCTTATATTTGTGAAATCCACTGCACGATGAAGTGGGGTGTTTTTACAATATATTTTCAAGAAAATTAATTATTTTTTAAATCAATAATTTTTATGTATATACTAAACGTCATAAAAAACAATGTCTTTTGCAACATGTGGACCATTGTATGAGAATATGTTTGGTAGTTTTTCTGTGAATTTTTAAAAGACAACCCTAGTTCTGGGTGGGTCTCCGTCATAGCTTTGACCACGACAGTCTTTGATATCAATGCCATTTTTCTTTAAAAGATCAAGTAAACTTTGGGCGAGTTGTTCAGCAGTATGACCTTCCATATCCAAGAACTTAACAAACCTTTCCACTGGTCCAGATGGTAACACATAGCGCACTATTAGAGTGAATTAGTCCACATGCGAAATGTCTGGAGTAGAGTCCAGAATACGGAATAGTACTTGCATTTCTTAATTTCGCAAATAATATGATCCAGTAAGCTTGATGCAATTAGATGGATACATTTCTCACATGTTGTTTTTGCTAAGTATGATGTATGTCCCTTTCCTTTCTTTGCATAAGTATTTATTTATGCTGAGCCAGAAAAATAAATAATCTAAATAAGAAAAAAATGAAAGGGGTATTATTGCCCACCTCCCAACCTTGGTTCCTTGTTTATGACTAGTGACAGCTTAGCTCTGTCACATAGGCGCGGGGCCCCCAGAGGCGCGGGGCTCGTAGCATTTGCTACTTCTGCTACTAGGCTAATCCGGCGCTGCTTTTCCTTGATGCGATTTTTACTGCCTCTCTAGTTTGACTTTTCAGTTCCTTTCGTGCAGCTCTACCTGACTCGCAAGCCGAAGAACCGTGTCGAAGAAGTGTTCGCCAGGCTGATCTGTCTTAATCAACTTTCTCCCAGTTGTCGACCTCTATGCCAAAGAAATACATCGTTAATAATATCCATCATTCTTGTTGTGTTTTGGGTGTTCTTTATCCCACTTTGCCCTGTAGTGCCCTTTGGCGATGATTTTTGCTTCTTCATAACTAACCAGGTTGTTATCTTGGGGCATTCCTGCTCCTCTTTAGCCAGTCTGTCAGCATCTTCATTCCCCTTGATCTTGCAGTACAGTGTCTCATCTAAAATTAGTTATTGGCTATTAGTTATTGGTTACTAAACTGACGTCATTGCACTCCGGGCAGACCCATATTCTCCCCCAATAGATATCGAAGAGTATGCATACTGATGGTTCCTGTGGCTTGCTGATTAAACACACCTCTCACTCTGCCTCTCAGGCATCCAGTTCGACTTGAACAACGGGTAACTCCAAACTGCCTAAATCGCTTGATCGATTCAACATCGAATTTAGTGTTACGTCATCCAACAGACAGTCGCGAAGAGACCCAAGAATATCCCCCTTATCCATCTTCCAACAATCGATGCTGTTGATGCAAGCCTGTCCGCTCTCTCATTACCGTAAACACCCACATGCCCAGGACTGTATATCCACGTAAGCCGCTGGAGGTTAGAAACTTCTATAGACGACATCCACTCATACCGAAACCTGCCCTTCTGGATCTTGTGAAGCATCGACGGAGAGTCAGATAACAACATCGACTGAGAATCTAAAGTTGGAGATTCATTTAATGCGTCATTTGTAGGGATTTGAGGCAGGCGGTTTATGGCTAAGTCATTTATAGATGACGGTTGATTTAAGTTGCCATTGAAATGCTCTTATGTGCATTATTATTTTCTATAAGCCAAGAACAGAGTGTGGCATATAGATATCAAATTGAATGCAATGCAGAAATAAAATTAAAGTGGATACAACATATGGAAGGGATGAACAGAAAATTGTTTAAAGAGATAACAACATAGGTAAATCAAAACTTATTGATGAACTCATCCAGAGACTTGTCATTTCATTGAGTACTACGGTAGAGGTAGCTGATGAGAGCAAGTAAGGAAAGAGTAAGACTCCAATATAAATGGAAATGTAATAGTAAGTGATGGACACAGTAAGTGATGGGCAAAATGTATCAACATGTCAAGAAAGGACAAGACAGTGTTGTAGATGAAACATGGTTGACTGTCTATTTGGAAATGACGTCATCATAGCACTCCGGACAGACCCATAGATGCTCAATCTCCCTCAGTAAATGTCAAAGAGTATGCAGTCTGTGCTGGTTCTGTGACTCGCTGGTAAATTACACTCTTCATTCTGCATATCAAGTACATGGCTGTGAAACTGGCACATGCTCTATAACAGAATATTGCAGAGAACAGTAGTTGTGATCTTTGTACCCAGTTTGTGTGTTTATAAAATTTTAACCCTTATCGCTGGGGATTAAATTCGCAGCTTTTTGCAGATCTGTATTTGAAATAAGTGAATATTGAGTCAAAATCAAACTGTCCCTGCTTAGTTCCCTTGATTTCAACTTCAAGAATGCACAGTACCCTCTTGCTGAGCTTAATTTTATATACAACCCAGTACATGTCTCTTTTTTGTTCGAATGTGTCAGGATATGTATTTCTTTTTTAACACTTGGAGAATAGCAAAGTAATTTTAATAACACACATTACATACATGTGTATATGACTATCGTAATAAAGTCAAGATTACATATGTTGGTTTGGCTGTTGTGCGTTCAGAATTACCACTGAAAACATAAGTGTTGTTCCCATTAACTTCCAACATGAACACCATGACAAACAATACGGATAACTATGTTGAAGTTCCTAACAGCAAATGTTGTACGAGTGTTGCTTTAGAACCATCGCTCAGACGTGTTAGGAGTTGTTATCAACCGTGCGCCCAGCATCTGGATGTACCAAACAGAAAGATAGTACAGCGAGCTCACAGGTATGCAATACTTTCATCTCTATAATGTATTCATGTTAAATTATTTGCTTTAAGTTGTCATCTTTTTAAAAAAAACAAATAAATAATATTGCAATAAATAATTTTCTTGGAAAATAAGTAGTAATTGAGCACATTTGATACTTTCAACCAGTGGCGGCTCGAGGTCATTTTTGGTTGTGGGCCAGACACAAATTTCGGAAAATCATGGTTTTAGGGCTAGGTTTATATTTTAATATTTACTATTATTTGTCTATTCCGCAAAGTTATTCCCCTTTACTATAATGATTTGGCGCCGCATGCGCAAATAACAAACGGGACAACGTTGCGCCAGGATAAGTGAGCTGACAATGATCAAGACCCTACTCCACCTTCTCGTGGTGACCCTGGAAATAGACAAAAGATCATGTCTGGCTAAGTGGATAAGGATCGAGAGAGAGCTACTCTGATATAGGTAATAAAGCTAGTGCAGACACGCCTCTTGGGTTCTAAATACTAGTGAATGCACGCATCTTCTGCCAATGTCTAATGAAAAAGTTTGCATAAATGCAAAGCAAGTGTAAGAAGTAACAACGTACGAGTCGCGTGTAAGCGTATACTCTCCTCCTGAATCAATGGTCAACCATACTTGCCAGCTCTCATTGCAAGAAAGCCGGGCACTCTCCCCACGCACTATAGGCAAAATGGTGAAAACCCATAATTCCTGGGGTTCAACAGCAACTAAAACATATACCATATAACTAAGGTAGAAAGGAGATCCCTACAACCTACCATTGACCACAGTCCTTCACCATGAAATAGCAAACAATAAAAACCAAAAAAACTTTGCTTTTCTTCACTGACAGTTAACCACGATTTTTACTAAACCACTTATTATTGAAAGTCCTCTTTTTCTTGCCCTCTTGTTGCACATATACAAAGCTATTTGGCTGATGTGCACCTAGCCGTTTAATTTCAAGCTTTTCTTCTATCTTTAACGAAGGAAACGGATTTCGTAATAAATAATCCACTTATTCATTTTGAATTTCGCGTAAGCCACTACTTCAGAAGTAGATCACAACTTATCAATCGCAAACGAGTGTGCGTTGTAGAAGACTTATGTATATTGAATACGAAACGGACGATTACCGTTAACGAATATAATAATAGTTAGTTACGTATTTCTATTAATGCATATCCTTTTCTACTATTTTATATATAATTTGTGATTCAATCGATAATTATACAAAGTACTATTTAATCAAGAGTCGTAGTTTAACTGTTAATTGGTTGATATCGTAGGAACTTAGCTTCCGATGAATAAAATGACATAAATTGTTTTGGCAATTATTATTAAAGGTAGCGGTCAAAGGTCATAGGTCGCAATGTTACATCGTCAGTAGAGAATTTTAAAACGACCGATAAAACTTAGTGCGCTGATATATACTTCAAGCGTTATAGAGAGAAGCTAAATTTGAGACAGTTATAATAGTTTTTTAAATAATAATATTTATATATTATTATGATTGTTATATTATCATGATATAATATTTATATTTTAGTGTTAAATATTCAACTTTCAAAGCTAATCAGTGTCAAGTTAACAATAATAATTACGAACATAATTTTTAAAAAATAATAAGTACACGTTAATTATTTTTGGTTTGGTATGCCTGTTCTTACTGGCCCCTAATGACCATGGGTGTATACTAATTGGAGGAACAATATGTTGAATTTTAGATTTCAGAATGTGTGTGATATTTTAACGTTACGTATCAACTTTCAAAGCTAATCAGTATCCTGTTGAAAGTAATAATTATAAACAAATAATGTCTGAAATAATAAGTACACGTTACTCAATATTTGGGTGGGGCCTGGCCCCACTGGCCCTTAATGACGAGCCGCCCCTTCGTCATCATCATCATCACCTTTCAACTCCCATCGGAGCACATGTCTTCAACAAACTTCTTCCATCTCTTCCTCTCTCTTGCCATCCCTTCCAATTCTTTCCATGTTTTGCCTATCCTCTTTATATCCGCCTCCAGCTCTCTTCTCCAGGACTGCCTAGGCCTTCCCCTACTCCTCTTTCCCTGCGGGTTCCAAAACAATGCCTGTCTTGCGATGCTTCCGGTCGGTCTTCTCAATGTATGTCCTATCCATCGCCAGCGTCTCTTCCTGAGCTCTCTCTCCACTGGTATCTGCTTTGTTCTCTCCTGAGTTCCTCGTTTGTAATCTTATCATACCATCTCAATCCTCTATCCTACATAAACATCCATTTACGAAGGTCTGCAGTTTTCTGATAGTTTCCTTTGTGGTCTTCCATGTTTCAGAGCCATAGAACAGCACTGACTTCACATTTGACTGGAAAATTCTCAGTTTTGTGTTTGTTTTGATCTCCTTGCCTTCCATATCTTACTCAATGCAATAAAGTTCCCTCTTGCTTTTTGTATTCTTATCTTAACATCTTTGTTTGTTCCTCCTTCTGTGTCTATGTTGCTTTCAAGGTAAGTGTATGATTCTACATCCTGCATTGCTGTTTCCTCCAGCATAATCTGGTTTACATTTGCAGCATTTATTCTCATGACCTTGGTCTTCCCCTGTGTATTTTCAAACCTAGCTGCTGAGACTTATTATTTAGGGTATTCATTTTGTCTTTAATCTGTGCGTGGTTGTGAGACAGCAAAGCCAGATCGTCTGCAAAATCCAGGTCCTCCAGTTGTTCACAAGTGTCCATTGTATTCCCCTCTGTTATCCGTTGTTGATTTCATGATCCAATCTATGGCCAGCAAGAACAGGAATGGTGATAACAAGCATCCCTGCCTCACCCCTGTTCTTATCTCAAAGGATTCCGTCAGTTGGCCCTCGTGTATGACTCTGCATTTCATTCCTTCATACATTTTCTTTATTAGGTTTGCAATCTTGGGTGGAACTCCATGTGTATTAATAGTTTCCACAATGATTCCCTATCCAGACTATCAAACGCCTTTTCATAATCCACAAAACCTATGTATAGTGGTGAGTTCCACTTCAAGCTTTGCTCCACTATAATGCGCAGTGTAGCTATCTGGTCTGTGCAGGATCTATTCTTACGGAACCCTGCTTGTTCTTCTCTCAGTTGTTTATCTATGGCCTATTTAAGTCTATCGAGTATAATCATGTTTAATACTTTGCTTGGCACTGATAGTAGCATTATCCCTCTATAGTTCGTACATTCTTGCATGTCTCCCTTCTTTGACAGTTTTACCAAGTGACCTTCTTTCCACTCTACTGGTATCTCTTCTCTCTCCCATATCTTACCTAGTAATTTGTGTAGTAACTGTTGAGGTATCTGTATCTGCCTTAATGGCCTCTGCGGGAATGTTGTCTGGCCCTGCTGCTTTCCTATCCTTAAAATTTTTTATGGCCTTCATTATTTCTTCTTTACTTGGTCTTTCACAATTAATTTGTAGCTCCTCTTCAGCTGGCTCTATTTCCGGTGGGACCTGCGGTTTTGGCATATTAAGCAGTTCTTCAAAATGTTCTTTCCATCTCTTCATTTGTTCTTTAGTGTTGCTAATTACTTTACCTCTCTTGTGAGCCGCCCCTGCTTTCAACCAATTAATGTATAACAAAAGTATCTCACTTGCTACAGTTGTAATATTATTTATAAGGTGTTAATTATTGGTTATTGGTTACTTAAACTGACGTCATTGCACTTCGGGCAGACCCAGAGGTGCTCAGTCTCCCCAACAGATATCGAAGAGTATGCATACTGATGGTTCCCGTGGCTCGCTGGTTAAACACACCTCTCACTCTGTTTCTCAGGCTTGTTCGACTTGTACAACGGGTAACTCCAAACTGCCTAAATCGCTTGATCGATTCAACATCGATTTTAGTGTCCTCATCCAACAGACAGTAGCGAAGAGACCAAAGAACATCCTCCTTAATCATCTTCAACACATCAACAATAGATGCTGTTGATGCAAGCCTGTCCGCTCTCTCATTACCGTAAACACCCGCATGCCCAGGATAATATATCCACGTAAGCCTCTGGAGATTAGAAAAACTTCTATAGACGACATCCACTCATACCGAAACCTGTCCTTCTGGATCTTGTGAAGCATTGACTGAGAGTCAGATACTACAACGGTTCCATTAAATGGAGTCCCAGAGAGCCAATGGAGGGCAGCAGTAACGGCCTCAACCTCCATCCTCATACTAGAAGTAGTTGTCCTGTACGCTCCACTTCGCTCTGCAACAACCCTACCATGCGCACAAGCCAAGAAACCTCAGCCGGACTTCTCACCACGATGAACCGACCCATCGGTATATACAACATCATCATGATCACGTTAGAGTATGCATCATATCACGTTAAAATCATCAATATGTAACAATCAGGGAATCAAGGCATAGTGAGAAGATGTATCATGTCATGTTAGAAACATCAATATTTAACAATCAGGGAATCAAGGCGTAGTGAGAAGATGTATCATGTCACGTTAGAAACATCAATATTTAACAATCAGGGAATCAAGGAGTAATGAGAAGATGTATCATGTCACGTTAGAAACATCAATATTTAACAATCAGGGAATCAAGGCGTAGTGAGAAGATGTATCATGTCACGTTAGAAACATCAATATTTAACAATCAGGGAATCAAGGCATAGGGAGAAGATGTATCATGTCACGTTAGAAACATCAATATTTAACAATCAGGGAATCAAGGCCTAGTGAGAAGATGTATCATGTCACGTTAGAAACATCAATATTTAACAATCAGGGAATCAAGGCGTAATGAGAAGATGTAGCATGTCACGTCAGAAACATCAATATTTAACAATCAGGGAATCAAGGCGTAATGAGAAGATGTATCATGTCACGTTAGAAACAACAATATTTAACAATCAGGGAATCAAGGCGTAGTGAGAAGATGCATCATATCACGTTAAAATCATCAATATATAAAAATCAGGGAATCAAGGCCAAGTGAGATGATGTATCATGTCACGTTAGAAACAACGATATTTAACAATCAAGGAATCAAGGCGTAGTGAGAAGATGTATCATGTCACGTTAGAAACATCAATATTTAATAATCAGGGAAATAAGACGTAGTGAGAAGACGTATCATGTCACGTTAGAAACATCAATATTTAACAATCAGGGAATCAAGGCGTTTTGAGAAGATGTATCATGTCACGTTAGAAACATCAATATTTAACAATCAGGGAATCAAGGCGTAATGAGAAGATGTATCATGTCACGTTAGAAACATCAATATTTAACAATCAGGGAATCAAGGCCAAGTGAGATGATGTATCATGTCACGTTAGAAACAACGATATTTAACAATCAAGGAATCAAGGCGTAATGAGAAGATGTATCATGTCACGTTAGAAACATCAATATTTAATAATCAGGGAATTAAGACGTAGTGAGAAGACGTATCATGTCACGTTAGAAACATCAATATTTAACAATCAGGGAATCAAGGCGTTTTGAGAAGATGTATCATGTCACGTTAGAAACATCAATATTTAACAATCAGGAATCAAGGTAATGAGAAGATGTATCATGTCACGTTAGAAACATCAATATTTAACAATCAGGGAATCAAGGCATAGGGAGAAGATGTATCGTCACGTTAGAAACATCAATATTTAACAATCAGGAATCAAGGCTCAGTGAGAAGATGTATCATGTCACGTTAGAAACATCAATATTTAACAATCAGGGAATCAAGGCGTAGTGAGAAGACGTATCATGTCACGTTAGAAACATCAATATTTAACAATCAAGGAATCAAGGCGTAATGAGAAGATGTATCATGTCACATTAGAAACAACAATATTTAACAATCAGGGAATCAAGGCGTAGTTAGAAGATGCATCATATCACGTTAAAATCATCAATATATAAAAATCAGGGAATCAAGGCCAAGTGAGATGATGTATCATGTCACGTTAGAAACAACGATATTTAACAATCAAGGAATCAAGGCGTAGTGAGAAGATGTATCATGTCACGTTAGAAACATCAATATTTAATAATCAGGGAAATAAGACGTAGTGAGAAGACGTATCATGTCACGTTAGAAACATCAATATTTAACAATCAGGGAATCAAGGCGTTTTGAGAAGATGTATCATGTCACGTTAGAAACATCAATATTTAACAATCAGGGAATCAAGGCGTAATGAGAAGATGTATCATGTCACGTTAGAAACATCAATATTTAACAATCAGGGAATCAAGGCGTAGTGAGAAGATGTATCATGTCACGTTAGAAACATCAATATTTAACAATCAGGGAATCAAGGAGTAATGAGAAGATGTATCATGTCACGTTAGAAACATCAATATTTAACAATCAGGGAATCAAGGCGTAGTGAGAAGATGTATAATGTCACGTTAGAAACATCAATATTTAACAATCAGGGAATCAAGGCCTAGTGAGAAGATGTATCATGTCACGTTAGAAACATCAATATTTAACAATCAGGAATATCAAGTGTAATTAGTAGACAGATGATTTAACATCGTCACTGTTCAGTAAACATCAATATTTAACAATCAGGGAATCAAGGCGTAATGAGAAGATGTATCATGTCACGTTAGAAATCAAATATATTTAAAATCAGGGAATCAAGGCGTAGTGAGAGATGCATCATTCACGTTAAAACATAATATTTAAAATCAGGAATCAAGCTAGTGGAGATGTGATCATGTCACGTTAGAAACATCATATTTAATAATCAGGAATCAAGCGTAGTGAGAAGATGTATCATGTCACGTTAGAAACATCAATATTTAATAATCAGGGAATTAAGACGTAGTGAGAAGACGTATCATGTCACGTTAGAAACATCAATATTTAACAATCAGGGAATCAAGGCGTAATGAGAAGATGTATCATGTCACGTTAGAAACATTAATATTTAACAATCAGGAATCAAGGCAATGAGAAGATGTATCATGTCACGTTAGAAACATCAATATTTAACAATCAGGGAATCAAGGCCAAGTGAGATGATGTATCATGTCACGTTAGAAACATTAATATTTAACAATCAGGAATCAAGGCGAATGAGAAGATGTATCATGTCACGTTAGAAACATCAATATTTAACAATCAGGAATCAAGGCTAGTGAGAATGATGTATCATGTCACGTTAGAAACATCAATATTTAAAATCAGGAATAAGCGTAGGAGAAGATGTATCATGTCACGTTAGAAACATCAATATTTAATAATCAGGAATCAAGAGTAGTGAGAAGATCGTATCATGTCACGTTAGAAACATCAATATTTAACAATCAGGGAATCAAGGCGTAATGAGAAGATGTATCATGTCACGTTAGAAACATCAATATTTAACAATCAGGAATCAAGGACTAGGAGAAGATGTAATCAGTGTCACTTAGAAACAAAAATATTTAACAATTCAGGAATCAAGGCGTAGTGAGAAGATGTATCATGTCACGTTAGAAACATCAATATTTAAAATCAGGGAATAAGACGTAGTGAGAAGACGTATCATGTCACGTTAGAAACAACGATATTTAACAATCAGGGAATCAAGGCGTAGTGAGAAGATGAATCATGTCACGTTAGAAACATCAATATTTAATCAGGAATCAAGACGTAGTGAGAAGATGTATCATGTCACGTTAGAAACATCAATATTTAACAATCAGGGAATCAAGGCGTAGTGAGAAGATGATCAATTTACGTTAAAACATCAATATTTAACAATCAGGAATCAAGGCTAATGAGAAGATGTATCATGTCACGTTAGAAACATCAATATTTAACAATCAGGGAATCAAGGCGTAATGAGAAGATGTATCATGTCACGTTAGAAACATCAATATTTAACAATCAGGGAATCAAGGCGTAGTGAGAAGATGTATCATGTCACGTTAGAAACATCAATATTTAACAATCAGGGAATCAAGGCGTAATGAGAAGATGTATCATGTCACGTTAGAAACATCAATATTTAAAATCAGGAATCAAGGCCAAGTGAGAAGATGTATCATGTCACGTTAGAAACAACAATATTTAACAATCAGGGAATCAAGGCGTAGTGAGAAGAAGTATCATGTCACGTTAGAAACATCAATATTAAAATCAGGAATCAAGCAGTGAGATGAGTATCATGTCACGTTAGAAACAAGATATTTAACAATCAGAATCAAGGCGTAGTGAGAAGATGTATCATGTCACGTTAGAAACATCAATATTTAAAATCAGGAATTAAGACGTAGTGAGAAGACGTATCATGTCACGTTAGAAACATCAATATTTAATAATCAGGGAATAGTGAAGAGTCAGTAGTTAGAAACATATATTAACATCAGGTTAGGGAGAACGATCATGTCACGTAGAAACATAATATTTAAAATCAGAATCAAGGCTAATGGAGATGATGTATCATGTCACGTTAGAAACATCAATATTTAACAATCAAGAATCAAGGCTATGAGAAGATGTATCATGTCACGTTAGAAACATCAATATTTAACAATCAGGAATCAAGACGTAGTGAGAAGATGTATCATGTCACGTTAGAAACATCAATATTTAACAATCAGGGAATCAAGGCGTATTGAGAAGATGTATCATGTCACGTTAGAAACATCAATATTTAAATCAAATCAAGGAATGAATGTAAGTGAGAAGAGTATTACATAGTCACGTTAGAAAACATCAAATAATTTAACAATCAGGAATCAAGGCTAAGTGAGAAGATGTATCATGTCACGTTAGAAACATCAATATTTAACAATCAGGGAATCAAGGCGTAATGAGAAGATGTATCATGTCACGTTAGAAACATCAATATTTAACAATCAGGGAATCAAGGCATAGTGAGAAGATGTATCATGTTCACGTTAGAAAAACGATATTTAACAATCAAGGAATCAAGTGGCGTAGTGAGAAGATGTATCATGTCACGTTAGAAACATCAATATTTAATAATCAGGAATCAAGAGAGTGAGAAGACGTATCATGTCACGTTAGAAACATCAATATTTAACAATCAGGGAATCAAGGCGTAATGAGAAGATGTATCATGTCACGTTAGAAACATCAATATTTAACAATCAGGAATCAAGGCTAGGAGAAGATGTATCATGTCACGTTAGAAACATCAATATTTAACAATCAGGGAATCAAGGCGTAGTGAGAAGATGTATCATTCACGTTAAAACATCAATATATTAAAATCAGGAATCAAGGCATAGTGAGATGATGTATCATGTCACGTTAGAAACAACGATATTTAACAATCAAGGAATCAAGGCGTAGTGAGAAGATGTATCATGTCACGTTAGAAACATCAATATTTAATAATCAGGAATCAAGACGTAGTGAGAAGAGTATCATGTCACGTTAGAAACATCAATATTTAACAATCAGGGAATCAAGGCGTTGTGAGAAGATGTATCATGTCACGTTAGAAACATTAATATTTAACAATCAGGAATCAAGGCAAGTGAGATGATGTATCATGTCACGTTAGAAACAACGATATTTAACAATCAGGAATCAAGGCAGTGAGAAGATGTATCATGTCACGTTAGAAACATCAATATTTAAAATCAGGAATCAAGACGAGTGAGAAGACGTATCATGTCACGTTAGAAACATCAATATTTAACAATCAGGGAATCAAGGCGTAATGAGAAGATGTATCATGTCACGTTAGAAACATCAATATTTAATAATCAGGAATCAAGGCTAGTGAGAAGATGTATCATGTCACGTTAGAAACATCAATATTTAACAATCAGGGGAAACAAGGCGTATGAGAAGATGTATCATGTCACGTTAAAACATCAATATTTAAAATCAGGAATCAAGGCCAAGTGAGATGATGTATCATGTCACGTTAGAAATCAAGTATTTAACAATCAGGAATCAAGGCGTAGTGAGAAGATGTATCATGTCACGTTAGAAACATCAATATTTAACAATCAGGAATAAGACGTAGTGAGAAGACGTATCATGTCACGTTAGAAACATCAATATTTAACAATCAGGGAATCAAGGCGTTTTGAGAAGATGTATCATGTCACGTTAGAAACATCAATATTTAACAATCAGGAATCAAGGCTAAGAGAGATGTATCATGTCACGTTAGAAACAACATATTTAACAATCAGGAATCAAGGCGTAGTGAGAAGATGTATCATGTCACGTTAGAAACATCAATATTTAAAATAATCAAAGGGAAAAGATCGTCAGTTGAAAAAATATTTAACAATCAGATCAAGGCGTAGAAAGGCATCAAGTTTATTTAACAATCAGGGAATCATATGGCGTTTTCGAGAAGATGTATCATGTCACGTTAGAAACATCAATATTTAACAATCAGGGAATCAAGGCGTAATGAGAAGATGTATCATGTCACGTTAGAAACATCAATATTTAACAATCAGGGAATCAAGGCTAGTGAGAAGATGTATCTGTCACGTTAGAAACATCAATATTTAACAATCAGGGAATCAAGGCTTAGTGAGAAGATGTATCATGTCACGTTAGAAACATCAATATTTAACAATCAGGGAATCAAGGCGTAGTGAGAAGACGTATCATGTCACGTTAGAAACATCAATATTTAATCAATCAAGGTATGAAGTGAAGTGAGAAGATCGTATTTCAATCGGAATCAAGTTAGAGTGTATACAAAAATATTTAACAATCAGGGAATCAAGGCGTAGTGAGAAGATGCATCATATCACGTTAAAATCATCAATATTAAAAATCAGGGAATCAAGGCTAAGGAGATGATGTATCATGTCACGTTAGAAACAAATATTTAACAATCAGGAATCAAGGCGTAGTGAGAAGATGTATCATGTCACGTTAGAAACATCAATATTTAAAAATCAGGGAATCAAGGCGTAGTGAGAAGATGTATCATGTCACGTTAGAAACATCAATATTTAACAATCAGGGAATCAAGGCGTTTTGAGAAGATGTATCATGTCACGTTAGAAACATCAATATTTAACAATCAGGGAATCAAGGCGTAATGAGAAGATGTATCATGTCACGTTAGAAACATCAATATTTAACAATCAGGGAATCAAGGCGTAGTGAGAAGATGTATCATGTCACGTTAGAAACATCAATATTTAACAATCAGGGAATCAAGGAGTAATGAGAAGATGTATCATGTCACGTTAGAAACATCAATATTTAATCAATCAGGAATAAGTGACAGTGAGAAAATGTATCAGTCAGCTAGTTCAGGAAAACATCAATATTTAAAATCAGGAATCAAGGCATAGGAGAAGATGTATCATGTCACGTTAGAAACATCAATATTTAACAATCAGGAATCAAGGTAGTGAGAAGATGTATCATGTCACGTTAGAAACATCAATATTTAACAATCAGGGAATCAAGGCGTAATGAGAAGATGTATCATGTCACGTTAGAAACATCAATATTTAACAATCAGGAATCAAGGCTATGAGAAGATGTATCATGTCACGTTAGAAACATCAATATTTAACAATCAGGGAATCAAGGCTAGTGAGAAGATGTATCATTCACGTTAAAACATCAATATTTAACAATCAGGAATCAAGGCTAAGTGAGAGATGTATCATGTCACGTTAGAAACAACATATTTAACAATCAGGAATCAAGGCGTAGTGAGAAGATGTATCATGTCACGTTAGAAACATCAATATTTAAAAATCAGGGAATCAAGAGTAGAGAAGACGTATCATGTCACGTTAGAAACATCAATATTTAACAATCAGGGAATCAAGGCGTTGTGAGAAGATGTATCATGTCACGTTAGAAACATCAATATTTAACAATCAGGGAATCAAGGCGTAGTGAGAAGATGTATCATGTCACGTTAGAAACATCAATATTTAACAATCAGGAATCAAGGCAAGAGAGATGTATCATGTCACGTTAGAAACAACGATATTTAACAATCAACAGCATGAATACAGTCAGTTAGAAAAATATCAATCAGGATAGTTGAAAGATCATATGTATTAGAAATCAAGAAAATCGCAAGGCTGTGAGAAGATGTATCATGTACGTTAGAAACATCAATATTTAACAATCAGGGAATCAAGGCGTATTGAGAAGATGTATCATGTCACGTTAGAAACATCAATATTTAACAATCAGGGAATCAAGGCGTAATGAGAAGATGTATCATGTCACGTTAGAAACATCAATATTTAACAATCAGGGAATCAAGGCTAGGGGAAGATGTATCATGTCACGTTAGAAACATCAATATTTAACAATCAGGGAATCAAGGTCAGTGAGAAGATGTATCATGTCACGTTAGAAACATCAATATTTAACAATCAGGGAATCAAGGCGTAATGAGAAGATGTATCATGTCACGTTAGAAACATCAATATTTAACAATCAAGGAATCAAGGCGTAATGAGAAGATGTATCATGTCACGTTAGAAACAACAATATTTAACAATCAGGGAATCAAGCGTAGGAGAAGATGATCATATCACGTTAAAATCATCAATATATAAAATCAGGAATCAAGGCCATAGAGATCGCATGAAACTATTCATCGTCACGTTGAAGAGATAACTAAACAGATATTTAACAATCAAGGAATCAAGGCTGTGAGAAGATGTATCATGTCACGTTAGAAACATCAATATTTAAAAATCAGGGAATCAAGGCGTAGTGAGAAGATGTATCATGTCACGTTAGAAACATCAATATTTAACAATCAGGGAATCAAGCGTATTTGAGAAGATGTATCATGTCACGTTAGAAACATCAATATTTAACAATCAGGGAATCAAGGCGTAATGAGAAGATGTATCATGTCACGTTAGAAACATCAATATTTAACAATCAGGGAATCAAGGCGTATTGAGAAGATGTATCATGTCACGTTAGAAACATCAATATTTAACAATCAGGGAATCAAGGCGTAGTGAGAAGATGTATCATGTCACGTTAGAAACATCAATATTTAACAATCAGGAATCAAGGCTAGTGAGAAGATGTATCATGTCACGTTAGAAACATCAATATTTAACAATCAGGGAATCAAGGCGTATTGAGAAGATGTATCATGTCACGTTAGAAACATCAATATTTAACAATCAGGGAATCAAGGCGTAATGAGAAGATGTATCATGTCACGTTAGAAACATCAATATTTAACAATCAGGGAATCAAGGCGTAGTGAGAAGATGAATCATGTCACGTTAAAACATCAATATATAACAATCAGGAATCAAGGCAGTGAGAAGATGTATCATGTCACGTTAGAAACACAGATATTTAACAATCAGGAATCAAGGCGTAGTGAGAAGATGTATCATGTCACGTTAGAAACATCAATATTTAATAATCAGGAATCAAGCGTAGTGAGAAGATCGTATCATGTCACGTTAGAAACATCAATATTTAACAATCAGGGAATCAAGGCGTATTGAGAAGATGTATCATGTCACGTTAGAAACATTAATATTTAACAATCAGGGAATCAAGGCGTAATGAGAAGATGTATCATGTCACGTTAGAAACATCAATATTTAACAATCAGGAATCAAGGCTAATGAGATGATGTATCATGTCACGTTAGAACACATATTTAACAATCAGGAATCAAGGCGTAGTGAGAAGATGTATCATGTCACGTTAGAAACATCAATATTTAATCAATCAGGAATAAGCGTAGTGAGAAGACGTATCATGTCACGTTAGAAACATCAATATTTAACAATCAGGAATCAAGCGTATGAGAAGACGTATCATGTCACGTTAGAAACATCAATATTTAACAATCAAGGAATCAAGGCGTTTTGAGAAGATGTATCATGTCACGTTAGAAACATCAATATTTAACAATCAGGAATCAAGGTATTGAAAGATGTATCATGTCACGTTAGAAACATCAATATTTAAAATCAGGAATCAAGGCGTAGTGAGAAGACGTATCATGTCACGTTAGAAACATCAATATTTAACAATCAGGGAATCAAGGCGTATTGAGAAGATGTATCATGTCACGTTAGAAACAACGTATTTACAATGAATAGGAGTAATGAGAGATATCTGTCACTTAAAACAACGATATTCTTCAGAATCAGTTAGTGGAAGTGTATCAGTCGTTGAACATCATATTTAACTGGAATTAAGCGTATGGAAGACGTATTCATGTCACGTTAGAAACATCATATTTAAATCAGATCAAGGCTTTAGAAGACATCATCACTTGAAACATCAATATTTACAATCGAATCAAGCTAATGAGAAGATGTATCATGTCACGTTAGAAACATCAATATTTAAACAATCAGGAATCAAGGTAATGAGAAGATGTATCATGTCACGTTAGAAACATCAATATTTAACATATCAGGAATCAAGGTAGTGGAAGAGTATCATGTCACGTTCAAACATCAATATTTAACAATCAGGAATCAAGTATTGAGAAATGATCATGTCACATTAGAAACATCATATTTAACAATCAGAATCAAGGCTAATGAGAAGATGTATCATGTCACTTAGAAAACGATAATGAGAAATGGAGAGTATGTATTCTGATAAAATAAATAATAATATATTCCTCTCGTACCGTTATACGTTATTTAGGCCTGAAGTAATTTCTCCATACCGCTCTATCCTGGGCAACTCTGCTCAATCTCCTCCATGGAACTGAGACCGATATTTCCTGCCCTCTCAGCAAAGTTCGTTTCAGGGTCTCTTTAGGTCGACCTCTTTCTTGAACCCTTTGCATCCCACTTCAATGCCTGCTTTGATATTCGTTGATCATTTCTCCTCAAGGTGTGCCCAACATATCTCCATCTTCCCTTTTTTATAACAGTTGTCACTAGTGGTTGACCAGACATGTTTCTGATTTCCTCACTTCTTCTGAATTCGTTCCATTTTATATTCATTATTTTTCGCAGACATCTATTTTCAAATGCATTCAACTTGCTTTCTATATCTTAAGTCATTTTCCAACTCTCGCTAGCATATGTTAGGACTGATACAACATTTGAATTGAAAATTCGTAATTTAGTTTTAATACTATATAACTTGCAGTTCCATATTTTATTTAGACTTTTAAAAGCTGATGTTGCTTTGCCAATTCGTATCATAATTTCTTTTTAACATTTCCTGTGCAATCAAAATAGCTACCTAAATATGTGAATTCTTAAGTATAGGTATTAAAATAATAGGAAAGGAAGCAAGAGCTTTCTTTATACAAACACACATATTCTAAGGTGTCTTCATCAGGTGTAGGTAGAGTGGAATGACACACAATACATATCCTTTTATGTTTCTAAGCGAAAGAGTTCTAACATTAAGGTTGCCATATTTTAATCTTCCAAAATGAGTACACGTTTGAAAAGTTATCACATTTTGATCTCCAAAATGAGGACACGTTTGAAAAGTTGTCACATTTTGATCTCCGAAATGAGGACACGTTTCCTAAAATTTCCGCATAAATGAGGACGTATGGCAACCTTAATATATATATATATCCTCTTCGTGTCTCGTTTTACACGTAAGACTTCTACATTAAAAAAATAGTAGTGGATTGGTCATTTATGTCGTATGCCATTAGGGGCATTGTTTAGAACAGCTCTCCGATGGACAGCGGATGGCAACTGGGCGTCTAGAGGAAACATGGAGAAGAGTTGTGGAAATAGAGTTGAAAGATTGTGGCTTGACATGGAGAACACTTGATAGAAAGCGACAGGTCGGCAACAATAAAAATCGTTAGTAATTTAATAATATTTGGTAAATAATGTACACTTCTTGTCGTCTATGACCTTATCGCTTGTTGCCATAGTGTGCCGTAAGCAGAAAACGTTTAATTGGGCCAATATTATTCAACAACACTATAAATGCCAATCAGTACCGTACTGACATTCTGGAACCTTTCTTGAAACAACTGAATGAGCAAGAAACTTCACACACAGTTACAGCATCACTGCATTTTTGGGAGACATTTTCGCAAATCGCATAATATCAAGCGTAATTTGATCTGCTCGTTCTCCAGATTGGCCTGATCGTTCTCCATTTGATTATTATCATACCCCATAGGTTTCCTTGCAAACAAATGTTTACACAAATAATGTACACACAATTGAGTAACTGAAAGAATGAATCAGAATTAATATTCATGAAATATCAACAGGCGAGTTGCAGAAGGTATTTGAAGAAACGTGTACAGACATGTCTTGAAGTCCGTGGTGGATATCTCCAACATCTGTTATAATGAATAATTCATTGGTCCTTTCCAGTTTACCAAAATCAACATTAGATCATAGCAGAAACTATTGTAACTAATTTCACTACTTCGTTTTTGCACATTTTTTGATGACGTCATGTACTTCGGTTATCAAGTTGTTCTACATATAAAGTGTAGTGTGACTTTAAAAACACCCTATATGAAAGAGAGAAAAACGTACGAATGTGCATTATTGTTGTATTTGCTCTTATGAATCTAAGTAGTTTTCCGAAAATTGTAGATTCTGTTTCTAGCGCCAAATTAGAAAACCAAATTTTAAGCAGTTAAATGTGGTTACCACACGATGTCGCTGACAGAGTGTTAATTATGTTTTGGATTGTAAAATTGCGGACAAATCTACGAATTTCCAAAATTGTTTACGGACGCTCAGATGTAATCGTGAAATGAGGACGTCCGCAAAAATGAGGACGTATGGATACCCTTTCTAACATTATGTTTATATTTTTACAAGTTCAACATGCCATACCCAGAATCTGGAGTAGTCGAAATCTGCAATACACAATTTCAAACTCACCTATTAGAACTAGGTGTTGCATACGCAATTAGTAGCAACCTAAAACTTAATTTAAAAAACCACAATAGCTCGAGGCACTGAGGTAAAGTTCAATCGTGATAATGAATTATATTCGAGATTACGATGAGTTAAAACGTGTTATTCCTTTCCTGCTCTAAGCGAGTTTCAACTGTTTCGTTAATTACAATAAAAAATTAAAATTTTAAGTGCCTTCAACCTTATTGTAATAACAAAAGTATATCAGTAAGCAATATTCATAACTACACAGTATGTAAATATAGTTCGGGAATAGCGTGGAATGATTTCAGGTTCACATTGTCAAAGATCAAGGACTAAGTCATCAGCCATGGTCTAACTATTTCATTATTTCTTTGTAAAGATTTATCTTCTGGTGAATGTTAGGGAAATACTAAATATAATATCTTTTGAGCCTAGTGGTATACAGTATTATTTGTTATAATGCAACCAGCATTCTCCATTTGTTGCTGTTGTATCCTAGTTAAAGCATCGTTGCAATTAGATCAATAGTTCATCGCTGCATATTTGCATGAAAATTGTATAGCGAATACAAATTACATGCCTCTCAGGTTACTTAGAACTTCCCCTGTGTCACGCGCTAAATTCTTAAACTGATCCGATTAAACAGCCAGACCTAAATAGTTCAGGACATAGTCTAGTTTTGGAGTTTCTAAAAGTTTAGAAAACAGAAATCGCGCGAACCATACGATAACGAAAGTTAGTGAGGTATTTTTAAACAGTATAGTGCAGACTTGAATTAGTCCTTATTCTGGGCAAAACAAGAACTTGGCAACCTTGTTCGATAGATGTGTAGAAGAAAAAGACTTCAATCCTAACATTTAATGACATGGTTTAAGAAAAAATGAGAATAGAGTAGTTTCGTCCACATAATATACTATATAAATGTACATTTAGAAAATTTTCAAAACTGCCAATTTGTTCATAGAATGGGAGAACACCCAAAATAATGACAAATACGTTATTTCACTTTTAAAGTTTAAAATTGAGAGCAGTTAAATAATCTGATATTCGATTCTTCGACAACGTGAAAACACTCATAAATTTGTACATCAAGTTTTTTTTCGGCACAAAAATTGACGTTGTGAATACTTTAAAATTTATAAAATGCTATAACAAAATTGTACAATAGTGAACAAAGATGGGACAAGTATTCCGACCTCATAAAAAATTGACAGTGATAGCGCTCGGAACTTGAGAAACGTTTTTACATCTGAAAATATATTACGTGCAATTAATTTATTGACTAATTTTCGTATTATTCTAAAACTTGTCTTTCTTATTTTTCTTATAAGTGTTCTTTTTTGTGAGACTTTATTATTTTATCAACAGCCTTGCAGCGTTACCAGTTCTGTCGGACATATCAACGTTTCCAGTAAAGCAAGACACGAGTAAGGACGCACTTGGTCAAGTTTTAAAAGTGAGGTTTTTTGAAGATGCAAAAGAAAACGACATCTTTGTTACCGAGTCCAAGGAAAAAATGTTCGTGCCCAAACTGCTAAATGTTGACGATGATGCGGCCAAGATAAATTCTAAATCTAGACTTTCTAGCTTTCGAGACCTATTTCGTGCAAGTTCTAAGAAAATCAATAAAACTTTCACGGCAAGGTCCGAACGAACTGGTATCGATGAGGTGAAAGATGGAGACAGTGTCTTCACATCGAGATTGTTAGGGACAAGTGTGTCACTAGATAAACTTGTCAACTCAACCAGTCAGTGCCGTGAAAGTACTACTGAAAATTTAATGGACTGTGAGCACAATTCTGTGGACGATCGCTCTGTGTGGGCAAAATTTGACTTGGAAGACATTTCTTATTGTTTCCGACGCTCGCAGAGTACAAAGTCTCGCATGAAACCTGTAGAGGAGGAGGATGTTGAGCTCAGTGGTGTTGCTCACAGCGCCACTGAGGAAAGTTTTCTGTATCAGAATTCATTTATATTACGACAGTTGCATCTTCGTGCTGCAAGTTCCTGGTTCTTTAATCTGCGATACAATGTAGCTTGTAGTGATCAAGTCTACGAAAAAGATCACGTGTATGCACATGTCCACCAAAGTCGCATAGACAATTATAGACATAATATATGTGATGACAAGCAGGAAAGATTTGACGTCCTCCAAGAAAACCATAGACGTCGTCATAGCAGTTTTAGGAAGAATATTACCGAAAAGCTGACTAGTTTTCATGGCCATGGACGACACGAACGTTCATCGAACAGATCCACCACTACAGACATGGGATCTCGCCGGAGACTAATTGGGTATTTCTTACGTTGTTCATGATGCTAATGATGATGCTAATGATGAAGCTAATGGTTACGCCAGTTTTCTTTCTTTCTCTGCAATAAGGACTGTGATCATGCTAGATTTTCAGACCTGTAGTCAGAGCAAGGTGGTGTCTGTGGCTGAGGGGATAGTGACTCGGTCTATTAACCCCGACGTTCTGAGTTCGAATCACGCTGCGGACAGTTTGGTTGCAAATTGTTTCGCATGGATTTTTACAAAAGAACGATGGCACCACCCGTTCAGAAAGCAATGGCAAACTACTGAACGTAATAATGCCTAGAAAAATAAAAAACAGCGTTAAAAAGCTATGGTTTATTCGCAAAGTCCTGTAATAGATATGCAATTAACTTTTTAACTTAGTCAGAGCAAAGGCCGTCGATACTTTAGGTCTAAAAGGTTGTCTTATAACTTCTATCGCAGCACTTCCCCCTCTTGTGAGACACATCGTAGAAAAAAGTGAGATGGAAAACTATGAAATAGTCTTCCGGTTTCATTTAGTTCTTCCTTCCTTTCGTTCGCTTGAAATATTGTCTATATATTCAATGTTGTCTCTTGTATGAATTTCACTGTCTTTTGTAGCTCACACAGAGGTCCGTGTAGTTTTTGTAGAGTGTTGTTTCGTTAGACCAGTGAGGTTTCATATAGTCATTCGCTCTGTCCTTCCTTCCTTTCGTTCGTTTGAAGTATTGTCCATATATTCAATGTTGTCTCTTGTAGCTCATACAGAGGTCCGTGTATTTTTCTGTCTAGTGTTGTTTTACTGGGCAGGTGAGTTTTCCTCAGTATATCATATTCAGTATATCAGTGCAGATGGAAGATGTAATATAAAGATTAAGAGTAGAATAGCTCAAGCGAAAGCAGTTTTCATGAAAATGAAAAACACACTATGTGTGAATTCACTACATATGACAATGCGGAAACGAGTACTCCAGTGCTATATTGAACCAATACGGCAGCGAATCATGGTCAATGAAAAAGCAATCTATAAGATCATTGGAAGGAGCAGAGATGTGGTTTTACAGAAGAATGCTGAAAATTCTATGGACATCGAAAAATACAAATGATGAGGTTTTAAAACATTCCTGCACACAAAAAAACCTTATCAAAAGAATAAGAATCAGACAATCAAATTGGGCATATAATGTGAAGAGGAGGTTTAGAACATTTTTTGACAATAGGTAAAATTCAGAGGAGAGGGAGAAGATATTGGACGGTCTGACATGGTGGTTCGACAAAAGATCGATGTCAGAACTGATTAACTGCACCAAGGAGAGAGTTGTGGAGAAACTACGCTGCTAGGCATGGTACTTGATTGGAATCATATTCGTGGCAGTATTGAAATATGTGCTCTGCAGTCTGGTGTGCCTGTCCATGAGTACACATGACTGAATTGCCAATATTGAATCCAATGCCGTACGATATATTTTCTCAGTTTCAGTTTCAGTTTGGAATATCTTCATTGCACTCCGGACATGTCCATAGGTGCTCCGATCTTCTTCGCAATATCTCCATCAGCATCCAGCGACTGACCGTACCAGTTCTATTTTGATTGATGAGCCTACTCATATACCTGTTGTACCGTTCTTTTCTTGCCACACCAATCTTCAAACCCAGTTCTCGCAATCTAGTAGTTGACGTGGATTGGTTTAGATGAAGGTCTTCTCTGCGGCCACGCTCTATGAGGGCGTTCACGATGTCAGCTCTGTCCATTGGCTGGCCGTCTGATATAGCGGCAGAGCCAGCCAGCCTGTCTGCTATCTCATTGCCAACAACACCCATGTGCCCTGGAACAAAGACAAGTGTAATTCTGCAAATTGTTTCTCAGTATGATGCAAGTCTTCAAAATGCGGCCCCATAAATGTTTTTTTTCTCTTTAAAATAACGTTCGATTGTGATTTTTTTTTTTTTAAAGCTGCACAAATTGTACAAATTCAATTTTTTTGTGGAAAATATAAACTACTTGAAAATAATGATATCAACTACAACAATCTACTACAGTTTTATCCTATAAGTTTATCTTTAGCAAATTCGTTAATTAGCCACTGTAGATTAAATAGAAATTAATGACAGCTTTCTAAGTTTTGTTTGACTTATTGAACTTCTTAAGTAGTGTTTTATTCATTTTAATTTGTAAAAACATCTTTCCACACTAGCTCCAGAGACAGGGAGTGTTAATAAAATAAAATCGCACCTGAGATGTAACCCGTCCATGCAAATGCTACTTTTAAATTCGAGTCCCTATTGTCATAACATAATCATTTTCAATGATAATAAGTAACTACAATTGCTGTAAGAAACAATAATTCTCTTACCTGATCTATTTTTTAAACACCAAAACTGAATTAGTATAAATGCAAAAATAGTATACTGATACATATACATTTTATATCTAATTTACTGATTTAAACACAGCACTGCCACTTGCCACTTCTCCAGACAAACTAACATTAAAATCAAATATTGTGAATATTTGTTAGCTCAAAGTAGAGCTATCAACAAGTAATGCGTGCAATTGCCTTTTGTGATAATTGCCACCTCCGCTGTTAGGAGCGGCCGCGTGGTATATTACAAACAAACATAATAGTTTCGCACTGTCAGATCACAAGTATTTGACGAGCGCTCCTCAACGGTGCACCTGCACCAGAAACCGAAATCAAATGGTACCGAAAGCGCGTAGGCAGAGGCATGCGATAAATCATAAATCGTATACATCAATATTGGAATAACATAGACCAATATTGAAAAGCGTTGCGTAATGATTTTAAATTATTGAATGGTTCAAATTGTATTTTGATTTCGCTGCTTATTCCACCATTTTACAGTGCCGCCTGATAAGGTCGCCTCTGTATCTATCAGCTGTCTCAATGCCTGATATTCCACGGTGAGACGTTATCCACTGCAAGACTACCTTGCCCTGTTTGGACAGTAGGGTCTGTAGACCTGGCAATTTTCTGGACTGGAGTGTTTGGAGTTATGATTTTGCATCTGTCAAAAATACAGCAGGATGTAAATCAAGATTGGTGTTCAACAGTTTCTCAGTTGCTATCTTGATTCGCCCGAGTGCTTACCGGGGTCCAAATTTGGGGTGTAAAGAATAGAACCACTGCTACCTGCCACGCATGTCGTAAGAGGCGACTAAGGAGGTTGGCTGAAATCGGATGCATGTGTTCTAAACGTGTAGAAGTCTATGCGTTTAGGGGCCTACCAAACCAATATGCAACGTATACACGTTCTTGGCAAAGATCAAGCATATCACAAAGAGTGATTTAAATTGGTCGTTAAGAACGAACGCAAAGAAGAAGAAGCTATCTTGATTGCATAATTTCTTTTTCATGTGCTTCTTTCACTTTGAAGAGAGCTTACAGGAGCTAATGATTTTGACTTTTCAGTTATAGACAGTCAATAACCTAGACTATCTATTCTGTTACCAGCTCTAGACAGAAAATCAGTTCTCTCATGTGAGTTCACAGTGCAAGGTTTATCCACTGACGGGCAGCAACTGAAGATTAATTTTTATATAATTAAGTTACATTCTAATTTAATGTAAATTTAATTATAAAAGTTGTTACTAGTGCTTGATCAGACATGTCTCTTATTTCATCACCATTGCGTTTTATATTCATTATTTTTCACAGACATCAATTTTCAAATGCATTCAACCTACTTTCTATATCTTTAGACATTTTTCAACTATTGCTGGCACATGTTAGAATTGATACATCATTGGCATTTATCGCTAATATATAATCAAAGTAATTTGATTTTGACTTTGTATTTATTATTTCTGAGTTTTCCAGCTGCTATCATACGTTTAAATTTTTATCGTGATGTGATCAATGATTAGGGATGCGTTGGTGACCTACCTTTTCAGACGATCATGATTATCAAGAGCGATCTATATTTGGTGCTAGTTATCAATTATTTGTTCAACTTTTTGTCGACATTATTTTTGAGAGCAGTGAGCAAATGACTCAATTTTTAAAATTTAATTTCAGTTTAAATTCAGTTTAATTTGAAGAAGAAATAGTGCAGCTGATGATACGTACCGAGATGGAATATAATCAGTCTACTTTCAACAGTTTATTTCTACATCTATAATCTGAAGAATAAGAAAAATATGACTTCTAAATGACACTGACGAATATGTGAATTAGTATCAACCGTGTTTTAAACTATACCGCTATTATTTTCATGTGTGTTTGCTTGAGCTACTTTAGTCTAACGTTATATATGTTAGTTTACTGGCTGACATTTTTTCAACCTAATATCTAAAGTATAGTGAAGTTTTTTGTATTTTTAAACGTCCATTTATGAAATATTTATAGATGTTTGCTTCACACACTATGCACATATCTTTGTATTTTAGTAATTTTAAAATGAGACACCCAAACATTATTTGTCTACGCTGTAAATAAACAACATTACATGTCTCACTTCGTATATCATCATCATCAGTCTGTACATCGAACATTGACTCGAATAGATTTCCAGAGAGATCTTCTTGTCATGATGGTAAAATCTGCTGCATGTAATGTTCTTTTTCCAGTTGTCATAACATGTTTGAGCTACTGTTAGGTGTTTGTGTCATTCGTTAGTTTTATATCCAAAAAACTATTTTCTTAGTACCAGTAACTTAGTATTGCTGATATTGAGTTCCGTCAGCTGTACCATTAAAAATGCAACGGCACTCTATTATAGGCATCTTCAAGGTCAATTGCAGCAGCACATGTCTCAATGCCCGAGTGAAAACCCTCATAGACATCGTAGGCGAACACCGCTGCGTTACGCCATGTCTCTCTATATGGACGGTACTCTCCAAGGGTGGGTGGAAGGAGACGAAACTTTCTAATTGGCAGGATATTTTCCTGGCAATTATTTTCTCCAGCAACTTGCCTACTGTATTCTGCATGGTGATTACCCGATAGCCCTGAATTTTTGTGTGGTCTTTGCCAGGCTTTGGCAGATGTACCAGGTAGCTGTGCAACCATTCTTCGTTGATTATTGCAGTCGTAATGCTTTTGTTGTAGATGCCAGCCAGTTCTTCCCACTTCCCATCAGACAACTCGCCAATGTCACCATATCGTATGCCATCTGGACCAGGTGAACTGTTTTTTGCTCTCCGTACAGCATCCTTGATTTCCTCCACCGTCACCAAATCATCTACATCTAATTCTTGGTTCTTACATTTAGCTACAATGGATTGTCTTGCAGTGTTTCGACCCACAATGTCTTTCTGGTCACTCTGCTCTAAATAGTGCGCAAAACAGAGCCCTACCCTTGTTTTCATCTGTCCTGTGCCAGGTAAGATCCAAGCTCTGAAAGTCAAGAACACACCGATTCTTTACTGTACCATTCATACTTCTGTGCAATCGCCAGAACAGATTCAACGATTTGTCATTGCTCACCGTTGACAGAACTCAGCCCACTTCTCACTTTTTACCAGCCTTGCAAGAGCTTTGAAACACCCTGTTTTATTATTCATATCTTGTTTCAACTGCAAGATGTCATCAGGATGAGAACAGCTTGTGGAGGAACTTCAGTCAGAACTCGACCGCATAGGTAGATGGTGCGTTGAAGCAGGAGCATTGGTCAACCCCACAAAAGCAGCGGTGACATGGTTCTCTTTAAACAACCACATCGTCAACACTCCAACACCATCTGTGGTTTTGTGTTCAGAGGTGGTGGAGCGATCTCAGTCTCTGAAATACCTGGGGTTGCGTTTTGATCGTAGTCTAGCTTTTACGGAACACATAGCTTATGTGATAATGAAGGCGAGGAAAGGTTTGCTGGCGATGAGGGTAATGGCTGCGGCCGATTGTGAACAGCGCCATCTTTGTCTTTATACCAGGGTCTGGTCCTTTCTGTGCTTGAGTATGCGCTGGCGATCCTGACTCTCAGTCATAGTCAGATAGAACGACTGGAAAGAATACAGAACGAGGCTATGCGCATTATACTTGGGTGCACTAAAGACACGTCGTGCAGGGCGATGCGCTATCTCCTTGACTATCCTACTATGGAGTATAGAATACTGAGCCGTGCACGAGCATACCTTCGAGTCAATGCTGACACACAACATCCTTTGCACATGGAAATAAAGAGACAAAAAGGAAATAGGTTAAAAAGAGGAAAATCTTGGATGGGTCAGGCCGAGAACTGTATTGAACAAGTGTGTACACTTGAAGACATTGATCCCGGTGAAGAATGGATACCAGTGCCAACAGGAATCGCTACATACTTTTCTGTATTCATCGAACTTGCTAAAGAATGCAGACAACACAACCCACTTGTCGTGGAGGCAGAGGTTCAGGAAATTAATTTCTGAGAACGCATCTGCGCATGATGTAATCATTTATACGGATGGTTCGGTGATTCGACATGTGCGGAGCTCGTGGGCTTTCACTGCTCAGGTCGGAGATGATGTTGTGAAGGAAGACAGTGGTGATTTTGCCGTGACTACGAGCAGTCTCACTATGAAAATCATGGCGGTTACCAAAGCGATGATTTGGCTAGAATCACAGACTTTTATCCATGCATGTTTTCTCAGAGAGTCGCTGAGGAGGTCTAAGCTGACAAAGATCAGTTTTATTTTGTGCCAGGGCATGCAGGTGTAAGGAGGAATGAACGTGCGGATAAGCTTGCAGGTATGGCTGCTGTCCAAAGCGGGCGAGCAATGGACCAGGCTGATATTATAAATTCCTTAAGGGAGAGAGGGCGTGTACATGATTCACGTAATAGCGGCGAATGCACAACACTAACCAGACTTCAAGAACTCAAAGTTGAGTGTGGTGTAGCTCGACAAGAACGCTATGCTGGCAGACAAAAAGAATTGTAAACCAACAAAGAACCGGTGTCGTTAGTCGCCACACGCTGATGGACATACTGAGGGATTGATCGGAGCACTTATGGACTAATTTGTTCGACGTGCAATGATGCTGATCCGACGACTAAACTAAACTAAACTAACTTAGTATTGCTGACCACTAACTATAACCAATTTGTGGACGTTAGACGTTAAAAGAGAAATCTACAGATTGATAAGTCGACTTGCGGGTCATGCCATTTAACAGAATAGAGTAAAGATAATATTCAGAAAGGTAATTCTAAATTAAATATTTTTGCTCGAATATTATATATGCTGCTTGAATTATAAACGAGTTGTAATAAATAATCAATGTACTGTATGCAGATGGAATAAATATGCTAACTGACAAGCCTGAGATACGAAATAGCTGGGCAGAACACTTTCGTGCATTCAACCATCCATCCATCAATTGTGATGAAGCCATGGAGCGCATATATATCGTAGTCTATCTTTCAAACACCATATTGAACAGACGATACAACGGTGCAAGCGTGGTCTTGCGGCTCTCAAAGTTATGGTTGCTGCACACCTGGAGCAGAGACTACTCTCCATTTTGTTCGATCGACTGGTAATGTCAGTGGTAGATTCATCATCATCATCATCAGGTGCCGTCTCCACATCGAAGGTTGGCTGCAATGAATCTCCAGCATCCTCTGTCTTTCGCCTTGGTGTTGCACACTGCCAGACTGTAACCTGTCCATTTCTTAAAGTTTCCTCCCACTTATCTCTCGGTCTTCCTCTTGCTCTTCTCCCCTCAACTTTCCCCTCTAGTAAATGTTTTATCATGGTGTCATGCCTTTTTATGTGCCCAAAATACTTTACTTGTCTGAATTTTATTTCTCTTAATAATTGTTTCTTCATGCCTAGTTTTCCTAAAACTTGTTTATTTGTCTGTTTTTCTGTCCATGAAACTCTGCTTATTCTTCTATATATCCACATCTCAAATGCATAAATTCTGTCTTCTAACTGCTTGTTCATTGTCCATGTTTCGAGCCATACATTAATATAGGATATATATAGCATTTGATCATTCTAATTTTTAGCCTGTTTGTGATTTGTTTGGATGTCAGTAACTTTCTCATACTATTGAAATTATCCTTGGCCATTCCTATTCTCTTTTTAATTTCTGTTATACATCTGCCATCATCTGTTATCATCTGACCGAGATAGGAGTAGCTTTTTACTTGATGTAGTAATTCTCCATGTATTTTTATATTCATTTTAGGTTTTTCCATTTCCTTGTTGATTACCATAGTTTTTGTTTTCTTTATGTTAATGTCTAATCCATATTCCTTGCTAGTTCTGTCCAATTGGTCCACTAATTCTTGTAGATCTTGTTCATTTTCTGCTACCAATACTGTGTCATCTGCATATCTTAAGTTATTTATTATTTTTCCATTGATCTTGAGTCCTGGCATTCCCTCTAGTTGTTTGAAGATTTTCTCTGTGTAGATGTTAAATAGGCTTGGTGACAGTATGCATCCTTGTCTCACTCCTTTCTTTATGTCTATGTATGGAGAGTAGCTATTTTCATATTTTATTATTGCTGTCTTTTCCCAGTATATGTTACTTATTAGTCTGATATCATCCCCATCTAGGCCTATTTCTTGTAGACATATGATTAGCTTTTCATGTTGGACTCTGTCAAAAGCTTTGCTATAATCAATGAAACACAAGTAGATACTTTTTGCACTTCTATATACTTGTCAGCGAGTAGTCTTATACAAAGTATTGACTCTCTTGTTCCTCTGTTCTTTCTAAAGCCAAACTGTTCTTCTCCTACTTCTATGTCTATCTTGTTTTTAATTCTTTCATGTATGATCTTGAGTAGTATTTTTGTTATGTGGCTCATCAGGCTAATTGTCCTATAGTCTGTGCACTCCTGTGCTTTGGGTTTTTTTCGGTAGTATGAATACTGATGTCTTCAAGTCTCTTGGTATATATCCTGTGTTATATATATCATTGCACAAATCTGTAATGGTTGAAATACCAAAATCCTCTAAGGAGGTTAACATTTCCATAGTAATATTGTCCAATCCTGTAGCCTTTCCTCGCTTCATTGTTTCGATTGCTCTTACAACTTCAGATTTTAATATTCTTGGGCTGTCATTGCACTTTATACTGTGTTTACTGCTTCTTTGATCATCAAATAGAGCCGTTACATATTCTGTCCATCTTGTCAATATTTCTGTTTTATCAAACAAAAGTTGGTTGTTGTTGTTTTTGATACATCCTCCACTTTTTATAGTATTTTTCTTACTTGTCATTTGTCTTATTTCTCTGTGCATATCTCTGGTCCTGTGTTTTTCTGTTATATCTTCTATTTCCTTGCATTTTGTTTCTAACCAGTTTACTTTTGTGGTTCTGCACATGTTGCGTATTTCGTTGTCTAAAATTGTATACTTTGGGGTGTTCTTGGATTTCTTTCGTTCTGTCATTTTTTCTAAGATTTCATCAGTCATCCACATTTGATTTTTCATGGATTCTTTTACAGGCAGGTTTTTTGTTTGCAGTTTGTATACTCTGTTTTAAGCAATCCCATTTATTGGTTACTTTCTCTTCAGGATTTTCTCTTCTGTATTGTTCTAAGCACTCTGTCATTAGGCATTCATATTTGTTCTTTACTTCCACACAATATTTCTGTTGTATCTCTGATTGTTTAAGTGCTGATATATCTATATGTGGTTCTTTTCTTGTTGGTTGGTCTATCTTTTTAGTTTTATATTAAGTTTGATCATCACTGGATTATGATCAGAATTTATATCTGCTCTTGGATATGTTTTGGTGTTCATTACATTATTTTTAAATCTGTTCCTAATCATGATGAAATCTATCTGGTTCCCTTTTCTATCTCCTGGGCTTTTCCATGTGTATAATCTCCTAGATTCTTGTTGGTAAAATGTGTTGCATATAACCATGTTATTTTCTTCACAGACTTGGATAAGCCTATCTCCTCGTTCATTCCTTGCTCCTAGTCCGTATTGTCCTACAATGTTCTTGTATTTGCCTTTGCCAATTTTTGAATTCATATCGCCCATTATAATTAGTATGTCAGTTGTCTTTACTGAGTGGTAGATTACGGACTCGGAATTCTTACGATATCAAGATCACAATGTGAACGACTCGAACGGGTTCAGAATGAAGGTATGCGTATAGTTCTGGGCTGCACTAGAGATACCCCATTGTGAAGATGAGATATATGCTTGGCCTTCTGTCACTACGCTCCCGTCATGCAATCGCCCAAACCAAGGCATATATGCGGGTTACTTCGGATAAGAGACACCCACTACACAAGAACACTAATGATGTTAAGGGCACGAGAATCAAGCGTGGCATGTCGTGGATGGCCCAGGCTGAGAGAACAATTGGCCAGGTGACTACGGTTGCGATCCTACCAAAAGGGAAGAATGGATCCGAACAGATGGTCGCATGATGAACTATCTCAACGTTATCATTACTCTAGGAAGAGAAGGTAGAGATTGGGGCAACATGAAGGCTGATCTCGCAGTTAAGCAGCTGATAAAAGATAATGCTAGGGATGATGATGTTGTTGTATATACCGATGGGTCGGTTCAACGTGGTGAGAAATCCGGCTGGGGTTTCTTGGCTAATGTGCATGGTAGGGTTGTTGCAGAGCGAAGTGGGGCATACAGGACAACGACTTCTATAGTCTGTCCATTAATTCGTGAGCACGTTTGAAATTGATTTTCTCGAAAACTACCTGTTGGATCTCAGTGATTTTTGCAAGCAGCCTTAGAATATCCATGACGCTAGAGAAATATTTTTTCCAAGAAAATTTGATGTAGTTTGAAATATTTCTTCTTCAGGTTATATTAAAATCAACCTCACCGGATTGTACACAATAGTAACAGATCTACGGTACACAGACGCGTTGTTCTAAAAATACATTATGGTAACATTGAAATATCGTGAGTAAACAACAATTTCACGAACTCCCGTGCACCTAACCCAGTCGACTTTGAAAGCGGAAAGCATATGACGTTATAATTGGGATACCGTTGTATAGTTATAGGTGTATCTCGCTATTTGTATGAAGCTATTGTATCATATTTGTTAGCTTATCAAAACTGACATTTATATCACATTCATAATGAGTCTGAAGTGCACATTTATAACAATGCAGAAGGTTACAGTTTTACTATACCAACACTTCTGTAGGGAATCTAAGAGAGGTCATCTATATTGCGATATTCATAACCCTGAGAAACGAACGCAACTGGCGCTTGGTCTGAATAGAGAATCCTTTTCCCGATGGATTAAACAGGACACAAAGTGCACTAATGTCAAGCAAGGACGGAAAAGAACAATTGACGACTTTGACATAGATGTCATAAGACGGAGCTCTTGAAAATGTTTGCGATAAATCAACTTGTTACTCTCAGGAAACTGAAATTAAAATTGCAATCAGATTACAGCATAGACATTTCTAAAAGTACTCTATGGAAAATTGTAAGAGCCGCCGGCTTCACCTTCAGAAAAACTATAGGCGGCAGGAATATTATTTGTGAAAAGCCACATTTAATTGCTGCCCGAAGTAAATACCTGAAGCAGATCCGTGAGCGGCGGAGGCAAGGCTATGATATTGTATATTTTGACGAATCCTGGGTCAATGCTCACCACACCAATGCTAAAGAATGGCAATCAGTAGACGGTGAACAGAAAAGAAAATACCAAGCAGCAAAGGCCAGCGTATTATACTAACACATGCAGGAAGTAGTGAAGAAGGTCTTGTCCATGACGCTGGACTTATTTTCCAATCAAAAGTACCGACGGTAGGGACTACCACACAGAAATGAATGGACATATTTTCAGGCACTGGATGGAGAAAGATCTACTTCCAATTCTAAACAGACCATCATGCTTGGTAATGGATAATGCATCCTATCACAACGCAGTATCAGCGGAAGACAAAGTACCAACTGCATCAAATACAAAAGATCAAATTAGGACTTGGCTTGCTAAGGAAAATGTCAGCTTCGATGATACATATTTGATACCCGAGTTGTTGCACCTGGTGAGGATGACAAATAAGACAAAGGTGTTTCATATTGACACAATCATTGCGGAATACGGCCACACGTCTTTGCGACTACCTCCATATCATGCTCACCTCAATCCGATAGAGCTTGTCTGGGCTAAAGTAAAAGGGCAAGTTGCCGAACAGAACAGGACGTTTAAAATGTGTGATGTTGAAGTTCTGACACGTGAGTCCCTCTCAATGATAGACATGCAGTTCTGGAAGAAGTGTGTTGAACATGTGCTCCGAGAGGAAGACGAGTACTGGCACCGAGATGGATTACAATTTGTCCAGCCAGTAACAATTATCAACCTCATGGAATCGTCAGATTCGGGATGATACAAATCATATTTTGATTACAGACTGAGAAATAGCAACGTATACATTTCCATATCCAAATGCGTCTACCATCATACAATTTGTGGTGAAGTTAAGACACCCTGGGGTCTAATGGTGACCGAAGGGAGGACTAACTGTTGCATATTGTATCCAAGTTCACGATTGCACATAAAGGGCAACACAATTAATTACTTGACCTATCAAGTTAATATGGAGATACACCTATGAATAGAATTGACATGGACAAATTCTAGGATTACTGTAAAATCTAAAATTTGAGCCCCGTATTTGCAATTGTCATAAAAGATCAAAGGAATTCGCCGATGTGCAAAATCCGTAGCATCTATGAACTACTGGTTAGCTTTATTTTAGCGTCATGGATATTCTAAGGCTGCATGCAAAAATCACTGAGATCCAACAGGTAGTTTTCGAGAAAATCAATTTCAAACGTGCTCACGAATTAATGGACAGACTATAGTATGAGGATGGAGGTTGAGGCCGTTACTGCTGCCCTCCATTGGATTTCTGGGACTTCATTTACTGGGGCAGTTGTTGTATCTGACTCTCAGTCGATGCTTCACAAGATCCAGAAGGGTAGGTTTCGGTATGAGTTAATGTCGTCTATAGAAGTTTCTAACCTCCAGCGGCTTACGTGGATATACTGTCCTGGGCATGCGGGTGTTTACGGTAATGAGAGAGCGGACAGGGTTGCATCAACAGCATCGATTGTTGGGGAGTTGAAGATGGATAAGGGGATATTCTTCGGTCTCTTCGCGACTCTCTGTTGGATGAGGACACTAAAATCGATGTTGAATCGATCAATCGATTTAAGCAGTTTTGAGTTACCCGTTGTTCAAGTCGAACTGGATGCCTGAGAGGCAGAGTGAGAGGTGTGTTTAATCAGCGTGCCACAGGAACCATCAGTATGCATACTCTTCGATATCTGTTGGGGAAGACTAAGCACCTATGGGTTTGCCCGGAGTGCAATGACGTCAGTTTAGTAACCAATAACCAATAACCAATAACCATGGAGCGCATGCCTCAGGTTCCAATTAGTAACAAGCTTAATGCTTCACCTAGTTTAGAAGAGGTCAAGAAATCAGCAAGTCAGATGTCCAGTAGGAAGGCACCTGATGCAGAGTCAATACCGCCCGAATAATACAAAAGAAGGAGGCCGTATGTATTGATGGCAAGGTACTGACCAGAGTCCTCCTCAATCGCGTAATCAATCATTTGGAAACTGGTTTACCCATTAGACAGTGGAACAGTAGACATGATATTTGCAGCTCGCCAACTGTAGGAGAAATGTGAAGAGCAGCAATACAATCTCTATATGGTCTTTGTCGATCTGACTAAGACTTTCGACACAGTCAATAGAGAGGGTCTGTGGAAAATCATGGAAAAATGTGGATGTCCAGAAAAATACATTAAAATCGTCCAACAGTTTCACAAAGACAGGATGGCGTGTACAGTTGATGCAGTGGAGCTTTAGAAGGCATTCCAAGTCACCAACGGCGTCAAACAGAGCTGTTTCCTGCTTCAATACTCTTCAGCAGGATGCTTGCTGCCATGCTCATGGGTGTTTTTAAGAATGTGATGAACATTGGGTAAATATTAGACACAGGACAGACGTCTGTCTATTAAATCTCAGGAGGTTAAAATTCCCATCAAGAGGAAAAAATAAAATCATCACAAACCTATTGTTTGCTGATGACTGCGCCCTCGCTACCAGCTCTGATGAAGACATGCATTCCTACATAGACAGGTTTTTCATGGCCAGTGATGTATTGGGCCTTACCATTAACACCAGAAAAACTGAGGTCATGTTTCAGCCCACTCACATGGAACAGTACCATGATCCAATCATCAATATAAAAAAATATCGTCTCCTGCCATCGGACAACTTTACCTATCTTGGCAGCATCCTATCCAGATCGACGAACATAGATTACAAATGATAGTGAAGATGCAGAGAATCATTCGTACTACGAAAATCTGCAAGAAGAGTTAGACAAACCGCCATCCCATGATTTGATTATTGTTATGCGAAACCTAGATGTAAATGTTGGACAACACCCATAGCTACAGAAATATGGAAAAACATGGCTGTGGTGTGATACATGATAATGGGAAACGTTTAATACACGTTGGCAGCATAAACAATTTCGTTATAGAGGTACATTTTTCCAACATTTAGACATCCATAAACTAACATGGTATTCTCATAACGACATAGATTTAAAAAAACCACACCAAATAAATCACCAGATGATTAATGGAAGCAGGCGACGTTTACTGCTATGTGTTGCGGTCAAAAGAGGTGCAGATGTTGGCAGCTACCACCACATAGTCACAGCTAATATCAAACTTCAACTAAGATAAACAGGGCAACAGAAAAACATTTTTTTAAAAAAAGATTCGATGTAGATAGACTAAAAGACATTGAATTAAAGGATACTTTTATACTGCAGATAAAATACATGAAGAAATGACGAAAATATATGTCATGGGATTTTTCAATGGAAGAGTAGGAAAGAAAACAAATGAACATGAGCACTGTTTATTACATTTTGGCGACACAAACCCAGAACGAAATAACAAAGGTGAAGAACTCATAAACCTATGTTTAGAACATGGTACAGATGGGACAATTTACTTCAAGCGTCACAGATTGATTTCCAAGATGCAGGCAGAAGATATATATCACAGACGCTAGAGTTATACCAAACAATAACATAGATACAGACCATAGACCTGTCGTAGTAACTGGAAGAAGGCACTCTCTGAAACCAAAAGACAAAACTGAAACAGAACATCGGAAAGAACAAGTTATACATTTTTAAATGTTTGAGAAAGAAACAACCAGATACGAGTTACACCAAGAAATGAACCAGATCTATCACACCTTACACAAGAGAATTGTTCACATCCAGAAGGAATGGAATGAGTCGCGTTTGTATGATGTTTGTATGTTTTTCCTCTATCTGCTGTAAGTTCGTGTCTGCATTAGTTTATATTTATTTTATGAACCTTTGTGCTGTTTGTATTGTGTCAGTATATTGTTTATGGTTCTTGCTTGCAATTCCTCAATATGAGTGCGTGTGTTTGTTTGAGTCTAATTGTGTAAATGTGTGTGGGTGTATGTGGATACTCTTGAAAGCGCCTGTTCTTATATGTATGTGTGAACTTAATCTTGTTTGTACTTGTTTGAGCCTTCTTCTCCTGCACATGTATTTATGTGTGTATATATTATATTCACGTTTGTGCATGTTCGTATGTGTGCACCCTACCCTTGTTTGTACATGCTCAGTCTGCTCCTGTAAATAGACCTCACCGTTCAGAAAGCAATGACAAACTACTTAACGTATAAGTGATGCTTAGAAAATCGACGACGCGTTTAATATAGTTAATGGCTAAGTCTTGTAAAGGGTATGCCACGATTTTCATTTTTTATTTCATTTTTCATATATATATATATATATATATATATATATATATATACGTGTGTGTACGTGTATGCGTGTGCGCGCGTGTGTGTAGCTATCCTTGAACGTGCATGTTCTTAGATGTGATTGAGCATATCCTTGTTTGTGCTTGTTTTATTCTTGGCCTGTGCATGTGTGCCTTTACTTGCGCATACATGTGTATACCTGTGTATACATTCTAAATATGGGAAGTATATCACTACATCAAACAATTATCCATATCAAACTTCCATATCAAACAATTTACTAAAAGTATGTGGCACAAGAGGACCAGCCAAAGTTCATAAAAAAACAGCATGGTGGAGGGGAAAAGACACAAAAAGCCATACAAAGAAATAAACAATGTTTAAAAACAAGGTTGAAATCTAAATATCAGAATATTCACAGCGGCATAGACAGAATGGTTCATGATGAACGACAAAAATCAGTAATAGTCCCATTCTGGAAAAACAAAGGCAATAAAAGAGAATGCGAAACATACCCAGACATTTCACTATTAAGCCACACTGGTAAAATGTACGCAAAAATATTAGAATAGCTCATAAGACAACACTTACCCACAATTAAGTCTGTCAGAGTTTGTATTCAGATGAGGAGTGGGACGCACAGACGCTATAATTCACTCTGAGGAGACAACTGAGTGAAAAAAGCATCAGAATACTATAAAGAGTTACATTTATTATATTCATCGACCAAGAAAAAACATTTGAAAGAATAAATAGAAGTATTATATGGGAAACATTAGATAATTATGGGATCAAGGGGCAATGTTAGACAATATCAGAGCAATATACCAAAATAGCCACAGTGTGATAAGAACAACGGATGGAATGACAGACTCATTCGAAACAAAATCAGGAGTAAGACATGGATGTGTGCTCTCACCTCTTCTCTTCAACGTATGTGTCGACAAAATAGGGAAAGAAACACAGTGCAGAAAAGATATTTTCCACAGAGAGATGAACACTACGACCAATTAAATAACCTAATCAATTAATTACTTTTTGCAGACGACCAAAGTCTATTCTATGAAGATTAAGAACAGCTACAACATCAAATACATTCATTGTTAGTAGTAGCATGCAAGAAGTACAAATGAAAATCAACACACAAAAGACCAAAACCATGAAAATCAGCAGAACGTGTAAGTCAAAGGTCCCGCCACAAATTACCAGTTTCTCTGCCGATGGGGAGATTAGTAAACAGGAAAGGATGAGAGGTGCATCCAGTGACGAAACGTGTGCCCACATAGGGCGAAACTCGAAGCCCTGAGGAGGGGCAAACATTGCCAGCTGTGGGGCAAAAATAAATAAGTCAGATACGTAGCGAATAAAAGTCTACCCTCGGGTCGGTACGAGGGAAGATTGCAGCTGACTCCGTATCGGTGGCCTGGCGAAGATACATTTACCGGGCATGGTTGGCCGAGCGCAAAACATAAAGTTGCGTTTTAGTGCATAACAAAACAAACCTTCCTGGAAAAACTGTGCAAGGTATTGTTGCGATAACAACTAACATCCCCGGAAGAACTGAGGCGGGTGATGCCTAACGGAACTGCCAGCCTTGGGACAACCGGGCAAGGTACTGTTGCAGCCACAACTAACATCCCCGGAAGAACTGGGGCGGGTGATGGTGGCAAGCGCAAAATCTCAGTTGCGTTGCTAGCGCCGATTGAAACGACCCTCTACATTATTTGTGCTTGGCCCCAGTCCAGTGTTTCCCGAGGATAGGGAAAATGCGAAGTAGAAAATACAAATTGCCACGTACCGACACGCGTCTCGAAAAGGCTGAGAATGTTCCTACTCCGGAACAAACTCAAAAGTGGAAAGTAAAGTAAGGTCGACAATGTAAAGATCTGACAGGCTGTCCGTATCCGAACATTGGCGAACCCGATACTTTACACGGTGTTTCATACGAGTAAAACGCCGTCCGAGGACAAGCTTATTATCCCCGTGAAATGTTCCTAATCCGGAACTACCTCATAGTCAGAAAGGACATAACAGTGTAACTGACTGTTTTGGCGTAGATCACAAAGCCCAAATATACGGCAAAGCTGCTCGAAAAGGCGAAGATCCAGGCCGAAAAAGTCGGCAGAAAGGATCGTACCCTAGGGAAAGCTCACTCTAGTAAATCAAAAGCTAGCTGAAACCGGATGGGCGGGCCTAGTCCCCATGAGCGCATAATCGACCCGACGTAGATCAAGCGTTCTTGTCAAAGGACCAATTATATATCACAAAAGAATGATAAAATTGGCCGTGAAGAACGATCGTAGAGAGAGAGATAAAGTACAAATTCCAAGTCCTAGGAACTTATGAAAATGCAGATGAAACAAAGGACATCAAGCATGGGGCAACATATCATCTACACATATATATGTGTACCTCATCTATTGTCTATTGTCTTTCCCCAGGTGGGTGATGGAATTGGTTTTTCCCCGCTTGCCGTGAATATATCAAGAGCAATGAAATGTGTCTAGGGTACCGTCTGAGAAAAACGTTATCCGAACCGATAACACATACAGTACGGAAAATAATAGATAACAGAAGAATGATAAAGAAAAGCTTTCAGAAGAAAAGTCTGAAAGACTACAAAATAACAAAACTAATAAATTGTAAACATTACAGAATGCTCAATGAAGCCAGTGCTGGAGGTTACTGTGGTACTACTCTGGCTTGGATCGCAAAGCTACATTCATGTGTATGATCCGAAATGTGGAAACTGGTTCAGTTCACAGGCAATGGATTGAATTTGTAGAACTACATTTATCTTCGTTCCAGCAAAGTGTGACCGCAAAGAGGATTTTTCTTTAAACCGATGACGTAGCAAATTGGATTTTTCTTTAAACCGATGACCATTGCAAAGGCTGTGATTGAAGATTGGAGTGGCCAGAAAAGTACAGCACAACAGGTACAGAAGTAGACTCATCAATCAAAATAGAACTGGTACGACCCTTCGCTGGATGGTGTTGGAGATAGTGCGAAGGAGATCGGAGCACCTATGGACATGTCCGGATTGCAATGAAAATATTTCAAATTCAAACTGAAACATTACACCAGTTCGGACACCCTCATAAAGATTAAAAACCGAAAACTATTTACAGCGGAAAGGGAACAAGAGATGCGCTAGACAGAACATTATAAAGAACTGCAAAACATACCACCACCGACAGTAGTAGCAGACATACCAGAATCAACAGAGGAACTATAAAATGACATTGAAACACCCAAACGATATCATTAGTTATTTAGCTAGTTTGTTCCTTTCGTGCCATGGTTTTACATCCTAATAGTTTACTTTCTTGTAGGATTGTTCTTGGAAGAGTGGTCTTATGCCTTCCACGTTTTCTTTTCCCAACTGGTGACCACATAAGGACTAGTCGATTTAGTCTCTTTTCGTCTGATCTAAGAACATGACCTAAATATTTCCACCTTCGTTTCTTATAATATTTGATATGGGTTGTTGCTGTGTTCTATCTCTCACTTGTTGTTAGAAACGAAATCACTCCATTTCACTTTTAGTAATTTTCTGAGACATTTATTCTCAAAGCTGTCCAGTTTCTTATCAATTTTGTTTGTTGATTTCCAACTTTCACAACCGTAGGTCAGTACAGGAATGACACAGGACCTAAACAATTTAACTTTTGTACATATACTAAGATGGAATGCAAGAGGACGGGGAGAGAGTGGCGAGATCTGGAAAGGATGGCCTTGGATAGGCGGGCTTGGAAGGCCTTGGTTGCGGACCTATGCTTCCTAGGGGCGAAGTGTGAAGAGAAGAAGAAGAATAACATATACTAAGGTCTTGAGATTGCCAGATATTTGTTAACTTAGTGAAGGCACTAGCTGCTATAGCAATACGGGAGTTTAATTCTTTCATCGTGTCTCCGTTGTTTGACACTTTATTACAAAAATATGTAAAATGTTCAACTTTCTCCAGTGTTTGGCCATTTATTACGATGTTGTCTGTCGAGTTTGTGAGGTCCATAATTTTGGTCTTGGCAGAATTAATCTGGAAAACAACTTGTTCTGCAAGTCTGCAAAGATTGCTCGTTAGTTTGTGGGTTGCTTGTGTGGTTGAATTCAATATGGCTACGTCATCGGCAAAGTCAAGATCAAATAGTCTGCAGTTATTAAGCCATTTGATGCCTAGTTGATCATCCAGGGTGTATTTGCGCATGATCCAGCCTATAGCTATCCCAAAAAGCATTAGTGACATAACGCAGCCCTGCTTCACACCCGAATTGACTGCGAACCAGTCTGAGTTTCCTGCATCTGTTTTTACACAGCAGGATGCTTCAGAATAGAATGATTTTATAATATTGATGTACTTTTCCTGGAAGCCGTAGGTCTTAAGAATATCACAGAGAGTAGAACGGTAAAGACTATCAAACGTTTTTTGAAAGTCTATAAAATTTATTACTAGTGGTGACTGGAATTCAATTGATTTTTCTTTAATGGATCTCAGCGTGAAGATATGATCTGTGCAAGACGATGTGGACGAAAGCCAGCGTGTTCTTCTCTTAGTCTTGCATCGACGGCTTTTTTCAGCCTCTCCATCAAAATGCTGCAGAATAGTTTGCCAGGTGTTGATAGCAGAGTTATTCCGCGCCAGTTGTTGCATTTTGACAAATCGCCTTTTTTGGGGAGCTTGAATATCACTCCGTTTTTCAAATCTTTTGGAGGGGTCTCATTCTGCCAAACATCGTTCATTTAGGTACTTAGAAATCCCATTGATTCCTCGCCAGTTGCTTTTATCATCTGTCCTCAAATATCATCGCTACCGCTGGCTTTGTTGTTTTTCAGTTTCTATATGGAATACCCAAATAATACCTGATGCGTAGAGAATAAGATTCATCATCAAGATACCCAAAAAAGTGCTCTCTTGGCGAATGTAACAACTGCTCTGGAATAACCCTTCTTTCCTTCGCAAGCAAAATCTTCAACAAAATAATCGTGCCTCGCATTACTGATGCATTAGATAAGACACTGAGAAAGGAACAAGCTGGATTTTGTAGATCACGGAGCTGTATAGTCCACATATTTGCTCTTAGAAATAGTATAGAACAATGTACAGAATGGCAACGCAAACTCTATATCACTTTTAAATGAATTCGGAAAAGCATTTCATAGCATACACCACGAAGGTCTTTGGCGTATTCTAAGATGGTCTTCAATTTCACTGGGTCTTTAAAAAAGCGTTACAGCAAATTTACATTCAGGGTTGTAATTTCTGAGCTGATGTTTGAAGTCCAAACAGGCGCTCGACAAGAATGTCTACTGTCAGTCATACAATTCAACATTGTCATAGATTAGGTGATGATTAAAACAACCGAAGTATTCCAGGTTGTATTCTTGTTGTGGCAGTGGTTGTAGGTGACAGTGTATTCCAGCAGATCTGCTGGAATACAACCACTGTCATATATGTCATTTAAATGTTTTGTTATCACTTCGGTTCCTAGATATCACAGAGCTTGAATTTATTCTGCTGTTATGTTACCTGGACCTGGAGACGTTGTTCTTTTAACTCTTAGAATACGAAATGGGAATCACCATGGACAGTTGACTGACTTGGAAAATACAGATAGACAAAGCTGGAAAAATAGCAAAGCAGAGAATGAGAATTATGAACAAACTAGCAGGCACCACCTGTGGTGCACATTGTGGCATTTTGAAAAGGTTATTCACTGGAAGAGTCCGACCAGTACTTGAGTATGGCATAGCAGCCTGGGCCACAACCTCCAAGACACAATTTGTAAAGCTAAGCAGAGTGCAAAATCAGGCACCACGGATCATCACTGGAGCCATGAAGTCTACCTCCATAGAAGTACTGGAAACTGTGACAGGGCTCCTGTCGATGGAGGACAGACGGGACATGAAGGTATTTCAACAAGGAGAAAAATTCAAGAGACTGAAGAACCATCCAATGCACCTCCGAATCAACAGCTACGATAGGGGCAGATTTAATTTTAAAAAAGTAACTTCGTGGCAAACTCAAAAGATCTTGCTCACAAAGATCCAATATTGGCACTGACACATTCAACCAGCCAGTACCTCCCCTTTCTGGGCATGCAGTCTCCCAGAGCTCTCAGAAGAAATAAGTGGCATTGGCAAGAAAGGAACACAGACAGACCTGGAGAGAAGGCTCATCGCAGAAAAACACATAAACGAAAACTACCCAATGGACTCATGGACACATGCATACACGGATGGCTCGGCTACAGATGTCACCCACATTGGAGAAAGGGGAGTCGTCCCCATACTAAAAAATGGAGTAGAACTAGCCTTAGCTCTGGCCATCGGCAAGTTCTCAACCAATTTCAGGGTTGAGGTAGAGGCCCTCAGTGCAGCTGCAAAAATGACACTACAAAACATGAACCAAATACATGGAAAAATAGTGCTTTTGACTGATACATTGTCCGCTATCTCAGCCCTGAAATCTGAAAGGAACACAGAACCAAGTGATCTCAGGTCAACCTTAGCCCAGTTATCCCATGAATCTGAGACTGTAGTAACCCAGTGGATACCCTCGCACTGCAAGATTATGTGGAATGAAGATTCTGACAGACTGGCTAAAGAGGGAGCAGGAATGCCCCAAGGTGACCTGGTTAGCTATGAAGAAACAAAAACCATCGCCAAAGGGCACTACAAAGCAAAATGGGATAAAGAACACCCAAAACACAACAAGAACGATGGGTATTACCAACTGTCCAGAAGGAACCAAACAGCCATACTTCGTCTCTGGACGGGTCACAACAAAATGAGACACCACCTGTACACTAAATTCAAGATAGGCACCAACGACCTGTGCCCATGTGGCTTGGCAAGTATGACAACAGAACATATCCTACAGAACTGCCACCAGCATGCAGACCTGAGAAGAAAGAGGTGACCCACTTACACCAGCGTCCAAGTCAAACTGTATGGCGTGGCTGATAATCTGAGGCAGACGGCTGATTTATTAGAGAATCCGAAATCCCAATCTAGGAGAACGCAGGAAGAAGAAGAAGAAGAAGAAGAAGAAAGAATACGAAATGCCACCTGACAAACCATATGGTTAGTTCCCAATTTACGAAAAGTCACTTCACGTACAATATGGTTCTAACCATTTGTTAATATATCTTAGAGCTCTATTTTGGCATATACACCGTGCAAAAGTAGTTTCCTGTTCCATTATATTTCCGTACGCACCAAAACGTTGTTCACCTAGTGTTAGAAATGATATTATTTTTATTTTTTTAATTATATTGTAAGTGTAAAAAGAAAATTGTTTACAATAATGGCTAGTAATGATCGTCAACAGTGACTAGTTCAAACCTCACAACTTATTTATTCATGGTTTAACAATGATAATAATGGTGAATCTAGTGAGGACAATAACAGACAGTAGTTAGTGACGATTTGGAATCGGATTTTATATTAGATATTCTGGCAAATTAAATAAAATTAGCAGTATTGCTAATGAAGAAGGAGCGTGTCTTCAAAGTAGGAGCCAGATATGTCAAATCGTCATATTATCATATTCTTTGAACAGAAAAGGATGCAACTTGAATATTTTGTGTAGAAATTGATATTCTAAGGAATTGATGTAGTTTTTGTTAGCTTTGGACCATTGGAGTTCACATCTTTTCTCAATATCTTTAATAATATTTTTTCATTCACTAAATACATGTAATGCTGTAAGTGTATTTTAAAAATTCAAATACATCAAGTGAATGTTTGTAATAGATATTTCAATTCGGCACATTTTGGTGTAAGCAGTTTGTCTTTGCTGTTGAATGTAATAAAGTTATGACACATTTGGTAAGGACACCTTCGCCTTAAAATTTGTTTCTCAAACACAGTGCGTAAAAAGGCGATTTTAGTATACGTATTGTAAGAGTTAATGTTTTTGATAGCATCTTCAACTTCCGCTGCAAGTATTGGTGGTCCCTTGCACGTGTCTTGTATATTTAGTCATCAACGTAGAGTTCTGCTCTGTCATCATCGCAAAGTTCTCCAATGTATTATGTCCATCTTCCCATAATGTTTTCTTCCCCCATTAATATCGTACCTTCTTTGAACTTCAGGCATCCATGTCGCGTGAAATATTAAAGCTAGAAATAAAAAATACCAACTACGCTCGACTAAACTAGAACAGGCAGAGGTACATCGAAGACTTGTGCAGATTTAGATAATAATAGAGAGATGGAAAGAAAATAGTCAGACAGATAACAGAACAAGATAGATTAGAGATATTACTGTTTGGAAGATTCGGTTATCGGTAGAACAGTCTCGGAAAACAAAGATGTTGTGCTAGATAAGAGATATAATCTGAAAATCATTCTAGGCGAGCTCCAACATTGGAGTATTATCATGTACAACTTTAACGTATATGCTTGTGGTTAATTTATTCTCACATGTACTAGCCATCTTAGTCTTCTACTGCTGAGCATTCCCATGATGGATGGCAAGTTTGCACGTTGCAGTACTACAGAGTTGTTTATCTTGGTGTACCACCTGGTGTTCATAATTTTGAGGAGACATCAAAAGTGAAATTTGCTAAGTCTCCTCTCATGCCTTGAGTAGGCTGTTGATGTTATTGAGCCATATAGTAAAAAGCTACATTTACAGGCTCAATAGAATTGAATCTTTATCTCAATGCTTATGTTGTGTTGCCCCACGCTCTCTTTGATAGTTTGCGGAATGTAGTAGCCGCATAACCTATTCAAGCTTTAATTTCGTAAAGAGAACCCAAAATAGCAACAGTTTTGAACTGGTGTTGGATATTTAAAGTGATATTTGTTGATTTTTATATCTCTGACATAAAACTACTGTCTTGGTGACACAGAGAAAATAAGTCGCATGCCCTATCCAAATTATTGATTAGGGATTGCAGGTTAGCCTCATTGTGTGTGACTAGGGCAGCATCGTTAGTAAAAAGGAGTTCCCTGAAAATGATTTATGTTGTTTTTGTCTTGGGAGCCAGGTGAATGAGCCATCATACCTAGTACGGATGAAAACATCGCATTGAGCATCACCAAAAGAATGGTAATGGCGAAATACGTAATAACAAAGTGCTTATAAAAAGTATACTTATGTAAGATATAAAAATCAACCACAATTTTGTAGATATGTATCTCGGTTGACCACAATAAACGAAACACTCGTTGTTTCCTTTGTACGTTTTGGAGAGATTGTGACATACAAGTCGATTGAGATACTCCTTGTAGATATAAGAGAACTACACACATAGGTGACTGATACTGCTACAGATTCCTTTCTTGAGCACGAGACCAACATGATGAGTGAAACGGAAACAAAATCAACAATAGCAGTCTTGATCAGCAGATCAGCAAAGGAATTATACTAGTGTTATTCAACGTTTCTATTTATTGATGATGCAACTAACTAATAGCCATGGCAGCTGCTCGAGCACCATGCGGAGATTGCAATAATAATACTAACAATAATATTAGTCATGTTATATTAACCCTTTCACTCTGCAGTTTCTTCCCCTGCGGCGCTTTTATTGTGCAATATATACTGAATTAACGAGTTTACTGGCTTATCGTCTTCATCTGGAACAGGACACACTCCCTGAGACCCAGTGTGGTTTCACGGAACAGCAGATATGATATTTGCAGCTCGCCAACTACAGGAGAAATGTCAAGAGCAGCATTGCAACCTCTTCATGTGTAGCATTGTGTTTGATGAAGATAATGTCATGGAAGATATCCTGGGCATGGCAACCATAAAAGAAGATTGCAGTGTACTTGATGATGATGATGAATACTCTTTTTTCTATCTCTATCCTATCTGTTTGGCCACGGCACCACCGGTAATTACACCGGACTAAAGATGATTGCAGTTTTCTTGAAAAGTTCTCTCTCTGCTGCTGTAAGATCTAGAAAATCTCTTTCCCCAGAAATCAATTCACAAATGCCAACATCTCAGATGAAAGTTAATCAAATTTTTATTACTCTCTGCAAACCTTGCTGAGAACTTCCTCATTCTATTTTTACCATGATTAGACCGAAAAATATACACTGTCTTAAATATCTATGTAGGCCTACCAGAACCAAAATCCCTACTGTCCATCGAATCTTCCATGACCACTGGATCTCTATAATTTCTCTATAAATCACAGGGTCCGCTCTGCACGAGCCCCCTGCAACGACACCTGTCGTTTCAATCCATCTCTATCTCTCTGAATTCCATCCCCGAATATTTATACCAGGCTGGCATTGCGCAATCTGTATTCACCCGAAAGATCTAGATAGGATGTTTATTTCAAAAATACTACGCGCATTAAAACTTTAACAATTTCATTGGTCTATTTATTTCAACCTACCAATAATTTGCTTCCCTTGTTTACCAGGCTGCACAGTACAATCGAGTCATTCTTCTCGAACATGGTTCCATAAAATAGTAAACATGGAATTTTCCTATCTGTCTTTAATTCATCGTCATTTCCAAAATTGCGTTGTTAGCAAACCTTTAATCTACATCGTTGAATAATACCCTTAAGTCCAATATCCAGACTCATTTTGGTACTGTTCAGTGTGGCCGTCGGCGTTGCAACACGTGTGCTTATGTGATACAAACGAGTACTGTATCTTTTCTTTTAGCCACGTTTCTTATTGACGATGGTTTCACATGCGAGTCCCGTAATCTTATATATGCCATTATCTGTAAGCGGTGTAACAAGGCTTATATCGGCGAGACAGACAAGAGGCTCAGTGACCGATTCGCCCAACACTTGCGCGACATACGCCAATGCTCTATGACCCTTGTAGCCACCCATTTCAATGATACTGGCCATTTAGGAGCTCACGATATCCAGGTCACAGCCATCCGATCGTGTTCCTCGGATGATCGCAGTCGATTTTCTCTGGAGAATCGGTTGATTTCTTTGTATGGTACCTCTCGTCCACGTGGGCTCAACGTGTTACATTCCTATGCTTCTTAGTACTTTCTCTTCCCATGCCTTGTAATCTATATGGGTATATGTTGCATGCATTCAAGTTATATATTTACTAGATTTTCATTGTTTCTCTTCCGTTCTATTTCTAGTTTTTATGTGTATTTTTGTGTCACATTTTTTCGTTATTCTTTTTTATTCCCAGATTTTCATTAGAAACGTTTGTTTTTGGTCGTCCATTTGTTTTTTAAATTTGTCACTCCTGTTGTTTGTTTGCTTGATAAAGGCCTTGTTGGTCGAAACGTTGCTGTATTTTGTCATTGTTTTTGTAATTTGTAAACTACAGTACTTTGTGATTACGTGTTTTGCCATTCAAATAGTTTTACTGCAGTTTCATTTATTTTGTGAATAATACCCGGATATCACGTGATGTTTACTACACAATACACTTCCAAATTGCGTCCAATTTTCTTAGGTACACTTTTTTCTTTCTCCTAGACTTACTAAAATTTTATTATATAGCCTGGTCATTCCTTCCTTGCTTGCATTTTACTAGAAATATATCTTCACTTATCATTATCTCCTGGTATAAATAACCTCACTACTACACATGGACTTTGTTGATCTGACGAAAGCGTTTGCTACTGTCAATGGAGAGGGTATATAGAAGATCACGACAAATGTGGATTCTTCTTCTGTCATCACACTGTTACCGGTTTGTTAATCCAGTTCGTGGTTTTATGTGTTTGTCTTGCGCTTCTCTTGTGAATTGTGTTATGGTTTTCTTAGCCCCCTGACAGGATTCAGCTACGTTACCTATCTACCTTTTCCTCGGTCTTCCTCTCGCCTTCCTTCCTGATATTTTGTTGTGGAAAGCTTCATAGGCAGTTTGGTTTACTAAGTGGCCAAACCACTTCATTCACTGTTTCGCTATATAATTAAAGCTCGGCCTTGTTCCAACCTTTTCTCTGATGCTGGTATTCGTTACTCTGTCGATTCTTGTGTTGTTGGTAACTTTGTGGAGACTTTGGTGATATTTCATTTCGCATGTTGTTATTTTCTGTGTATGTTTCTTATTCATTGTCCATGTTTGGCATTGGTAACATAGAGTGGGTATGAAGATGCTGTTGATCAATTGTTGTTTAGCTGTCAGTGAGATGTTTTGGATGTTTTGTGAGAAGTAGTGGCGCTAGTTGGTAGGTTATTGCATTTGCTTTCTGGACTCTAGTTTCTATCTTTCTGTCGAGTCTTCCATTTTCCATCCTCTGTAAATATGCTTCCTGTGTACTTGAATTCCTGTACTTGCTCTATTATGTCCAGTGAAATTCAATAGGATCGTCCAGCAGTGTCACGAGGACATTCCCAGATCCATGGTTCGTGTACTTGATGAAAGGGAGTTGTCGGAGACCTTCCATTTCACCAACGACGTCAAACAGGGTTGTGTACTGGCCCCAACACTCTTCAGCATGATGTTTGCTGCCATGCTCGTGGATGTCTTTTGAGAATGCTATGAACATGGGGTAACGATTAGATACAGCACAGACGGTAATCTGTTCAATCTTCGGAGGTTAAAATCCTCCACCAAGGTAAAAGAATCAACCTGTTGTTTGCTGATGACTGCGCCCTCGCTACCAACTCTGGGGAAGAAATGCAAACCTACATGGACAAGTTCTCCATGGCATGTGATATGTTTGGCCTTATCATTAACATCAAGAAAACTGAGATCATGTTTCAGCCTGCCCCTAGAGAACAGTACTATGATCCAGACATCAATATTAAACACCGAAATAAATTGGCAGGCCAAAAATTACAGATACCGACGTCCTTATAAGAGCCAAGATCCCAAGTACCTTGTCAATACCATGTTGTTGACGGCCCAAATAGGATGGACAGGTCACGTTGTTTGAATACTTGAGAAACGCATCCCAAAACCGATGATGTACGGCGAGCTTGAAGGGGGCAGACGATCAGTTGGTGAACAGAAAAACGGTTTGAAGACACCCTTAAAGTGTCTATAAAATGCTTTGATATAGACACCACGATCTGGGAATTGCATGCGCTAGATCGCCAAATATGACACGCTATAACAACACAAGAGGAGATCACATAGCCGAGAATCGTCATGCCTTTAAGGCACAGATAAAACGAGCTGAACGAAAAAACAGAACACACGACATCCACATGTCTAACCTCGATCATGTATGCCCCACCTGTGGTAGGGAATTGTGTTTTAGGATTGGACTCATTTCCATTATCATTTCCGCACACACCACAGAGGTGCAACAGCACACGTCTGATGCTGTCATCATCGATTGCAATGGACAGCTATTATTATTATGAGTGTGAAATTTGATACATCATCATATTCGCTGAGGAAATCTTGGCGTTCAGTGGAAATTCATAGGACATTTACAATTAAAGTTTCTATGATTAATGAAGAAATGTCGCTCTACACTATTTGTCTGTACTCTTTTCTCACGACTAAATTACACATCTTAGAGGTTAACCATTGACAGCAAAGAGTCATTTAGAACACATATTGGCAGCACACAACAGTTATTAGAATAGACAGACAAATAGGAACTTTCCAAAAGATAAAAAAAGGAGTTAGACAAGGATTCGTATTCTGTTCTGTTCTCACCGTATAGTGAAAACATTTTTAGGTCAATAAACGAGATTACTTAAATAGCCCTAGGAGGACATAACATAAATAACCTAAGACACGCTGACGATACTACAATATCGGCTCACAATAATTCGTTGTGGAAACTTCACACATCAACGAGAACTCTTAAAACACCTCACGACATAAGCGCCACTGCAAGAAGTAGATGTTATGGTAAACACTTATGATGTACTTTGTTTATGTCCACTACAGGTACATAGTAGACTTATTGTAGATTTATGAGTTTATATGACACGAACATAAACCATACATGTTTTGTGTTTCTACAGACACAGTCTAGCTAGTGTTGAGCTTGGCAGTTGGGCAGCAATGGGTGCCAGACGAGGCTCTGGCCTGCAACCATTTTGTACGACGCTGTCTCCCACCGAGGCTTCCTCCCGCGGCGAGATATTGCAATCGTAAGTGTGTGTTGTTGGATATTTGTCGAACTATGTTATCATTGTTCTCACAGCCGCTACCTTTATAAGCTGGTGATAATGGATGACATTGTGATCAAAGAACCTACTTTGTGGAAAATAAAAAAAAGATAACTGAAAATGAGATGCGGAAAATCCTATCAAAATCTATAAACACTTTTTCCATGCTACCGTCATCTGGAATGTAACTTGTCATTCTTTTATTTTATTTTCTCAAATCCTATTTTGCCTCACAGTGACAGTGTCAGGATAAGAAAATATTTATAGGACGTGATTTTTGTGTGTGCTTCATAAACAGTGTTTTTTTGGTCACCTCAGTTATTTCTCAGGTTCACTTTTTTGCGGGGACGGCCTTTTGCTTTGCATTCACTGTATCGGAATAACATTGCACTTTGAGGTGCACTGTCTGTTAGCAAATCATGTGGACGATCCATTTAATTTGTTGTTTCTTGATGAAGTTTAGTACTGAAGTTGTACCCACTTTTTTGCTGATGCCTTCATTTCTAAACCGGTCACTTCGTGAGACTCTCAGCATTCTGCATAGACACTTCATCTCTGTCGTGACTAGTTTCCGTCTATCATTTGATGTCAAAGTCCAGGTTTGGCAATGATGGCATAATGTTGGTAGAGATATTGTGTTGTACAGTGCTCTTTTAGTGCTCATGATGACATGTTTGTATTTCACAGTTGGCGCCATCTGTCCTATGATTTGATTTAATTTATTGCATATATGTTGGATTTCGATAGTTATTCTTCCATTTGCTGAAAAAATGCAACCTTGGTATGTAAAGTCTTAGACTTGTTTTAATGGGTGTTTGTCGACAGAAATATTGGTAGCATTTCTCTCTAGCGAATGATATTATTTCTGTTTTATTGATGTTTATTTTCATATTGGAATCATCGCCCTCAGGCAGAAAGGACTGTCGAATCCGACAAATACCTGCACGTTGCATTTGTACACCAGGAAAAAGCGTTCGACTGCGTAGATAGGCACAAGTTGTGGAAAATATTATCAACCTATGGGGTTAAAGACCACCTAATCAAAGAAAAGTTTCACGTAGTGTCAGGAGTAAGACATAGTTGCGTACAATCTCAGCTGCTATTCATCACATTTATCCACCAAATCTGTAAAACACCTAACACCAGTGAACGATAACTTTTTATCTTTGCTTACATTGCAACTTTTACATGTAAACATCTTAGAGGTTAACCATTGACGGCAAAGATCTAAGAGTCATTTAGAACACAAATATCTATTCTAATTACTAAATTACCCATCTGAGATGTGCAATTTAGTACGGAAAAAATAGTGTAGAGTGATATGGCGATATGGAAAAGTAAACGATACAACTGTCCGTCACCTACTGTCTGTGGTATCTTATCAATGACACTTGAGGTACTAACAAGTGGGCGTTCTCGGAGCTACAGTGTGTTGATTATTTTCATCAAATGTTGTGTAATATATTTGTTTGAAACGAAATACTTTTAGTGGTTAGTTTTCATGTGCATGAATATATCGACATAATGCTTAATGGACACGAGGAACTAGGTAGTTGTGAATGGAAAAGGTAGTGAATGTTGTAAAACCCTTTAAATGTTTGTTTTACTTCGTTGTTTTTTTCCATTTTCATTTTGAAGGTAGTCACAATTTAAAATTGTACCTTATACAAACTGTATAATGAATAAAGTTAATAGTGTAAGATCAAAATTTTATAATGTTACAAGTCAATAAATTTACAATTTACTATATGTTACAGAATATCTATTATTTAAAATATTTTAGTATACAATGTAAACTGCTGCTATTAGTATGTATGTATAAGTATAATATGCTCGATCTTTTATAATGTTTGAAGTTATGTTATGTTATACGATCGACGTCATGGTACATTGGGAATTCCCATCCGTGCCCCATTCTCCGCTGCAGCAACCATCCCAAAGTCAAAATTCTTGCCGTACCTATAAGAAGCTTATTATATCTTCTCTCTTTACCGTGAAGCCGACACTGTATGTCATGTTCAGACGTAACTCCTAATTCTCGCAATCGTTCGAGTGTCTGAGTCTTGTCCATATCCAAAAAACTGAGTGCTAACTGCATTATTGACATCAGCTCTTTTCATACTTCTATTATAAAGTATTTTTAAGCCATTTTGCACATTTGTCCTTCCGAAATCAAGCAGGTCCAGGTGAGTAAAATCAAGTCAAGGTCTTCAGATGTTACCTCCGAATGTCAATTCCGCCAGAAGACTTCCGGTTCAATCTTTGAAGCATATTCATGGTGTCTGATGTGATAATCACATGTATGGACTGTTGCTCAGCCATCGCGAGAGATCCCTGAGGCAGTAGTGATCTCCATAGGCATGCTCGATGTTGTTTCGAAAGAGCCACAGTCTTAATTAATAGTCTTCCCGTTTCTTTATGCTGAATAAACTAGCGCTAATTTGGTCCCATGTCTGACAGAGCCATAAGTGCAAACAATAATATCACCTGAAGGGGAGTTCTAATCCACGAGTACCATAAGCTAAGCATCGACGACGACAGGTACTCATTGTGTACAGCAACGTCGAAGTTTAATGATAACCCTAGTAAATTCAATCATATCCTCTGATACGAGCATCTATTCTTCTCCAGTTTTAGCTCGACTTGAATACATATCTTTTGAATAACATCCTCTGCCTCTGTCATCCAGGACCGGCCTCGCATGTGTTCATTTAAGACATTGTGTAGAAGACTATTTGTGTCTTCATATACTCTCAGATAATCATTTAGCTTTGAGATTTAAGTGCTTATTGACCTTAGCTGCCAAGCCAAGGAAGTACCTCATTGTCTCACATGTAGTGTCTTGTGTGCAACCGAGTATAAGCCTCATCACCTCACTGTGAATCCTATTCAGCGTGTCCAGTGAGGTTCTGCTCTATATCAGAAGACCAGGGACGTAGATCAGGAGACCACGATCAGTACAAATCCCCAATAAAGATCGAGGAGCATGCGCTGTTCGATATACGCCTCTGCCATAACCGTCAGAGCGGTTAGCCCTTTTCAGGGATTTAGGATGACATTATCGACAAGGCACTTAAATAACATGTTCTGTCAAAAGTACTTCTCAGATAGTTGAGTGTTTTAATTCTGTCCATTTTTTTGTTACACACGCCGACAACTGGTGTAGATGTATTCACTATGTAAGTGTTACGAGAGAAAAACCATGTCAGAGAAGCATTTGCTGGATTCACATTTGCTACGGACTCGCTGCACCAATCACTAATTCTGTCCAGTTCCCAGAGTAATACAGATGAGATCTCATATGTATTCTTGCCCATCCGATAGACCATAATGTCATCAGCATAACGCATTACCCTGTCGACCCTGCACTATATACTTTGGCAACCGCGGCAATGCATACATTGCACAAGGTGGTTGAGTGAATTGAGTGGTTGTCCGTGAGACCTGTTTGAGACTCATTGGAACCTGTTGTGAACTTTTGTGACGCCCATGAAACACAACGCGATGATAATGTGCGTTCGAAACGCTCAGCAACAGTCTAAATGACCAAGACCAGTTCCACATACACTTCCAGTAATAACTGTTTAAGAAAGTAATAAGAACATCGTTATAGGCGTCTCTCAAATCAGTGTCAGCCGCTGCAGTTTCCATCCCCATCTAAAACCCATCATATGCGTCATATGCAAAAATCGTTGCATTGCACCACATATCCTTTCCCGTGCGATAGCCGCAGAACGCAGAGGGAAAAAATACAATTTGTCTATATTATATATGAATCAGACATTTAACAAGACAGTAAAAAATCACATACACGCTTTTGAATATAAATGTTACAGAAGATCCCTACGTATACCATGGACAGGTGAAAGAACAAATAGATATATCCAGAAAGAATTCAAAATAAAAGAAAATTGACTGATACTAAAAAAAGGATGAGAAAATGTAAGTATTTTCGACATATAAAAAGACTTGAGGGTTATGAACTTTTCAAGCAGTTTGTCGGCAGTATTTTGTAGTTCAATGATTCTATACAAATTTGTGTTATAGTTCGTTCCAAAATTCGTGATCACACTAAGGTTTATTTTGTACGAAATCTATCTGATGGATACAAGTAATTTTTTATATGCAACCTTATATACCTCACGACGTTACGAATCCATGTTTAACTAATTGGTAGGTAGCTTAGTTGATGCAAAAAAACGTGTTTTTAAATATAATTTTGCATAAGCACAACAAAATGATAATCAAAGTTTATAATTTACAGTAATACACAAAATGGTGGCGAATGTTTGCAAAGGCGTAACCTATTTCATATTATAAAAAGCAATGTGACATGGTTAGCTTTTTCTTCATAAGTGTTTTTATGTTGATATTATCTTTGGCGATCAAATTGACGTACCTTTGGTAGTTGTTGCCAGTCCCTGGTATTGTGAGGCAATTGGTGAAGGTGAAAGCAAATGGGATGTTAGCTATTAGATTCGGAGTCTGAAGAGTCGAAGAGATTGACTACTGCTGCCGGCTAGAGAAATGCAAACCATCTCGTTGCCAATATGCCTCTTCTTCTCGGAGCACATGCTCTTCACATTTGTTCCAGTATTCTATATCTATTTTTGCGAGGGCATCACGTGTTAGGACTTTTACATCACGGAGTTTGAAAGTCTTGTTTACTGCTGCAACTTGACCTTTGACTGCAGCCCACACAAGTTCAATGGGATTGAGATGTGAATGGTAAGGTGGTAATCGAAGAGAAGTGTGGCCGTGCTCAGCAATGACTTTATCGATTATAAAAATCTTTGACTTCTTAGTCTGTTTCACCAGTTGCAACAACTCAGTTTTGAAATTGTTGCAAAAAACAATATATTTTCTTTTGCAAGCCACGCCATGATGTCTTGTTTTGTGCTTGATGAGGTGGGAATTTTGTCTGCATGCGCCACTACATTATGATAGGAGGCATTGTCCATTACAATACACGACGGCATATCCAGAGCAGGCAGAAGTGTGTTCGCTAACCAATCTCTGAAAATAAGTCCGTTCATTTCGGTGTGGTAGTCCCTACCATCTGTAGACAGTGCTTGGAAAAGAAGTTCTGCGCCACTGACAAGACCATTTGCTTTGCTGCCTGCATGACATATCACAATGCGTTGCCCCTTGCTGCTTGGAATTTCCCTTTTCTTAGTTAACATTCTAAAATCATACCAAATCAACATCGCTGTTAAATTAGTAATAACATATAATTCAAATCTTACATAACTAAAGGTTTGGGTGGGCAAAAATACTTTTGGAACGTCGTCACTGTTACCTATCTAAAAATATAAAAATCAAGAATTTCTGTCAAGTGGAGGATTTTATATCGGTCGGTAAAGATGATCACGAATTTTGGAACGAACTATAGTACGGTCTTTCTCGTGTTTAAGCAGGATAGCTGTCGAGCCAGTTGCCAAGAAGGATGCCAGTGGGGATGCTATTATTGAAAAGCTTGAATAATTCAGACAACTCTTTTTTCTCTCCAGACAGTTTATGTGGTTGAACTTGATGTCGTCGGGCGCAGGTTCTATATCAGATCATGTCCTCATCGACATTGATATGTTCTATAAGGTCGTCTATGACAGTTTGTGTCTCATACGTATTGTGTAATATATGTTGTATCTTTTTTCGCTCATCTCCGTCTTTCTTTTCGTCTGGCGTATAAAGGCTTGCAGGAGTATCTCACCTATCTCGGCAGCTGTCCTCAAAATTACCCAATTGTCCATAGTTAGATTATCGAATAAGATCTTCCACCATCATTCATGTTGCGATATAATCTCCAAGATTTTGCTAGTGATTGTTCGCGTCCGATTTCACCAAAGTATGTTGTGCGAAGTATGTTTCTCATGTTGTGCATGGTTTCATTTGCGATTTCTTTGAAACATACAGCTATAGTCTGTCCATTAATTCGTGAGCACGTTTGAAATTGATTTTCTCGAAAACTACCTGTTGGATCTCAGTGATTTTTGTAAGCAGCCTTAGAATATCCATGACGCTAGAGAAATATTTGTTTTCCAAGAAAATTTGATGTAGTTTGAAATATTTCTTCTTCAGGTTATATTAAAATCGACCTCACCGGATTGTACACAATAGTAACAGATCTACGGTACACAGACGCGTTGTTCTAAAAATACATTATGGTAGCATTGAAATATCGTGAGTAAACAACAATTTCACGGGAATTCCCGTGCACCAAACCCAGTCGACTTTGAAAGCGGAAAGCATATGACGTTATAATTGGGATACCGTTGTATAGTCATAGGTGTATCTCGCTATTTGTATGAAGCTATTGTATCATATTTGTTGGCTTATCAAAACTGACATTGATATCACATTCATAATGAGTCTGAAGTGCACATTTATAACAATGCAAAAGGTTACAGTTTTACTATACCAACACTTCCGTAGGGAATCTAAGAGAGGTCATCTATATTGCGATATTCATAACCCTGAGAAACGAACGCAACTGGCGCTTGGTCTGAATAGAGAACAATTGACGACTTTGACATAGATGTCATAAGACGGGAGCTCTTGAAAATGTTTGCGACAAATCAACTTGTTACTCTCAAGGAACTGAAATTAAAACTGCAATCAGATTGCAGCATAGACATTTCTAAAAGTACTCTTGGAAAATTGTAAGAGCCGCCGGCTTCACCTTCAGAAAACTATAGGCGGCAGGAATATTATTTGTGAAAAGCCACATTTAATTGCTGCCCGAAGTAAATACCTGAGGCAGATCCGTGAGCGGCGGAGGCAAGGCTATGATATTGTATATTTGGACGAATCCTGGGTCAATGCTCACCACACCAATGCTAAAGAATGGCAATCAGTAGACGGTGAACAGAAAAGAAAAATACCAAGCAGCAAAGGCCAGCGTATTATACTAACACATGCAGGAAGCAGTGAAGAAGGTCTTGTCCATGACGCTGGACTTATTTTCCAATCAAAAGTACCGACGGTAGGGACTACCACACAGAAATGAATGGACATATTTTCAGGCACTGGATGGAGAAAGATCTACTTCCAATTCTAAACAGACCATCATGCTTGGTAATGGATTATGCATCCTATCACAACGCAGTATCAGCGGAAGACAAAGTACCAACTGCATCAAATACAAAAGATCAAATTAGGACTTGGCTTGCTAAGGAAAATGTCAGCTTCGATGATACATATTTGATACCCGAGTTGTTGCACCTGGTGAGGATGACAAATAAGACAAAGGTGTTTCATATTGACACAATCATTGCGGAATACGGCCACGCGTCTTTGCGACTACCTCCATATCATGCTCACCTCAATCCGATAGAGCTTGTCTGGGCTAAAGTAAAGGGCAAGTTGCCGAACAGAACAGGACGTTTAAAATGTGTGATGTTGAAGTTCTGACACGTGAGTCCCTCTCAATGATAGACATGCAGTTCTGGAAGAAGTGTGTTGAACATGTGCTCCGAGAGGAAGACGAGTACTGGCACCGAGATGGATTACAATTTGTCCAGCCAGTAACAATTATCAACCTCATGGAATCGTCAGATTCGGGATGATACAAATCATATTTTGATTACAGACTGAGAAATAGCAACGTATACATTTCCATATCCAAATGCGTCTACCATCATACAATTTGTGGTGAAGTTAAGACACCCTGGGGTCTAATGGTGACCGAAGGGAGGACTAACTGTTGCATATTGTATCCAAGTTACGTGACCTATCAAGTTAATATGGAGATACACCTATGAATAGAATTGACATGGACAAATTCTAGGGATTACTGTAAAATCTAAAATTTGAGCCCCTTATTTGCAATTGTCATAAAAGATCAAAGGAATTCGCCGATGTGCAAAATCCGTAGCATCTATGGACTACTGGTTAGCTTTATTTTAGCGTCATGGATATTCTAAGGCTGCATGCAAAAATCACTGAGATCCAACAGGTAGTTTTCGAGAAAATCAATTTCAAACGTGCTCACGAATTAATGGACAGACTATAGTTAACGAACACCTGGTTAATTTATGCAAAAGCCTTTATGATAACTGCGAGTTCTCAGTGAGAACAAACAACGAGCCATCGAATAATTTTAGCATTAAATTAGAAATAAGACAAGGATGTGTTATGTTTCCATTATTGCTCATCATATATTGACAATATGTGCAAAATAGTCAATTCTAGTGACGGTCTCAACCATGATGAGCCATGTAAAAATGATAACCTTTGTGATCTCCTAAAGAAACTGCTTTTTTGCAGATGACCAAGTAAAGTAGTTATTGCCACGACATAATATCAATTACATAAGCATAAGTAAACTAAATAACACATGTAACAATCACAGCATAGAAATTAACGTTGCTAAAACTGAGATTATGACAATATCAAGAGAAGAAAAGACAACAACTATCGTCCTCGCAAACCAACAACTGGAAAAGTGAAAAACTTTACGTATTTGGGAAGTTCAACAACAGCAGATGGAAGAATCTATACCAAAATGCTGCAAAGCTGCAACAAAGTAAGCCAAATTATGGGCCAAATGACACCTATGCTCAATTGTAAACATATATTTTTACACACAAAACGAGCCCTACACATTACGATCTTCATCCCAACTTTGTGCCACCAGTGTGTCAAAATTGGACACTTACAGAAAATGAAGCAAATAATTACAGAGATAAAATGCTTACGAAAAAGAGTGGAAGTAACAAGAAGAGATAAGATCAAAAACGAGATTATTAGAAACTTGGTAGGAACAAAACCAGTGCTAGAGCATATTAAGAAACAACAAACTAAATGGTTCGCCATGTAACACGATTACCGCCCAACAGTACACCACAACAAGCACTGGTATTCAGCTCATCATCATGAAATAGCTTGTCCTGAGCAGAACTTTGCCACCCAAACAGTCCTCCGGAATTTCTCTCTCTCATAGCCAAATGTCCTGCCTCTGCAGCCGTCGTGTTCAAACCATCAGTTACATTCTAAATTCATCTTCTTCGTGGCCTTCCTCTTCTTCTCTTTGCCGGTATACCTCCTTCCATGATGGTCTTCTCCAGTTCTTCATGTCTTTTTATATGTCCAAAATATCTCAATTTGCTCTTTTGTATTTGTAGCATTAGCCAGTTTTCTTTGATTTTGAGTTCTTTCTGGATAGATCTATTTGTTCTCTTCTCTGTCCAAGATATACGAAGGACTCTTCTGTAACACTTATATTCAAAAGCACATATATGTTTTTCCACTGCTTTATTAAATGTCCATGCTTCACACCCATACGTTGCCACTGGGAATATGCATGCTCTTTGTATTCTGATCTTTGTTTTCATATCAGTTTCGTTCCATACTGTTTTGAGTTGTTTCATTTTTTGAAAAGCCATGTTTGTTCTTCTTTTAATTTCCTTCATCCCATTTCCATCTGTTGTTAGCAGTGAACCAAGATATTCAAAACTGTTCACATTTTCTACTTTCTCTCCATTGATAAAAATATCATTTGTCATGTTCGTTTTATCTGTTGTCATTATTTTTGTTTTTGCCACACTGAGATATAGATTCTGTTTTTCGCTTTTATCTTTCACTTCTTCTAATAATTTCTCAATCCCTTTTTGTGATGTTGACAGTAACACTGTATCGTCAGAGTATCGTAGTTCATGTATTTTTCTTCCTCCTATTATAAAAGGATCGTATTTTTCTTTTCCGCTATCTTCTGTAACATTCCGCATGATATTTTCTGAATTTTTGTTAAACAGACAAGGCGACAGAATGTAGCCTTGTCTGTCTCCCTGCCCTATGTCAAACCAGTCCAGGGGTATTCAGCTACGAGGACAAATGTCGCTCCTCCATTACCTCAGATACATTTATCAATTCTTCGTTAATTGGTAGAGAGTTGTTTCTTGCCATTTCGTTCAAACTTGAGTAGTATTGGTGGGTCAGATCTATTTAAGATTTCTCTCAAATGTTTTGCCCATCTTTTCTTCTGCACTGTATCTGATGTGATCACTTTACCGTCTTTACTCTTGATTGGGCCACCCTTTGCAACAAAAGTTCCAGTCAGCTGTTTTAGTGTATTGTATAGCATTCTACTGTTTCCAATCTTAGCTGCCTTTTTGACTTCCTAAACCAACCAATTGACAAATGCTCTTGTCTCTTCTAGCCGCTCTTTTCACTCCCATGTCTTTTAGTCTATATACTTCTTTAGCTTGGATTTTATCTGTTGCATTCTTAGTATTGAATTTCGCTAGTCTCCTTTTTCTTTTTTCTTGAATACATTTTCCAGGTCTCATCACTTATACAGGGTTTTCTGTCTTTCGCCTTTAATCCTGCGCTACTATTTGCTACCCCCAATAGTGTGTCCTTTATCTTAGTTCATTTGTCTTCAATGCTCTGTTCATTTTCACCATCGAGTAACTTGAACCTATTTTTAAGTTCGAGCTGATATTCCTCTTTTACTTCTTTATTGTGTAGCCTTTGACTGTTTATTCGCAGTTGTTCTTTTTTAGTAGAATAAATTTTCAATTTCAGTTTCAATTTACCTATGCATAAATTATGATCACTTCCTACATCTGCCCTTCTGTATGCACGGACACCAGCAGTGATGTTCTAAATTGTGTATTTATGCGATATGCACATATGTTAAATATGATTCTTGGTCATCAGGACCGTAACGCGCAATGTTAATCGCTTTTTGATTCTCCAATGTGTGAGCTAGCAGATCACTTTCACGTGTCTGGCTATTCTAAGAGATTCCAGTTTCAAACTCTCCAGTACCAGCATCAACAATTAGTACAGCTCAGTCAGCTTGATAAGTGCGCAAAGACATTTTTTTTTTAGAAAGTCACGATGACCAAGAGCAGCAATGGTTGGGACACAACTATTTCTCAGTTTGGAGTATTTAGAATGCAATCTGTTGTTCGTTTGCTTGATAAAGGCCTTGTTGGTCGAAACGTTGCTGTATTTTGTCATTGTTTTTGCAATTTGTAAAACTACAGTACTTTGTGTTGTACGTGTTTTACATATAAATACTATGGCACCAGAGACCTAGTTTTTAATCAAAACAATTACAGAAATAAACAAATTAGCAAATCATATTCGAAAATCAAAACTGACCAAAACCTTGTACAAGCACAACGTTGTGATCCTAGTAACATTTTGCATAATTATAGTCTGACTTGTAGTCTTAGGTCGTTTTTGACTAATAGTTTGACTGTCATTATAGTTATTCGATGTGTAGGTGGGATATATTTATTCTATACACTCCGACGCGAGTAACCTACCCATTTTCGACGACGAAAGTGATGGACTATGCGATACCGGTTTACGATAGGTCCCCTCACGGCGTCATATTTGCAATGAGATACCGCTCTTTAAGTAATTTGCACTACTTTTTCAGCGCAGTCCGTGACGGTAAATAAATTTAACACAAGTCAGCCATTGTGTTTTTCGATCGAATCGATGAAACAGCGTGTAAACAATTACTTCATATGAAATATGTGTCATTCATATAGTAAAACCGATTGTTCTACGTGTAACTGTAACATATTCTACAGATCTGGAAAATTCTATGATTATATGTTAAGTAGAAGCTATTTTGAACGACATTTTTTTCGATGGTCACTACCATTATTTTGGAACCTTGAAAATTTCGCTTGGGTACTACCCATAAACATCGTATTTACGTGAAACGACATTAACTTCTCTTTACTCATAAATTTTCATTACTAGAAACATTTTCTCTCTTCTAAGGGCAACTTTACGTCTGCAACTCGTCAATAACCTACCAGACTTACCATTTCTCTGTGCTACGAAGCCGGTTTGCTTTTGACGTCCATAACAACCGCTGCAGTTTGCGATCTTCTCGTGAATTCTTTTCGTCATTTTACTTGTGTCAACGATATTCAGCAATGCTAAATACAAATTTTTAATTTTCTTTTTATATTTCAAACATTATTTATGCCTTTCAGTTGACTTTTGTATCGAGTATCAACGGTAATATTAAATATCCCACACTAGATCTAGCTGTCCAAAGTGAACCATTCGTCAGCGATAGACGGCAATAATGACTGGACCGATCTTTATCGTACAATATTCAGATTTACTTGAGAAGTCTCATATTATTGTATTGTGATTTCAGAATTAAAATAACTAGTGAATCATATCAGTATTCTGTTAATTGTCTTTCTTAATTATAGGCATTTCATGTTTAAAAGTTTGCCATTTAAATTGCACTCATTGCTTAGCTGCAATAAAGCTCTGTGACAAAATATAGTCTAGTAGTAATTTCAAATGTAACTATTGCAAGATCATCTACATTTTCTTGTTTATGAAAACTTCTGTGACTTTTAATTTGTTATCGGTTGAATTAAATGTGGTAATTAGTGATGAAATACTGCATCATGTCTTCTACATGAACATACATTGAACAAGCACATTTTATGTATATGAAAGCTTTGTGTATGATCTGAGCTTTGAGTAAAATTGATTAATCAAAGGTACAGTAAACACAATGATACAGCAAATCAGATCTTTGTATAAATCCTAATTTCTATATAGTTGAAGTACAGGTAAATGATTTACCAGTGTGTTTTCATTATTGTCAAAACCTTTCTTGATTGTTTTAAAAATGTATTGACTACTAGATCAACAATTTCATTGAATAATATCCTTTCTAATTTCCCCATGCATTTGACCTTAGTCTTGCAATGATGGTCAAGCTTTAACACTTTCTGAGTAAATTATTCACACAACCTCTATCTCCAGTTTTTAAAATAAAGTAATAAATATATTTAATGTTATTGCAAGGTTGAAGCCAGTTGCATGGGAAGATCATAATGAATATTATTTATTGAAACTGTTGATCTAGTGCTCATTATATGTTCCACACAACCAAAACAATTTAGAAAATAATAAAAACATATTGGTAAATTATTCCCTCTAGCATGTGAAATGCGTTGCCTGAGAAAAGTTACCAACAACACAAGAAAAGACAGAATCACCAACATCAGCATAAGAAGAAAGTTGGCACAAAACCGTGCTTGAATTATATAGATAAACAAAGAATGAAGTGGTTTGGCCACTTAATAAGAATGCATCCAAACTCCACAGTATACAGAGTCTTCTACAACAGAACATCGGGAAAGAAGGCAAGAGGAAGACCACGGAAAAGATGGTTAGATGGCGTGGCAGCATCCTGTGAAAGAGCAAAGATAACAATCACACAAGCCACCAGAACAGCGCAAGACAAAACAGAAAACCACGACACTGGGCAACAACCCGGTAGCAGTGTGACGACAAAAGAAAAAGAAGAAGAAGAGCATCAGAGGTTAATTTTTGTATTCATATATTTCTTGATTTATCTGCAATATGTTGTGCTGTTCTGAGTGACTCTTTGAATAGTGTGAGTTTTATATATTTACTTATGTATGCACATCTCACATACAAACATGCTGGATACTTATTTGGTAAATCATTTATATATGTTGAGTAAATATAAATGATCACATTTAGTTCAACCACTAACAAATTGAAAGTCACAGAAGAAGTTTACATAAAAAGAAAATGTAGATGATCTTGCAATAGTTACATTTGAAATTGCTACTAGACTATATTTTGCCACAAAGCTTCATTGCAGCTAAGCAATGAGTGCAATTTAAATGGCACAACTTTTAAACATGAAATGCCTATAATTAAGAAAGACAACTAACAGAATACTGAAATGATTCACTAGTTATTTTAATTCTGAAATCACAATACAATAATATGAGACTTCTCAAGTAAATCTGAATATTGTACGATAAAGATCGGTCCAATCATTATTGCCGTCTATCGCTGACGAATGGTTCACTTTGGACAGCTAGATCTAGTGTGGGATATTTAATATTACCGTTGATACTCGATACAAAAGTCAACTGAAAGGCATAAATAATGTTTGAAATATAAAAAGAAAATTAAAAATTTGTATTTAGCATTGCTGGATATCGTTGACACAAGTAAAATGACGAAAAGAATTCACGAGAAGATCGCAAACTGCAGCGGTTGTTATGGACGTCAAAAGCAAACCGGCTTCGTAGCACAGAGAAATGGTAAGTCTGGTAGGTTATTGACGAGTTGCAGACGTAAAGTTGCTATTAGAAGAGAGAAAAATGTTTCTAGTAATGAAAATTTATGAGTAAAGAGAAGTTAATAATGCCGTTTCACGTAAATACGATGTTTATGGGTAGTACCCAAGCGAAATTTTCAAGGTTCCAAAATAATGGTAGTGACCATCGAAAAAATGTCATTCAAAATAGCTTCTACTTAACATATAATCATAGAATTTTCCAGATCTGTAGAATATGTTACAGTTACACGTAGAACAATCGGTTTTACTATATGAATGACACATATTTCATATGAAGCAATTGTTTATACGCTGTTTCATCGATTCGATCGAAAAAACACAATGGCTGACTTGCGTTCCGTCGCGGACTGCGCTGAAAAAAGTAGTGCAAATTACTAAAAGAGCTGTGTTGGTTCGCCGTGCCCCTATGAGACATAGCGCAGCTATTTTTAAACTGCAAGGAATGTCCATCCTTTATTAAAAAGTCTGTAACGGTAAGGAAGGCGGATGAATCATAATGATCAACGGCTCACAAAGCGAAAACAGCAAAGTGTGGGGCACACATGAGACGCTTTCAGGACATACAAATGATTTGCGGCTGGCCCTCGTGGAAGAAATTGGGACCACCACATACAACCAAAGACGTAGCAATGAAGCAAAAACATCCATCTGAAGACAAACAATACATGAAAACAAGGAAAAGACACATTCGATTTGCAACATGGAATGTTAGAACCTTACACCAAGAAGGAAAACTAGACAATTTAATACTAGAGACAACAGATATGAAGGTAGATATTATGGGAGTCACAGAAACAAGATGGAAAGGCAGGGATACACAGAAGAGATGACTATATATTTATACATTCAGGAGGAGAACATCATGAACGAGGAGTAGGTATACTAATAAAAAAAAATAGAAAAATACATCAGTGGTTATTGGACGTATAACGACAGAATGATGCTTTTAAAGATCAGAGCAAAGCCATTCGATATAGCAATTATCCAAACATACGCTCCAACATCAGACCATGCAGATGAAGAAATCGAAAAATATTATGAAGATTTACAAAAAATTCTCAAACAAGTAAAGACAACTGACATACTAATTATAATGGGCGATATGAATTAAAAAATTGGCAAAGGCAAATACAAGAATATTGTAGGACAATACGGACTAGGAACAAGGAATGAACGAGGAGATAGGCTTATCCAGTTCTGTGAATAAAATAACATGGTTATATGCAACACATTTTACCAACAAGAATCTAGGAGATTATACACATGGAAAAGCCAAGGAGATAGAAAAAGGAACCAGATAGATTTTATCATGATTAGGAACAGATTTAAAAATAATGTAATGAACACCAAAACATATCCAGGAGCAGATATAAATTCTGATCATAATCCAGTGGTGATCAAACTAAATATAAAACTAAAAAAGATAAACCAACCAACAAGAAAGGAGCCACATATAGATATATCAGCACTTAAACAATCAGAGATACAACATAAATATTGTGTGGAAGTAAAGAACAAATATGAATGCCTAATGACAGAGTGCTTAGAACAATACAGAAGAGAAAATCCTGAGAGAAAGTAACCAATAAATAGGATTGCTTAAAACAGAGTATACAAACTGCAAACAAAAACCTGCCTGTAAAAGAATCCATGAAAAATCAAATGTGGATGACTGATGAAATCTTAGAAAAAATGACAGAACGAAAGAAAGCCAAGAACACCCCAAAGTATACAATTTTAGACAACGAAATACGCAACATGTGCAGAACCACAAAAGTAAACTGGTTAGAAACAAAATGCAAGGAAATAGAAGATATAGCAGAAAAACACAGGACCAGAGATATGCACAGAGAAATAAGACAAATGACAAGTAAGAAAAATACTATAAAAAGTGGAGGATGTATCAAAACAACAACAACCAACTTTTGTTTGATAAAACAGAAATATTGACAAGATGGACAGAATATGTAACGGCTCTATTTGATGATCAAAGAAGCAGTAAACTGAGTATAAAGTGCAATGACAGCCCAAGAATACTAAAATCTGAAGTTGTAAGAGCAATCGAAACAATGAAGCGAGGAAAGGCTACAGGGTTGGACAACTATACTGTGGAAATGTTAACCTCCTTAGAGGATTTTGGTATTTCAACCATTACAGATTTGTGCAATGATATATATAACACAGGATATATACCAAGAGACTTGAAGACATCAGTATTCATACCATTACCCAAAAAGCCCAATCCACAGGAGTGCACAGACTATAGGACAATTAGCCTGATGAGCCACATAACAAAAATACTACTGAAGATCATACATGAAAGAATTAAAAACAAGATAGATATAGAAGTAGGAGAAGAACAGTTTGGCTTTAGAAAGAACAGAGGAACAAGAGAGTCAATACTTTGTATAAGACTACTCGCTGACAAGTATATAGAAGTGCAAAAAGTATCTACTTGTGTTTCATCGATTATAGCAAAGCTTTTGACAGAGTCCAACATGAAAAGCTAATCATATGTCTCCAAGAAATAGGCCTAGATGGGGATGATATCTGACTAATAAGTAACATATACTGGGAACAGAGAGCAATAATAAAATATGAAAATAGCTATCTCATACATAGACATAAAGAGAGGAGTGAGACAAGGATGCATTCTGTCACCAAGCCTATTTAACATCTACACAGAGAAAATCTTCAAACAACTAGAGGGAATGCCAGGACTCAAGATCAATGGAAAAATAATAAACACCTTAAGATATGCAGATTACACAGTATTGGTAGCAGAAAATGAACAAGAATTACAAGAACTAGTGGACCAATTTGACAAAACTAGCAAGGAATATGGATTAGACATTAACATACAGAAAACAAAAACTATGGTAATCAACAAGGAAATGGAAAAACCTAAAATGAATATAAAAATACATGGAGAATTACTACATCAAGTAAAGCTACTCATATCTCGGTCAGATGATAACAGATGATGGCAGATGTATAACAGAAATTAAAAAGAGAATAGGAATGGCCAAGGATAATTTCAATAGTATGAGAAAGTTACTGACATCCAAACAAATCACAAACAGGCTAAAAATTAGAATGATCAAATGCTATATATATCCTATATTAATGTATGGCTCGAAACATGGACAATGAACAAGCAGTTAGAAGACAGAATTGATGCATTTGAGATGTGGATATATAGAAGAATAGGCAGAGTTTCATGGACAGAAAAACAGACAAATAAAAAGTTTTATGAAAACTAAGCATGAAGAAACAATTATTAAGAGAAATAAAATTCAGGGAAGTAAAGTATTTTGGGCACATAAAAGACATGACACCATGATAAAACATTTACTAGAGGGGAAAGTTGAGGGGAAGAGCAAGAGGAAGACCGAGAGATAAGTGGGAGGAAACTTTAAGAAATGGACAGGTTATAGTCTGGCAGTGTGCAACACCAAGGCGAAAGACAGAGGATGCTGGAGATTCATTGCAGCCAACCTTCGCTGTGGAGACGGCACCTGATGATGATGATGAGTCTGACTAAGTGAGTAAGGATCGAAAAAAGAAAGCAAAATTAGTTCCAAAATTGAAAACTGATGTGTCGAACCAAATGGTGCAGATAGATATTACAGTCTGTTTGTAAGCTGCGACACAAGATAACAAATGCCATATTCATGGCGACCACACAAGAAGAAATATATGACACCATTGGAAGTGAGAAATCGATATTTATGTTGTCGTATTTGTATTTATTGCAGTGTTTCGAGTGCCATCATTCATCTATTTCAAAGAAAACCCCTGAGAGACAACGAATTAGGCCTGTTACAGGAACATGTCAGGTTTGTTGTATTCCCTTATCTCTTGACTACTTTACCTAATTTCCTTTGCTTAAACGCTTACCTAATGTAAAATATAGAGTAGTGTATATTGTATTTTTTCATGATTTTATTAGTTTGGTTGCTTATCGTTTTCAAATGACACATAAAGCACTATTCAAATGAAACCATCTTCTCCATGTTCACACACTAATACAAACACATTCATGTCTAAAGTTTGCATACAATATATGTTGGTACTAGTTTCGTGTGTTACATTGGTTGTATATACATTAAGTAACAGGGATCTTACATTATGTACGATTGGAACTTTCCAGAGGATCAAAAAGGGTGTTAGTGAAACACGTACAAACAAAGTACTATAGTTTTACAAAATACAGAAACAGTGACGATAAACAACAACGTTTCGACCAACAAGGCCTTTATCAAGCAAACGAACAAACAGGAGTGACAAATTAAAATGAAACACAAATGGACGACCAAATACAAACGTATCTAAGGATACGGGACAGAAGCATTAAGGATATGTTGGTTCACAGTCGCCTCAAGCCTAATATACAGAGTCATTTTGGCACCATCCAGTGTGGCCGTCGGCGCTGCAACACTTGTGCTATGTAATACAGACCCGCAAGGTGTCTTTTCCAAAAGCCACGTTCGTTGTTGAAGACAGTTTACGTGCGAGTCCCGTAATATTATCTATGCCATTATCTGCAACCTCTGTGACCCCTGTAGCTACTTGTGTCAACTTTCTTGACATCACTATCACTATCAGCCTATCTACCATCACTACATCAGTATACTACAAGCCTACTGATGGACATAGTTTTCTTCTTTATACCTCTTCCCATTCCCAGGCTTGTCGTGACTCTTTACCATTCTCTCAACTCTTGCGCCTTCGTCGCCTCTGTAGCGAGGACGACGATTTTCTCGATAGAGCTCACGAGATGCTGGATTTCTTTCGTAAGCGCTTATACCCGGATAAAGTGCTTGCTTCTGCTATGCGGCGCGTTCAGCAAATTTCTCGCCAGGAGGCTCTCTCTAACCAGCATAGAACTTCCAATTCTGACAGGGTGAAACTTGTTTTAACTTTCCACCCTCATAGTTCCCTTGTGAAGAAAGTCTTATTCCGTCATCTCTCCATTCTTCAGTCTGATCCTGAGACACGTTCAATCTTCCAACACTATCCTTTGGTGGCGTACAGACGGACAGAAGCCTTAAGGATATGTTGGTTCACAGTCGCCTCAAGCCTAATATACAGAGTCATTTTGGCACCATCCAGTGTGGCCGTCGGCGCTGCAACACTTGTGCTTATGTCATACAGACCCGCACGGTGTCTTTTCCAAAAGCCACGTTCGTTGTTGAAGACAGTTTCACGTGCGAGTCCCGTAATATTATCTATGCCATTATCTGCAAGCGGTGCAACAAGGCCTATATTGGGGAAACCGGCAGGAGACTCAGTGACCGATATCGCCCAACACTTGCGCGATATACGCCAATGCTCTGTAACCCCTGTAGCTACCCATTTCAATGATACTGGCCATTCAGGAGCTTGCGATGTCCAGGTCACAGCCATCCGATCATGTTCCTCTGATGATCGTAGTCGATTTGCTCTGGAGAATCGGTTGATTTCTTTGTATGGTACCTTGCGACCACGCGGGCTCAACGTATTACATTCTTATGCTTCTTAGTACTTTCTCTTCCCATGCTTTGTGATCTATATGGGTATATGTTGCATGTATTCAAGTTATATATTTACTAGATGTTTCATTGTTTCTTTTCCGTTCTATTTCTAGTTTTTATGTGTGTTTTTGTGTTACATTTATTTCGTTATTCGTTTTTATTCCAGATTTTCCTTAGATACGTTTGTATTTGGTCGTCCATTTGTATTTCATTTTAATTTGTCACTCCTGTTTGTTCGTTTGCTTGATAAAGGCCTTGTTGGTCGAAACGTTGCTGTTTATCGTCACTGTTTCTGTATTTTGTAAAACTATAGTACTTTGTTTGTACGTGTTTCACTATTTACCAAGTTTTACTGCAGTCTTCCCCTATTTCGAAAAGGGTGTTAGACAGGGATGCGTATTATCACCAGACCTGTTCTAACTGTATTGTGAAAGCATTTTTAGGTCTATTAAAAATATTCCTGGAATAGCTGTGGGAGAACATATCATAAATAACCTGAGATACGCTGATGATACTGTCTTAATAGCAAGAAATGAAATGGAGCTCCAGAAATTAGTTGATAAGGTTGTGACAGAAAGTAGCAACAAAGGACTCCTGGTAACGTCAGGTGTCAGATGGCAGATGCCGATAAGAAATAAAGAGCAGAATAGGACAAGCGAAAACATCGTTCCTTAAAATGAGAAGCATTATCTGTCAACAAGTCCTTGTCAATCCCGATCAGAATGCGAGTTATTCAGTGCTACATAGAACCAATACTGACATACGGATGCGAGTCATGGACAATGAAACACAGATCGAAAAATCTCCGAGGGCCACAGAAATGTAGTTTTATAGAATAATGATGAGAATCCCATGGACTGCTAAAATGACTAATGTTGAGGTGCTGAATGAGATCAAGACACAGAGAAAGTTTATCATCAATATAAGAAAGAGACAGTCATCATTTTTCGGGCATATGATGAGGAGGGGAGGCTTAGAACACAGTGTGACAACCGGTAAAGTCGAGAGTAGACGAGACAGGGGAAGACAGAGAGAAAATGTTGGATATCCTGACTTCATGGCACGGTAGAGCATCAACATTTGAGTTGATAGCAAATACCAACGACAGAGATTTATGGAGATCCATGATCGCCTACGCCAGCCGGCACGGTACAGGATGATGATAATGAACAGGAATGTGTCCTTGCCTCCACTCTATTTTGCATCTTCTTTGCAGTCCTTTGATACCATGACTTTGGGAACGCTGATGGTGATATTTTCATCCACACTAGATCTGATGTTTCCCTCTTCAATCAAACGGTATTTCTAGACATTGCCTCTAAAGAAACACGTTAAATCTCCGAAAGGGTGAGCTGTTTAAAACTCATTTTGAAATTAATTTTTTTTTTAAATCAAAATTGCTTTTAGCGATTTCGATTCTAGAGATATAAAACTAACAGAATAAAAAACATTTGGAAAATCGATATTTTAAAGAAAATATGTTATGTGACTTCTGAGACGCCTTAAGAACGAAAATAAAAACAACAGAATTTATTCTCGCAGAACTATTTTTCGCTGATGATTCTGCCTTAGTAGCACACACAGTGCAATCCTTATAACTTTCAATCCCTAATCAATAATTTGGCAAGGACATGCAACCTATTTTCTCTGACTATAAGTGTTACGAAAACTGGTTTTATAGCAGAGTTTTATCAACAAATCTCAACAAATATCACCTTAAACGGTAACCATCTAACACCAGTTAAAAACGTTGCTATCTTGGGTCCATGGTCACTGTAAGCCTTTCTCTTGATGAAGAAATCAACGCTGGAAGAGGTAGTGCGAGTACTATATTTGGCAAGCTATCAAAGCTAGCGTGGAACAACACATAATTAACATTGCAGAAGAAGATTCAAATATATCGAGTCTGTTCAATTAGCTCTTTACTATTTGGCTCAGAAACTATGGACATCCTACTCAACGCACGTGAGGAAACGTAACATCTTCCATCTTCGAAGTCTTCGCAAGATAATGAACATCAGGTGGTACTACAAGATAACCAACTGTGAAGTACTGCAACGTGCAAACTTACCTTCCATCATTAGCATGCTCAGCAGTAGATGATTAAGATGGCTAGGGCATGTGAGAAGATGGAACATTGCTGCATATCAAAACATATGTTGTTCTGTGAACTTTCGGAGAAGAGGCACGAAGGCAGACCACTGCTCAGATATAAGGATGTCTGCAAGGCTTCAATTAAAATCTTTTCTATCGGTCCCAGCCAATTGGAAAAGCTAGCTGATTACAGCGTTGTGTGGAAAGCGACGTAATGCGACACAAGATGAGCTCTGTGCACAAGGGCACAGAGTATTTTGAAAAGAGATTTAGGGATGAGCTGAAGGGGTTTGGCTCCGAAAAAATAATTTTATTTATTAAGTTAGAGCAATTATTTTATAATGGGCATGTTGAGCTAAGAATGTAGATCTATTTTAATGTTAAAAAAAAACGTTGCAGGGTTGCCATGACAACAGCGGCCATCTTAAAAACATACATGTTCTTAGAATCCTAAAATTTACAAAACAAACAAATATATTGAGAAATAAAGGGGTGATTCATAAACTGTAAACATATTTACAGCTACTGATGCATTTATTTTTGGTAAAATCTCAAGAAATATATTTTATGTTTATTTTTAAACTTATGCTTGCAAAAATCGCCCAAAATGTGTCATCCTTTCACATTGAAAATTAATTTTAAAAATACACATTCACAAAAATGTAATTTGAAATGCACCAGTAGCTACAAAATGATATGGGGGATATTCACCTCAAATTTCGTATATCTAGCTTTCAGTATTAGTTAAAACTCAGGGATTTCCGACACACAAAAATGGGGGAATGATTTTGAGAAAACAATTTTAAACTTGGAATTTGAAAGAAAAAGGTATAGAATTGAGCGTTTCTTATTAATGTTGTAATGCTAATACGAAAAGAAAATAACATAATTGTATGTGTAATCGCTAGTAACAATGTTGTACTTTATAGAATTAAACACTTTGAAAATCGATGTTTAGACTAAAACTAAAATTTTCCTGAGAGAGTCAAACGCCTGAAAGACCAGAGAGAAAAGTTACAATTCAGAAGTTGTCTTAGTCTAACACTTGCCAGTTGTCCTTCTGTAAAGAAGAAATTGGCGCTATATATATATATATATATATATACCTCTTCTCTTCAACATATGTAGAGACAGAATAGTGAAAGAGGCACAGTGCGAAAAAGACCTTATTGACATAGACAATGATCAACGACGACCGATTAAACAACCAAATCAACGAATTGCTTTTGTCAGTGCGAGTCACCAGGAAACAGACTACGAAATAAGAACATCAGAAGCAGAGTGGGCACCGATTCGTCTTATATACAATAATAATAAATTTAAAGAACCCCATTGGAAGGAACGGAGCCAATGAATATGAACAAACAATAGACAGTGTACAAGAATTATAGGATTCCAAAAAATACAAATTACTAAACACAAGATTCGAACCACAAGCCCTTTTTCTTACGACACCCATTGCCAAGCACAATAATACGAGCACTTCTAAGAACATAGCCAGCTTGCTCCTTAGAAAATACATAAGTGCACAATATACACTACTTTCTGTCTACAAAATAAAAATTAAACTATAAGATTTTCAAAATAGCTAAACTTCTTATTTGAGCAATCTCATCTGTTAATTTGAAGTTTTTAAGAGAATTAAGTGATCCGCTTCCGGTTGTCGAGGTATTTCAAGAGATTGTTCAGAAAAGGCTCTGGTAAAGATAATATCGGTCTTCTCTGCTCCGCATATGTTGTTAAAGATATTCAAAAGTCAGTTGTCATTGTCAAGGTTACAGACATAAGCCGTTCATATCTTTAGTTTGTTGAAAAGATGGTATCAAATCCCAAAAGTGATGGTCTTTGTGATTACGATTTGTTTGTTTTTTTGGTCACATTTTGAGGAAATAAATTCAGCACCAAGAGTTTTAAAGATTTATTCAAGTTTAGTGTACCAGTGCATAGGGTGACCACTTAGGTTCATAGTAAAAAACACATTGTGTGTTAAATTATCACAATATATATGAGACATACGCCAGTGCTCTGTGACCCCTGTAGCCACCCATTTCAATGATACTGGCATTTATGAGCTCACGATGTCCAGGTCACAGCCATTCGATCATGTTCCTCTGATGATCGCAGTCGATTTGCTCTGGAGAATCGGTTGATTTCATTGTATGGTACCTTGCGACCACGTGGGCTCAACGTATTACATTCCTATGCTTCTTAGTACTTTCTCTTCTCATGCCTTGTAACCTATATGTTGCATGTATTCAAGCTATTTATTTACTTGATATTTTATTGTTTCTCTTCTTTTCTATTTCTAGTTTTTATGTGTGTTTTTGTATTACATTTATTTCGTTATTCATTTTTATTCCCAGATTTTCATTAGAAACGTTTGAAAATCTCCGTATCTAGTCGCCCATATGTAATTGTTTTTTTAATTCGTCACTCCTGTTGTTCGTTTGCTCAATAAAGGCTTTGTTGGTCGAATTTTGCTGTATATTGTCATTGTTTTTGTAATTTGTAAAACTACAGTACTTTGTGATTACGTGTTAAATTAACAACTGTTAGACATAAAATAAGTTATTAGTACCCTACCCCACGTGACCGGCTGTGCCCCAGTATAGGGGTACAGTGGTTCAGTACTAGGAGCACAGTTGGTAAAAAATCAGAACACGTGACAAGCTTCACAATAGACGTAAACAGGTTTTTCTTCTAACTTCTGACATCTTTCACATACATAGCTGAACAACATGGAGATTATCTGCATCACCGGAGATTTTCACTCCAAGAGTTAGGGACTTTTGTTATTGTTGCGGGAGGCAAACTGAAATGTCAGTTGTTTAGTTTTCTTGGTGGATAAACCATGATGTATTTTTGATGTATCCAAAACATGCTTTTCTAGTAAATCTTATTCATTTTTTTAAAAGATTTGTCTACAATTGCAACCTGGAGCAAACTTAACAATAGGCAGAATCCTATCTTCAATTGGACTAGCAGTGTGGACCTTTCTTAGCTATCTCTGTAATGTTGTATTAGCAATAATAAATTGAGCTGCTGCTTCTTTTATACTTTTCTCACAAGAACCTAATTAACTACAGCTGCTTTCATCGTTTCTACATGGATTTCTCCAATATTTCGTTTTTCGTGCTCGTTTCCGAACCATGATCCTAGCTTAAAATAAAATAATGAAGTTAGTTTTTCATTTCAAATAACCTCCCTTAACCATAAATAGTGTTCATTATTTATAATATTTATGATATAGACCAACAGGTCATGACCCACTGTGCCCCCATTGAAGTGGCCCACTCTGCCCCACTACTACTCACCGTGGAAAAAACGTTATCCTTTCTCTCTTATGGAAAATACTTTTTCTGTTCTTCATTAGTTGCATTCCTAATACTACAAATAAAATTAGAGCACTAAAAAGTAATGACTTCCTTACACCAGTTGTAAATTTTAACAATTTTCCACATGATGTTAATAGACACGTGAAACCGATTGTATGGTAGCAATGATGTTGTTTACTAATTGATCATGTATTGTCTTTTGGCAAGCTTCTTACCCTCATTATAATATATGTCTAGAGATATAATATGTGTAAAAGATAGATATCCCCCACACCACTATCATTTGCAAATATATCGGCCTAATCAATGCACAAACGTTGAAATAAGATATTCTCACTGAAAGGTGGAGGCCGGTTCGGTGCGCAGGCAATGGACTGAATCACTGCAGGCGTCAACAATTTGTAGAATTACACTTGTCTTTGTTCCGGGGCACATGGGTGTCGTTGGCAATGAGAGAGCAGACAGACTGGCTGGCTCTGCCGCTATATCAGAGGGCCAGCCCATGGACAGAGCTGACATCGTGAACGCCCTCATAGAGCGTGGCCGCAGAGAAGATCTTCATCTCAACCAATCCACGGCAACTACTAGATTGCGAGAACTGGGTTTGAAGATTGGTGTGGCAAGAAAAGAACGGTACAACAGGTATACGAGTCGGCTCATCAATCAAGATAGAACTGGTACGGTCAGTCGCTGGACGCTGTTGGAGATATTGCGAAGGAGATCGGAGCACCTATGGACATGTCCGGAGTGCAATGAAGATATTTCAAACTGAAACTGAATTCTCCACTGTATCTGAACTCGTTTAAATTTGGCATATTTTGTGTAACGTTTTCCTTCGGTTAATTTCTGCAGTTGTGAGGGTCCGTAATGGCACGTGCATCCATCAAAAGTTCTTTGCATCTCTTTCCATCCTAGGTTAAGATTAAGTTTCTGCTCCAGTTTTCACGAGATCCACTTATGCTCTAAAGTTGCTATAATATAAATTGGTATAAAGTCCCATTGTTGCTAAAATAGCTATATCTCAAACGACCAGTTACATTAACAGCATGCGCTACTACAAAAAGAATGCTGACGTAATTCAGTAACTAATAATGCTATAAGAATGTGAAATGTTACAGATCGAATAGTACCAAAATATTTGAAGCTCATCTGATAAGTTTTTGTTTTCTCTCTATGCGTCCCTTTTCTAACTCAACGAGCGTGATACTCATTTACAGATGTGTGGACTGGTGCGTACCTAATACAAGAAAATAACCCCTTATCTTTTGATTGCATTGTGAATCATATATGCGCTCAAAAAAGTTTCTTTCTTTTTGCAATTTCTACTTTGATGATCTCTCATCGTTGTTGTTAGGTGGTGGGTTAAGCCTCTATGTGGCCGAGGCACGCCCTTTCAACCTAAGACATGTCTTTTGGTTATGTCAGGGCGTATTGGACTTTTTCTTGGTGTGGCCATGTGGCCTGGGACTTGTCCTGGTGTGGACTGTGTGTTATTGTGTCGTGATCTGTGTTTGTCCTAATAAGGACATTTTGTCTTGTTCTGTGTTTGTCCTAATAAGGACATTGGGTCTTGTTCAGTGTTTGTCCTAATAAGGACATTGGGTCTTGTTCAATGTTTGTCCTAATAAGGACATTTTGTCTTGTTCAGTGTTTGTCCTAATAAGGACATTTTGTCTTGTTCAGTGTTTGTCCTAATAAGGACATTTTGTCTTGTTCAGTGTTTGTCCTAATAAGGACATTTTGTCTTGTTCTGTATGTCCGTTCTGTCCTAATAAGGACATTTGGTATGTGTGATTTTGGCTGACTGGCATTCTCATGTCGGGTGCTGGGATGTCTGTTGTCTGGCTGGCGGTCTGTGGAGGTCTACTGCCTAGGTGTGCCTGTTCTCTAGGTGGACTGTGGGTCACTTGTTTAGGACTTGGAAAGGGTATTTTGTGTTGGTCTGCGTTCTGGCATTCTCACGTCGTCGGATGCTGGGCTGTCTGTAGTCTGGCTGGCGGTCTGTGGAGATCTACATAATGGGTGTGCTCTAGCAATCGATGACAGTGTTAGGGATAGACTAAGACCAGTGCTTCTATTCTAGCTTTTTTTTTTTTTTTGGGTTTTAACTACTTAATAAACTATTTTTATTCCTATTCTTAAACCCTCCCCCATCCACCCCAACCAAACCCCCAATAACCCTCCCCCAACCACCCCAGTACCCCCTTCCCCAACCAAATTCCCATCCACCCCAATACCCCTCTCCCGCCAACCAAACCCCTAATAACCCTCCCCACCATCTTTGACCCATCCCCCTCTCTAAGTCTTTGTCTAGTTTCCCCAGTGTGGTATGGTCTGGCGCTGAGAAGCACCCTGGTCCTGATAAGGACCGACCCCCACCCAGTTGTTTGCCCTTGTAATGGTGGCGATGGAGAGCCTCTTGTAGTTTTCTTGTCCGTCTAACTTGTTCTGTACTGTGTGACCATCTGCAGGGTTTCTTGAGGGGCGTTGATCTGTGTTCGGCCCTGAAAAGGGTCTTTTTGTGTCTGGGTGCTGCCCTGATAAGGGCATTTTATGTTGATCTTGGTGCGGCCCTGAGAAGGGCATTTGGTGTTGATCTGATTTGTTTGCTGGTTTTAAGTAGTTGGTTTTTGGCTAACTTGCTTGCTGATTTTGCTCTCATGTTTTATATTTCCTGCTATCTCTCATCGTCAGATGTTTTCTTATTATGAAGTAAACTGATGTATGACGCTTTTCGCTGGTGCCTTGCAGCTTATAGCATAGAGTTGTGTTGTTGGGCTAGCATTTCTTTTCAAGATGGCTGTATATGGAACAGTCTTTTGGAGCATGTTCTGCGGTGTGTTCAGATAGGGGTACAGTGGAAATGTAGACAGTAGTAACTTGTGCAAATAGCAACCTGTGTTTGTTCAGTTATGCTCTATCCTGAGGATGAAGATCTGTCCTTGCCTGTGTAGTGAGAAATAATCATCGTCGATCAGATGCTTTTCTTTTCTGGTGGTCTGTATAACTCTTTTTTTTTATGAAAGAAAACATAAAATGCGGTTTTAAAGGAAGCCTGCACACAGAGAAACCTGATCTAAAGAATAAGATCCGGTAACAATGTTCTTCCGACGTATAATGCGAAACAGTACATTTAATAAAGCAGTGGGAAAAACATATGTGTGCTTTCGAATATAAGTGTTACAGAAGATTCCTTCGTATATCTTGGACAGAGAAGATAACAATTAGATCTATCCAGAAAGAACTCATAATCAAAGAAAACTGGCTGATGCTACAAATACAAAAGAGCAAATTGAGATTTTGGACATATAAAAAGACATGAAGGGCTGGAGAAGACCATCATGGAAGGAGGCATACCGGCACAGAGAAGAAGAGGAAGTCCACGGAGAAGATAGATTCAGGATGTAACTGATGGTTTGAACATGACGGCTGCAGAGACAGGACATCTGGCCTATGAGAGGTAAATTGCGGATGACTGTTGGGGCGGCAAAGTTCTGCTCAGGACAAGCTATTTGATGATTCCTTCTTCTTCTTCTGCGATCATCTTCTGCTATGCGACTACTCCGGTATGTGTCATAAACAGGGCGGTGCGCATGTTTTCACCGGTCCCTCATAGTTTGTCTTGTAGGGCTGTTTCTGTTGGCCAGATCTCCATTCTCACACTACTCAGACTGGAGCAGTCTTGCAGGATGTGCTCTGGAGACTGCTTTCTTGCTCCACAGGTGCAGGCTGCCGAGTCCCTGAGACCCATTCTGTGGAGGTGTACTCTGAGACTGCAGTGTCCCGTTCTAAATCTGAAGAGATTTGATGATGATAATGCGAAAAGGAGGTTGAAAACATTTTGTGAAAACTGATAAAATACAGAAAGGGAGGGGTGGGGATCTGGGAAAGCATAGGGAGATTGTGTTGGATGGTCTGACATCGTGGTTCAGAAAATTGACCTCAGAGCTGATTAACTGCATCAGAGAAAGTTAGTTGGGGAGATATATGATCGCCTACGCCGGTAGATATGGCACTTGATCGATTGCATTCTGTTGTTTTCCTGCTCAAATGTTCCGCCCTTCTTAACAAGTTTATCTGTCGTTTCAATTTCATGTGAACCTTTTCATCATCATCAAATAGCTTGTCCTGAGCAGAACTTTGACAATGTAACAGCCCTTCTGAATCCCATCTCTGATGCCCCATCTCTACAGTCTTCTTCTTCTCTTCCACCATTTACTTCTTTATGGAATTGTTGGGGGTGAAACGTAGTGATCTTGCGTGTGCTTTTTTAAGGCACTTTGTAAGTTGATATTCATGTTCGTAAGGCTGTTCTTGATGCAGTCGCTCCATCTTTTGCGCGGTCTTCCTCTTGCCTTGTACTCATTATACTTTTTCTGTGTTTTACATTATCTCTACAGTCGCCATGCTAAAATCGCCAGTTGCATCATGAAATCTATCTTCGCCGTGGACTTCCTCCTTTCTTCTTTTCCGGATGTCTCCTTCCAAAATGGTCATCTCCAACCCTTTATGTCTCTTTATATGTTGAAAGTACTTCAGTTTTCTCATTCTTACTTCTAGCCAATTTTCTTTAATTTTGAGTTGTTTTAAAAAAAAATATATTTGCTCTCTTCTAATCACTGTTATTCAAAAGCATATATATATTTTAAATGTTAAACTATCCATTGCGTTGCCACTGGAAATGTGCATGCTTTTAGTTTTCTGATATTTGTTTTCCTGTCAGTTCCATTCCTTACTGTTTTAGTTGTATTCAACTTTTTTGTCAGACTATGTTTGTTTTTTCAATTTCCTTCATCCCATTTCCACCTTTTTTTAGCAGTAATCCGAGATATTCAAAACTGTTCACATTTTCTATTTTCTCTCCGTGTATATCATTTTGTCATGCTTGTTTTATCCGTTGCCAGTATTCTTGTCTTTGCCACATTGAGATACATATTTATTTTTTCGCTTTTCGCTTGCATTTCTGTTATTTATTACTCAATCACTTTTTGCGATGTTGACATTAAAACTGTATCGTCAGCATATCTTATTCAGGTATTTCTATTCTACTGATTATAACAGGATAGTATTGCTTTTTTTCGCTATCTTCTGTAAAAACCCGATGATGTTTTCGGCATGCATGTTAAACAGACAAGGCGACAAGATGAAGCATTCTATGACTCCCTGTCCTATGTCAAACCAATCTGCTGTAGCATCGCATGTTTTTGCAGCCGCAATTTGCTCACTATAAAGTTCTCTTATGATCTGTATTAAGTGTAATCTCATTTCCTCCATTATTTTCCACAATTCCTGATGTTCTACACAATCAAATGCTTTTGAGTAGCCAATAAAGCAAGAGTATAAATCTACATTACACTCTCTAGATTTGTCTATGATTGCTTTAATATTATATCACATATACCTCTGTTTCGATTAAACCTAGATTTTGTTATATTGATGTTTTCTTCCATTTTCCTACAGAGTCTTCCCATAATAATTTTTAGAAAGATTTTTCAGGCGTGCTCAATCACTGCCACTGTTCTATACCTGGTACATAATTTGATTTTTTCCTTTTTAGGTATTGGGATAACTATTGATCTTTTCCATTTCTTTCGCTCTATTCATATTTCCCATACCTTTTTACATATTACATGATACATTTGTATGCTTTGTTAGTTTTGATAAACTCTGCTGCAATGTTATCTCATCCAGGTTATTTTCCTGGCCTCAAGCTTTTTATGCCCTTTCATCTTCCTCTAACGATAGTTTCCGCTCTTTTTCTGTGATTGTTTCACGGATTATTGTCAGCCACATAAGTTCCTTGCATTGAACAAAACCATGTTATATATGGTTGGAAAGTAAATTAAATGGGCTATCAAACTATTTTATTTTAAAATCAGTGGGCTGTAATATGTGATACCCGTGACCTAGTTTCACTGTTCTAAAATATAATATTTACTGGCAAGACAAGAACGAAAAAAACTAGTTTGCCGTATATAATCTCCGTCTTCTTCTTCTCCGAATGCTCCATATCCACCACTTGTTAAACCACTCTTTGCGATATGTGAACTGAGCCTAATAGCGATTGTACGTTGTGCCATTTATGTGCCTATAATTGGGCTAACACATCCGATTTCTACTACGTTTTTACTACAAGGGTAGATTCCTAGAGCCCTACCTCAGTCGCCTCGCCTTGTAGGTTGTAGTAGTACTATTCTTTGCTTCTCTTGCGAGCCCCGGCACCATATATAATAAAAACTTTCATTGCAGTCTTTTAGTATCTTCAATTTTTACACAACATATCAAAAATTAAATAATTTGTGAAAATATACACGATTGTAATCATGAGGTTTGTAACACCTGTTTTCTTCTTTTTAAGGGAACATATATTTTTTTAAAGAGAAAATAATGCATAACTGGTCCAGTAGTATTCAAAAACTAACACGTATAGTATGATACCTAAACATGGAAAAGGCGACATTCTACCTTCTGGACTACTCTCTAGGGTCTCTTTGTTAGGATTTGACATACAAAACAACAAAATAATTTTTTAGCATAAATAAATATTTTTTAAAATTCATACATAGATATATAGACTCTAGGAACATTGCACCCAACTAGAAAATCACAAAACCGTCTAGACTACAATATAGCCAATAAGACCTCTCATGAGGATTATCTCTCAAACAGCAACAAAATATAACTTCGCCATTGCAACCACTTGCTATGGATATTAGAGGTGAATAACTGGTTTATTCTTGCATCTTTTTAAACAATATAATTGATGGGATTTGTTAGTTTATATTTTTTTTAAACATTTTGAATTAACAGATTTGTACACTTTCAAACACACACTTCCAATCAGCACATTCAAACATTATAATAAAATACATCCACTCCCGATCAGACAACTTGTTTCAACCTTGAAATGTCTTCATTTCTAATAGATTCTACCCGTACTCTCTCAGTAGTAGATCAAAGTGTTCTTAGGTAGGAAATCTGGGCAAATATTGTGGGAAAATAGTAATAGAAGTGAAGGATATACTCAAAGGCGTTCCTAGTAGTAGGGTGGAACAGAGGCAAAGAAGGATTTACTAAGGGGGAGATAACTAGTGGTTCATATAAGGGGGAGATCATTTGTAGGTTATAAATGGGAGATAATTTATTATACATTGGGTACTTAAGCCCCATTTGAGGGGCTAATGAGGTGCTATTAGTGTTTATATAAGGATATACTCCACCCTACCCCACCATTTATATAGCTTATATAGTAATATACCCCACCCCAAGGGGTGAAGCAAAAAGAAGGTTTTACTAAGGGGGAGATAACTATTCATTTATATAAGGGGGAGATAATTTTTAGGTTTTTTGAGGGAGGAGAGCTAATGTTTTTACTTAGATAGGTATTATATATAGTTATATATAACTTAATTTTTTAATCGATAATTTTTAAATAATCGATTATTTTTGTAAAATTTTATTTTTAATAGGGAAATATAGAAAAATCGATAAAAAAATTTTTTTTTGAAAAATCGATAATTTTTGTACAATTTTATTTTTAATAGAGAAATATAAAAATCGATTAACAAAATTTTGTGTGTGTTGTTTTTGTGACTTTTAATGGTTTACCAATATCTATATTTAGATATATGAAGAGTATATTTTGTGTATATAAGTGTGTATGTGTGGTTGTATAGCCAGATATACAAAATGGGAAGAATTTAGGTATGTTAAAGTATATAAGTATTCACTTATAGGACGGTGTGTGTGTGTATTTAGGTCAACATTTTAGAAAGGTTTTTTTAGCTTTGACGTACAAGTAATTTACTAGATACATATATACATATAGAGAAACAGGTAGACATATACAAATTCAAACATAGCAACATTTGCAAATAACAAACGTATTTAGCGTAATAAACGATATTTTTATTGAAATACATATATAGGATATAATAGTAGGAAATTAAAAAATGAAACTTTGTCATCGCCCGTTGTAAGGCTATAATACTATACGAGAGGAAAACCCGGCATATGATATATAAAAACGTTCGTGCGTATATAAGTTAGCATTAACTAGCTATGCATCCTAGATGGAAACATCCATTTACAGCGCTTATAGCGGGCCAAAAGTATACAGTTTTTCTTTCACTTACATTATACGCTTTATATAATGACTAACATGCTAGAAACCGAGGGCGTTTCATTGTCGGGAGTTCAACTCGAAGCAATAACAATGGCAATATATATAATACAGTCATATGGTAGTGGTACTAAAAATATATATTGTAAAACACTTGAACGTTTAGTTACAGAACTTTCAAATAGACACGTTCTGTTTTTCAGTAGATTGGTTAATGAAACCTATCACCGGGATGTATTTGAATCTTTTGTAGATATTTCGGATCAAGTCTTGGAAGATGGTCGTATAAACTGGGGATGGATAACCGCTGTGTACACCTTAGGTTTTTATGTGGCTAACCATCTGATTGCTAATTCATACAACGTAGATGTAAATGATTATGAACTCGTAGAAAAATTTGCTCTTCTTGTTGGTAAATACATTGGTGACAATGTAGGTACGTGGATTCGTATACAAAGAGGCTGGGACGCCTTCGTAAAATATTTTCAGAGACAGGTGGACTACCTACAAGGTTTTCGTTTCATTCTTAATATATTGGAAAACTATCTTACTTAAATTTAAAAAAAATTTTAATACTCTCATTTGAATTTTGTTTTATTTGTCGAACTCGTCGTAGATGTTTTCTTGTGTCTAACAAGAAGCGACTTATACCTAGTCGTATAAATAGTTCTGGTAATACCAAAACTTTAAATAGTACAGCACCAAGCCATAAATTAGGAAAACAAGAATAGGCCACGCCTATCTTTACGAAAGTGCGTGGTATGTTAGAAAAACAATCGATAGATCAATGTATGTGTTACATTTTTTTAATTTATGCTCAAATTAGGCCACGCCCTCTTTTTACTTATGACTCATTTTCTTGAACAAGTTATTGTACAACTTGATATATGAAAAGCGCGCCAAGTTTATAAAACGCGCCAATAGTATGATTCGTTTTCGTGAACAAACTTAAAGAAAATAAAGGAACTTTGAAAATTGCGCCAATTTTCTTTGTTTAACGCCCAAACAAGTTCAAACTTGCTTTTAGCTAAAGCAATTGTAGAAGACAAGGGTAACATACATACAATAATAGTAAAAATAACAGCTATTTTTTTAACATACAACAAATATACACGCAAAATAAATTTGTAAGGAATACATTTCTTTTGGGTTTTTATAAATTTATTTTAACATCGAAAAAAAATACATCCAACATTTATATGTCTAATATTTTCCTTTTACAAGACTTTTTAGGGTCCTTCCTCGACTGTACACTAGTTTGTTTGCTGGTGATAGGCTGGAACTTTGTGATGTTAGTAAGTTTGGCACGAGTGGCTTTCTTAGTCGGTTTGTTTATAGGATTAACACTTGGCGATGCCGTCGTAGAAGCAGTTAATATAGGCGCTGGTATCGTAACACAACTGTCTGTAGTACACATTGTGTTTGTAGGGTGCTTGTTAGTCGCACGCATGGTAGAACAAGTTGTGCTTTTGTTAGCTGTATTTGCTAACAGTTGTAGTCGCTCAAATTCTGCGAGTATCTCTCTATGTAAGCCAACGAGTTGTTCAAACTCTCGACGATTCAGTGAAAGACCGGCTTTGGTTGGAAATTTTAGTTCAGACTCGCCAAAGTAACGGCGCAAATGAAGCATAGGTGTATCTCTATAAACCGCTACAGTTGCGACTTTGAGACCAGTATCCAATGGTTTAACCATTTCATCGCCTCTAGTCATGTAGACCCAGTTGGTTGGAGCTGCAAGCATTTGTACGAGTTGAAACAACTGTGTAGATCACACAGTATGTTTTACTTATATACCAGTGGTGCGGTCATTAATAATCACGTGACTTGTTTCAACTAATCAAAACATTTCTGGTTTTGAATAACAATAGGCGACGAACGATTCTATCGTTGATGTACTGTCGATGTGAGGAGGAGAACGGTAGGAGAACGCGTAGCATAGTACCACCTCGCGCTTTAATTGTTATGAAATAAATAGCGTACAGTCCGCAGGTGTTACTTAAAATATCTTGTAAAACACGAGGATTGTAACGGTAAGGTCTAGTGGAGTTATGTTGGATAAAATGTATAACATCCGAGTGCAGGGGTGGTAGTCCAAATGAATCGAAATATTCAAATCGACCTAGGCCATCGTAATACAACCCTACCCAATGAGTCCTCGGCTGTGTGCTGGGACAGAGCCAACTATAAACTACTGGGCCGGACACCAGATTTTCTCTCTTCCGTAAAGTGGTCTGACATTTTGTGTGTGTCGGTACACGATAGAACGTCAGCGTGTCTTGTTATTTTATTCGATTTTGAGTCCTTGGATATTTATCTACAACAAATATTTGGATTACTGATATTGCAGAGTGTTAAATTAAATTTGTGCATATTGTTTTCATCTTAAAATGGGCAAAAACGTGCTGTGTTCCTGGATGTAAATCGAACTACGACTCGACTAAAGAATATGTGAGTGTTTTTAAATTCCCATCAAATTCTGATAGGAGAGACAGATGGAAGAAATGCATTCCACGAAAAGACTGGTCACCAGCTAAATCAAGCGTTGTGTGTCGTAAACATTTTCATCCATGTGACATTATATTGTCTGATACATTTATAGATAAATGTGGAATTAAACATGAACTTCCTCGGAAGCATCCTGGTTTAAAAAAAAACTGCTTATCCATCTCTTTTTCCTGAATTGCCATCTTATTTATCGAGTCAACAACCACAATCTCGTAAAGATCCAGAAATAAGAGTAGCAGAAATCGTCAGCAAACATGACAATAGAACAGCTGAGTGGTTGTCTGCAGATATTATACAAGATTTTCCAACTTTACAGTGTGAGATAACAGCAAAGTTAAAAGACTTGTTAGATAAAAACTGGAGAATGCATACAGTCACAGAGGATATATTTACTTGTCTTGTTTTGTATACTATGAATGTGAAAGCAAACAGTGCACCATCCATTTCTGTAAGTGTAAATGTTTTACCAGTATCAGTAGGAAAACTCAGTGCATTTCATGTAAGGCCTTGCTACAAATGGAGAAAACACTGACAGTTGATGTTCAGCCAGAGATTGCAACTGACTACATTCAATTACTGGATAGAGGAAGGTTAAAATACCCATCTAAACTGATTACACTGTTGACATTTGTGTCATATGCTGCTATGCAGAGGCTCATATCACCAGAATTAGAAGCAAAATTTCTGGCTTGCAAACAGCATAAGAAGCTCCTTATCCATATTGTTACATGTAGTATTGTGAAACATTGTGTTGATGAATTTAGTGGTATGTGTGCTAATGGATGTCCAAAGGCAAGCATTATTTCAAAAGCATTATCCCCACTGTCTAATGTATTATTAAACAATTACAGAAAAATGCATAATGATAAAACAGTCAGTTCTTCTAACAAGAGAAAATTGGCCAAATTTTCACATTAAGTTTCATCAATTAACACTTTGCAACAACCTTTAGTTTACACATCAAAATCTCAAGGCAAACTTTAAGAAACAATATGTATAAGCTAATTTGCAATGTTTGCATGACGGGCGTTTTTGTTTTCAGTTCATCTGATATAATTTGCTGTATGTGCTTCAAATGTCTATAAAATGTATAAACTTGGAAGGGTACTTCAAACTTCACTAGCAAGTAATTGTTTATAGTCAATTGTTTACAATATTTATCATTACATATCAATGATCTAAGTAAGATGGACATATATAAAAGAACAACAAAGTGTGCTACAGTTAAAGCAACTTCTTTGTCTGTTAGAAATGTATATTGTACCTTATTATACAGCTATGTATTACATTATAATGCAACTGTTGTTCTGCAATACTTTGTTAATCATTTTGAGCTTCTACATTGAATTTTCTTAAAGATGTGTTAAATATGAATAAAACCAAATATGAATAAAACCATGATCATTTGATTAAAATAAAATTCATTTTATGACCATATCCCAAGTTTATTATTATCTATAATCCATTTACGATGTTTGTCATTAAATGTATGTCTGTACAGTAATGGATTTCGTAAAGAGATCTTAAGAATATAGTCAACCCCATTTTCTTATCTAGGTCAGGGAATACATGGCGAGTTGTACGGCCTGGGCTATAGCCTGGCTGTGGCTGGGATCAGTATTTACTATAAAAGCAACACGCTTAGTTCGATCGATATGCGTAGGTAATTTATCGCGAGGTAAGACTTTACAATCTATACGTCGAACAAAAAGGTCGGCTTGTAGATTTGCCCGTATCTGTTTAGTATTTATTTTCTGTTTAGGACACGTAGTCCAACAACACTTGACGTGTTTGGAAATTTCGAGAATGGCATCTAGTTCAGCATAAACTACAACGTGCAGTGGGTCGGGCGTAATTGCAGCGAATTTAAGTTCCATTGACAGGGGACCTGATTTAGCCATCTCGAACTGATCACCGTCAAGCAGACTGGGACTTAGATCAAAGACGTACAGAGTATACCCATTCTTAAAGTTTCTATAGTCCAACCCGTTACCGGCGTCCCTGCCAATCAGACCCATCGCCAGATTAGTACCAAAAAAGTCTCTAACGTACTGTTTGTTTTTAAAGTCCATCGGTAGCGGTGTCCCTGTCACACTCCTACCATCAATGGTAATGTTGAGATATGTCAGCCCAAAGTTTTGGAAGTTGAAGGGATTAGCCTTATACGAGCCGTTAAAGGCTGTCAAATTAATTATTCCAACCACTACGCGGGTGGGAGTTTGACTCAGGAAAAGGTTATCCTTCGTGTGCGATAACATTCCTTTTGGAATAGCTAGTGTTTTAATTACAGCCCGTTTTAATGAGTACTTGGCGTTATTAATTGTTAGCGCTTTCTCGTGGGCTAAAGAAATGGCCGGCTTTTATTTGGCTTTTCGAACTACCAGGGCAGCGTGGGTTATAATTGAACTGTAGCCAATCGTAGGGTCGTGTGCAATAAGATTGAACACGTCTTTAGAAGGTGTGAGTTTAATTTTTACATCTACACCATTTAGCATGTAGCGGTCTTGGACAAAATGTCCGAGTGTAAACGACCCATCATATCTAATTCGTGACTGTCAGACGCAATTGTGCGTCTTATTTTAAGGCCGTTGTTAGCATCACTTTGCATGTCATCAATGGCGTTTGGCGTGTCGTGGTAAAAAAGTGAGGCAGATAAATGCCCTTTTTGCCACATTCACCGTAGTTCAACGTCGCTTCCAAGTAAGTTCTATACGGATAGGTGTTTTCACTAGGCGTGATCAAGGTATCGTTCAAGGAAACGTCAACTTGAGAAAATAAACTATGCATATAATAGTTGACTGGCGCGACGTCGGCATCTGGAGGTAATTTGTCCCCATTACGTAAGGTGACTTTGGCTCGCACGTGCAGAAAGGTATTGAAAAGATCCAAGTACTCATCACTAGTCCCACAAAGTGCAAACTCTATGGGTGCAACTGGCGCTAATGAAGCTAGAGGATGTATCTCCACAAACTGACCCTCCTCCACGGCTGTTTGTATCGGGGGTACACTAAATAAATCCAAACCAGAGTGAAGACATTCGCACGAGTTGGGGTGTATCAGAGACATTATTCAAAAATATCCGAATACCGTTTCTGGTTGGTCTTGAGTTTCTTGTGAGTTCGACGAGGCTCGGCAGTCCGGTTTATTCTTTTATTAAAGGGTTCCCCTGGTGGAGAAAATCTCAACTTCCTTCTAATGCCGCTACCTGATTGGTTGCCAGCCACGTGGTCGACGGCCCCTTGCAGCAATCGTTTTCCCACTTCCTTAGCGTGGTCTTTAAATGACTCGCCAATGTTCCTACAAGCTAATGCATCCTGGGCAACTTGTAAACCAGTACCTAACCCTTTCCCCTCAATAGGCTTTACCACCGTCTTTAAACACGGAGAACCATGCGACCTAAACCCCAAAGAAACTACCAATCCCACGTCCTCGTTGACTTCTCCCATCTATAAACACCGGGCCGTGTCCAGCTTGACTACAGTAAAAATCTTCGTTACTTCAGGACTTCTGCCTAACGGAGCGTGCCTCACAATTTTTATTCCAGATCAAAATGTTTCCGAGTGCGAAAATGTAAAGTTATCACCGACGTTCCACTCTTGAATGGGATAGTTTTTCCATATCGGTGGTTAAAAGCATTTCCACAGTGTCGAAAGAAAAACGACTCAACGACACGTAGTGTGGTTTGTCATAAATACGAAACACTGACGCCGAACGCCTATTCAAAATAGGAACAGTGCGTAACAGTGGCACCATAACGTCTCCGACGTGTCGAGCTGCTACTAGGTCACAGCACATGTACACATTTTTATTTCCGCTCTAGGTTTACTTCAAATTCCTTCTACTACTGGGTTAGCGTCGATCATGGGATGTAGGAAAGCCAAAAATATGTGTCAACAGCTCACTAAGGATAACTTGTGCATCTTTTTCGAATAATTTTAAGATACCCTTTTACCAGCTCTTGTTCCAATGGGACCTAATTTAGGCTTCTCCCACCTCCTCCTATGCAATTTGTTTAACGTATCGATAAAAGCTTCTGGTGACTTGTAAAGTCCAGGCGGACACATAATGATTATAGGTTGTTTACCTTTTTCTGCGTTTTCTTTGGATAGTATATTCTACCAAACTTCCTCCAAAATGTTAAAATACGTACTTGGGAAAATTTAATTTCCACCAGGCCAACTTCGTACTGCGATGATAAATCAATAGTCTGAGGTAGTTTGAAAAAAAAAGTGGTCTGGCTCGTTGTCTGGATAAATTTGAGAGGAGGCATTGCTCGGCAATGTGATGTAAAAACTCATAGTTGATTTATCGCTGGTCTTGGTTCTATTTTGGGATTAGGTAGCATGTAGCCCAGACAGCTAGACAACAAGACTGTCCAAAGTTTACCCTCACGCTCGGTTCCCTGTGTCAGATTGAATAATGATACACCGATGACTACATATATAACTATTATCTGACATATAAAGACTAGGTCTGGTCGAGGAAGCAATTTTCCAAACCAAAGCGAGGTTTTCAGACCCGTCCCTAGCTTTTCTTCAAACGATGTAGTTTCCGTTACGGTCTCTGCTTCCATATCGCTAGTCGTCATATCTGGATATGTGTTTCTCTGAAATCCAACTGTTGAATGTAGAGTTATACCCAAACCACTGAACTAAATACTCTTTAATTCCACCAATGGTACGACGTTCTTGTAGAATCGACTCGATTCGATACACTTGTTTGTCGGCGACTTTTTGTAGCTCTTCTTTTTAAAAGGAACCTTTTAGTTCAGCTCCAGCATCATCTTTTAATCTGTACGTTACCGGTATTGTCTTGTTTACGCGACTAACGGTAAACATTTCCTCTGTCCACTCAGGTGTATACCCCTTTTTAAAAGCATGTCTAGTTTGACTGACCCTGACTCGCTCCCTTTCTTGATATGTTTGCTTTCCGATGACGTCAGAGGTCGAATACAAGGTATCCCAAACAGCTTCTTGGTTACCAATATTAACCTTCCTAGGTGCCATGCGAATGGCTCGATGATACGAACCGTTGTAGTTGTGTAGCAGTCGATCTATCACGTGGACATATCGAAGTTTGTTGGTTTTTGTAAAGTATCGCCACATTTTTTCTTTCAAGGTCCTGTTAAATCGCTCTACCACAGCGGCTTTTACGTCATCGTTTTCAGTAGCAAAAAAATGTACGCCCTCCTCTTTAGAAAGTTAAAAATGTTTTGTTGACAAACTCCGACCATTTATCTGATTGAAGATTTATCGCTTTGCGCTTAGCAAAAATTATATGCATGGCCGCCATCAACTCTTTCCCCGTTTTAGTTGTTATCGGAATCGCCCACGCGTAATTACTGAATACATCTATACACGTCACTATATATGATATACCGTCATTGTGCTTTCGTAGTAATCTCATGTCGATTAGATCGGCTTTGAACTGTTGGTTTGTACCGCCAGTTATGGTAGGGCGTCTTTTAAAATTGCGACGTACAGGTTTATGTAGAGTATACGCATCCTGCGCACTTAACCATTCCTTAATCTCTTTAGCACTAACTTTGCTGCTTCTCTGTAAACCACCTACACCGCCATACGCTGCTGGTCGACACGGCTCGAAGTACCACTTTTTTTAAATCGTACTTATTCGAGGGGCCATTTTTCCCACTTTAGAGTTGGAATCTTACTCTTCTTCTTCCGTCTACGGAGAGTATACGAGGAGGTCGCTGGTGTCTCTTGTACTTTGTCTGTAATATCAACCGCTAGAGACGACTGAAGACTTTTGTCTACGGCTTCAGCTTTAAGTTGCGGGGTTGTCGGTAAGAGTTGTTGATGTTCACTAGTTGGGATAGGGGATGGTGGTTTGATATTGACTAATCCTAGAGACTTGTTTCTGTACAGAGCTATACGAGTTAAATAGCGCTGCAACGTTTGCTGATACAGTCTAGCTTTGTCATGTGGCAACAAATCTTATCGTTCTAAGACTTGTTGCATTTGGTCATCCCAAAACCGTAGGTTATCGTTTAAGGTGTCGGGTGGTGCGTATTGTTTTTGCGTCATAGACTCGGATCAATCAATAGCATTTTCTTAGCCATGGTTAACCTACCAAGACGACTTTTAGCAGGTTTAATATAGGACTCAATAAGGCGCCTATGAAGCCGCCTTGTTGAAGGATTTCTTTGCGCTTTTTGCTGGACAGCTTCTTTGGTGATTGCTCTTAAACTGTTTTTATGCCGACGCAATCGGGTCTTCTGAGCCGATGTAAGTGGAACATTACCTTTTAACACGTTGTGACAACATTCACAACATTGACAACAGTCACGTTGTGACAGCGATCGTACTAGGTCTGGGGAAGCTGTTTTCATTATAGTCTTCACAGCCGTTGGATTCGCCCCGCCTAAGAATCGCAGCATTTCGCAGTGGTGTTTCATAGTCTCGGTCATGTCTTTTACTTGGGGACGTAAACAACTTGTGTCTGGTCAGGAAATATATCGCCGCGCAACCTCAACTGATCAGGTGTTTCTTGTAGAAGGTCGAATAACAAATAACCGTGTAGTGATGATGTAGCATCTTTAAAACTTTCTTGGACATACCATACCCGCCCAGGGTACATCTGCTTTTCCAGATTGGTAATCTCCGAGCCGTCTCGGGTTTTAAAAAGCACTATGTAATGCGAATTTAGACTAATGTTCCGTTGTTCTTTATTTTTTCCAAATAAGTTTTGTACAATATACATAACGCTAATGTTGCGATGGTGACTACATTTAGTAAATAATTTAGTTACTCTATCGTCTGTTTCGGACATTAGATCGTCCAAAACAACTAACCGGCGCATATTCTCTCGCCATTGGTCCATGTCTGGCAGCCCTTCGATAAATTGGATACCATTCATATTTTCGTAGACTGGTTGCCATTCTCCGTAACACCATATAATCTCATCTGGGGTAGGGACGACCATGTTAGGTAGATGGGTCAAAAACGTGGGCACAAAAACGTTTTTACCGCTACCGGTTGGGCCCGCTATAAGCGCTGTAAATGGATGTTTCCACCTAGGATCCATAGCTAGTTAATGCTAACGTATATACACACGAACGTTTTTATATATCATATGCCGGGTTTTCCTCTCGTTTAGTAATATAGCCTTACAACGGGTGATGACAAAGTTTCATTTTTTCATGTTACTATTATATCCTATATATGTATATCAATAAAAATATCGTTTATTACGCTAAATACGTTTGTTATTTATAAATGTCTATATGTTTGAATTTGTATATGTCTACCTGTCTCTCTATATGTGTATATGTATCTATAGTAAATTACTTGAATGTGCAAAGCTAAAAATAGCCCTTTCTAAAATGTTGACCTAAATACACACACACCGTCCTATAAGTGAATACTTATATACTTTAACATACCTAAATTCTTCCCCTTTACCACCTCCCATTTTGTATATCCGGCTATACAACCACACATACACACTTATATACACAAAATATACTCTTCATATATCTAAATATCATCATCATCAGGTGCCGTCTCCACAGCGAAGGTTGGCTGCAATGAATCTCCAGCATCCTCTGTCTTTCACCTTGGCGTTGCACACTGCCAGACTGTAACCTGTCCATTTCTTAAAGTTTCTCTCCCACTTATCTCTCGGTCTTCCTCTTGCTCTTCCCCCTCAACTTTCCCTCTAGTAAATGTTTTATCATGGTGTCATGTCTTTTTATGTGCCCAAAATACTTTACTTGTCTGAATTTTATTTCTCTTAATAATTGTTTCTTCATGCCTAATTTTCCTAAAACTTGTTTATTTGTCTGTTTTTCTGTCCATGAAACTCTGACTATTCTTCTATATATCCACATCTCAGATATTCGTAAACCATTAAAAATCACAAAAACAACACACACAAAAATTTTTTCATCGATTTTTATATTTCTCTATTAAAAATAAAATTGTACAAAAATTATCGATTTTTCAAAAAAAAATGTTTTTATCGATTTTTTATATTTCCCTATTAAAAATAAAATTTTACAAAAATAATCGATTTTTACAAAAATTATCGATTAAAAAAATTAATTATATATAACCATATATAATACCTATCTAAGTAAAAAAAATTAGCTCTCCTCCCTTAAAAAATCTAAAAATTCTCTCCCCCTTATATAAATCAATAGTTATCTCGCCCTTAGTAAAGCCTTCTTTGATTTTGCTTCACCCCTTGGGGTGGGGTATATTACTATATAAGCTATATAAATGGTGGGGTAGGGTGGAGTATATCCTTATATAAACCCTATTAGCCCCTAATTAGCCCCTCAACTGCGTCTTTTTTTTTTTTTTTTTTTTCGACCCAGAAGCACTTGAGCTGAAAGCTCTTCGGCTCGGTGACATGGACATCGTAACCCTTCGGCTCGGTGCCACGAACACCGTAAATCTGGGGAACCTGTAGCTTTTCTGCCAGTCCGCGGAGTTGAACCCGCACTTACAGAGGACTAGTCACCCGTAGTCCAACGCGCTACGAACACGCTGGGCACGCGGGCGAACTGCGGCTTAAGTACCCGAATATATAATAAAATTATCTCCCCCTTAATAACCTACAAATTATCTCCCTTATATAAACCAATAGTTATCTCCCCCTTAGTAAATCCTTCTTTGACTTTGTTCCACCCTACTACTAGGAACGCCTTTGAGTATATCCTTCACTTCTATCACTATTTGCCCACAATATTTGCCCAGATTTCCTACCTAAGAACACTTTGATCTACTACTTATCTCTCTCTCTCTCTCTCTCTCTCTCTCTCTCTCTTTCTCTTTCTTTTTCATATTTATATATATATTTATATATATATATATATATATATATATATTTCTATCTGTATATCGGTCTGTCTGTCCGTCCATCTATCTGTCTGTCTGTTCCTCAGTCCGTTCATCTATCCATCCATCCATCCATCCATCCATCTATCTGTCTATCTGTCTCTCCGTCTGTCCATCCGGCTGCTTGCCTGCCTGCCTGTCTGTATCTCTGTCTGTCTGCCTGACTGCCTGTCTACCTGCCTACCTACCTGCCTGCCTGGCTGTCTGTCTGTCTGTCTAATCTATTTATCTATCTATTTTTCTACCTGCATATATATATATTTATATATATATATATATATATAAATAAAAGGACTGTCCTTATAGAGTTTTTATTTGTCGAGATCAGTGACTAATTATGGTATGGTTTTTATTAATATTCAGCTCTATATTTACTTTTTTAACCTTACATTTTTCTTGTTCGTATCATGATTTTAGATTTCTGATCAATTCAGAAGCTGGAGGACTTATCCATGAATATTATAAAGTAAGTATCATTAAAAGAATCTAATTTAACATTCGTGTATTTCCAGCATGTTGCTTTATAATATGTTTTGTTAAGTCATTGGTTACTAAACTGACGTCATTGCACTCCGGGCAGACCCATAGGTTCTCAGTCTCCCCAACAGATATCGAAGAGTATGCATACTGATGGTTCATGTGGCTCGCTGATTAAACACACCTCTCACTCTGCCTCAGGCATCCAGTTCGACTTGAACAACGGGTAACTCCAAAGTGCTTAAATCGCTTGATCGATTTAACATCGATTTTAGTGTGCTCATCCAACAGAGAGTCGCGAAGAGACCGAAGAATATCCCCTTATCCATCTTCAACTCCCCAACAATCGATGCTGTTAATGCAAGCCTGTCCGCTCTCTCATTTGTTAAGTCACTTTAGGAGTGTCTTTAAACCGTTTTTTCTGTCCACCAACTAATCGTCTGCCCCCTTCAACCTCGTCATTCATCAATGGTTTTGGGATGCGTTTATCAGGCGTCCAAGCAACGTGACCTTCCCATCTTATTTGGGTTTTCTTTGAAGGTGCCGCAGTAGTTGTTATAACAAGAAGTTTTGAAAGTGGTAAGTTGCTCTTCGTGTCTTTAAGTGGAAGAAGTTTAACGAATTCCTCTTTTACTATAAAATTAGAAAAACTGTTCTAATAAATACACACAACCGCGTAGTGTAGAAAATCTCCGCGCTTTTATCGAACTGAAATGAAAAATGTTCACACGAATACAAATAGCGAATAACTGAGACTGAACATTATTAAAAATCTGCTCAACCCGTCTAACTACAGTTTGATTTGACAATTGGGTACTGAATTGAAAGACGTAAGTTCAAGTTAACTTTTGCCTAAAGCGTTACTCCTCACAGCTAAAATCACGTGGTCGTGGGCAGTCTCTTAAAAAATATCCGCTCGTATGTTAGAGCAGTAGAATGGTTATAAAAGAAAACAATGTTGTAAGAGCGGTAAGACGGTGTTCTCTGGAGTACAGTTTTAAAAAAATGTAATAATACATGTAGAAATGCTTTTGGGATCGAAGACGCATTCATAGGCACAACGTTGCGCCAGGTTTAGTGAGCTGGCACTAATCAAGATGCTACCCCACCTCCATGTGGTGAGCCTAGAAACAGACAGAGGATCCTGTCTTGCTAAGCAGGTAGGGATCGAGGGAGAGCTACTCTGGTATAAGTAGTAGTGCAGATGCAGTTAAGTTTAATGAGATCTGCTCGCACCACAGACGAGCAGAATCCCAAAGGGATTATTTCTGCACATCTCTCACGGGTGATGGGAAAAGCCGAACAAATAAAAAACAAATCGTACAATTGACAATGTACGAGTCGCCTGGAGACCCATGTCCCCTCGAAACAATATTCGCACCAAGTTTGCCAGCTCTCGGCAAGAATCGGTCGGAAAAGTAGCATGCGTCGTGTCGACACCAGGGAATATTACAGTAAACTCCTTATCAGAGGCCAAGCGCAGATACATTTATTGGGTAAGATTGGCCGAGCGCAAATCCTAAAGTTGCATTCTAGTGCTAATAAAACTGCCTTCCCTGGCACAACCGGGAAAGGTACTGTTGCACTAACTTTTGCACTACTGTTACATCCCCGGAAGAACTGGGCGAGTGATGTTGGCGAGCGTAAAATTCTCAGTTGCGCTGCTAGTGTCTATTGACACGACCCTATAAAATATATGTGCGCAGCCACAGTCAAGTGTTTCCCGGTTACATGGAAAATGCAGAGTAGACAATGCACATTGCCAAGTGCCGACAAGCGCCCGAAAATTTTGAGAATACTTTTACTGTGGAATAAACTCACAGGGGATATTAAAGTAAGGCCGATAATGTAAAGGCTTGATTGGTACAAACCCAAACATTGACAAAAGGCGATACTTTTTGGACACCGATCATCCTACATATAGTAAGATGCCGTATTAACAATATGGCTCAGAAAATATAAAGGTTAATTAAATAGCCGAAAAAAAGATCGTTCGTGTGACAAGTAATATGAGTCTCCAATGACTGAGAATATTCCTAATCCGGAACGACCTCACATAGTCAGAAAAGACGCATACTGTAGACATACTCTTAGGCGAAGGTCTTAAAGCCCAAATATACGGCGAAAAATGATCGTTAAAGAGCAATGAATACTAGAAGCATCCGAAAAGTGATGGTTCCAATGGCTAGCCATAGAAGGGTTGAGAATGCTAAGTAGCAAATGCTCTTTGGCATAGATCCAAATCCAAACATACGGCATAAAAAGATCATTAAAGAGTGTTTATCATACGTTGCGTATGGAACGACCTCTCCAAAGGTAGGAAATCCGATAGAGAAGTCGTACTTCACTAACCAACACAGGCCGTAAAAGTACCGATGGTACGAGGACTCAAGGCAAGTGTTTATTGGGCAACAGGTTTCCTGTAACAATCACACTCGAAGGATCTAATCTTCAAGTTCCTCTGAAGACGACGAGAGCTCACGGCATAGCGAGGGACACCAGTAAAATGGTAAGCAAGCCTCACGCAAAAATCAGTCAGAAGCGCAATATCAGGCGTCATGACTTCCGCCTGAATTGACAGCGGGAGAACGCAAAGAAGGAGAAAATGAACGCTTTTTCACTTCAAAATTATGATTAGGGTTAAGCCAGCGTATTAACTTTGAGCGACAGAAATGTACATCGCCGGCGACATGGCTCCCACTTGCATATGCTGATATCAAAGAAGAAACGTCACAACAGAGATAAAGTGTCTACACGCAGAATGTTGTGAGTATCAAGAAGTGACCGGTGTAGAAATGAAGACATCAGGAAAAACGTGAGTACATCAATACTGATCTTCATCAAGAAAGAACAAATTAATTGGTTACCGCCACATAAGCAGATTACCAACAGAGAACAGAGAGTGCGCCTCAAAGAGCAATGTTACTACGATACAGTGGACACAAAGCAAAAGGCCGTCTAAGCAATATGTGAACGTCAGAGTTACAGAAAAAATATAGCTGTTTATGAAGCGCACGTAAAATCCCGTTCTAGAAATTTCTTCTTATCATGGCGCTGTAAGGAAAAACAGGACTAGAGAAAATAAGAAAAGAAGTTATATCAGTTATATAAGTTACTAGCAGATGTACCGTTCTTCGTATGCGGGAATTTAGTTTAAATCTAGTTATAAAGTCCCAAACAGTGCAAGATTGAGCATATTAAAGAAACATGGCCGGTCGCCTCAAAATTGGCTGCTTTCCTATTAATAGAAATACGTTTTCTCTCCATGCTTGGTGGGAAAACTTTATCAGTTGACCACATAAATGTCCTTCATTCCGATTGTCAGTAAAACCTGATACATAGAATTCCCGTGAAAGTTGACAAATTACAATTGGCAAATAGAATTTATTCAGTCAGTTCTATCGTTGCAAATGAAATTTATATAGATCTCATAATTTTACACGATATGGCTGACAATTTCATGGCTAACACAAACAGAAAATTGTTCAGCCCCAAATCGTGCGAGACAGCATATTAAAGAGACATGCCCGTTCCCCTGTCACCCGTATGACATCAAAATCGGCTGCGTTTCCATTAATAACAATGTTTTCTCTCCATGTTACGTCGATTAAACAAAATAAAACGTTTGAGGAGAGTCTTGAATAGCCTAAACTAAACTAACAAAGATTGTCAAATGGAAATGCTTCGATACTAAAAATTGACACATTCAATAATTGAACTGAGTATAAACGTATCGAATAATGATCAGATGTGTTAAAATACTAATAAAAACCACAACAGTACTCCAGATCAAACTTACATTTGACAGTTATAACATGCGTGTAACTCTAGTGTGCGAATAACGGGTACATCTGCTAGTTCAATAGTGCAAACTCTATAATCTAATCAATTAGGCCATTGTCAGACGTGTCGAAATACCAATTTAAAAAAAGGGAAAACCTGATCAAATGTTTTATTAAAAATAAAATGTCTTAAAAAGTTGTTGTCCTTCCCGTGAATAGCAGCCAAAAATCCTAATGCATTCGGCCATGGACAGACACGTAGAAAAACCAATAAATAGCATCAAATATTTTTGTAGCAATGTTACCATCGCTTTAACACATGACCATCGCTTTATCACGGGACCGGCACGTTGAGCACGACGTATCAGTAGTAATATCCCTTTGTTGCGCTTAGATATCCTTTGTTTACATTCCTGTGCTTCTTCTTCTTCTCTTCCACCATTTACTTCTTTATAGAAGTGTTGGGGGTGAAACGTAGTGATCTTGTGGGTGCTTGTTTTAAGGCACTTTGTAAGCTGATATTCATGTTCGTAAGGCTGTTCTTGATGCCGTCGCTCCATCTTTGCGTGGTCTTTCTCTGCCATGAACTCATTATACTTTTTCTGTGTGGCTCTCTGTGGTAGGCGATACCGGGCATTCTAGTTAGTCCAAACCAGTCGATGTAGATGTCCAAACCATTTAATCGGTTGTTCTTTTATGAATTGCATGACTGGTTTCACATCCAGTCTCCTTCTGATTTCTTCATTTCTAATTTTGTCTCTTATTGTCACACCTGCAACTCTTCTAAGGCACCTCATCTCTGTCGTTATGATTTTCCGCTCATTAGCTGCTGTTATTGGCCATGTTTGACACTGGTAACATAGTGTTGGCCAGAAAATCGTCTTGTGCAAGGTTACGAAATGGCGACTTTTTGGTAGGTTTATAATTCGTCTTACGGCTACTAGTTTTGCCATGGTTACTTTAAAGAAAACCCGCTTTTGTTCTCATCGAAATTTTCTTTTACATGTCAGCGACTTAGGTTATTCCCAAAGGTTTTACCTCTAACTTTCACCCATCTGCAGGACCATTATACCCTAGGGAGCAGCGCATGTTACAACAGTTGGAAGCTAAGTGTGCTCTACAGCGTATGCGTTGTATTGCTGCTAATCATACACATCTTCTGTCTGACTTGGACTCCTCCCATTCCCAACTTCTTCAGCGTCTACGACTTCTCACTTCTAACAATATGCTCCTTTACTCCCTTATTCGTTTCATTATCCATGTACTTAACAGACAACTGTATGAATTTCTTTGCACCCATCACCAACAAAAACTTAACCTTCTTCGCCCTGTACCTTTACCACTCCTTCCAATTGTCCACTACGATCTTCTCCTCCCACACAGGTGGTTTGTATTCCTCCAGACCTTCCACTATCGGACAACGAGAGATCTGTTTTAAGTAGGGGTCTTAAGTTTGTTCCTCTCCGACCCACCATTGACCACTACTCAACTCTTCAAGATGTGACTCGTTTTCACCGTGGCTTGCGCTTGAAATTTCACTTTCAGAACCAGGTTGACTCTGACCTATGTCCTGACACGAGTATGTTTTCCAAGTTTTCTACTCGTAAACATGACCGGACACCCAAACCTGGTGCCTCTAACGCTCTTGATCTCTACATCAAGAATACTATACATGATATTGGACTGCTCCACCCAAAACGCCTTTGGCAGTCTAACATGTCACCGTCGGAGTTTCGTGCTCTATCACACCTCCGTCGACGTGATGACATTGTTATCAAACCCGCCGACAAAGGCGGAGCTATAGTCGTCTGGAGCAAAGATCTTTACCTTCAGGAAGGTCATACCCAACTGTGTGACACTCAGTTTTATAAAACCAGCCCTACTGATGTCACTCAGTCTAATAATAATAAGGTTCGTGAAGTCATTAAGAACTTAATTGCCACGAACGACCTTCCATCCAGTGCATCATCACTCTGTGTGATCGATAGCTGTTTGGGTAAACCAGCCTTTTATATGCTCCCAAAATTCATAAACTCCACAATCCCGGTAGGCCTATCGTTTCTGCTTGCTCCTGCCCTACGGAACACATCTCCGAATTCCTTGATAGCATCTTTAATCCCATAGTCACCACACTCCGTCATTTTGAAGGATACAAACCACGCTTTGTCTGTCTTTTCTACCATTGAGTTGCTACCAAGAGAACCTACCGTCTCTTCCTCCTTGATGTGTGCTCATTGTACACTTCTATACCTCATCCTGATGGCCTTATAGCTCTCCAGTTCTTTCTCAATAGGAGAACTAATCCACTTGTGTCAACTTCTGCTCTCCTTCGTCTTGCGGAACTAGTTCTCACTCTTAACTCCTTTCAGTTTAATGACCAATTCTTTGAGCAGATCAGTGGGTTGCCATGGGTACTAAAATGGGACCTAGTTATGCTTGTCTTTTCATGGGTTATCTTGAACACCTAGTATGGACTACATATGATGGCCCCTTCCGTCTGTCTATCACAGATACATTGATGACTGTATTGGCATCACTGATATGCCTGAAGCCGATTTGTCACGCTTCATTAATTTCATTAATGTTTTCAACCCTTCTATTCGTTTTACTTCTCACATCTCCACTACTTGTGTCAACTTTCTTGACATTACTATCACCTTACGCCTATCCGCTATCTCTACATCAGTATATTACAAGCCTACTGATGCACATAGTTTTCTCCTCTATACTTCTTCCCATCCCCGGGCTTGTCGTGACTCTTTGCCATTCTCGCAGCTCTTACGCCTTCGTCGCCTTTGTAGTGAGGACGATGATTTTCTTGAGAGAGCTCGCGAGATGCTTGATTTCTTTCGTAGGCGCCTATACCCGGAGAGGGTGCTTGTCTCGGCTATGCATCGAGTTCAGAAAATCACTCGCCAGCAGGCCCTTACCAGTCAGCATAGGACTACTAACTCTGACAGAGTAAAACTTATCTTAACTTACCACCCCATAGTTCCCTGGTGAAAAATGTTTTATTCCGTCATCTGTCTCTCGTTAGATCAGATCCTGAGACCCGTTCTGTCTTCCCCAACTATCCTTTGGTGTCTTACAGACGGGACAGAAGTCTTAAGGATATGTTGGTACACAGTCGCCTTAAGTCCAATATCCAGACTCATTTTGGCACTGTCCAGTGTGGTCGTCGGCGTTGCAACACGTGTGCTTATGGGATACAGACGCGTACTGTATCTTTTCCTTTAGGCACGTTTCTTATTGACGATGGGTTCACATGCGAGTCCCGTAATCTTATCTATGCCATTATCTGTAAGCGGTGTAACAAGGCTTATATCGGCGAGACAGGCAAGAGGCTCAGTGACCGATTCGCCCAACACTTACGCGACATACGCCAATGCTCTGTGACCCTGTAGCCACCCATTTCAATGACACTGGCCATTTAGGTGCTCACGATGTCCAGGTCACAGCCATCCGATCATGTTCCTCGGATGATCGCAGTCGATTTGCTCTGGAGAATCGGTTGATTTCTTTGTATGGTACCTTGCGACCACGCGGGCTCAACGTATTACATTCTTATGCTTCTTAGTACTTTCTCTTCCCATGCTTTGTAATCTATATGGGTATATGTTGCATGTATTCATGTTATATTCCATTCTTATGTTTCTTAGTACTTTCTCTTCCCTGCTTTGTAATCTATATGGGTATATGTTGCATGTATTCAAGTTATATATTTACTAGATGTTTCATTGTTTCTTTTCCTTTCTATTTCTAGTTTTTATGTGTGTTTTTGTGTTACATTTATTTCGTTATTCGTTTTATTCCAGATTTTCCTTAGATACGTTGGTATTTGGTCGTCCATTTGTGTTTCATTTTAATTTGTCACTCCTGTTTGTTCGTTTGCTTGATAAAGGCCTTGTTGGTCGAAACGTTGCTGTATTTTGTCATTGTTTTTGTAATTTGTAAAACTACAGTACTTTGTAATTACGTGTTTTGCCAATCAAATAGTTTTACTGCAGTTCCATATATATATACTGTAGGTTTATATATCACTTTAAATTTCGGCTATTGTTAATGTGAAAACACACTATACACTATTGCGTTATAATAAAATAGAGCACAAAGCATGGTTGACAATTACTATGTCATCTGCTGACGAAAAATCAATTTGAAAACTCACTATGTCTTTTCATTTATAATAGCTTTAAACTTTCAAAGAGATATTTATAAAATTACTATTAAATTACATATATCTTTAACATATCTCAAAATACCAAAATGTTATATATACATTTAAATCACAATAACAAAAATTTACACATCTATTTCCATAAATGCATAAGGATATAGTTTACTTCTTCATGAAATATGTAATGTTTAACATAATTAATTTATACTTTCACAACAATACTTTCATTTCTAAATATACTGCTAATGGTAGTTCAAACAAAAATACATATCTCCAAACATTGACAATACACATTTGTAACATAATTATACAATTTTACTAGCCCACATTAGTCATGATTAAGTAGCCTACAATTTTAATTTATAATTTACTCATACACACTTGCTCATACATACTTACTGATGTAGAATGCTTACCTAGGACATCTCACAAACACACATTACACATAAATATAACTGTTCTAAATAGTATAAAGACAACACACAATACAGCAGGGAAAAATAAAATTGCACAGCCCAGAGGTCTGCTGCTATTTAAACTTTTATGTTTTTCACAATGAACTTGTGTATTTACAGTTGGATAAGTTTGTAACAGCTGTGTATTTATGATAAATTTTAATTCCTTAGTTTTATTTCTTATACCCCAAGCTCTTTTCTCTATACCAGCTACCATTGAATGTATAACTTCTCCTCCTTGTTCTCATAAAAAGCCCAACCCAAAACCGTTAAGTCTGATCCAGTTTGCACAGTGATGTTCTAGTATGTGTTGTTTTGGAATTATTTTATCTGGAAAATACAGTCTGTATATTGTCATGTAATCTGGTATTGCTAATTGTATTTCTGGAACTGTGGCAGCATGGCTTGGTCTACAGTGTGAGATGTAATTGTGAAATTTTTCAAATGCTATATTTAATAAATTAAAAATGTCTCTTGTGATCAATGCAATATTTATTATATCCTGATTCTGTGCATACAATTGTGTATGTGTTATGACATCTTCTGTGAGATCTTTATATACTTTACATGTTAAGTATTTATGACAGTGGATACCAACAAAAGCTCTACTATGATATGCCTGTGGTGTTATTTTGTGTTTATCTAATACTTTATCTAAATGTGAACACACTGGACCAGACCTATCACACAGTGCTACAAACTCAAGTTCTAATAGGTTTGACTGTGCCTTTTTAATCTTACTATTGCTTTTTGTTTTGTCCTCCTCACTTTCACAAACTAATAAATCTGCATGTAACTTGTTTATTACTAATTTGAACATATCTACCTGATGCTAATTATTACCATATTGTTTTAAATATTGTATGGTGTTTGAACTATGTGTTCCTTTTCTATGTTTTCCATGATATCTCTGTCTATAGTCTATATAGTCACATTCAGCTAGAAATTTATAATACTAAACTTGATATTCGATACAAATATCAACCACCCAGCAGAAATACAGCATAACAGTTTGAAAATTATGCTTAGAATTACCGCTTATTGCTCTATAAATAACAAAACTATTTTTAAAAGGGTCAGTGAGAACATGACATAGTAGTCGGTGAAAGTGATATCGAAACAAAACAGGGTTGTCGCTCTAGCGATCAAAAGTTTGTAGTTTCAAGATATTCCCGACAATAAAAATTGCACTCAAGAGAGAGGAATCATTCATCATTTTGAAAATGTATGATTCAGTGACATTATTTGTGGCGATCGTATGAAAATGTACTGTTTAGTAGCAGTACCTGCTCAACAAGTAGCGGTGTACAAAATAATTGCGGTGACCCTTTATAAATGTCTCGTTATCGGTAGTTTTCCCTTACGAAATGTTTAAAAATATTCAGGCAATTTGAAATACTTTAAAGTTTATAATAAATTTTAGATTTTCTGAAAAAACGTGACATACAAATATACTAACCTGATTTATTTTACACAGTTTCACCAATTCACTATAAATTCAAAATGGATGCTATTATGAACTTTTTATTACCCAGCATTCAAGGCTCGAAGAATGTCTTGGATTTTGCTAAAAGATCGTTATCTCGATGCAAATGTGACACCGTGTGAGACATGGTTACAACATTTCGTTTTTTAACTATACACGGCAATTTCGTTAAGTTGGAATTTAGATATAGAGATTAACCAATAGTTCGTTTTATAATTTTTACATATTTCCATCTATGAAAGCTACCCTCTTGCCAAATTTCAAGTATGTAGGATGTCCATACATCTTGAAACAATGGAAACAGACATGAAACAATGAAATACTTTTGATTCTTATATATATATACTAGCAGTTTACCCGTTCTTCGCACGGGAATTTAGTTTAAATCTATTTGTAAAGTCCCTTAAAGAAGCATGTCATGTTGCTTTAAAATCGGCTTTTTCCCCATTAAAAACAATACCTTTTCTCTCCATGCATCGGCTAGTAAAACCAAATACAACAGAATTCCGTTCCGTGAAAGTTCATAAATAACAATTTAAAATGTCCCTCATTTCGATTGCCAGTAAAACCTGATACAACAGAATCCCCGTTCCAGCGAAAGTTGAATTTAGTTTAAATCTAGTTGTAATATTTCACCACTTCTACAGTTACATTTGTTATCCTTTTTCGCTGATCGTCAGAGCCCACATAAACGCATTCCGACTACCTTTAAAACCTGATACAATTGAATTCCCGTTAAAGTTCAAAAATAACAATTGGCAAATTAAATTTATTCAGATTATTAACTTATCGACGTGTAAAAAAAAATTGACCGAGTGTTTTTTTTAAATGTGGCCCGAACGTGAATCGAGCGCATTGTCTACTGCAATGTAGAAAGGCAAGTTATCAACTACGCTACACAAATGAATGTGTTTAAAAGACGTTATAATAATAATCACCTTATCATAGCATTATGTGACTGGGAATTGAGCGGAAAGTAATAATTTGGTTGTAATATCTTCAGTCTGTATGTAGTGTGCTGTGACATTCGTCACTTTGCTTTATCGTTTGTTTGATCGCCTTGTTGGTCGAAACGTTGCTGTGTATTGTCATTGTTTTTGTATTTTGCAAAACTACCGTACTTTGTGATCACGCATTTCGCATCGGAAAGTAACAACATGATCACGTGGCCGGGAACGTCGTGAAAACATGGATAGACATTTCGGCGATTTCTAAGCAGAAGAACCATGTGCGTTAAGTAGGAATATGGTTATAGAAAGGAACAAATAGTTCATATTATAATTTTTTCCTCTTGCCATGTATGAAAGCTACCTTCTTGCCAAATTTCAAGTTCGTTGGATGTCCAGATATCTTCAAACAATTGGGACAGACATACAATGTAATTCAACTCATTCTTATATATGTGTATATATATATATATATATATATATATATATATATATATATATATATATATATATATATATACATTATGTAAGGACTACCATCAATAGCATTCCGGACATGTCATTAGGTGCTGCGATCACCGCCACAACAAATCCAACAGCATCCAGCGGCCTTACACGGTAGTTCGATGTTAATGATTTGGTATGTTGTTCTTTTCGGGCAGGACCAATATCGACACCTATCTTTCTCCATCGTGTTAGTCACTGAGATTCGCAATTCTCAAACTCCTCTGATCCGAAAGACTCAATGCGTTAATAAAGACAGACAAAAATAAGGGTACATCTATCCTCAAACGCTATTTGCAGCAGACATACCACAATGACAATGCAGACAGACTCATGACACAGGGGACTATAGCAGCATTGTACAGTGATGTGGTGTGGGATGAAGTACTATGTGTCACTGCTGAGATTACAAGGACAACACTGAAAACCTCTGGAAGTACTGCGCCAGGTCCTGATGGCATTCGCTATAAAGATATTGGCGATTTATCGAATGACGACATGGAGGACCTGGTAAAAGAATTCAATGTCAGTATCAAGGACGGTGCGATCAGGGAGGAGTGGCTGCACAGCTACCTCCTGCCATTGCCGAAGCATAACAAGGATCATTCTCAGATAGCCGGATACATAATTATTGCATTGCAAAATATGACAGGCAAACTTCTTGAGAAAATCATAGTACGTCGACTGGCATGGGCCCTCAAAAGTCGTTATATCTTTCCACACAATCTCGGAGGTTACAGATCTGGGAAATAAACATGGTGCAATGCTGCGGTCTTCGCCTATGATGTCCTCGAGGGTTTCCATGCAGGTATTGAAACATGTGTGACAATGGTGGACTTGGAAGACGCATACAATAGAGTGTCCTATGATTATCTTATGCACCAGCTTATCAAACTTCAGGTACACCCTCTATACATAAGATGGATAGCTGCTGCGCTATTCAAAAGGAAGGTTGTACTGCGATGTGGTGGTTGGTTTTCTGAACCGGTGACTGTATATTCCTGATTGCCACATGGCTCTCCTCTTTCACCTGTCTTAACATATAACATGTACTCGGTGTCAATCACAGAACAACAACTCGATGGCAGAGGTAGAATTTTGTCATTTGCTGATGACATTCTAGTGTATAGACAGGGTAAAGACAGGGATGCGATTACCGGTGAGATACAGAAGGAACTTGACCGCATTACAAACTGGTGTGATGTCTCTTGTGCACTAGTTAACCCTACAAAAGCGACAGTAACATGGTTCTCACTCAATAATCACACTGTTAACGCATGTACGCCTATTGTAGAATTTTGCGGTGTTGGTTTGTCCGGAGCTAAATCGATGACATTTTTGGGTGTGCAATTTGACCGCAGCCTGTGTTTCAGTGAACATGTTGAGTATGTCATTATCAAAGCACGTAAAGGGTTGGCGGCAATGAGAGTTATGGCGGCTGCTAATATCGAGCAACGGCTGCTTGTCATTCTGTATCAGACGCTGATTCTCTCCACCATTGAATATGTAATGGCCATCCTCACTGTTAGTAAAACACAAATTGAAAGACTGGAGAGAATACAGAATGAAGCCATGCGTATCATTCTCGGTTGCCCACGGGATACAAGTGGGTGGCGATGATGTTTCTCCTGGATTTCCCAACCATGGGCATATAGACTCAAGATAGCTAGAGCACGTGCGTACCTCAAAATAAGTGCTAAAATAGATCACCCATTATACTAGCTGCTCAGCACCAGTGGAGAAAATCGATTAAAGCAGGGCAAGTCGTGGGTTGCGCCCGAGTGGTTACCGGGGCCCAAATTGGGGATGTAAAGAATATAGCCACTGTCACCTGCCATGCATGTCGTAAGAGGCAACTAAGGAGGTTGGTCGTTGGGCTGGCTACCCCACACCGTAAAAACACCAGATAGCTACAGAAACCACAGCCAAGAAAATTCAAAGCTCGCCACCTGAGGAAGAAGAGGGACCCCAAATAGAGGGACTCATGAAGCGACCCGGTGAAATTCGAAAGAAAATCGGGCTGCCGACTCACCTTCTTTCAACCCGGAAGATCTCCAGACTTGGCACCTGGAATGTCCGCACGATGTTCGAAACTGGAAAGACGGCACAGGTGGCACGGGAAATGAGGACATATGGACTGGCCATCCTGGACTGAGCGAAACCAGATGGACAAAGGCAGGACACACTAGACTTATAACGGGGGAATCAATACTGTACTCTGGAAGAGAGAGGGAAGACGCACCACACATGGAGGGAGTAGCATTGATGTTGGTCAAACAAGCACAAAAGACATTAATTGAATGGGAGTCGTTAGGACCAAGAATGATCCGGGCAACTTTCAAAACCTCCAATGCAAAAATTAAACTGAACATAGTCCAATGCTACGCCCCAACAAATGACAGCAAAGAACAAATAAAAGAAGAGTTTTACAACAAGTTACAGGGTGTATTAGACAAATTTAAAAGTAAGGATCTTACTATTTTGCTGGGAGACTTTAATGCAAAGATAGGCAGAGACAACTGGGGCTTAGAGGAAACCATGGGCAAACATGGACTAGGGGAAATAAATGAAAATGGAGAGATGTTTTTGGATCTTTGCGCAGCAAACCAGTTGGTTATAGGAGGTAGCCTTTTTTGAGCACACAAGAATTCACACAGCTACATGGATATCACCAGACCACAGGACAGAAAACCAAATCGACCACATCTGCATAACAGGGAAGTTCAGAAGGTCACTGTACGATGTAAAAGTCTATAGAGGAGCAGATGTGGCCTCTGACCACCACCTTGTTATAGCAAAGTGAGAATGAAACTCAAGAGATTCATGACGACCACGCATAGTAACAGGGTGAGATACAATGTGGGACATCTGAAGGAGCAGAAGGAAAGGATGTATTTAGTGTCACGATTTCCAACAAATTCGAGGCCCTAGAAGTTGATGAAGGAAGTATTGAAGACCACTGGCATAAAGTTAAAGAAGCCTGGACTAGTACATGTGAAACTAACCTTGGAAAAAATACACATCACCACAAGGAATGGCTATCAGAGTCAACGTTAGATAAGATAACAGAGAGAAGAGGCAGAAAGGCTGAACTCTGTAATAGCAGAACAAGATCAGCAAAGGCCGCAGCACAAGAAAAGTACACAAAAGCCAACAGGAGGTGAAGAGAAGTATAAAAGCAGATAAAAGAAAGTATATAGAGGACCTGGCAAGAGAAGCAGAAGAGGCAGCAGCTAAGGGTAACCTGAAAGATTTATACGATAACACAAGGAAATTGACAGGGAAATATCAACAAACAAATAAACCAATTAAGGACAAGGCTGGAAGATTACTCGGAAATGTTCAAGAACAGATGCAGAGGTGGGCAGAACACTTCAAGGACCTTCTAAACAGGCCAGTTCCCAAGGCCAACCGGACATAGATCTAGCTGCAAAGATCTAACAATCGACTGTAGCAAGCCAAGCAAAGCAGAACTAAAGAAGGCCATTCTCCAACTATGAAATGGTAAAGCTACAGGCCCAGATTGTATACCTGCAGAGGCCATAAAGGCAAATGCTGACATCTCAACAGACATGCTACATGGCTTGTTGGGAAAAATTTGGGAGAGGGAAGAAATACCAAAAGACTGGAGAGAGGGCTATATAGTCAAACTTCCGAAAAAGGGTGACCTCCAAGAATGCTCGAACTATAGAGGAATAATGCTCCTGTCTGTACCAGGCAAAATACTAAGTCGAATCATCCTAGAGAGACTCAAGGAAACTACAGATGCAGTACTAAGGGATGAACAAGCAGGATTTAGGCAAAAAAGATCCTGCACAGATCAAATATCGACGCTGCGTATCATAGTGGAGCAGAGCATCGAGTGGAACTCATCCTCTATATCAACTTTGTGGACTATGAAAAGGCATTTGATAGCCTAGACAGGAGAACACTCTGGAAACTTCTACGACACTATGGCGTCCCCCAGAAGCTAGCCAACCTAATAAAGAAAATGTATGACGAGACAACGGCTAGAGTACTGCATGAAGGAAAACTGACAGAGGCCTTTGAAATAAAGACTGGTGTGCGACAGGGCTGCCTTTTATCGCCCTTCCTTTTCCTGCTGGCCATTGACTGGATAATGAGATCAACAACTGCTAGGGGAAGAAATGGAATACAATGGACCATGATGAGTCAATTGGAGGATCTGGATTTTGCAGATGATCTAGCACTCCTCTCTCACAACCATCAGCCGATGCAAGAGAAAACAACAAAACTAGAAACAGTCTCACAGCAATTAGACCTGACTATTCACGGGAGAAACAAAGATCATGAGATTAAATGCTGGTTTCAGAGACCCTATCTTACTGAGAGGATCACCACTAAAAGAGGTTGACACATTTACATATCTGGGAAGTGTCGTCAACATTCAAGGTGGCACAGATGAAGAGGTTAGGGTTAGAATACAAAAGGCAAGATCAGCATTTGTCATTCTGAAGAACATATGGAGTTCAAGAATGATCAGGAATAAAACTAAGATAATGATATTTAACTCAAATGTCAAGTCTGTCCTTCTGTATGGAGCGGAGACATGGAGAAAGACTAAGGTGAACACCAAAAAGCTGCAGGCATTCATTAATAGATGCCTATGCAGGATACTCCATTTGAGATGGTATGACAAGACCACAAACAGAGAACTGTGGGATAGGACAGGACAACGGCAGGTGGAACAGGAGATAATGAGCAGAAGGTGGCGATGGATAGGACACACACTGAGGAAACCCCTGACAGAATCATGAGACAGGCTCTCGATGGAACCCCAGAGAAATAGAAGTAAGGAAGACCCAGAAACACATGGAGACGGAGTTAGAGATGGAATGCAAAAATGGGGAGAGAGTGGCGAGATCTAGAAAAAATGGCCTTGGATAGGCGGGCTTGGAAGGCCTTGGTTGCGGACCTATGCTTCCTAGGGGCGAAGGGTGAAGAAGAAGTCGGGTTGGCTGTGTTGCAGACACTGTTCAGCTGGTATGCGGGCACAAATATCGACTATGGGGAAGAATGGATACCGATGATTTCAATATTCGGGAACACTTTTTCCACCATCATTAAATTTAACAAAATTTGCAAAGAGAGGAATCCCGTGGCGCTGGATGCAAACGTCAAGGCTATCATTGATGAAAACTGCAATGAAGATGCCGTTGTGATTTACACGGATGGATCGGTAGTTCGTTACGAAAAGTCCGCATGAGCCTTCTCTGCAAGCTCATGTGGCAGACTGGTCAAGGAGACCAGTAGTGCATTTCGTATGACAACAAGCAGCATGACAATGGCGGTACTGGCGGTGACTAATGCATTACGCTGGCTGGAGTCACAAAACTACACTCATGCGTGCATTCTGAGTGATTCCTTGAGTATGATCTGCAAGATAGAGGCTGGTTCGGTGCGCAGGCAATGGACTGAATCACTACAAGCGTCAACAATTTGCAGAATCACACTTATCTTCGTTCCGGGGCACATGGGTGTCGTTGGTAATGAGAGAGCAGACAAGCTGGCTGGCTCTGCATCGGAGTAGCAAGAAAAGAATAGCATAACAGGTATACGAGTAGGCTCATCAATCAAAATCGAACTGGTACGGTCCTTCGCTGGACTCTGGTGGAGATATATATCGAAGGAGATCGGAGCACCAATGGACATGTCCGGAGTGCAATGAAGATATTCCAAACTGAAACTGAACTGAAACATTCTACATGATGAATCTGTTACAGTAAAGGTATTATTGTTATCTTAAACTATACACGATATTAACATATATATATATATATATATACATATATACAATATATATATATATATATATATATATATATATATATATATATATGTATTTATTTATTTAACGTTCAGGACCAACTCTTGAGAAAGGGTATGATCATCTTGCGGGAGAAAATCAAGCATGATCAAGGTGAGTTGTTGAATCAATGACAGTCGTATTAATATTATTAGACACAACAGGAAAACAATAAATTTTTGACATTTTAAAATGCGCACAACACGCACAAATTAAAGTTAACACCAATGAGTATCACTAGTTATGAAACTTTTCATACAAATATGTCGATATACTAGTACAATCGTGTAAAATAATAAAACACAATGCTTTAATTTCCCGTTATCCACAAGCAAGATGGCAGGACATCGCAGCGACATCGGGAGTTTGGTCAAAGACCTCACAGTTACCGGTGGTTACGATACAAGTTTCACGTCTGTCCGAGATCACTATAGTTTCAGCGTTTCGGAATATAAGCAGTGGGCACATGGAAAATCTGGTAGCTAAGTCAGATCATCAAATTTGAAAATGATCAATGGTAACTGACATATGGAGAACGAGATAAGGGAGAGAAGTCACATGAAGACCTATCAACACCTGTAATAAATTCGCACACATCTGAAAATCTATAGGTTAGGAGACATAACAATTAAGTATAAATATAGCCATCCAAAAGTATACTGAGATTATCCAAAATATGACTTGAGAAGACCCCATAGCAGTGCTGTCCAACCTTTGTGTATACTGGAAAGCATTTGACTGATGGCTGGGGATGAGCGGGCGTCATGTGACGATTGTTATAATAATGATACAAACAATAGTAATAGTAATAAATGCTATTAATAGTATTATTAATAAAAGTAATATCAGATGACAACGAAAACGAAGATCTTTACAACTGATAAAACAGGAATGATGGCTAACATATGTGTCAATAGTCACAAAATAGAAAAACGCGACAGCTTTTAATATATTGGGGCATTGCTGAAAGGTGACGCGAACGTTATAAAAGAAATTAAAAGAAGGCTGAGAAGGCAAAAAACGTTATAAAAGAAATTACAAGAGTGGACAACCAGTTCCATCATCCACCTCAGGAAAGACAATAGACAATAGGATACCCGGTCTCCAGCGCTGCGTTTGTCACACATGTGCGCTGTGGGACCCGTACCATGAAGAGGAGCAGTCTCTCAACCAGTCCTCGAGACTTAACCATAGAGGTATTTCTGAAGCTCTTCAGTACTTTAGGGATACATGTCTTACTAACTAGTCATATATAGTCACAATGTGGGTTAGAGCAGGACGGTTAACAACGGGCATGATATTCACTCTTCGGCAACTGCAAGAGACATGCAGAGAGCAGAGAAAGCAATTATTCATTGCTGTTGTCGATCTGATAAAGGTATTTGACATGGTCAGCAGACCAGGACTATTTAAACATTTAAGTATTTAAGTATAAACTATTTAAACATATTGGTTGCCCTCCAAAGTTGCTCCAACTGATCGTCTCCTTGCATGAGCACATGAAAGACATCATACAGCTCGATGGCAGCACATCTGACAGCTTCGAGGTTAAGAATGGAGTGAAACAGGAATGTGTCCTTGCTCCCACTCTCTTTGGCATCTTCTTCGCAGTCTTTTTGTACCATGCCTTGGGGATGCTGAATGTTTTCCTCTGCACTAGATCTGATGGTTCACTCTTCAACTTGTCACGTTTACGAGCCAAGACAAAAACAACAGAATTTATTCTCACATAACTATTTTTTGCTGATGATTCTGCCTTAGTCGCACACAGTGCGATCCTTATACCTTACAATCCCTAATCAATAATTTGGCAAGGACATGCAACATATTTACTCTGACTATAAGTGTTACGAAAACTGGTTTTATAGCAGTTTTATAACACATCAACAAATATCACCTTAAACGGTAACCATCTAACACCGGTTAAAAACGTTGCTATCTTTGGACCATGGTCACTGCAAGCCTTTCTCTTGATGAAGAGATGAATATGTAACGCAGCTACTGCATTAGGTAAACTATCAAAGAGAGCGTGAGACAACACAACATTAACATTGTAGACGAAGGTTCAAATATACTAAAGTCTGTGTAATTAGCTTTTTACTATATTACTCAGAAACATGGACAGCCTACTCAAGGTACCAGTGGAGACTAAACATTTTCACCGTCGATGTCTCCACAAGATTATGAACATCATGTGGTACGACAAGATAATCGAAATAGGGGGAAGACTGTAGTAAAACTTGGTAAATAGCGAAACACGTACAAACAAAGTACTATAGTTTTACAAAATACAGAAACAGTGACGATAAACAGCAACGTTTCGACCAACAAGGCTTTTATCAAGCAAACGAACAAACAGGAGTGACAAATTAAAATGAAACACAAATGGACGACCAAATACAAACGTATCTAAGGAAAATCTGGAATAAAAACGAATAACGAAATAAATGTAACACAAAAACACACATAAAAACTAGAAATAGAACGGAAAAGAAACAATGAAACATCTAGTAAATATATAACTTGAATACATGCAACATATACCCATATAAATTAAAAAGCATGGGAAGAGAAAGTACTAAGAAGCATAAGAATGTAATACGTTGAGCCCGCGTGGTCGCAAGGTACCATTCAAAGAAATCAACCGATTATCCAGAGCAAATCGACTACGATCATCAGAGGAACATGATCGGATGGCTGTGACCTGGACATCGCAAGCTCCTGAATGGCCAGTATCATTGAAATGGGTAGCTACAGGGGTCACATAGCATTGGCGTATATCGCGCAAGTGTTGGGCGAATCGGTCATGAGTCTCCTGCCGGTTTCTCCAATATAGGCCTTGTTGCACCGCTTGCAGATAATGGCATAGATAATATTACGGGACTCGCACGTGAAACTGTCTTCAACAACGAACGTGGCTTTTGGAAAAGACACCGTGCGGGTCTGTATTACATAAGCACAAGTGTTGCAGCGCCGACGGCTACACTGGATGGTGCCAACATGACTCTGGATATTAGGCTTGAGGCGACTGTGAACCAACATTAAGGCTTCTGTCCCGTCTGTACGCCACCTGTAGGATAGTGTTGGAAGATTGAACGTGTCTACGACAAGATAACCAACTCTGAAGTACTGCAACGTGCAAACTTGCTTTCCATCATGTGCGAGCTCAGCAATAGAAGACGAAGATGGTTAGGGCATGTGAGAAGAATGGAAACTTGTCGCATACCAAACAAATGTTGTTCTGTGAACTTTCGGAGGGGAAGAGGCACCAAGGCAGACCACTGCTGAGATATAAGGATATCTACAATGCCTCAATGAAGAAATTTTCTATCGATCCCAGCAAATGGGTAAAACTAGCTTCTGAGTTATGTGAAAAACAACATTAAGCAATGGCACAGAATCTTTTGAAAAGAGACTAGCTGATCTGAGAGACAAGCAAAAACTCAGAAGTCACATTAAAACACTTGCCAATTGACCGTCTTTAAAAACGATAAATATTCCATATATATACATATATTTAGTTATTGAACTTATGCTCACCTTCTTTGTTTGTATGGAATATTTTCTGAATGCAGGTCTTGAACTTTTGAAACAGTTAAGTGAGACATGGGAGTACTTTTTCAAAGAGATTCTCCCAACTTTGCAAGCAATCTTGTACCCTCTTATTGGCTTACTGGTATGTACTGCCCCCAGTCCCTTTACCTATAATGTCGTTCACCACATGTGGGCATTTCGGGAAATCCGACCAGTCATGTGACCATTGAATTTCAATATTTGTTAGAGACAAACGAATTCATTTTAAAAACAACACATGGCCGTGCCGTGCTATGATACAGAGAGACGACCGCATTAGGCGGCTCCGTAATGGGGCGGCATATGCAGCGAAATCAAAATATAATTTGAACCATTCAGTAATTTAAAATCTTTACGCAACGCTTTTTTATATTGGTCTATGTTATTCCGATATTGATGTATACGATTTATAATTTATCACACGCCTCTGCCTAAGCGCTTTGGTACCCTTTGATTTCGGTTTCTGGTGCAGGTGCATCGTTGGCGAGTGCTCGCCGAATGAATTTTGATCTGACGGTGCGAAGATATTTTTTTTTTTTTTTGCAATATACCCACGCAGTCACTCATGAAAGCTGAGGCTGCACTGATCACAAAAGACAATTGTACGTGTTACGTGTTGATAGTTCTGCTTTGAGCTTACAATTATTCACAATATTTTGTTTTAATGTTTGTCTTGAGTAGTGGCATTTGGCTGTGCTGTGTTTAAATCAGTAAATCAGATATAAAAAATGTATATGTATCAGTATACTATTTTTGCCCTTATTAAGTTTTTGTGTTTAAAAAGTAGAACAGGTAAGAGAATTATTATTTCTTACAGCAATTGTAGTTACTTATTGAAAATGATTACGTCGTGATAATAGGAACTTATTACATCTATTAAGAAAAACTGCGAACAAAATAATCTATCACTGCTAAACGTTGAGGTGGAGGTTCTCTTGAATGACATCATCAATGATACATATGTGGTTATTTACACCGATGGTTCAGTCATTTGCCAACAACGCTGTGCGTGGGCTTTTTCAGCACGCTCAGGAGGAAAATAATAAGAGAGGCCAGTGGGGCCTACGCAACAACCACAAGTAGCTTGACAATGGAGGTTTGGGCGGTTACGGAGGCGGTAAACTGGTTGGCATCTCACAATTACTCTCGTGTTTTCATACTCAGTGACTCCGTGAGCATGATTCGTAAAGTCGAATCAGGTATGGTGAGACGCAACTGGGTGGAGGTACTGGTACAGACAATGATCAGAGAAATCACCTTCATTTTTGTCCCTGGTCACGCAGGAGTTAGGGGTAATGAACGAGCTGATAGATTGGCTGGCTTGCTTACAATATCAGAGGGAGCTGCCATGGATCCAAGTGACATTCTTCACGCATTGAGAGAGTCTTTCCGAACAGAGGAGTTTCAGAACTGTGAATTGCACTCGCTGACCAGATTGAAAGGGATGGGTGTCAATATTGGTGCAGCCCGAAAAGAACGACATACTAAATATGCAAAGAGGTTGATTAATCAACATCGAACTGACGTCTTGGGTCGCTGGCCGCTGCTGGATTTGCTGAGGCGGAGATCGGAACACCTATGGACATGTCCGGAGTGCTATGATGATAGTCCTCACATAACTGATCATTGACTGAATAGGAACTTGAATTAAATGGTAGCATTTGCTTGGACTGGGTATATCTCAGGTGCGGAACGTGTGCCTGTGTGGGATAGATAGAGAGTTATTTAGGTAATATTGGGATACTTTTGCGTTATGTGTGTGATAGAGAGAGAAAGATTTGCTTAGGAAATATTTGCATATTGCTCTATTTTACCTAATACATATACGTTGAAGTGGAGACAATACAAATACAAGTTAAAGAAAGGCATATGTCAAAACGGCTGCTAGCTGTCAATTTGACAGATATTCGTTTTCTATTTATTATGTTATGTTACCTACAAATCTTACTAGCTTTGTAACTCATCTCTATCGTTATTTTATCTACTCTATTTTAATAGTATGATAAGTATCATCATATTGAATAATTTTAAATGAACATTAATAATTATTATTAAGAGCTTTCAAAGAAACAAATAGACAAACACAGGATTCGAACTACATCCTGTGTTTATCTGGTTTTTCGAAGCTCTTAATACATGTACATTGTTTATTTGTTGATCATATTCTTTGCTACCGTTGCTTCCTCTGGGGTTCTTGCAAAAAAAAATCCGTGTTCTCATCTTACAATAAATTTGAAGCTACTATGAATGATGTATGCATGTTTGTTATATGTGTATACATGTGAGTATGTATGATATTGTCTCGTCTCAAATATGTACAAGCACAATAAGCTTATAGCATGTGTTTATGCAAACACTGTTCGATCGAACCTTACCTGATTATTCTGTGTCTAGTTATAGTCTCATTTCCAGTGGATGAGCAACTGTATATAATGGGTGACTTGAATGCACACATAAGGATCCGATCACTAGTCATGGCCAGTATGCCTGAGTCATCATGGCATTGGAAATATTAATGATAATGGTCAGAGACTGTTTGAATTCTGCTCCCAAAACAACATGTGTGTGACAAATACGTTTTTGCTGGAAAACACAGACACAGTGTCGTGGTGCCACCCAAGATCAGGTCACTGGCATCAGCTTGTTTTTGTAATCACACGCAGACAACACTTCAACATAAACATCACACGTACTTTCCATAGCGCAGACTGTAATTCAGATCATGCACAAATCATATCAACAAAGTCAAAGGACTACCAAGAAAAACTCATACAACAAGAAGACCACCCAAGCCCAAGATATACGTCACTAGAATGGGGATGGCAGAGAATAGGGAAACATTCAAAAAGGAGTTTAATGCTCTATTGGACAATGTAATTGAAGAAAGTAGTATATACGAAAAGTGGAGCATCCTTAAAAATAATATGTATGACTGCGCCATCTCTTCATATGGCGCCAAGAGATTCTCCAGTAAAGACTGGGTCGAACAAAATGAAACAACACTCAGCCCCTAATAAATTACAAAAGGAACCCCCAACAAAGCTCAAAGGACCGTCGCCAGCACACAAAATGAGTAGTGCAACGGGAGTCAAGGAGGTGTGCAAATGAATACTGGTCATATCTATGTTCTGCAATATAAAATGCTGCAGATATGGGCAGCACCAAGGCAATGTATGGAAATATCAGAGTAGCCCTGGGACCAAACATCACAAAAATTGCATCTCTAAGATCGGAAACAGGTGAGCCAATAACAGAGATGAACAAACAGCTCGAAAGGTGGGTGGAACACTATTCAAATCTTTACTCTGTGGAGAAACCAGCAAACCCTGCCCTAGATCAGATCATACCGAAACATCATGAACTAACTGAGCTGGACGCTAAACCCACAGAGTTGGAACTTTCCGAAGCAATCAACAAACTTTCAAATGGCAAGGCATCAGGACTAGACAACATTCCTGCAGAAATCCTCAAACATAACAAAGATGTCCTCTTAACCCCCTCCCTCCCCACTACAATCTCTTTGTACAATGCTGGAGAGTGGGCGAAATTTCTCAAGACATGAGGCGTGAAATGATAGTGACACTATAAAAACAAAGAGGACAATGGGAACTGCAACAACTACAGAGGCATCTCCCTTTTAAGTGTTACATGCAATGCCTTTGCACCAGCTCTTCCAAAACGACTACAGAAACTGGCAGAGCGTGTTCTTCCAGAGTCACAATGCGGATTCAGAGCTGGACGGTCAACAACTGACATATTTACTCTTCGACAACTGCAAGTGAAATTCAGAGAAAGCCATTGTTCCTTGCTTTCGTAGATCTTACAAAGGCATTTGACACGGTCAGCAGATCAGTATTTTATAAAATATTAAAACATATCGGCTGCCCCCAAAGTTTCTCCAACTGATCGTCTCCTTACATGATGGCATGAAAGCCAGAATATATTTCGATGGAGGCACATCTAATAGCTTCGAGGTTAAGAATGAAGTCAAACAGGGCTGTCCTTGCCCCCACTCTGTTTGGCATCTTCTTCGCAGTCTTGTTACATCACGCCTTCGAGGATGCTGATGGGATGTTTTCATCCACACGAGATCTGATGGCTCACTCTTCAACTTGGTTCGCTTAAGAGCCAAAACAAAAACAACAGAAATTCTTCTCAAGGAACTCGTTTTCGCTGACGATGCAGCCTTAGTTGCACACAGTGAGGCTATACTGCAATTCCTAATAAATAATTTGTTCAGGCCATGCGACCTGTTTTCTCTTACACCAAAACAGTGGTTTTATGTCAGGGAATTGGTTATTGGTGACTAAACTGACGTCATTGCATTCCGGGCAGACCCATAGGTGCTCAGTCTCCCCAACAGATATCGAAGAGTATGCATACTGATGGTTCCTGTGGCTCGCTGATTAAACATACCTTTCACTCTGCCTCTCAGGCATCCAGTTTGACTTGACCAACGGGTAACTCCAAACTGCCTAAATCGTTTGATCGATTCAACATCGATTTTAGTGTCCTCATCCAACAGACAGTCGCGAAGAGATCGAAGAATATCCCCTTATCCATCTTCAACTCCCCAACAATCGATGCTGTGGATGCAAGCCTGTCCGCTATCTCATTACCGTAAACACCCGCATGACCAGAACAGTATATCTACGTAAGCCGTTGGAGGTTAGAAACATTTATAGACGACATCCATTCATACCGAAACCTGCCCTTCTGGATCTTGTGAAGCATCGACTGAGAGTCAGATACAACAACTGCCCCAGTAAATTAAGTCCCAGAGATCCAATGGAGGGCAGCAGTAACGGCCTCAACCTCCATCCTCATACTAGAAGTAGTTGTCCTGTATGCCCCACTTCGCTCTGCAACAACCTACCATGCGCATTAGCCAAGAAACACCAGCCGGATTTCTCACCACGTTGAACCGACCCATTGGTATATACAACAACATCATCATCCCTTGCATTATCTTCTATCAGTTGCTTAACCTGCGAGATCAGCCTTCATGTTAACCCAATCTCTACATTCTCTTCCAAGAGAAATGATAACGTTGAGATCGTTGGTCATGCTACCATCTGTTGGGATCCATTCTTCCCCTTTTGGTAAGGTCGCAACCGTAGTCACCTGGCCAATTGTTCTCTCAGCCTGGGCCATCCACGACATGCCACGCTTGATTCTCGTGCCCTTAACATCATTAGTGTTCTTGTGTAGTGGATGTCTCTTATCCGCAGTAACCCGCATATATGCCTTGGTTTGGGCGATTGCATGACGGGAGCGTAGTGACAGAAGGCCAAGCATATATCTCATCTTCACAATGGGGTATCTCTAGCGCAGCCCAGGACTATACGCATACCTTCATTCTGAACCCGTTCGAGTCGTTCACATTGTGATCTTGATATCGTAAGAATTCCGAGTCCGTAATTTACCATTGACATAACCAGTCGATCGAACAAAAGGGCAAATAGTCTCTGCTCAAGGTGTGCGGCCACCATAACTTTGAGAGCCGCAAGACCACGCTTGCACCGTTGTATCGTCTGTTCAATATGGTGTTTGAAAGATAGACTACGATCAAAGGTTATTCCAATATAGCGCAGCCTGTCTCTGCGCTCGATGGTATGTTCATCAAAGATTACACAGGGTAGGTCAGCCTTGACGATGTGATTATTCAACGAGCACCACAACATACACGCTTTTTCAGGATTTACCTGAGAGTGAGACTCTCTACACCTACACCAACCTGAGATGGTACGCAATGTTTTCTGAATTTCATCAACCATCTCTTGTCTATCTGACCCAGTCCTATATATTAAGATATCATCTGCAAATGTCAATGTCCGACCCAATCCGGTTGGCTGAATTTTAGCTACATTTGCTGTGTAAATATTAACACGGGTGATAGAGGAGAACCCTGGGGTAATCCAGGGCATATACGTGCAGGATCCGATGTCCATGTTCCTAAACGTAGTGCAACGATTCTCTCCATTAAAGAAGCAGCTATCCAGTTCACCAGTCAAGGATTAACTTCACATTTAATCAAAGAGTGCACCATCATTGAAAAATGCACCTTATTATAAGCATCCTCTAAGTCGATGGCCACAGCAACAGTCTCTTGCTTGGATTGAAAGCCTTCATAAACATCATATGCAAACGTGCCAGCATTGTCCCATGTCCCTTTCATTGACCGGTAACTACCCAAAGTGTCAGGCAGGATGTGGTCATTCTTAAAGTGACACATTACCTTTCTGGCCACTATTTTCTCTAGTAATTTGCTATATACATTTTGCAAGGTGAGTATGCGGTAGCTGCTGAGCAGTTTAGGATCCTTCCCATGTTTGTGGAGCGGTCGTAAATAACTATGAAGCCAATCCTCGGGACCACAGCATTCTGTCCACTTTTATTAAAATCCACTAGCTGTACCCTACGCGCGTTGCTACGCCTCCAAAAGAAATTGAATTTAAAGGAAACTCGGTAAAACAATATTTAATAATTATTTTGGATCATTGTCCTTTTGTTCATTTTCTTGGAAAAAAATTACAATTTAACGTTTCGTTTTAATTCTGTTTATTGAAGTGCTCTTTGATATACAATATTCTTTGTTTTTCCGTCTGGTGCGTACACGAATAAATCAGAAGATTTTCTGACGCGTGAACAGGCCACATATAGCTGTCCATGTGAAAAGCTTGGATTTTCCAAATGTAGTCCACACACTTGTAGCGATTGTCTTTGTGATTTGTTGATGGTCATTGCAAAGGCGAGTCACTCCGGAAACTGCAAGCGTTTGAATTCGAATGGCATGTCGGCTGGAATCATTGGGATGCGTGGCAATAGTATATCTTCTTTAAATTTTCCATTTAAAATTGTACCTTAGATGATATTGTTCATCATATTTTTCACTAAAAGCCTGGTACCGTTGCAAAGTTGTGGTGGATTGATGTTTCGGAGAAGAATGATAGGCACGCCAATTTTCAATGTTAATAACGTGGTGGCATGCCTGGCAAATCAAGTGAATTCAAGAATTCAGTTGGATAATTGACAACTTCGTCTTGATTCATTACAGTATCGATGGACTTATACGTTATCACTTCGCCTGGTATTTTGTTTTGAATGCTCAAATTCATGGCATATACATCCTTGTTTTTTTTTGCTGCTAATATTGCACGTGCACTGAGCCACTGATGATCTTTGTAATTATGTGCAATATTTGGGAAAACTTTATGAATCAATTCGTCTGTGGACGCTATGATGTTACAGAAGTTTGTTGGCAATGTGAAACATCGTGTGGAATCATCGATTGACATTTTCCCATTCCGAATATCCAACAATTGTTTTACGAAACGTTCAGCGGTTTCATCATGTTGTAGTTGTATACGCATATTGGTCTTCAAAGTCAATTCCTGTATGTGTTGCCATAAAACTAATGATTTCAGGCATGCATTAAGTTCATCAGCGGGTGTTGATCTTGGTATAACTGGTAGAGTTTGCCGAAATCGCCAGACAATAAAATGAGTGCGCCACCGAAGAGCTGGTCATTTCCTCTCAAATCTTTTAGTGTACGATGAAGCGCTTCTAATGCTTTTTGTGCGCCATAGTACATTCATTCCATATAATGAGTTGACATAATTGGAGTACTTTACCCATTGCAGAATTTGTGTTGATATTGCATGTTGGCGTCTGTGATTTGCATATTCAACGACAATTTCAGCGCTGAATGCGCTGTTCGGCCACCATCTAAAAAAGTTGCCTCAATTCCAGAAGATGTGATTGCCAGTGCAATATTATTTCGTGATCGCATGGTTGCCAAAATAAGTGAAATGAGAAAACTTTTGCCTGGCCTCCGGACGCATCTATGAAATACAATCCACCATTTTGGCTGGGAATTGCATGCATAATTCTGTCATGCTATGCGTTGTTCTGGAATCAATTTTGGAAGATTCGTTTGAACAAAGTACTCAATTCGTTGATATCAAAGTGTTTCTCGTTCCAACTCACAATCGAAAAGGTTGTTTGCAGATCGTTCTGGCGCAGCCATTCCCAATTGCACCAGTGCTTTATTAGTGATTGCCAAACATATGTCCTCAATTGAAACCAATGCCTCATTATATACGTTTGGTGTGAATTGAATGTCAGGATTTTGATTCGTCGCACGCAAGCGATGTAGGATGTCTTCACTCATGTAGTCTTTGTATTTTTCCCAAAGTTCTTTTGGATTGGATGGGAAGCATGTTGTTAAAATTACTGCAAATAATGTGCGTATTTGCTGTGGTTGTGCAGTATTGGATGCATCAGCGAGTGAAGTGTCCCAATGCGCATCGTTTTCAAGAAGATTTAATTCTTGGCAAGCTTCACGAAAAGTAGCACATACGTGACTGTTCTCAATTCTTGGAAGGATGTTGGTCCATGTTTGTTGATTAACAGTAATCGCAAGTAAAAGCATTCTGCATTGTTTGGATGAACAGTGTACAAACAGGCCTAACGTGTTGGTCGAATATAAATTGGAATGTTCTTCAACTGTTTTACCTTGTTTGCGACGTTGAAACTTTTTCGCTACTGCATTCCATGTGTAGTATGTTGGCAATTCAGAGTAAAGTAGCGTCTTTGCAAATATATCATCTCTACACAATGAGAAAATGCAGTTAACGTTGTTGGCAATGGTGACAATGCTCGTGCATGTGCATTTTCTGTTGTGAAGTACACGCGCTGTCCATTTTCAAGGTGCACTGCCAAATGAACAACTGTTGGATGTCGTTCATGGATTGGAAATTATAAAATGCGACATACTGCTTCATTGCTACTAATGTAACGTCCCAGTTGATAATGCTCGATTTCATCGATGGATGCAGTTATATTTGCCACTCCAAAAACTGCCATATTGCTTCCTTTGTTGACATATTTGCAAATGTACTTGATCGATTTCACCGAATTGCAATACTAGATCAAATGTACTTGATCGAGACAAACAGACGATGAACAACGAATGTCAGGATTTTGATTAAAACTGTAGCAATACATGCATAATCTATCCATTTTCCAATAACCACATTTGGATGAAGACTGTAATCATAATTAGTATTGTAATGGAATGCACCTAGATTTAAATCAGCGTGCAGTGTTCGTCTGGATAGAGTAGTGCGTATCCGAACGGTTTGCAGACTTGCTTCCCGTTGCTCGATTGTTTCAGCTGAACGGACTTGAGCAGTGCGTACTCGATTGGTTCCTAGTCTTGCTTCTCGTTGCTCGTCTGTTTCAGGACGAACGGGCTTCAGCAGTGCGTACTCGATTGGTTCCTAGTCTTGCTTCACGTTGCTCGTCTGTTTCAGGACGAACGGGCTTCAGCAGTGCGTACTCGAACAGTTTGCAGTCTTGCTTTCTGTTGCTCATCTGTTTCTGAAGCTAGTAATGCCTTTCTCTTTCGTGCTCTAGGTGTAGATGGGCCAATAGCTTTTCGTTTGGGAGGCATAATTGCAAATGTGTGGAAAATTCGTGAAAAGCGTGTGGAAATAACTGCATCTTGTTCGTCTTCACACATGGAATTAAATATCACTGTTGATGTTTCGCTGGAATAAATAAAAAAATTAGCATTTGATTAAATTCTATTAGGAAATGCATAGAAACTGCGAGTAAAATGTTTTGAAAAATCAGTAAAACTGTATGAATCATTTGTCGAAACTACTCACGCGCCACCTATTGCGAAATGGTTGTACTAATTTAGAATTGCACGCCGCTATAGCGGTCAATGGTATGGATTGATTTACAAAATATTAAATGGTCACCCCGTTTCTGTCATGTAATCTAATATTGGGTAATATTCAGGCATAATAATTGCAAATGTGTGGAAAATTCGTGAAGAGTGTGTGGAAATAACTGCAGCTTGTTCGTCTTCACACACGGAATCAAATATCACTGTTGATGTTTCGCTGGAATAAATTAAAAAAATTAGCATTTGATTAAATTCTATTAGGAAATGCATAGAAACTGCGCGTAAAATGTTTTGAAAAATCAGGAAAACTGTATGAATCATTTGTCGAAACTACTCACGCGCCACCTATTGCGAAATGGTTGTACTAATTTAGAATTGCACGCCGCTATAGCGGTCAATGGTATGGATTGATTTACAAAATAATAAATAGTAACCCCGTTTCTGTCGTGTAATCTAATATTGGGTAATATTCATACATATAACGTGTACATTGTACATCAGGTAAACGTTGATGGCAAAATAACCATCTTGCCATTTATAGAAATGCCGGCCAATAGCTTCCATCAAATGAACGTATTCCTCGGATCGTAGTTTTGTTTGGTTTAATCGAATATAGAGCAATTTTTGCCAACATAGCTAACAAACATTGATGGAATAGTTGGCGATAACTTAAAATATGATTTGCAGTATCTATGATCATGATTAGAAACAAACCTGGATTGCGTATTTTAAATTCAGCTTGTTTGAAATATTGACTTGAATCATACGTCATCGAATCGTGTAGATGCGCATACCGTAAACTTCCGGAAGAAACTCTCGATGAAATTTGCGTTTTTCGATTTTTTAAAAGATTTTTCTCTAAAATTGTAAGCGCTACATATTTAAAACTATGACAGGTAGCATTCCGACATCAAAACAAACATAAACAAACATATCCTGTAAATTTCAGCTAAATCTGATGTGTAAATACTAATACGTACACCGTAGCCTTCCGGAAACGTTAATGGCAATTTGGTTAGAAACTCTCGATGAAATGAGCGTGTTATTATTTTTAGATTTTTCGAAAAGCTTCAGCGCTACCTATTTCAAACTGTGACAGGTAGCATCCCGGTATCAAAACAAACATATCCTGTAAATTTCAGCTACATCTGTTCAGTAGTTTCCGAGTCTATAGGTAACAAACATACATACATACATACATTTTTATATATATAGTAGAAGATCACAACTGCATTAATAACAGTCTCGTCTAGCTGTTTGATGTGATGATGTTGGACACTATCAGGCCCTGGAGCGGTGCTGTGGCTTGCCTTGAGTGCATTAACAACATCCTCTTTTGTTATTAAGTCAATGTATGGTTCTCCAGATCTAGTAATATCACGAAGAGCACTTATGATATTATGGCGGTCAGTGTTATCACCTTTTTCTGTCTGTTCCACGAAACGATGAAGGAACCCTGCCTCTTTTCTGCATCTGTTGTGAAGGCGACTCCTGACGAGTCACGTAAAGTAGGAAAAGACTGGCTGGTATTCCTCCTGTTCATTTTGCGATGAAACTGCCAGAAACTGCCAGAGACTTGTCGCCACAGACTTGTGTTATGAAAGTCTCCATAACCCCCTCTTGCCTCACTAGCCAATACTTTGAAATCCCCAATGTTCTCGGGAATGTTCTCGGGGCTCAAGAAAGTGATCATCTCCCCTGCGTTGTTCTTCTTAATAAGGCCAATAATTTGCGGCACAGAAGGCCCAAATCTGTCTTTCAGTACACGCCATGCCACTCTGATTAAGAAAACCCATTACGTATACTGCGGCAGACTGCCAGAAAGAAGACTGCTAGGACTCTTTTCCTGCAACCACCTTGGTGGAATGAAAAGGTTGAAAAAGCATGGCTAGTAAAACAGGCTGCTACAAAGTCATGACAGAGAGCCCGAAAGAAGCAACCTAGAAATATGTGTGATGGGGCTGAAAAATCTTCTATTCGCCACAAAGCCACTGGGGATTATGTCAGGGAAATAACACATCAACAAATATCACTTTAAATGGTAACCATCTAAGCCCAGTTAAAAAATTCTGCTATCTTGGATCCATAGTCACTGCCAGCTTTTCTCTTGATGAAGAAATCAACGCGAGAATAGGCAGTGCGGCTAATACATTCGGCAAACTATCCAAGAGAGTGTGGGACAAAAAAAATTAACATTGCAGACTACCACTAACATTCAAATATATCGAGCCTGTGTAATTAGCTCTTTACTGCCAAGATAACCAACTCTGAAGTACTGCAACGTACAAACTTGCCTTCCATCATGGAATAGATGAGACTGCAGTAAAACTATTTGATTGGCAAAACACGTAATCACAAAGTACTGTAGTTTTACAAATTACAAAAACAATGACAAAATACAGCAACGTTTCGACCAACAAGGCCTTTATCAAGCAAACGAACAACAGGAGTGACAAATTTAAAAAAACAAATGGACAACCAAAAACAAACGTTTCTAATGAAAATCTGGAAATAAAAACGAAAATCTGGGAATAAAAACGAATAACGAAATAAATGTAACACAAAAACACACATCAAAACTAGAAATAGAACGGAAGAGAAACAATGAAAAATCTAGTAAATCAGTTATCAGTTATCAGTTATATGAGGACTATCATCATAGCACTCCGGACATGTCCATAGGTGCTTCGATCTCCGCCTCAGAAAATCCAGCAGCATCCAGCGACCTAACACGCCAGTTCGATGTTGATTAATCAATCTCTTTGCATATTTAGTATGTCGTTCTTTTCGGGCTGCACCAATATTGACACCCATCTCTTTCAATCTGGTCAGCGAGTGGGATTCACAGTCCTGAAACTCCTCTGTTCGGAAAGACTCTGTCAATGCGTGAAGAATGTCACTTCGATCCATTGCAGCTCCCTCTGATATTGTAGCTAAGCCAGCCAATCTATCAGCTCGTTCATTACCCCTAACTCCTGCGTGCCCAGGGACAAAAATAAAGGTGATTTCTCTGACTATTGTCTGTACCAGTACCTCCACCCAGTTGCGTCTCACCATTCCTGATTCGACTTTACGAATCATGCTCATGGAGTCACTGAGTATGAAAACACGAGAGTAATTGTGAGATGCCAACCAGTTCACCGCCTCCGTAACCGCCCGAACCTCTATTGTCAAGCTACTTGTGGTTGTTGCGTAGGCCCCACTGGCCTCTCTTATTATTTTTCCTCCTGAGCGTGCTGAAAAGCCCACGCACAGCGTTGTTGGCGAATGACTGAACCATCGGTGTAAATAACCACATCTGTATCATTGATTATGTCATTCAAGAGAGCCTCCACCTCCACGTTTAGCAGTGATAGATTATTTTGTTCGCAGTTTTTCTTAATAGATGTAATAACGGTGAAAGCAGTCTAAAATTGAGGCGGCACAGCAATCCATTCCTCTCCTGTTTCAATTCCGGAAGGATCACATATTTTCCTAAGCGTATCTTCCGCCTGAGTCAGCCATGATCTGCCTCTCTTGAGTCTACACCCTTTCTCCTTAATGAGTTCTTCATGGAGAGGATGTTCCTTGTTTGCATTTATTCTTAGATATTATCGAACCCTGCAAGTTTCAATTCTGATAGCAATAGTTGGGAGATCAAGAAGGAATCGCATTGACGCTCCTGGTGTATCTTTGGTGCATCCCAGAATGATGCGCATAGCATCATTCTGAATTCTTTCCAGTCTCACTGTTTGCGTAGGACTAATTGTTAGGAGAGCACATGCATATTCTATACATGACAGAACAATACCTTGGTACAAGAGCACAAGAAGGCGTTGCTCAATGTTAGCAGCCGCCATGATTCTCAGTGCGGATAGTGCGTTGCGAGCCTTGGCAATAACTAGGTCGATATGGTCCCTAAAGCATAGACTGCGATCAAATGTTACACCCAAATAACTCATAGATGCTGTTCGGGTGAGTGTATGTCCATCTAACGTAACGTGTGGTGTGACAGACTTCACAATGTGATTATTTAGGGAGAACCATGATAGCACAGCTTTGGTATGGTTTATCGATGCACCAGAAACAACCCTTCTATTCGTTTTCAAAGGAAGAAGTATAAAGGAGAAAACTATGTGCATCAGTAGGCTTGTAATATACTGATGTAGTGATAGTAGATAGGAGTATGGAGATAGTAATGTCAAGAAAGTTGACACAAGTAGTGGAGATGTGAAAAGTAAAACGAATAGAAGGGTTGAAAACATTAATGAAATTAATGAAGCGTGATAAATCGGCTTCAGGCATATCAGTAATGCCAATACAGTCATCAATGTATCTGTGATAGACAGGCGGAAGGGGGCCATCATATGTAGTCCATACTAGGTGTTCAAGATAACCCATGAATAGACAAGCATAACTAGGTCCCATTTTAGTACCCATGGCAACCCACTGATCTGCTCAAAGAATTGGTCATTAAACATCCCCGGGCTTATCGTGACTCTTTGCCATTCTCGCAGCTCTTGCGCCTTCGTCGCCTTTGTAGCGAGGACGATGATTTTCTTGAGAGAGCTCGCGAGATGCTTGATTTCTTTGCTGGCGCCTATACCCGGAGAGGGTGCTTGTCTGGGCTATGCATTGAGTTCAGAAAATCACTCTCCAGCAGGCCCTCACCAGCCAGCATAGGACCACTAACTCTGACAGAGTAAAATTTATCTTAACTTTCCACCCCCATAGTACTGTAAACTGGTGAAAAATGTTTTATTCCGTCATCTGTCTATCCTTAAGTCAGATCCTGAGACCGTTCTGTCTTCCCCAACTATCCTTTGGTGGCTTACAGACAGGGCAGAAGTCTTAAGGATATGTTGGTACACAGTCGCCTTAAGTCCAATATCCATACTTATTTTGGCACTGTTCAGTGTGGCCGTCGGTGTTGCAACACGTGTGCTTATGTGATACAGACGCGTACTATATCTTTTCCTTTAGCCACGTTTCTTATTGACGATGGTTTCACATGCGAGTCCGTAATCTTATCTATGCCATTATCTGTAAGCGGTGTAACAAGGCTTATATCGGCGAGACAGGCAAGAGGCTCAGTGACCGATTCATCCAACACTTGCGTAACATACGCCAATGCTATGTGACCCCTGTAGCCACCCATTTCAATGATACTGGCCATTTAGGAGCTCACGATGTCCAGGTCACAGCCATCCGATCGTGTTCCTCGGATGATCGCAGTCGATTTTCTCTGGAGAATCGGTTGATTTCTTTGTATGGTACCTTGCGACCACGTGGGCTCAACGTATTACATTCCTATGCTTCTTAGTACTTTCTCTTCCCATGCCTTGTAATCTATATGGGTATATCTTGCATGTATTCAAGTTATATATTTACTAGATTTTTCATTGTTTCTCTTCCGTTCTATTTCTAGTTTTGATGTGTGTTTTTGTGTTACATTTATTTCGTTATTCGTTTTTATTCCCAGATTTTAGTTTTTATTTCCAGATTTTCATTAGAAACGTTTGTTTTTGTCGTCCATTTGTTTTTTTTTAATTTGTCACTCCTGTTGTTCGTTTGCTTGATAAAGGCCTTGTTGGTCGAAACGTTGCTGTATTTTGTCATTGTTTTGCAATTTGTAAAACTACAGTACTTTGTGATTACGTGTTTTGCCTTCCATCTTGGGCATGCTCAGCAGTAGAAGACTTAGATGGCTAGGGCATGTGCGAAGAATGGACAATGGCCGCATTCCAAAACAAATGTTGTTCTGTGAACTTTCGTAGGGGAAGAGGCACCAAGCCAGACCACTGCTCAGATATAAAGATGTCTGCAGGGCCTCAATGAATAACTTTTGGGAACAACTGGCTGATGATCGAGATCTATGGAAAACAACATTGCGCAAAGGCGCAGAATCTTTTGAAGAGAGACTTAGGGATGAGCTGAAAGACAAGAGAGACAATCGAAAACTCAGAAGTTGTTTCAGTGAAATACTTGCCAACTGGACCGTCTGTAAAGACGAAAAAAGGCTATATAGTTAAAACGAAGTGCTTGAGAAAGACACTCCTCAGTGAGCCATTTCTTAATGGCTCGCTGGTTGTGTTCGTAAGGACGCTCGTATTGCTAGGCTAGACGATGGGTGTCGTAAGAAATGATGGTAAGCCGTTCGAATCCTGTGTTTGTCTATTTGTTTTTTTGGAAGCTCTTAATACCTGTACATTGTTTATCTTTCAAGCATGCAGTGTTGCAAGCGGTGTCTTGCAGCGCTCAAGGTTATGGTGGCCGCACACCTTGAGCAGCAATTACTTGTTATGTTCCATCAATTGATTATGTCTTTGATAAATTATGGACTTGACATCATCACGATATCAGGTTACACTGGAAACGACTGGAACGTATTAAGAACGAAGACATGTACAGTCCTGAGTTGCACAAGCTGTAACCACGTTCCCGTCATTGCTAACGCCCAAAACAAAGCATGTATCTGGGTTCATGTGTATCAGAGGCACTCGCTGCACAAGAATACTCAGGATACAAGCAAAAGAATCGAGCAGGACATATATTGGAAGGCCCAAGATGAGAACATTTGCGCAGGTGACCACAGTTGCGACTCTACCGGAAAAGAAGAATTTATCCTGATAGCATAGCTAATTTCTCCAACGTTATCATTACTCTTGGAAGAGAATATAAAGATTATGGCAATATGAAGGTTTAACTCGCAAATAAATAACTGATAGCAAGTAACACCAGTGGTGATGAGGATGATGTTGTTTTGTGTGCCGATGGTATCGTCACATCGTGGTGAGAAGTCAGGTTGGGGTTTTCTAGCTAGCGTGTATGGTAGGGTCGTTGCAGAAAGGAATACATCATACAGAAAATTACTTTCAGTATCAGAATAGAGGTTAAGGACGTCATTGCTGCTCTAGAGTGGCGCTCTGTGACTTCATTTACTGGGACCGTTGTTGTGTCCTATTATCAGTTAGTGCTTCTGAAGATTTAAAATAGAAAGTTACGATATCAACGGTTGTTCTCTTTTGAGGTTTTCAATCCGAAGCTTGCGTTCTATTGTATCTATTGTCCTGGACACGCAGGTATTGCATCAACAACATTGATCGTATGGGAAATTTGTGGGGTGGGGAGACAAAACATTTTATTCTCGACGATCGCCTGTTGAAGGAAGACACTAACATTAATATAGAATCTATCCAGCTAGTTATGCATTGAATGAAGACACTAACATTAATATAGAATCTATCCAGCTAGTTATGGCATTTGAAGGAAGACACTAACATTAATATAGAATCTATCCAGCTAGTTATGGCATTTGAAGGAAGACACTAACATTAATATAGAATCTATCCAGCTAGTTATGTCATTTGAAGGAAGACACTAACATTAATATAGAATCTATCCAGCTAGTTATGGCATTTGAAGGAAGACACTAACATTAATATAGAATCTATCCAGCTAGTTATGGCATTTGAATGAAGACACTAACATTAATATAGAATCTATCCAGCTAGTTATGGCATTTGAAGGAAGACACTAACATTAATATAGAATCTATCCAGCTAGTTATGGCATTTGAAGGAAGACACTAACATTAATATAGAATCTATCCAGCTAGTTATGGCATTTGAAGGAAGACACTAACATTAATATAGAATCTATCCAGCTAGTTATGGCATTTGAAGGAAGACACTAACATTAATATAGAATCTATCCAGCTAGTTATGGCATTTGAAGGAAGACACTAACATTAATATAGAATCTATCCAGCTAGTTATGGCATTTGAAGGAAGACACTAACATTAATATAGAATCTATCCAGCTAGTTATGGCATTTGAAGGAAGACACTAACATTAATATAGAATCTATCCAGCTAGTTATGGCATTTGAAGGAAGACACTAACATTAATATAGAATCTATCCAGCTAGTTATGGCATTTGAATGAAGACACTAACATTAATATAGAATCTATCCAGCTAGTTATGGCATTTGAAGGAAGACACTAACATTAATATAGAATCTATCCAGCTAGTTATGGCATTTGAAGGAAGACACTAACATTAATATAGAATCTATCCAGCTAGTTATGGCATTTGAAGGAAGACACTAACATTAATATAGAATCTATCCAGCTAGTTATGGCATTTGAAGGAAGACACTAACATTAATATAGAATCTATCCAGCTAGTTATGGCATTTGAAGGAAGACACTAACATTAATATAGAATCTATCCAGCTAGTTATGGCATTTGAAGGAAGACACTAACATTAACATAGAATCTATCCAGCTAGTTATGGCATTTTAAGGAAGACACTAACATTAATATAGAATCTATCCAGCTAGTTATGGCATTTGAAGGAAGACACTAACATTAATATAGAATCTATCCAGCTAGTTATGGCATTTGAAGGAAGACACTAACATTAATATAGAATCTATCCAGCTAGTTATGGCATTTGAAGGAAGACACTAACATTAATATAGAATCTATCCAGCTAGTTATGGCATTTGAAGGAAGACACTAACATTAATATAGAATCTATCCAGCTAGTTATGGCCTGTTGAAGGAAGACACTAACATTAATATAGAATCTATCCAGCTAGTTATGGCATTTGAAGGAAGACACTAACATTAATATAGAATCTATCCAGCTAGTTATGGCATTTGAAGGAAGACACTAACATTAATATAGAATCTATCCAGCTAGTTATGGCATTTGAAGGAAGACACTAACATTAATATAGAATCTATCCAGCTAGTTATGGCATTTGAAGGAAGACACTAACATTAATATAGAATCTATCCAGCTAGTTATGGCATTTGAAGGAAGACACTAACATTAATATAGAATCTATCCAGCTAGTTATGGCATTTGAAGGAAGACACTAACATTAATATAGAATCTATCCAGCTAGTTATGGCATTTGAATGAAGACACTAACATTAATATAGAATCTATCCAGCTAGTTATGGCATTTGAAGGAAGACACTAACATTAATATAGAATCTATCCAGCTAGTTATGGCATTTGAAGGAAGACACTAACATTAATATAGAATCTATCCAGCTAGTTATGGCATTTGAAGGAAGACACTAACATTAATATAGAATCTATCCAGCTAGTTATGGCATTTGAAGGAAGACACTAACATTAATATAGAATCTATCCAGCTAGTTATGGCATTTGAATGAAGACACTAACATTAATATAGAATCTATCCAGCTAGTTATGGCATTTGAAGGAAGACACTAACATTAATATAGAATCTATCCAGCTAGTTATGGCATTTGAAGGAAGACACTAACATTAATATAGAATCTATCCAGCTAGTTATGGCATTTGAAGGAAGACACTAACATTAATATAGAATCTATCCAGCTAGTTATGGCATTTGAAGGAAGACACTAACATTAATATAGAATCTATCCAGCTAGTTATGGCATTTGAAGGAAGACACTAACATTAATATAGAATCTATCCAGCTAGTTATGGCATTTGAAGGAAGACACTAACATTAATATAGAATCTATCCAGCTAGTTATGGCATTTGAATGAAGACACTAACATTAATATAGAATCTATCCAGCTAGTTATGGCATTTGAATGAAGACACTAACATTAATATAGAATCTATCCAGCTAGTTATGGCATTTGAAGGAAGACACTAACATTAATATAGAATCTATCCAGCTAGTTATGGCATTTGAAGGAAGACACTAACATTAATATAGAATCTATCCAGCTAGTTATGGCATTTGAAGGAAGACACTAACATTAATATAGAATCTATCCAGCTAGTTATGGCATTTGAAGGAAGACACTAACATTAATATAGAATCTATCCAGCTAGTTATGGCATTTGAAGGAAGACACTAACATTAATATAGAATCTATCCAGCTAGTTATGGCCTGTTGAAGGAAGACACTAACATTAATATAGAATCTATCCAGCTAGTTATGGCATTTGAAGGAAGACACTAACATTAATATAGAATCTATCCAGCTAGTTATGGCATTTGAAGGAAGACACTAACATTAATATAGAATCTATCCAGCTAGTTATGGCATTTGAAGGAAGACACTAACATTAATATAGAATCTATCCAGCTAGTTATGGCATTTGAAGGAAGACACTAACATTAATATAGAATCTATCCAGCTAGTTATGGCATTTGAAGGAAGACACTAACATTAATATAGAATCTATCCAGCTAGTTATGGCATTTGAAGGAAGACACTAACATTAATATAGAATCTATCCAGCTAGTTATGGCCTGTTGAAGGAAGACACTAACATTAATATAGAATCTATCCAGCTAGTTATGGCATTTGAAGGAAGACACTAACATTAATATAGAATCTATCCAGCTAGTTATGGCATTTGAAGGAAGACACTAACATTAATATAGAATCTATCCAGCTAGTTATGGCATTTGAAGGAAGACACTAACATTAATATAGAATCTATCCAGCTAGTTATGGCATTTGAATGAAGACACTAACATTAATATAGAATCTATCCAGCTAGTTATGGCCTGTTGAAGGAAGACACTAACATTAATATAGAATCTATCCAGCTAGTTATGGCATTTGAAGGAAGACACTAACATTAATATAGAATCTATCCAGCTAGTTATGGCATTTGAATGAAGACACTAACATTAATATAGAATCTATCCAGCTAGTTATGGCATTTGAAGGAAGACACTAACATTAATATAGAATCTATCCAGCTAGTTATGGCATTTGAAGGAAGACACTAACATTAATATAGAATCTATCCAGCTAGTTATGGCCTGTTGAAGGAAGACACTAACATTAATATAGAATCTATCCAGCTAGTTATGGCATTTGAAGGAAGACACTAACATTAATATAGAATCTATCCAGCTAGTTATGGCATTTGAAGGAAGACACTAACATTAATATAGAATCTATCCAGCTAGTTATGGCATTTGAAGGAAGACACTAACATTAATATAGAATCTATCCAGCTAGTTATGGCATTTGAATGAAGACACTAACATTAATATAGAATCTATCCAGCTAGTTATGGCCTGTTGAAGGAAGACACTAACATTAATATAGAATCTATCCAGCTAGTTATGGCATTTGAAGGAAGACACTAACATTAATATAGAATCTATCCAGCTAGTTATGGCATTTGAAGGAAGACACTAACATTAATATAGAATCTATCCAGCTAGTTATGGCCTGTTGAAGGAAGACACTAACATTAATATAGAATCTATCCAGCTAGTTATGGCATTTGAAGGAAGACACTAACATTAATATAGAATCTATCCAGCTAGTTATGGCATTTGAAGGAAGACACTAACATTAATATAGAATCTATCCAGCTAGTTATGGCCTGTTGAAGGAAGACACTAACATTAATATAGAATCTATCCAGCTAGTTATGGCATTTGAAGGAAGACACTAACATTAATATAGAATCTATCCAGCTAGTTATGGCATTTGAAGGAAGACACTAACATTAATATAGAATCTATCCAGCTAGTTATGGCATTTGAAGGAAGACACTAACATTAATATAGAATCTATCCAGCTAGTTATGGCATTTGAAGGAAGACACTAACATTAATATAGAATCTATCCAGCTAGTTATGGCATTTGAAGGAAGACACTAACATTAATATAGAATCTATCCAGCTAGTTATGGCATTTGAATGAAGACACTAACATTAATATAGAATCTATCCAGCTAGTTATGGCCTGTTGAAGGAAGACACTAACATTAATATAGAATCTATCCAGCTAGTTATGGCATTTGAAGGAAGACACTAACATTAATATAGAATCTATCCAGCTAGTTATGGCATTTGAAGGAAGACACTAACATTAATATAGAATCTATCCAGCTAGTTATGGCCTGTTGAAGGAAGACACTAACATTAATATAGAATCTATCCAGCTAGTTATGGCATTTGAAGGAAGACACTAACATTAATATAGAATCTATCCAGCTAGTTATGGCATTTGAAGGAAGACACTAACATTAATATAGAATCTATCCAGCTAGTTATGGCCTGTTGAAGGAAGACACTAACATTAATATAGAATCTATCCAGCTAGTTATGGCATTTGAAGGAAGACACTAACATTAATATAGAATCTATCCAGCTAGTTATGGCATTTGAAGGAAGACACTAACATTAATATAGAATCTATCCAGCTAGTTATGGCATTTGAAGGAAGACACTAACATTAATATAGAATCTATCCAGCTAGTTATGGCATTTGAATGAAGACACTAACATTAATATAGAATCTATCCAGCTAGTTATGGCCTGTTGAAGGAAGACACTAACATTAATATAGAATCTATCCAGCTAGTTATGGCATTTGAAGGAAGACACTAACATTAATATAGAATCTATCCAGCTAGTTATGGCATTTGAAGGAAGACACTAACATTAATATAGAATCTATCCAGCTAGTTATGGCCTGTTGAAGGAAGACACTAACATTAATATAGAATCTATCCAGCTAGTTATGGCATTTGAAGGAAGACACTAACATTAATATAGAATCTATCCAGCTAGTTATGGCATTTGAAGGAAGACACTAACATTAATATAGAATCTATCCAGCTAGTTATGGCCTGTTGAAGGAAGACACTAACATTAATATAGAATCTATCCAGCTAGTTATGGCATTTGAAGGAAGACACTAACATTAATATAGAATCTATCCAGCTAGTTATGGCATTTGAAGGAAGACACTAACATTAATATAGAATCTATCCAGCTAGTTATGGCATTTGAAGGAAGACACTAACATTAATATATAATCTATCCAGCTAGTTATGGCATTTGAAGGAAGACACTAACATTAATATAGAATCTATCCAGCTAGTTATGGCATTTGAAATTAGACACTGTATAAGTGGAACACGGAAATACTCCGAAAAAAAAGTCGGTGAAAAACGCTATTTGTGAAGCGCACCACAAAGCCGTTTCAGAAATCTCTTCTTATCCTGAGGATGAGAGGCAAAACAGGATTAGAGAAAAGAAAGAAAGATAAGCAGACCTTGATGCATGAGGGACAGAATGAGGAATTTGTTCAACGCAGCGGCCACGGGAACCATCAGTATGCATACACTTGATATGTTGGGGGTGAGGGAGTAATATGTGTCAGCGCGGAGTGCTGTGACATCAGTTTGGTAATCAATAACTATGAGCACGTCTAGGATGTACACACACCACCGGCAACAGTCTTGTTATCAGTTATATTAGGATTCTCATCATAGTCCTCCAGATATGCCCACAGCAGTGGCGTAGCCTGCCTGATAAGGCGAGCTGCTACTTAAAATGAATATGTGTCCGCCCTATTTAACCTCTTTTTCCAATTTAATTAAAAAACCAACTATATTCAATTACGCAATGATAGTTATTGAACTGGCAAAAATATACTTTTTAAATAGTGCATATTTTCACTTATTTGTTTCACTTGAAGATCAAATCCATTCTTCTTTCCTTTTGCAGAAACTTCTCTGTGAGGCATTGTAAAATGTATTCTTCGTTCTAGCCTTGCTCAAAAGTTCCTTTACAATCGACAAAAGTCTAAGATTGGAAAATTTATCTTGATCTTGTATAGATCTGCAACAACTGTTTATTTGCTTTAATGCTGAAAACGACCTTTCAACGCACGCAGTGGTTGCTGGAGTAGTTATGATCAATTCTGTCAGTTTGAACACTTCTGAAATCATTTTCAACTAAAAACGGCAGTAAGTCATGAAATGACTTATTGTAGAACTCCGAACAATAAAGTACCACAAGTTTATTTTTCAATCCTACATAGTCGAAAATTCCTCATAAACGTCTTTTAAACACCATATTCTTCAATTGATAGCGCTGATTTTTCCGCACGCATTCTCTGTGCAAAACCACAATCTGTCCACGAATCTCGCCCCTCGCCCGCTTCACAAAACTTCATAGTTTGCGTTAGATTCCGAAGACCAGCACGCGTTAAGACGGAAACCACCGAGCGATTTTCGGAGACCAGTGTCGCAACTCCTAGATACTAAAATACCGGAAATACACACCATGCATGTGATAACGCGTCCCTAGAGATGGCTTAAATTAGACAATATACAGCTACTTATAGCTACTCTATAAATATTGATAGTAAATATTGCTGTGAACACTTAACAGAATAATTACTTTAATTTTATTGTTCTTCTGACCATAATAGGTGCTCACCGCGCACCAAGCACGCATGGAGAATACGCCTCTGGTTCACATGTGTTCCAATTCCCGCCTCAACAAATCTAGCAGCGTCCAGCTGTCCAACACGCCAGTTCGAAGTTTAATAAATAATCTTTTCGCATATTTAGTATGTCGCTATTTCCGGGCTGAACGAATATCTACACCCATCTCTCTGAATCTGGTCTGCGACTTGGATTAAAGGGTTTTAAATCCGAAGGATTCACTGCACCGGGTTTTAGCACATATAGCTCAGTCCCTCTCCGCAGAAATGGCACGACACCTGCCGAGAGTATTGCACAAAGCACGAACTCCGTAGCTGCAATCCTAGGGGTCTCTGGAAAAAACTGCACTCGTGAGCAGAACGGCGCGGTCCGGATTCGAACCCACGACCTTCGTCTCACAAGGCAAAGGGCTTAACCACTTAGCCACAGAGACCCCAGAAGACTGGGATTAGCAACCCTGAAACTGTCCTAATGACTCTCTTAATGCTGTAAAAATGTCATTTCGGTCCATTAAATTCTTTCTGATATTGTAGCCGTGACAGTCAATCTAGCAGCTAGTTAATTATCCCTGATTCATGCGTGTTCAGGGATGAGAGTTAATGTGTTTTCTCTTATCCCTCTCTGTACCAATACCTCCACCCATTTTCGTCTCTCCATTCCTACTTCCACTTTACGAATCATACTGATATACTGAGTACGAAAACACGAGCGTATTTATGAGATGCCAATAGTCTTGTATTACTGATAGTTCTTGTATTACTGATAATCAAGACAACGCTGCAAACAACTATTTGTGCATAATTATTAAGTCAGAAGAATCTTACCTTCCTTGTTTGGAATACACATAATATTGGGATAATGATGTAATAGACATTTCTTTTGAAAAATTGAAGAAAAGAAAGTGACCTCAGGATATAAAATAGACATAGATAATGAGTATTTAAAAATTTCGAACGTTTATTAAAACATAATCATGAACTTTGTTACGTGTGATGTAGAGGTAGTCTGTATGTTAAAGAGTGAGATCATATTTTCACTTGCATATATTTTATGAGCTAGTGCATAGGTTCCCAGCGGAGGCGGTACCGCCAACCGGGGGCGCTGAGAAGTTGGAAGGGGGCGATGGGCTGTAAAGTAAATTTTGGGGGGCGGTGAGGACCATCCGCCTCCCTCTTAAGCTGAAAATTCAAAGTCACGCGGGTTCTGCTCACACGCAATGATTAATAATGCAATAGACAGAATCTATGCATATTGTGCCAGGTTGTGTTCGAATCAGACATTCAGACAACATGATGTCGAACATTTGAAATATGTTTTATTCAATCGCCCACAAACAAGACATTACCAATGTGTCTGAATTGCCACAAGATGTTTTCAGATGAAGCTATGAAACCTTTGCGATTAGAAGAACACGCGAGCAAAATACATCCTGGCAGAAAAGATGATAATGTATCTTACGTTCAAGCTTAGAGATCAACATTCGAGACGTCAAACTTTGGCTGGTATGGTTTCAGCGGTAGCAAAAAAAGAAAATGATGGGTCACCTCTTCATGCAGCATTTCTTACTTATTGCTAAATCTGAAAAAACGCACAATATTGGCAAAGAATTGATATTGCCAACTGTGAGTGAGGTTCAGCGTACTGTACTGCATATGCCGCGGTCTGAAATTATTTTTAAGTCTCATTGAGAAATGACACAGTGTAGAGATGAATCGTCAAAAGGATGTTTTGAGGACTACTTTTTAAGCTTTCTTCATAACTCGATGCGTCTTCTTTACCAACAAATGAGTCCTTACTTCTGGCGCACGTTCTCTTAAAAAAAAATATGAAAACATTTGTCAAGAACTATTATTTGCAAGAACATTCGAAACGGACAATAAAGGAAAATCTATATTTGACGTATTGGAATACCATTTTTAAGAAAAAGAATTCCGCTGAATAATATCTTGTTTGCTGCCGATGGTGCTCTGGCAATGGTTGGACGCTACAGCCAGTTGATTTCATATTTGAAAAAACTTTCCCAAATGTAGTCGCCGTGCCTTGTGTGATTCACCGATGACGTTTTGTCACAAAAAATCTTAGTAATTGCCTTCATCGCTCACTGCAGTATGTAATTACATCAGTTAACATGACCAGAAGAAAATACTCTCGATGAAGGATTATTTAGAAAGCTTTGTAATGAAAACGACGAAGACTTGAATCGTTTGCTATTGAATTTTGTTGGCTGTCAACATGTACCTCACTAAAATGATGTTAGGAACTCTTTGGATCAATCACAAAGTTTTTTTGGAAAATAAAAATTATTCTTTTAGACATATTTTATTGAAAGGTTATAGCAATATTGCTTATCTGACAGATTCATACAATACATTTAATGAAACGAACTTACAACTGTAAAGAAATGATTCTACTTTGTTCAAAACAAAAGCAATTATTTCTGCGTTCGTGTCAAAACTTGCATTTTATTAACATTTGACAATTTTATCAGTTTTCAAATCTTTCTTCACTAGAAACAACTGATATCGATATTCTTGTCTATAGTCAGTATTTGGAAGCACGAAAAGAAGATTTTACAATAAGTTTTCAGAATTTACTCAATATGACAACTCCAGATTGGGTCATAGAACATTCTTCAATATTACACATGCCTTCCGGTTTTCAAAACGGTGACTGACTGTTGTGCTTAGTGACGGCGCCCGTAAAACTAAGAAATTCTCTTCTGATTCTGTACCGTGGTTTAAAAATATTCGCATGGAACGCACATATTTTATAGTTAATAAATTATTCAAATAAGAATTCAAATACTTAGGAAGCATATTCACAGAAGACGGAAAACTGGATAGAGAGATAGAGGCTAGAGTACAAAAGCAAATGCTGTAACCTACCAGCTAGCCCCATTGTTAAGGCACCCACAAATTTCACAGGCAGCTAAGTAACAGATGATCAACAGCATTTTTATACCTACTTTGTGTTACCAGAGCCAAACATGGACATTGAGCAAAGCGCAGTCACAAAAATAACTACATGTGAAATGCGTTGCCTGCGATAAGTTATCAACAACACAAGAAAAGACAGAATCACCAACATCAGCATAAGAAAGAAAGTTGGCACAAAACCGTGCTTGAATTACATAGATAAACAAAGAATGAAGTGGTTTGGCCACTTAATAAGAATGCATCCAAACTCCACAGTATACAGAGTCTTCTACAACAGAACATCAGGAAAGAAGGCAAGACGAAGACCACGGAAAAGATGGATGGATGGCTTAGCAGAATCCTGTGAAAGAGCAAAGATAACAATCACACAAGCCACCAGAACAGCGCAAGACAAAAACAGAAAACCACGCCACTGGGCAACAACCCGGTAGCAGTGTGACGACACTGGGCAACAACCCGGTAGCAGTGTGACGACACTGGGCAACAACCCGGTAGCAGTGTGACGACACTGGGCAACAACCCGGTAGCAGTGTGACGACAAAAGAAGAAGAAGAATAAATTATTATTGTGTGTTATGCTTTTTTCCATTCGGGACGCGATACAGATTGGTAGAATCTGCTCCCTTGAAGGACGATTGCGTAGCAATTAACGACTAGGGAATCCTGACCCGAAACAAATGTTTGCAGAACCAGATGCACCAGACCATAAGGCGTATAATATGGCGCAATGGCCACTCAAAAGGAGGAATAGTTTAACGGATTCTATGGTCGTCGCTCAAAGATTTTTGGACCTGCATTGCTTTTCCGTGCTTGCACTACTATCACTACTTGTAGCTCTCCCACGATCTCTACCCGCTTAGCCAGACCGGAACCAATGTCTGTTACCAGGGTCACCACGAGGAGGTGGGGTAGGATCTTGATTAGTGCCAGCTCACTAATCCTGGCGCGACGTTGTCCCCATGTGCCTTTGACCCCAGACCTCGTCTTTGGCGCCGGTAACATAGTCCACAAATTGGATTGAACATTCATGGAACAGCTAGGAGACAGTGACCACAAACCTGTCACGCTCTCCTTGAACCTTAGATATTTCACCCAAGTCCAAAACCAATGACCCAGTGGAATTACAAAAGAGCTGTCTGGGCACAGTTTGTGAGGTCAGCGACAACTACTGTGGCCTCATAAAGATACACCAAGAAAGATAAGGAACATGACAGACCTACTCAACATATCCATTTTGAGGGCAGCAAAAGAATCAATTCCTAGAAGTGCAAGAAGAGACTACAAACCTTAATGGTTAAAAGAGGTCCAAAAATGTTAAGAGGAAATGAGTCAGGTCAGAGAAAGAGTAGAAACTGAGCAGATCATTGACAGCAACATATCACTCAGGGCAACCTCAGCTAGATATAGGAGAGCAGGTAAGCAAGTCGTAAGGCAGAGCTGGAGAAACAAGACGTTTCAACATGGACAGAGACAGAAACCAAATATGGAAATTAGCGAAAGCCCTCAGTGATGAAAACATCAACCGTCCCCCAAAAGCGATAGAGAGCAATGAAACATTATTAAAAGGTAAAAGAGCTGCAAACATTTTTATTGAAAACTACACCCGAGTAAGCCAGGTCAACATACCTCATGAAAAACTGAATATGGTAATGGAAGAGAGGTAATCCATCGAGTACTCACCCACGGCACCAGAAAAATATATTATATATCCAATTTTACTATAGGTGAGTTGAAGAAGCACTTCATGGTCTTAACCTTAATAAGTCATCAGGAAAGGATGACATCACAAATGAGATGCTCATCAACCTAGGCCCGAAAGCCAAGAAAAAGCTTCTAAAAATTTTGAATGCTAGCTGGAAAGTCGGGGAAATACCTAGTGAATGGAAAGAAGCTATCACAGTATCTAATCTAAAGGAAAAGACAGATTCTATTCAAGCAATTGTAGACCAATTAACCTCTTTAGGTGTGTTGGAAAAGTGATGGAGAGGCTACTTAATAGAAGACTCATGTGGCACCTGGAGTAAAAACAATTGATACTACCACAGGAGAGCGGATTCCGTCAGCATGGATCAACAGAAGATCAAGTCACTTACATTGCTCAGGACATCGAGGACGGGATTTCAAGAAAAGAAACACACTAACAGTATGGGTTGATACAGAGAAGACTTTGGAGAGAGGGTCGGCGTGGGAAATCTGTATGGGGCTGCTGACAGGGACCTTTATTAGAGAATCCTAAATCCTAGTCTAGTGCGCACGCAGTTACGAAGAAAATGTAAAAAAACAGAATTATCACTAAATAAGAGTTGATAGAATCGTCAACAAATGAAGTGTTAAAACGAAAATTCAATAATAGATATCAAAAATTGTGGCTACTAAGTTAAATTTCAATATTATATCTACGCTTATATGCTGCAGTTATAAGCTGTTTATTGTATTCCCATCAACCTATTTAGCTGAAAGATGAGTTAGCATGGTCACCAGACTATTCAGAAAGAAACGAAACAGATTGTCAATAGAGAAATGCGACGATTTAAATTTATTGATGACAAAAATGTCATCAAACATCGAAAAATTAGTTTCATTACATCTAGTTCAGCTCTAATTAATACATTATAACATAAATTATGTCAACGATACTGTGAGGAATATAGTAATATTGGTATTATCTTCTAATAAAATAACTTAAAAGTGTGTCCTTGTTTTTACAATTTATAGTATATACAATATAGTTTACCCAAGGGGGCGCTAGCGAATTATTCACTGAAAAAGGGGGCGCTCATTAAAAAAAGTTTGGGAACCTATGAGCTAGTGTTTATAAAGATTACTAATACGGAACCATTGGTGAATATGTACGAGCATAATAATAGTATTGCATTCATTGTTAGACATTTTCATACTGCATTGTCATTTTCAATATTAGTTCAGCTACGAGAGATAGATTGTAGATTAATTAAGCTTTCTAAATTATGCTCATTTCCAATTTTTCTTTATTGTCTTAAAGCCAAAGTTAATATTAATTGGTATTTTGTTATTCTATATACACATTTTCTATTTATTTTTGCAAAACATTATTTTGTTCAGGCCAATGATGAATCTGTGCGATCCGTGTCATTACTTGCCTTCAGAAACATAGTTGTTCTTAAAGTTAGCATTAAAGGTATGTACTCTGATCAATGATTGTTAATATTTGCATATCAGTATTGACATGCTAATATAAAAGGTATAGAAATAGTATGTAATGCAGACTGTAGTAAAACAAAATGTCAAAATATATATTTCGGAAACATTTCTCCAGAATGATTGACTATAGTAAGAGGCATACATTATGGGAGACCTGATACTGCAAACGTTTGATGTTAAAACACCCCTTGAACTGAGCTGAAAAGAAAATAACATATAATATGATTTAGACCACAAGCTTGTGGTAGACCTATTGAAGTTAGTGAACACTGAAGATAGAACTACTATTTTATCCAACTGTGTATACATTGAACAGGACTGGGGCGAGAGTGGTGATCCCTGAGGAAGGCTCATTAGGACTTGTTTTGGTTGCGATGACCATGAACCACAACGCATTGATAACGTGCGATTTAAAAGCGCAGCGGCAATCCACTTGAACAAGCCTGACTCCACCTGCACATCCATCAATAACTGCACAAGTAAGTTGTAAGAGACATTGTTATATGAGTCCTGCAAAGCCGCTGCCGTCTACATCCCCATCTGAAACCCCTCATACGCATCATATGTAAAAACAGCTGCATTGCACCAATTGTCCTCTCCTGGACGATAGACGCCGAGAGTGGAGGGAAAATACCATTTGTCTCCATTATATGTGAAACTCTACGGGATATTAATTTTTCAAGCAGTTTGCCGACAGTGTTTTGCAAGGTAATAATTATATATCCATTTGTGTTAGTGAGGTTCTTTCCAGGTTCAGGTATGGGTCTCAGATAGCTGTGAAGCCATTCATCAGGAATAGTGCCGGTGTTGACACTCTTATTGAAAAGATTGCATAATTCAGCAAGATCTTTGTCCTCCAGACATTTTATGTGACTGTACCGAACACCATCAGGACCAGGTGCTGTATCAGAGCATGTTTTTGGTATGGATTTGATATTATCGACAGTAATGTATTTTATATCGTCGTCTATGACAGTACAAATCCCATGTGAATGGTGCACTATCTTTTGCATCCTTTTACGTTCATCTCTTCTTTCTTTCTGTATGGAGAATAAAGTTATGCAAGAATGTCTCACCCCTATCTTCATCTGTCTTCAAAATTATCCCACTGTCCATAATCAGTCGGGGTAACCAGCGCACAGAGGGTCGGACTTGGCAAAACAATGTCTTTTGCCGATGATATTCTGGTGCATCGAATGGGCAAGGACAGAGATGAGATCGCATCTGCATTAAAGTGTGAACTGGATAGGATTGCTGACTGGTGCAACGAGTTCGAGGCGAAACTGAATCCAGCAAAGGCTTCTCCCGCAGGTTTTTCTCTTAACACTCCCATAGTAAACGTCATTGATAGAAGCGAAACACTAAAATATCTTGGAATAACTATTGAGAGAAGCCTGACATTTAAAAGTCATGTTGAGAACGTAATCCTAAAGGTAAAAAAGGGCTAATCGATCTCAAAGTTGCAGTGGCGGATATTGAACAACGCCTGCAGCTACTTCTTTATCAGAGACTAGTGCTGAACGTGGTGGACTATGGTCTTAGTCTTCTAACAGTGAGCAGAACACCGCTGGATAAGTTAGACAAGATCCAAAATGAAGCGATGAAGTTTATATTCGGTTGCACACGTCATACCTCATGTGAGGTAATGCGCAATGTCCTTGGTTTTGCCAACTATGACTATGACGCACAGGTAAAAGCTTATCTGAGGGTGCCTGAAAACACAAATCACCCTCTGCACACATCCATAAATGAAAACAAGGGCAAGCGTCTGAAGAGAGGCCGATCCTGAATTGCCGTGACAGAGGATGTTATTAAACTGGTCTGTACTCTAGACGAGCTGAGGCACGGGGAAGAATGGATGAATATATAAGAGGATATGATTGATTACACCAGGGTTGTCAGTACAGTTTTACGCTGCTGTAGAGAATGGGCCCCTGATGCCGCCAAACCGGAGATGCTTGCACTCCCATCCAGGTGATATCATTATTTACACCGATTGCTCTGTCAGACGTGGAACCAGATCAGCTTGAGCTTATTCAGCACAATGAAACGGTAGCACACTTCATGAGGACTGCGGCGCTTTTGAGACAACAACACCGAGCATGACTATGTAGATCACCGCTGCCTCCAGGGATCTCTCATGGGTGGCTGAGCAACAGGTAACCCATACGATTATCATATCAGACTCGATGAACATGCTTCAAAGGATTGAATCTGGAAGTATGCGCGTGGAATGGGTGGACAGCATTCGGAGATCACATCTCAAGAAAATGACTTGGTTGTACACACCTGGACGTGTTGGAGTGCAGGGTAACGAGCCAGCTGACTTTCTTGCAAACACTATTCTGACTCAAGCAAGCAGAAGCATGAACAGAGCCAATGTCACCAATGCAGTACGCTCTTATTTATGTGACATGGGCGAGTCTCAGACACTGGAGCGAGTGAGAGAATTAAGAGTTGAGTTTGGACATATCAGACAGAGTGGTGTTCGTGGTAGAGAGCGAAAGTATACTAACCAACTTCTTATGGGTACGGTGAGCAAATGGACGTTAGGATGGCTGCTGCAGCGGAGGACAGAACACGAATCAGAATGCCCATGTACCATAGCATAACATAACTATTTCATCCAGCTATACTTTTTCTATGATGGTCCTTGTAATCTGCAACTGAAAGGTAGACAATTGCCGTTGTAAGGTAGGTATTTTTGGCAATTTCTTGTACTTTCTATTTTGTTTTAGAATACTCTTTACCAAATTGACTCAACAGCAGTGTGTCACCGTGCATATGATAGACATGTTTTCAAAAGCTGTCATGGGAATGAAGTTGCATAAATAACATGCTGCTGAATGAATTAAATACAAATACTTTACATTTTCAAACACCTCCAATGGTTATTCTTTAGTGATCTTGAGAAAATTATGTGTTGGTTTTTGTTTTTTTGTGTGTGCTCAAGTTTGCATTCCGAGTTTTCAGCATTTCCATTAAAGGTTAAATCCGCAAGGTGCAGGCTGGTTCGGAGCGCAGACAATGAATTGAATCACTACAAAGATCAATAAATCACATAATTACATTCATTTTCGTTCCGGAGTACATATGTGTTGATGGCAATGAGAGAGCGGTCAGGCTGACTGGTTCTGCCACTCTATCGTGGGTTCGACAAATGGATGGAGCTGCCATTATGTACGCCTTTGTAGAGTGTGGCCGCAAAGAGGACTTTCAGCTAATTCAATCCACATCAACAGCTAGATTGCAAGAGTTTGAGTTGAATAGTGAAGTGTTCAGAAAAGAGCAGCACAACATGAGTAGGAAAAAGCTCTTCGATCAAAATCAAAACGGCACGGTAGCAATTTTACGCTGTTGTAGATGTTGCAGAAGGAAGAGATCGAAGCACTTTATACAAGTTCATATACAAGTGATAATTCAAAGTGATATTGAAACTGAACGTTATTGTTAACTTGGAAATCTATTACAGAAAGTTAGCTGACCAATACATTTTCCCGAAAGTTGCTGTCATTGCTTATACGATACTGAACCTACGTCACCGCACTCTGAACAAAGCAATAGCTGCTCAGTCTTCAGTCGGCCAAAAAACTCTATACTCGAGCAAAAAGTAGTTGTCATGTATGCACCACTGCAACAACTTTACCACACGCGCTTGCTAGAAAACTCCAACCTGGTTTTTCATCGCGATACACAGACTCATCAATATATACACTATCATTTCCTACATGATCTGTTATCAACTGCTTAATTGCGCTTTTATATTATTTCCTTTTCTACATTCTCAGCCAAGAGTAGAGAATGACGCTGTGGAGTTGCTTTCAACATATTGAAATATTCTGAGATATAATTCTTTACTGGAAAATAACACATTAAAAAAAATCTGGCCAGCAATGGCGGAATGCGGGACGACCATTCAGAATCAGAACTGTTTGATTCTAGACACGACTTTACTAGCGCATTTCCATCATTTTTGGTCTGGTATTTTCCGGTTTCGTTTGCCGAGCTACTGAGTTAGTGCTTGAGATTAAATGGAATGTTTTTTGCTGTGCCAATCGTGCGTTTATTGTGGGTATTCAGAAAATGGCGGACAGCGGTTATGACGAACCGACTCAATCTGCCGTATGCAGTGATATTGCGTGTGCAGAAAGCTGGATTTTGTTATGATTGATGCTCCCTTCGACATGAATTGCAATTCAAGTGACGAACAGTTTTGTGTTGACACTTTAACGGCGGCCATATGCATTTGTGCGGTGCAGGTTGCTTTTTGTGGCGGTACTGCTGTTTCATTCTGGAATTAGTTCACACAGGAGACAGTTTTTAGCATTTCGTGTGATTTTCGTTAGCACAAGAACGGAGTAATTATGAGGTAACCCGTTGCAGTGAAGTTGAAACAGATCATTTACAATAATGAACCTCCCTTCCTCATCACATTCCCAAAAAATTATTACTGCCTCTTTCTTATATTGAGGATCAGCCTTTTCTGTGTTGACTCTCATCCAACACCTATGTACATATGAACTATGAACACATTTCTTCTTTTCACTAAACAGGAAATGACTTAGCAAACAATCATAAAATTCAATATCAATCTTATTTTCAGTAACATCAACTTATGGCTGGTCCTAAATTTAATTTTATTACACTATTTATAATCATGATCAGGTACCGTGCTGGCTGGCGTAGGCAATCATGGATCTCCACAAATCTCTGTCTCTTGTGTTTGCTATCATCTCAGGTGTTGACGGTCTTCCGAGCCATGAAGTCCGACTACCCAACATTTTCTTTCTCTGTCTTCCTCTGTCTCGTCTACCCTCGATTTTAGCGTTTGTTACAATGTGCGCTGAACCTCCCTTCCTCATCACATTCCCGAAAAATTATTACTGCCTCTTTCTTATATTGAGGATCAGCCTTCTCTGTGTTGACCTCATTCAACACCTCAACATTAGTCATTTTAGCAGTCCATGAGATTCTCATCATCCTTCTGTAAAACCATATCCCTGTGGCCCTCAGAGATTTTTCGATCTGTTTGTTTTTTTTGTCCATGGCTCGCATCCGTATGTAGGTATTGGTTTTATGTAGCACTGTATAACTCTCATTCTGATCTCAATTGACTGTGACGTGTTGCATATAATGCTTTTCATTGTCAGGAACGATGTTTTCGCCTGCCCTATTCTGCCCTTTATTTCTGATCAGCATCTGCCATCTGTGCATTGGTATAAATGGAATAATATTAACCAAGCATCACAGATCGACTTTACACTAGCAAAAAAGAGTGAAAGATGAAGAATAAAAAAAACGCTAGAGCCATCCGAAATGCAATATTAGACTCTGATCATAGACCATTGATACTTTGGCTACACAAACCAAATAGAAAACAAGACAGCAGCACAACTCAACAAATTGAAATAATAGATATTGAAAAGCTAAATAATAATGAAACCAGGAACCAAATTGAAGGAGCAGTTACACCAACCTTTAACACTCTAGAGGGAGTAAGCAACATAAATAAAGAATGGCAAATCTTCACAACAAATATCATGGATATAGTGAAAGAAAATTGTGGACTTTGAAAGTTAAATAAACAGAGAAAACACACAGCATGGTGGAATGAAGAGATTAAAAGAAAAGAACAAATATTTCCACAGGTGGCAAAAGTCATAGTTAGATGACGACTACACCCAATACAGAACAGCAAGAATGATTAGTAAAAATAAAGTAAAGTCATCTAAATCAGAATCTTGGGCAAATTATGGAGAACATTTAGCAGAACTATGCACTTCTAAGGAACTAAGGCACCAAGAAAGTTTTACAGAAGCATCAAGGCAATGAGACTTAGAAAAGAACAATTCATCCCAGTCACAATTATAAATAACAAGTCTAAGAAACCTCTTACCAATAGCAAAGATATTTAAAACAGATGGAAAGTATATTTCACCGAACTGTTAAACTGCGAAACACAAGGTTCAAAAACATTTCAAATGAAGCATGAAAAATACCAACAATTGAACATTTTAGAATCTGAAGTTGAAATGGCACTAAAACAAAGCAAAAGAAAAAAGGCAGCATGGATAGATGACATTACAACAGAAATGTTACTTGCATGTAAAACAACAGCAACAACCTCGCTGACCAGAATTTTTAACATAGCTTGGAAAGCACAAGAAGCTCCAGATGACTAGCAGAGAACAATTATAGTCCCAATATGAAAGAACAAGGGAGACAAAAGAGAGTGTGAAATATACAGGGGTATATCTCATTTGAGCCATACAGGAAAAATGTTTGCAAAAATATTGGAGCGAAGAGTGAGACAGATATTAGATCCCCGGTTAAGCAATAGCCAGTTTGGGTTTAGGAGGGGTAAGAGCTGCACAGATGCAATATTTACACTAAGACAGATCTGCGAACAAACAATTGAATACAGTCAAAGTAAAGAACTTATATTTATAGACCAAGAAAAGGCATTCGATAGAGTAAACAGGTGCAGACTATGGAAGATCCTTGAAAAATATGGCGTCCAAGGACAACTATTAGGTAACATCATAGCCTTATATCAAGATAGCCAGAGTACAGTAAGAACAACAGAAGGAATGACCGACTGGTTCTCCATTACATCAGGTGTCAGACAAGGTTGTGTCCTCCCACCACTACTCTTTATAGCATATATGGATAAAATAACCCAAAAGTCAAATTCAGATGAAACAAATGAACTTTTTGCAGATGATCAGTGCCTGATACACCAAAATGAACAAGATCTACAACAACACATTGACACCCTGAACCAAAATTGTATAAATCATGACATGAAAATCAATAACACTAAAACAGAAGTAATGAATATGGGAAGAAAACATAATAATCTAGACATCCGTGTCAATGATACTACAATAAACCAAGTGAAATAATTCAAATACTTAGGAAGCATATTCACAGAAGACGGAAGACTAGATAGAGAGATAGAGAGTAGAGTTCAAAAAGAAAATGCTGTAACCTACCAGCTAGCCCCATTGTTAAGGCACCCAAAAATTTCACTGACAGCTAAACAACAGATGATCAACAGCATGTTCATACCTAATTTGTGTTACCAGAGCCAAACATGGACAATGAGCAAAGCGCAGTCACAAAAATAACTACATGTGAAATGCGATGCCTGCGAAAAGTAACCAACAACACCAGAAAAAGATAGTCACCAACATCTGCGTAAGAAAGAAAATTAGGCACAGAACTTTGCTTGAATTACATTGAGAAACAAAGAATGAAGTGGTTTGGCCACTTAATAAGAATGCATCCAAACTCCACAGTATACAAAGTCTTCTACAACAGAACATCAGGAAAGAAGGCGAGAGGAAGACCACGAAAAAGATGGTTAGATGGCATAACAGAATCCTGTCAAAGAGCAAAAATAACAATCACCCAAGCCACCAGAACAGCTTAAGACAAAAACAGAAAACCACAACACTGGGCAACAACCCGGTAGTAGTGTGACGACAAAAGAAGAAGAAGAAAGATCTGCCATCCGATGTTACCCGCACTCCGAGGTATTTAAGTTGCTGTACTTGCTTTAACTCAGTCCTGTTTACTGTGATGGTGCATTTTGTCAGCGTTTGCTTTTTTGATATTATAATAACTTCCGTATTCAAACTGCGTCCTTTGTTGTTACTTTCTGTCACAACCTTATCAATTAGCTTCTAGAGCTCTATTTTATTTATTGCTATTAAGACAGTATCATTAACGTATCTCAGGTTATTTATAGTATGTCCTCATACAGCTATTCCAGTAATACCCTTTATAGACCTAAAAATGTTTTCACAATACAGTGAAAACAGGTCTGGTGATAATGTGCATCCCTGTCTAACTCCCTTTTTGATCTTCTTGAAAGTTCCAATCTTTTTTTCTACTCTTATAGCTTCTGTTTGCTGCCAATATATGTTCTGAATGACTCTTAGATCTTTGCTATCGATGTTTATACTATTTATACAATCTTCTTTCCACAGAGGCTTTAGATACTGTTGAGAAGCATGCATACACTCCTAGTGTACAGCAAATGCTATTAGTTTTGCAGGTAACATTTTGCGTTTGCTTGTCAGCTTCAGTGTAATAATGGATATAGTGTGTCTGGTTAATTAGTACAACATAGTCGTTAGTACATGTCTTTATGTCAATTTGCAATATTTTTCTAAACTGAGAAGACCTAAGAAATACATACTGTTCCATTTAGTGAACCAAGCACGAACTATGTAAACGTACTAATACTATATGAAAGAGTGATGGACAGACAAAGATACATTCATATTTGTCTCCATCTAGCTTGTTATTTCCTAGCAGTACGGGCAGAAAAAGCAGCACAAAAATATGACCAATGAACAGTGTCAAAATTACAAATATGGTAAGTGGAAAATATTACATCAGATAAAGGATTAAAACGAAAAACTATTGACAATGGTAAGGGAACAATAACTGTTCTGGACATAACATTTTAAAGAATTTTTAATCAGACCAACACTAACAGTAGTATCAGACATGACAGACTAATAGGAGCTGAAATTGACATTGAAACACCTAGGCGAGAAGAGATCATTTCAACAATCAAATATCTTAAGAATAGCAAGTTAAGCTATGATTTTTTCTAAATAAACACAGATAATCCTTGTTTACATCTATATGGAATACTCAATTAATACCTAATTCATGGAAAAGAGAAGTCATCATCAAAATAACCAAGAAGGACTACCTTGGCGATTGTGACAATTGGCGTGGAATAAGCCTCATTTCCGTCCCAAGCAAAACCTTAAGAAAATTCATCGTGCGGCGCATTATTGATGCAACAGATAAGACACTGAGAAAGGAACGAGCTGGATTCCGTAGAGTACGGAGGTGTATAGAATAAATAGTTGCTCTTAGAAATAATAAGTAAGATCGGAGAAGATAATAAGCAAGCACATCAGCAGAACTAAATGCTGGGAACTACTACCCTATTGGGATGACGAGGTGGAGAAGGCTTGGTTAGACAAGCGGTGTGCTGTCAGGAGGTGGCAAACTGCCAGGAAAAATGGAACTACCCATCTTAGTAACATCCTACAGTTGAAATAAGATATCTAAATATACATATATAAACGAAAGTTGAATTACATTATATGTATGTCTGTTGACATTGATTGAAGATATCTGGACATTCTACGGACTTGACATTTGGCAAGAGGGTAGCTTCCATAGATTCAAACATGTACAAATTATAAATCCTGACTTTTGGTTCGTCTCTATATCTAAATTCCAACTTAACGAAATGGTCATGAAAAGTTAAAAACCGAAAAGTTGTATCCATGTTTTAACTTGCCGGTCACATGTTAAAGCGATGAGGACCACAATTATTATGACGTATTTTAACACATTTGCTAAGAGGGATAAGTGCGCAGTCTATCAGGCGGTAGTAGACCCGCTTTCGATTCACAGTGTCCAATTTTTCTTTTTAAACAGAAGTTTATAATCTGAATAAATTAAATTTGCCAATTGTTATTTTAGTCGATTTTGAGGGAACGGGGCATGTTTCTTTTATATGCTTAGTTTTGCGCTGTTTGGGACTTGAAAATTTCAGAAGTGATCAATATCAGAGCAATATACCAAAATAGCCACATTGTGGTAAGAACAACAGAAGTAATGACAGACTCGTAATAGCTAAAGGTCTTTTGATTGAAATGTTGCTGTCTATTGTTATTCTTTTTGTGTTTTGTAAAACTACAGTACTTTATTTTTACGTGTTTTGCTGTAGCTAGACAAACAAGTTTCAGTTTGGAATATCTTCATTGCGCTCCAGGCATGTTCATATGTACTCCGATCTCCTCCGCAATATCTCCAAAAGAGGTCAGCTTCTGACCGTATCAATTAGATCTTGAGTGATGAGTCTATTAATATACCTTTAGTGATGTTCTTTTCTGGCCACTCCAATCTTCAATCCCATTTCTTGCAATCAAGCAGTTGAAGTGGATTGGTAAAATCCCTCTCTTATGCCACGCTATATGAGGGCGTTCATACTGTCAGCTCTATCAATTGACTGACTTCCTGATATGGTGGTAGAGTCAACTCTCTCATTACCAACGACACCCATGTGCCCCGAAAAGAGGACAAGTGTAATTCTGCAATTTGCTGACGTTTGTAGTGATTCAGTCCACTGCCTGCGAACCGAACCAGGCTCCACCTTTCAAAGAATCATACTCAAAAAATGGATAAAAATGCGCTCATGAGTGTAGTTATGGGACTCTAGGCAGAGTTAGTGTCTTAGTCACTTCCATTGTCATGCTACTTGTTGTCATACTAAATGCATCACAGTTTGCCGGGGAACCATCAGTATGCATACTCTTCGATATCTTCTATATCTGTCTGAAGTGTAATGACGTCAGTTTGGTAACCAATAACCAAGCACCATTGCTTTCTTTGAATGTTCTTTCGTATAAGATTGCAGAGAAGGCCCATACGGACTTTCGTGGCGAATTACCGATCCGTCTGTATAAATCACATCGTCACCTTCATTGTAGTTTTCATTAATGATGGCCTTAACATCTGCATCCAACCCCCCAGGATTCCTCTCTCTGCAACCGTTGCCGAATTTAATGATGGTCAAAAAGGTGTTACCGCATATTGAAGGCACCGGTATCCATTCCTCCCCATTGTCGATATTTGTGAGCTTGTATACCAGTTTAACAGTGTCTGCAGCACGGCTAACCTACGACTTGCCCCGTTTTAACGGATTTCCACTACTGATGCTGAGCAGCACATGCAATGGGTGATCCTTTTTATTACTTATTTTGAGATATGCACGTGCTCTAGCTATTTGAGTCTATACTCCATATTCGGAAAATCCAGGAGAAGCCTCATCGCCACATATTGTGTATCTTCTGTGCAACCGAGGATGATACGCATAGCTTCATTCTGTATTCTCTCTAGTCGTTCAAGTTACGTCTTACTTTGCGTCTTACAGCAGTGCGACCATTGCATTTTCGATGGTTGGATGACAAGCAGCCGTTGCTCGATATTAGCAGCCACCATGACTCTCTTTGTCCCTGAAACACAGGCTGCGGTTAGATTTCGCAATCAATTATTGCGTCCATTTAGCTCAAGGTTAACCAACACCGCAAAAATTAACAAAAAGGCGCGCATTCATTAACAGTGAGATTATTACGGGAGAACCATGTTACTGTTGTTTTGCAGGGTTAACTATAGTTCGTTCCAAAATTCGTGAACATCTGTACCGACTGATATACAATTATCCCCTTGACAGAAATTATTGATTTTTACATTTTTCTATAGACACAAGTGGCGACCTTCGTAAAGTATTTTTGGCCAACTCAAACCTTTTAGTGCTGTAAGAATTTACTTATTAGTTATTAGTAAAATAACAGCGAAGTTGATTTGGTATACACGTACAAGTTTAACAGTACGATAGTCAAGCATTTATGTCAAGTATTTATGTAATTACGCATTTGCGTGCTAAACATGCAATTCAGCGCAAATTAAAATCAGAAATCTCGAAGAATTAATCATTCACACTATATCCGAACGATTGGCATTGGCGTATGTACACACCATTTATTTTCATTGATAGAAATGAAAGGTATCATTTGTTCACTATGTCACATTACCTTTTATAATATGTAATAGGGATACACTTTTGCAAACATTCGCCACCATTCTGTAAATTATAAACTCTGATTATCATTTTGTTGTGCTTATGCAAAATTATATAACACAAACGCTTTTTGCAACAACCAAGCTACGTACCAATTAATTAAACATGAATTCGTAAGGTCTTGAGGTATAAGACTGACTGCACAAAATTACTGTTATACGTCCGGTAGATTTCGTACAAATTGAACCTTAGCTCCAGATACATCACTTCAGTCTGTGATGCGGTCAAGTTCCCTCTGTAACTCACCAGACATCTTATTCCTGTTTTCCCTGTCTATATGTAAGACCGTGAGCTCGTACAAGGGTCCTGGAAAGGTTAGAGAGAAAAAGAAGTAGAAATAATACTCTAAAGAAGGAGGGCTATCAAAGAATGGCCGAACAAAGATCGATCGTACTGCAGATCTCCTCAATGATCCTTAAAGGTTCCAGATGAAACCTAACTTGACTCCTTCACTCAACCGAGGGGATTACAACTGATCAGTGCACGATAGGAGGTCGACACTGTTCCAATTTTTAGGTTCTAATATTCTAGCTTCTCTCTTTTACCACTTTTGAACAAACAATGAATACATATACTAATGACACATCAAGCCATAATGTACAAGGTTGAACATTATTTAATTACTAGAAATAATACTTCCTCAGTCTATAGCAGGGATATTAATATACATACACTTTTTTGGGTCTTTAACAATTACATCAAGTAAAGCAAACCAATTAATGGTATAACATTATCTGAACAATTCATCTAAAGTCATTGGAGCAATCTCCCCAATTCAATCATACATACAACTTATTCTTCTCCCATTTTGTCTGCGTCTCTGGCTAGTATTAGGCTATAGTCAATAGCACATGGTAAATACTTCAGTTCACACAAAAATGTAACACATACTTGTTCTTTACCTTATCGACGAGTTATAGACTTTAAATGTTCGTCACCAGACCGCTGTCTATCCTGGTTGGTCATTACTCTTTTCTGGAACACTCTGGTCTAATCGTGGCACCACAATAACAATTGTCTAATAGCGTGGCCTCAGATCTGATGTACAATGGTCTCTGAGGGGGTTGTCGATGATTGCTGTTATTCAACTAGTCGATATGTTATCTCGTGTAAAATGTTCAACAACCGAGAGGTTCCAATCCTTAGGACAATTATATCATGCATGTTAGTGTCTGTCAAGCATCACAAAAGAAGTCTTAAACGGCGTCACTTCCTGGAATCTGGCTCTCGCTCGTTCGTCTGGGTAGTCTTCTAGGTCCTGGTAAAGCTGGAAGTATTGATGTCCTCTGGTTCCGTCATCTGGGTTGATTATAGCAACGGTGATAGAGTCAACTGGTCGTCTGGGTTGATGATAACAACAATAAAATTGTCCTGCACTCTTTGTCGTCGCTAGGATTCTAACGTAGCAGAATCGTCCGGTGACTCATGGCGATGGGTTTCCTTATATTCTAACCACGTGGTATATGTCTGGTTAAGATTAGCAAAACAACGATATAAGGTCAAAAATATCTCTCATACTCAACTCTGAAGTGTGGAAACTAATTCACAGTATTCCTCGATTGTTATAGGTTATTCAGCTTGCAAGTAGTTCACTTCTCTGTACGTTATCCCTGTGAGTTTGTCTCTGGTTTCACGATCCACGACACTAAAATGCCTGAGGAAGCATTCTGCTTCCTATTAAAACTAATCCCTAACTGGCAGCTAAAATTAATATATCTCTCTCTCTCGTGCTCTCAACTTTACCTGGTTCTCTAGTGTTCGTCCATCAATATTTCGTCATCAAAATAGCACTTGTCCCTCGCAGCATTTCTGCTGGTCGCATAGGAACTTATAATCTTCAGCTCTCTCGAATTTCTTAGACATAAGTTCAATCATCACAATTTCTTAATTCGGACTCTCTTGAACTCTCGGCGTTAATTATTGTTGGAAAATATTCTCTCTTTGTTAGTTGCACAAAACATAACTAATTCCAATCCAGCGGTCCCTATTCTGGAATCGAGATTCTCGTGAGGTTATAGTGCAAATCTTCTTCATTCTTTTCCCCCTAACTAACAACTCCGGTCAAGGACATCGGTGGAGGGGAGATGGTTTGACCTTCGTCTCTTTTTATAAGTGCAGGCAATGCCCTGTCACATATACACTTTATAGAATGTCATCAGCAAATGACTATGTTCTACCTCTTCCATCAAGCTATTCTGAGATTGTCACCGTTTATAAGTTGAATACGAAAGTGAAATATTAGAGCCTTGTGGCAAGTCTTAATTTACAGTCACCAGCTCATAAGACCAACCACCACACCGCAGTACAACCTTCCTTTTGAACAGCGAAGCAGCTATACATTGACTTAATAACATGAACCTTACATTGACTTAATAACATAGGAGGATGTTGTTAATGCACTCAAGGCAAGCTACATCACCGCTCCAGGTCCTGATGGTGTCCAATATCATCACATCAAACAGCTGGACGAGACTGTTATTAATGCAGTTGTGATGGATTTTAATAAAAGTGTACAGAATGCTGTAGTACCCGAGGATTGGCTTCATAGCTATTTACGACCGCTCCACAAACATGGGAAGGATCCCAAACTGCTCAGCAGCTACCGCATACTCACCTTGCAAAATGTATATGGCAAATTACTAGAGAAGATAGTGGCCAGAAAGGTAATGTGTCACTTGGAGAATGACCACATCCTCCTTGACACTTTGGGTAGCTACCGGCCAATGAAAGGGACATGGGACAATGCTGGCACGTTTGCATATCATGTTTATGAAGGCTTCCAATCCAAGCAAGAGACTGTTGCTGTGGCCATCGACTTGGAGGATGCTTATAACAAAGTGAATTTTTCAATAATGGTGCGCTCTTTGATTAAATGTGAAGTTAATCCTTGGCTGGTGAACTGGATAGCTGCTTCTTTAATGGAGAGAACCGTTGCACTCCGTTCAGGAACATGGACATCGGATCCTGCACGTATATGCCCTGGATTACCCCAGGGTTCTCCTCTATCACCCGTGTTAATATTTACACAGCAAATGTAGCTAAAATTCAGCCAACCGGATTGGGTCGGACATTGACATTTGCAGATGATATCTTAATATATAGGACTGGGTCAGATAGACGAGAGATGGTTAACGACATTCAGAAAACATTGCATACCATCTTGGGTTGGTGTAGAGAGTCTCGCTCTCAGGTCAATCCTGTAAAGGCGTGAATGTTGTGGTGCTCGTTGAATAATCACATCGTCAAGGCTGACCTACCCTGTGTAATCTTTGATGAACATACCATCGAGCGCAGAGACAGGCTGCGCTATCTAGGAATAACCTTTGATCGCAGTCTATCTTTCAAACACAATGTTGATCAGACGATACAACGGTTCAAGCGTGGTCTTGCGGCTCTCAAAGTTATGGTGGTCGCACACCTTGAACAGAGACTACTTGTCCTTTTGTTCGATCGACTGGTTATGTCAGTTGTAGATTATGGACACATAATTCTTACGATATCAAGATCACAATGTAAACGACTCGAACGGGTTCAGAATGAAGGTATACGTATAGTCCTAGGCTGCGCTAGAGATACCCCCATTGTGAAGATGAGATATATGCTTGGCCTTCTGTCACTACGCTCCTGTCATGCAATCGCCCAAACCAAGGCATATATGCGGGTTACTGCGGATAAGAGACATCAACTACACAAGAACACTAATGATGTTAAGGGCACGAGAATCAAGCGTGGCATGTCGTGGATGGCCCAGGCTGAGAGAACAATTGGCCATGTGACTACGGTTGCGACCTTACCAAAAGGGGAAGAATGGATCCCAACAGATGGTAGCATGATGAACTATCTCAACGTTATCATTACTCTTGGAAGAGAATGTAGAGATTGGGGCAACATGAAGGCTGATCTCGCAGTTAAGCAGCTGATAGAAGATAATGCAAGGGATGATGATGTTGTTGTACTCGTATATACTGATGGGTCGGTTCAATGTGGTGAGAAATCAAGCTGGTGTTTCTTGGCTAATGCGCATGGTAGGGTTGTTGCAGAGCGAAGTGGGGCATACAGGACAACTACTTCTAGTATGAGGATGGAGGTTGAGGCCGTTACTGCTGCCCTCCATTGGATTTCTGGGACTTCATTTACTGGGGCAGTTGTTGTATCTGACTCTCAGTCGATGCTTCACAAGATCCAGAAGGGAAGGTTTCGGTATGAGTGGATGTCGTCTATAGATGTTTCTAACCTCCAGCAGCTTACGTAGATATACTGTCCTGGGCATGCGGGTGTTTACGGTAATGAGAGAGCGTGCTGGCTTGCATCAACAGCATCGATTGTTGGGGAGTTGAAGATGGATAAGGGGGATATTTTTCGGTCTCTTCGCGACTCTCTGTTGGATGAGGACACTAAAATCGATGTTGAATCGATGAAGCGATTTAAGCAGTTTGGAGTAACCCGTTGTTCAAGTCGAACTGGATAGTGAGAGGTGTGTTTAATCAGCGAGCCACAGGAACCATCAGTATGCATACTCTTCGATAAGTGTTGGGGGAGACTGAGCACCTATGGGTCTGCCCGGAGTGCAATGACGTCAGTTTAGTAATCAATAACCAATCCTTCCCAAATCTGTAACCTGGAGAGTGGGTGGAAAGATTTAACGACTATCAATGTCCCACACCAGTCGACGTGCTACGATTTTCTCACGAAGCTTGCCTGTTATGCAATAATTCTGTAGCAGTGGCTGCTAGCTGGTGGAGTCACTCCTCCCTGAACTCACCGTCCTGGATGCTGACACTTTCTTCTCTGAAAAGCTCCTCTATGTCATCATTCAATAAATCGCTAATGTCTTGATATCGAATGCTTTCAGGACCTGGAGCAGTGTTTCTGGAAGTTTTCAGTGTTGCCCTGACAATCTCAGCAGTGACGCACAGTTCATCTAACACCGCAACGCTGCACATCTCAACTATGACCTTCTGTGTCAGCAGTCTTTCGGCCTTGTCATTCTCTTCAGTCTGCTGCATATAGCGTCTGATGAGAGCAGTATTCTTATTCCCATCTGACTTATGTCAGGTTATGTCTGTGCTCTGGAAATCCCGGATATATCTACAGCATGCAGTACAATTCATGCGCTGGTTTAATCTCCAGAACGTTAAGGGAATTTATCAGCGCACATTCTACTGCAGAATTCGTCCCATGTGGCACTTTTAACCAGATGTTCACATAATTTAAAGGTCCGTTTTCAGTTCCTTGGTATATTCAGGTTGTGTGTTAGTGGCCCTTCTGACCTTATGCCACAATTTGACAGCTCGCCTTTAGGTCAGCCTGGCTTTAGCGACTTTTTCATTCCACATTGTAGGCTGTGTCAAGTTCCTATGTTTATTGTAAGGAGCTCGCATGTGACTGCGCCTAATCTTGCTGATAGTGTCACACCCTGCTGTGCAATACTGAAAGTTCTGCGCGTTTTCTCTGTGCTCTCATTTTCTGTGTTTCTCGATAAGGATCATGCATGGACAGTGATTACTGTCGTAATATCTCAGCATACTCTTTTTGCACATCGGCAACATAGTGGGCGACGCTAATGCTAAAATCAATGACACCTGTCAGTCCCCTGGTCGACTCGCTAATCTGGTTGCTCTACCATCATTGATGCAAACTAGATCTGATGTCACCAGGGCGTCTTCCAACTTCTCACTATGTCTGTTCCACACTGCCTATCCCTGACGTTAAAGTCACCACAAAAGGTGATGTTCTTCTCGTGATAGTCAAATAAACTTTACCACTGCAGTGTATCCACTTTGCGTTACAAGCATACACATTGACTATGACGAAGGGGACATCAGTCTGCACTCTAACAGCATGTACTTGTATGGTGTCACAGTTTCACCTCGACATGTCTACTTCATATATCGCTATGTTATTAGAACAAGACATGCTTGTCCAAGATGTCGCCTGTTATAGAAGCTATGAAAACTGGCAATGTCCTCCCCCATATTGGTCTCTTGCAGTGTAATGATGTCGGCACCATATAGGAGTTTGTCGAGGACCGGTCGTCTCTGCTTCACGCTGGCACAATTCCAGTACATGCTATGTACGTTAAGCGTTGTTGGTAAACCGTAGTCAAAACAGGCGTACGAAAAGGATGTTTAATGTCTGTCCTACTATTCAGCATTTTCATAGTTTGGGTGATGCTAAAATCTACTGAAGATAACGCAAGAGGTATAAGATGGACTCTCACATCCAAACTGGAAGACCTTATTGCTGCTGATGACATTGCATTTTGGTCTAATCATTGATGCCGTCTAATGCCTACGAATAGTTCACGTTTGACAGCGAATTCTAGTGTGGGATATTTAATATTACAGCTTACACTTAACACAAATGGCAGCCACCAGGCACAACCAATATTTAAAATATATAAATAAAATTAAAGAATTGTAGTTAGGAGTGCAGGATATTGTTGGCACAAGCAAATATGACGAAGAATATTCCCGAGAAAATTGCAAAAAAGCGTCGATTGTTATGGATGTCGAAAGCAAACCAGATTCGTAGCACAGTGAAATGAAAAGTTTTGTAGGTTAGAGAACTCGCTATACCGTAAATTTGCTCTTGAAAAAGAGAATTTGTTTTATAGTAATTAAAATATACGATGTAAAGACATGTTATCGTGTGGGTTGCACGCAAGTACGCAAGTTCATGAGTAGTACCCTAAGCGAAATTTGCAATGTTACTAAAAAAAAGGTAGTGACCATCATATAAAACTTTGTTCAAAAGAGCATCTATTTTGTATAGTGGTGGCTAGTGGTCATTTTTCTTGGTCGGGGCAGATAAAAATTTTGAAAAAATCATGGGTTTTCAAGTCTTTACTATTATTTGTCTATTCCGGGAAGTTATTCTCCCTTTCGAGAAAAGAACAAAAGCTTCTGTTCTGCAACAGCTTAATATTAAAGAGAGCTGACTATTAAAGAACATAAAATCAAGGACAATTAAATATTTCGTACACATGAAACGACATGAGCGCCTAGAGACGTTTTTTTTTAAAATCTTGGCGTCACCCGCATGACAAACCACGTTCTTATCAATTAGACTATCGTGACTATATACATATTAGGTGATTTTGTGTAGACAAGATGTATTGATGCAACGGGCGATTACCTTAAACTAATACAAGCAGAGCAGAGCTGTTTTAGTCCTATTGTTTTATTCTATGATGCTTAATTACTTATTTATATTATTTTCAATAATTTTATATTATTTTGACATATAATTCGGGATTCAAAAGACAATTAAACGGACTATTCTAGAGCCCTTGTTTATCTGTGAAATGGATTGACCGCGTAAAAACGAATTTAGCTTACGGTTGATTGAAAATGACATAATTGTTTTGACGACGAATATCGAAATAGGGGGAAGACTGCAGAGGATTTTCCTTAGATACGTTGGTATTTGGTCGTCCATTTGTGTTTCATTTTAATTTGTCACTCCTGTTTGTTCGTTTGCTTGATAAAGGCCTTGTTGGTCGAAACGTTGCTGTTTATCGTCACTGTTTCTGTATTTTGTAAAACTATAGTACTTTGTTTGTACGTGTTTCACTAATTGTTTTGACAATTATCATTGCAGGTAGAGGTCAAAGGTCAGAGGTCACAATATTACATCGTAGATAGACACCTTTTAAAACGACCCGAAAATATATGGGTGAAGCATTAGAGAAAAGACTGAATTTCAGACTGTATATACTATTTTGTTAATAATGAAATTTTATATATTATTATGATTGTTATATCATTATGATATAATATTTATATTTTAGTGTTATATATTCAACTTTCAAACCTAATCAGTGTCAAGTTAAAAGCAATATTTATGAACAAATAATTTCTACAATAATAAGTACACGTTATTCATTTTTAGTTTGGTGGAGGGCCATTACTGACCCTTAATGACCAGTTGCATATACTAATTAGGGAGGAAAGATGCTGAATTTCACACTGTGTGTGATTTTTTAGCGTTATATGTCAACTTCCAACGCTAATCACGTTAAAATTAATAATTATGACGAGCCACCCCTGATTTTATACTATAGTAATAAAATATTTGAAATCTGTAGAATATGTTAAAGTTGCACGTCGTATTATCGGTTTTAATATATGAATAGCACACATTTCATATGAAGCAATTTTTACACGCTGTTTCATCGATTCGATCGAGAAAAACAACGACAGCTAACTATTGTGAGATATTTTAACGGCACCGCGCTGAAATCTTTTTGGCAAATAGGACTAAAACAGCTCTGCTTGTATGTTGTGTAATTACTATAATATACAGGAAGGTTTATCGAGCTGTCGTGCTCCCAGTCCTTCTTCATGCATGCGAAACTTAGACTATATCAGAGACACGTAAGGAAGCTAAACCACTTTCACACAGTCTGCCTCAGAAAAATAATGAAAATAATGAAAAACAATGGCAGGATGTTATCCCAGACACAGAGGTCCTAAAAAGAAGCGCTCTCCCCAGCATCTATACAATCTTGATGCAGTCCCAGATGCGATGGACACGACATGTGTCTCGAATGCCGGATTGCAGAATATCCAAACGACTCTTTTATGGTGAGCTGCTTAGCGGTAAACGCTCACAGGGTGGTCAGAAAAAGTGATTCAAAGACACACTCAAGAACTCGATGAAATCATTTGGCATAGATGTCAACAACTGGGAGAATGTTGTTCAAGACAGATCATCCTGTCGCACACTTCTTCGACACGGTTCATCGGCCTGCGAGGCAGGCAGAACAGCACGAATGGAACAAAAGCGTCAAAATAGAAAGGCAGTAAAGCTCCATACAAGTGCAAGTATACCTTGCCCACAATGTACAAGAACATTTCAAGCCTGCATCGGGCTCACAAGTCATCTACGCACACACAGACAAACATAACGTAACTACGAGTACATTCCCTTGAATGAAAATTGTGTGGTCATCATCACCCGTGATGGGCGATCCTCATAATAATGTGCCATTAAAAAACATGGTTAAACGACATCGTAACTACATTTCAAATTCTGAATGGGAGAATTTTAGTTTTTTTTTTAAATGTTATATAAAGCCGCATTTCTTCCACTAATCATAACAGGTTTAATGGTGAATACACTGTGCATTCTTAACTAAGAGGCACAATGTGAAGGAACGTATTACGATATTAAAGTTGCGATCTCCCTTGGTGAAATTCCACTTCAAGAGGTAGAATCCTACACATACTTCGGCAGCAATATAGACAAAGAGGGTGGAACAGATAGAGATGTCAAAATAAGAATACAGAAGGCAAGAGGTGCTTTCATCACACTGGGAAACATATGGAAGTCTAAAGAAGTCAAATCTATAACAAAAATTCGGACATTTAACTCCAGTGTTAAAGCAGTTCTACTGAAACATGGAGAACGACTAAAATAATAATGCATAAATTGCAAACATTCATCAACTGGTGTCTGCACAGAATAGAGGGACTGAGATGGCATGATAGGATCACACATGAGGAACTTATGAAGAGAATAAGACAGATTCCAGTGAACTAAGAGGTTGAAAAGACGCTGGCGCTGGATAGGACACAATTTGCAAAAACCTGAGGGGAATATAACAAGAAGGGTCCTTTAATGGCACACACAAGAACAGCAAAGAAAGGGAGACCGAGAAATACAGGGAGACGGGATTTTGAGTCAGAGATCAGCAATATAAAGAAGAGCTGGAGGGAGCTGCATGAGATAGGTAGAGATAGAAAGACTTGGTTGAGGAACAATGCCCCAATTCAAAGACCTTACACTTAAATAACGTAACAATAGCTTCTTAAAAAATGTCAGGCTGAAAGAAATAAACGTTTCAGGGAATGGGGAAAAATCACTAGTCATTGCAGTTAATTCTGTTCAATGATTCTAAAGATAAATCTGAACGTATGTCTTCCATTAAGAGTATCAAATTGCTTGAACAGATGTCTAATAATTTGCAGTCTCGGTTACATCGCTACTCGCAGTTCTGTGAATATTTTAAATTTCAGGTCGATGAAAGCACAGACATTGTGGATACTGCACAGTTGTATGCATGCATGACTGGTTTTTTTTCTTCTAAATTTGCAGAAAAAAATTGGGTCGTTAAATTTCTTCTTCGCCGTACTAAGGGCTAAACATTTTTTTTAATATATTTTTGTTCTGTTAAGGAGAGTAACTTACCACTTTAAAAATGTATTTCAACAACAACTAATGGGGTATTTTCAATGTTTGGTAGACACAGTGGGTTTCTTGCTCTTTGTGCTAATTATGAATCAACTTGAAAATGTACCTCCTATTTCTGTAATCACCAACTGGAATCTTTATGCACACGGTACGGTCGCTGAAGTTCGAACATGTCATACAAGTAGTAATTCATATTATAAATTAAATCAAATCATATTCACCTCGTCATCGACTGTGATGTAATTCTTTATACAAAAGTAAAGTAAGACAGAAAGATTTGGGAAAGACATTGGAACGATTCTGCAGTCTTCTAACTACGATATGAGAATTTCTTAAATAATCTCCAAGTCAATATCATAGTGAACTTGATGACATACCATACCTATAAGATTTAGCTTTCTTTGCAGATATTGCCTTTAAATGAAATGAGTTGCATCGAAATGATCATCTGATGCAATCTCGGCCTTATAACTTTAAAAGAAGTGCGTTTCAAAAGTAATGGAAACTTTGGATTGAAGATTTAAACAAGAAATCATTTTCTCTCTAAATTCGAAATATATTGTTAAATCTATGAGTGGCGATGTATATGATCTTCGTACTATCAAATTTGCTAACATATTTAGTCAGTTATCAAACTCTTGAGCCAATTATAAGGTTATTCGCATATGTTGATGCAAAGGAACTTAGAAGTAGTGTGGTGTCTGTAACTTTTTTGTAAAAACAATTACTATTGAGGAGTTATAAATTGTGAATTTGCAAGAAGATCTATTTTTTAAATTCTCTCATAGTAAATAAATGCAAATTTCTGGTGGTTTTTGGACAAGAATAAATATTCAATGATTAGTAGTGTTGCGCTGAAAATATATTTGTGCTTTGCTTAAATATATTTATGTGAGGTCTCGTTTTCGTCTATGAACATCATCAGAAATTAAAATCGTTCCAGCCTGACAGAAACATAGATGATGCATTAAAAGCCGCATATTCCAGTTGCACACCAAAATTGCATCAACTTGTAACATGCAGGCAGTGTCATATTTCATATTATTTTTAATGTAATTTAAATAGTTTTGTTAATTAACGTCAGCATTATAAGTTAGGATAACTATATATTATCATGCAAACCACAATAATTGTTGACAAACAAATATACAAAATGCAGAAACAAACAGATAAAACAAGTTCGCATCACAACATACTATTGATTTATAACATTTATTTTAGTAAGTGATGGATTGAATTATTCATAGTACCATCATCATTATGGATGATAAGTTGAAGGACCTTCAGTTTGACAAGACCAACGTGGACGAAGACTCGACTACCCTCAGAGACAACGTGTCCCTATACACCTTTGAGTTCATATAACATAATGTACACAACAGCCACAGTGGTTTGATGAAAATGACGAAGAAATAAAGTCTATTCTCCTTGCTAAACATGAGGCGTACAGAGTCCATCAAAATGACCAGTATCGTCATCCAAAAAAGTAGCTTTCAAAGATGATCGGAGAATGGCTCAAGAGAGGATCAGAAAAATGCAAGACGCCTGGCTAAGCAAAACATCTGATGAAATCCATATGTATGCAAACATAAATTATTCTAGACGCTTCTATGATGCATTGAGAACTGTTTATGGCCCTCAAGATTCTCACCCTCCCTGTGCTGAATGTGAGATGGAGCAAGGCTGCTAACTGACAAGCCTAGATACTAAACCGCTGGGCGGAACACTTCCGTGCTGTCCTCAACCATCCATCCACCTTATGTGATGACGCCATAGAGCCCATGCCCCGGGTTTCAATCAATGCCAAACCTGATGCTCCACCTAGCTTAGAAGAGGTCAAGATGGCAACAAGTCAGATGTCCAGCGGGAAGTCACCGGGTGCGGACTCAATAACGACCAAAGTATACAAAAAGGAAACCCCATGCTGATGTTGACAGATCTCTTTTATTTGCAGCTCGCCAACTACAGGAGAAATGCCAAGAACAGCATTGCAGCCTCTACATGGTCTTTTTCGATCTGACTAAGGCGTTCCACGTGGTCAACAGAGATCATGGGAAAATGTGGATGTCCTGTGAAATGCTATTTTTATTATTATTATCTTCAGTGAACAGCCATCAGTTATATGAGGACTATCATCATAGCACACATAGAATTACACATTCTTCTGGCAGGGCCTAAGCACAAATCAACCTAGACTGTATGGAGTCGGCTTTGCTGTGCACAATAGACTTGTGAAAGATATTCATGCACCAGTAGAGTAGCTACATCAGAGCGAATAATATCCCTACGACTCAATGTAAAAGGTGGACTCCTAAACATCATATGCGTCTACGCGCCAACCCTAGCATCGTCTGCAGAAGATAAAGACACGTTTTATGACTCATTACAGAATGTCGTTACCTCATTTCCAGTGGATGAGAAACTGTACAGAATGCCTGGGTCATCATGGCATTGGAAATATCAACGATAATGGTCAAAGACTGCTTGAATTCTGCTCCCAAAACAATATGTGTGTAACAAATACGTTTTTTGCTGTCAAACACAGACACAGAGTGTCATGCTGCCACCCAAGATCAGGTCACTGGCATCAGCTTGATTTTGTACTCATACGCAGACAACATCTCAACACAGTGAAAGTCACACGTACTTTCCACAGCGCGGACTGTGATACAGATCATGCACTAGTTATCTGTCAAAGTCAAAATACTTCTAAGGAAAGCCCATTCAACAAGAACACCACCCAAACCCAAAGTCAGCGTCACCAAAATGGGGATGGCAGAGAATAGGGAGACTTTCAGAAAGGCGTTTACTGCACTGTGTGAGAATGAAATGGGAGAATGTAGCGTAGACGAAAAGTGGAACATTCTAAAATCTAACATATATGACTGTGCCATTGATTCCTTTGGCACCAAGAAATTCTCCAACACAGACAGGGTGGAACAAAATGAAACAGCCCTTAGCCCTCTACTTGAGGAAAAGAAAAGAGCCCTAATAAATTACAAAAAAGAAACCCTCGCAAAGTTCAAAGGACCATCTTCAGCACACAAAATCAGTATTGCAACGAGAGTCAAGGAGGTGTGCAAATGAGTACTGGTCAAATCTATGTTCTGCGATACAAAATGCTTCAGATATGGGCAACACCAATGCAATGTACGAAAATATCAGAGTAGCTCTGGGACCAAACATAACAAAAATTGCCCCACTAAGATCGGAAACAGGTGAGCCAATAACAGATATGACCAAACAGCTCGAAAGGTGGGTGGAACACTATTCAAATCTTTACTCTGTGGAGAAACCAGCACACCCAGTCCTCGATCAGATCATACCGAAACATCATGAACTAACCTAGCTGGATACCGAATCCACAGAGTTGGAACTTTCCGAAGCAATCAACAGACTTTCAAATGGCAAGGCATCAGGACTAGACAACATTTCTGCCCCACCTCTAACCTCTCCTTATTCAGTGCTGGAGAGAGGGAGCATTTCCTCAGGACATGAGAGATGCAAAGATAGTAACACTATAAAAACAAAGGGGATAAGGGGGATTGTGACAACTACAGAGGCATCTCCCTTTTAAGTGTCACAGGCAAAGCTTTTGCACTAGTCCTTTCTAAACGACTACAGAAACTAGCAGAGTGTGTTCTCCCAGATTTGCAATTTGTATTCAGAGCTGGACGGTCAAAAACTGACATAATATTTACCCTTCGACAGCTACAAGAGAAGTGCAGAGAGCAGAGTAAGCCTTTATGTATTGCTTTCGTGGATCAGACTAAGGCATTTGACACAGTCAGCAGGCCAAGTCTTTATAAAATACTGAAGTATATTGGCTGTCCCCCAAAGTTGCTCCAGTTTATTGTCTCCTTCCATGAGGGCATGAAAGCCAGCATACAGTTCGATGGCAGCACATCTGATAGTTTCGAGGTTAAGAGTGGAGTCAAACAGGGTTGTGTCCTTGCACCCACCCTCTTTGGCATCTTCTTCGCAGTCCTTTTGAACCACGCCTTTGGGGACGCTGATGGTGATGTTTTCATCCGCACTAGATCTGATGGTTCACTTTTAACTTTGAGCCAAAACAAAACGATGGAAATTCTTCTCAAGGACCTCCTTTTCGCTGACGATGCTGCCTTAGTCACCCACAGTGAGACTACACTGCAATGCCTAATCAATAATTTGTCAAAGGCATGCGACCTATTTTCTGACTATAAGTGTCTCCAAAACAGTTGCACTATGTCAAGGAGGTAACACAACAAATATCACTTTAAATGGTAACCATCTAACACCAGTTCAAAAATGTTGCTATCTCGGGTCCATGGTCACTGCCAGCCTTTCTCTTGATGAAGAAATCAACGCTCGTGTAGGGAACGCGGCTACTACATTCGGCAAACTATCACAGCGAGCGTGGGACAACACAAAACTGACATTGCAGACGAAGATTCAAATATATCGAGCCTGTGTAATTAGTTCTTTACTATATGGCTCAGAAACATGGACAGCCTACTCAAGACACGAGAGGAGACTTAACATCTTTCACCTTCGATGTCTCCGCAAGATTATGAACATCAGGTGGTACGACAAGATAACCAACTCTGAAGTACTGCAACGTGCAAACCTGCCTTCCATCATGGGCATGCTCAGCAGTAGACGACTAATATGGTTTGGGCATGTGAGAAGAATGGAAACTTATCGCATATCAAAACAAATGTTGTTCTGTGAACTTTCGGAGGAAGAGGCACCAGGGCAGACCACTGCTCAGATATAAAGATGTCTGCAAAGCCTCAATGAAAAACTTTTCTATAGGTCCCAGCACATGGTAAGGACTAGCTGATGACAGAGTTGTGTGGAAAGCCAAATTACGAAAGGGCGCAGTCTTTTGAAAAGAGACTTATGTATGAGCTGAACGACAAGAGAGAAAAGCGAAAACTCAGAAGTTGTCACAGTAAACACTTGCCAATTGACCGTCTGTAAAGACGAAAAAGACCATATATCATCATAGCACTCCGGACATGTCCATAAGTGCTCTGATCTCCGCCTCAGCAAATCCAGCAGCATCCAGCGGACCAACACGCCAGTTCGATGTTGATTAATCAATCTCTTTGCATATTTGAATGCGTTCTTCAATCGATATATTGCACAGGAATATCTCAGTGGCAGTACACAATTTCTTTAGCACCGGCGAGGGTATTAAAAGTAATTTGGAAGATGGTGAAATACTCGTATTATATAGAAATGTTATTTCAATCTGTTTTTAATGCATTTTTTCCCGAGCAGCGACTTTGCAGCCCTCTTCTCGATTTTCACCTGCCACCGGTTCTTTTATGTGCTCAACTTAAACACATTATATATGCTCTATTGTCCGTCCCCAATAAGACTATCAATTCGATCTCACGTTCATTGAGATCAGGGATATATCTAGAAAAATATCCAGATCGTTCCTCGCGTGAAATGAAGAGAGTTTCTTAGGCCTAGAGACGAGGACCTTATCTTTAAGCAGCAGGCTGTCGTTTCTGCATATCTTAGCTTGATACTACTAATTCCATGCGTCTTTTTCTTTTCCTTAGAGTTCTGAGAGTTAATTTTTTAAGAAATATGCTGATTTCTGTTTGTGCTACATTGTAATGAGGCCTCCAAATCATACTATTTGTCTGTCCATGCGTTCATATATGTGTGTCTTTTGCGATTTAGAGTGCTTTATTTCGTATGATTATCGAAAAAGGGGGAAGACTGCAGTAAAACTTTAGGAAATAGGAAACACGTACAAACAAAGTACTATAGTTTTACAAAATACAGAAACATTGACGTAACAGCAACGTTTCTCAAAGGCTTTTATCAAGCAAACGATACAGCAGGAGTGATGAATTAAAAGAACACTTACAAATGGACGGTTACAGAAACATTCAAAAGTATTTAATAAAGGTATCATTAGATACTTTTGAATGTTTCTGTAACCGTCCATTTGTAAGTGTTCTTTAATTCGTCACTCCTGTTGTATCGTTTGCTTGATAAAGGCCTTTGGTCGAAACGTTGCTGTTTATTGTCACTGTTTCTGTATTTTGTAAAACTATAGTACTTTGTTTGTACGTGTTTCGCTATTTATTTTGTATGCTACTTTTAAGATTTTTAAAACTGACATCGCATTTCCCTTGTTGTTCGGCCGCTCTTGTTTTTATGTTTGACACTGGTAGCAATGTTTGACACTGGTAGCAATGTTTTCACTACTAATTAAACTAATTTAATTAACAAACATGTGTAATTCATGACTTTTATAAAGTAACACATTCGTACTATTTGTATACTACAGGAGGTAGCAATAATAATGTATTTAAATATGAAAAATAGTCATCATATAGGGTATTGTTATTATTTTATTATAAGAGCACCATTATCATCAGGTGTCGTGCCGACTGGCGTAGGAGATCATGGATCTCCACAAATCTCTGACGTTGGTGTTTGCTATCAACTCAGGTGTTGACGCTCTACGTGCCATGAAGTCTCTCTGTCGTCCTCTGTCTCGTCTGCCCTCGATTTTACCGGTTGTCACAATATGTTCTAAGCCCCCCCTCCTCATCACATGACCGAAAAAGGATGACTGCCTCTTACTTATATCGATGAAAAGCTTTCTCTGTGTCTTGATCTCATTCAGCACCTCAACATTAGTCATTTTAGCAGTCCATGGGATTCTCTTCATTCTTCTATAAACCATATTTCCGTGGCCCTCAGAGATTTTTCGATCTGTGTGTTCATTGTCCATGACTCACATCCGTATGTCAGTATTGGTTCTATGTGAAAATCGAATGAAAATCGTGGCATATCCTAAAGGACGTAGCCATCAACCACAGTAAACGAGTCGTTGATTTTCTAGGCACCACTTATACGTTCAGTAGTTTGCCATTGCTTTCTGAACGGTGAGGTCTATTTTTACCTTGTGTAAAAATCCAACGGAAACGAATTTGCTTCCAAACTTGCCCACCGTGGGGTTTGAACCAGGTACGCTTGGGTTTGTGATCGAGTTCACTACCGCTTGAGCTAGAGACGCTCACTATATTTCTATGTAGCACTGAATAACTCGCATTCTGATCGGGATTGACAAGGACTTGTTGTAGATAATGCTTCATATTTTCAGGAACGATGTTTTCGCTTGTCCTATTCTGCTCTTTATTTCTGATCGGCATCTGCCATCTGATGTTACCAGGACTCCGAGGTATTTAAATTGCTGCACTTATCTTAGATCAGTTCCATTTACTGTGATGGTGCATTTTGGCAAATTCTGCTTTTTTTATATGATCATAACTTTTGTCTTCTTAATATTCAAACTGAGTCCTTTGTTGTTACTTTCTATCACAACCATATCAACTAATTTCTGTAGCTCCATTTCATTTCTTGCTATTAAGACAGTATCATCAGCGTAGCTCAGGTTATTTATGATATGTCCTCCCACAGCTATTCCACGAATATTTTTTATAGACCTAAAAATGCTTTCATAATACAGTGAGAACAGGTCTGGTGATAATACGCATCCTTGTCTAACACCCTTTTTGATCCTCTGGAAAGTTCCAATCTTTTTGTCTATTCTTATAGCTGCTGTTTGCTGCCAATATATGTTCTGAATGACTCTTAGATCTTTGCTGTCGATGTTTAAGCTCTCTAACATTTTGGAAAGTTCTTGATGGTGTACATTGTCGAACGCCTTGGTGTAGTCTATAAAGCACACGTATAGATCTGTTTTTACTTCTATTGATCTTTCTATTAGTGTTCTTAGGATATATATAGCATTGCTAGTGCCCTTGCCTTCAACAAATCCACACTGTTCATCACTGATTTCTGGATTATAAGAGCACACACAACTTAAATTAAGCAATTTATCTTTAATAGTATCCTGTCTCATTACGTTACAAGTGGCACTTAAATTTGGTCAAGTTTTGGTATTAAATATGTGGATTTGAATAATAATAATAATAATAATTCTCGTACCGTTATACGTTACATAGGGCCTGCAAGTAATTTCTCCATACCGCTCTATCCTGGGCAACTCGCTCAATCTCCTTCATGGAACTGAGATCGATATTTTCTGCCTCTCTCAGAAAAGTTCGTTTCAGGGTCTCTTTAGGTCGACCTCTCTTTCTTGAACCCTTTGCATCCCACTTCAATGCCTGATTTGATATTCGTTGATCATTTCTCCTCAAGGTGTGCCCAACATATCTCCATCTTCTCTTTCTTATAACAGTTGTCACTAGTTGTTGACCAGACATGTCTCTGATTTCATCACTTCTTCTGAATTCGTTCCATTTTATATTCATTATTTTTCGCAGACATCTATTTTCAAATGCATTCAACTTGCGTTCTATATCTTTAGTCATTTTTCAACTCTCGCTGCCATATGTTAGGATTGATACAACATTTGAATTGAAAATTCATAATTTAGTTTTAATACTATATAACTTGCAGTTTCATATTTTATTTAGACTTTTAAAAGCTGATGTTGCTTTGCCAATTCGTATCATAATTTCTTTTTAACATGTCCTGTGCGGATTTGAATACACCAGGTATATACTGAAATTCTGTATACAAACTGTTCATCCATATGTACAAGCTACATAAAAAATGTTTCTTATTTCTAACACGTCTTTTTAGTATTTTTAATATTTTCTACTTGTTGTCTCATTAGAGCATTGAAGACAATGTTTTCCTCTCAGAAAACCAATTTCTTCTTGAGAAGCTTGTAGCCAGGGTGGTTTGCCCATACTTGGGTCAAAGAGGAGTGTATGAAGGCAGCGCTAACCCTGTCATCAAGGTCAAGCTGAAACCTATTCCTATTGTAATTCCTGCACTAGTAACGCCAGGTCAGTAAAGACACGTTATCATCATATGTGAGGCACCCATTGCAGTCTATTAAAATCATTCTCGCTACATTTATCTGATCAAACGCTTTTAAACAAATATTGTTAGTATCATATACCATCTGTTGCAAACTGTATGTTGTTATTTGTTGCACGTGTTTAAATACTTCGCAAGTCTACTTGTATCTATTTTAATTGAAACAACCACAAACTAACTCATACATACATAATACGACTGTATGGACAAAACGTTTTGTAAATGTATTTTCACCCCATTTCTCTCTAATTAATTGTGAAGGTCATCCTAATCAGTATATTTAAGCCATAAAGTTAGTGAATGGAATATAATTCACTTAATAACTGTGAACTAAATTCCCCACACAGAAAACAAGTGTATTGGTAGGTCTCACCAAAAGTTTGACTACACATCACCTATTTCTTCTATGTTACCAAGGAAGGGAGGACCATATAACAACAGCAGCATGAAAAAACTCAAGCCTGTTTTGGAACATGTCTCTGATGTTGGTAGACGACATAGTATAATTTCCTGATGATATGTTCCTGTTTCTAAATTTCAGAATGATCTAGTTTGAGCGTTTTCATTTTCTTATGCAGTCAGTTCTTGTATAATATAAAATATGGAGATTGACAATATTAATTATATATATTTATACCATCTATAATAAACGTAAGATTCATTTATATGTGTAGGAATCTGTTCCCAATGTTTCAAGATATCCGGACATCCTACGGATTTGAAATTTGGCTAAAGGGTAGCTTTCATAGATGGCAAGATGTAACAGTTATAAAATTGGATTATTAGATCGTCTTAATGCCTTTAAAAACTAATTTATTTTACAAATTGTCGTGATACTGATTAGTAAAGAAAACAAAAGTACGTTCAAGACATATGTGTTTACACCAAGGCATATGTTTGCATAGATCATGAACAAAATACGGACTATGCAAATTTTGTATGTGTATGTAAAATGTCCGGATGTTAGGAATTTCTGATTCTGGCCTCTGAAAACACCGGGATTTTTCAAAACAATGGCATGTCTAACTTCGATGGATGAATATAAATGTAGAGTATTGTAATTCTGCAAAATTTGGGCAGTATAACTTAGACAACCCCCTCCCCTTTCCCCCTCCCCAGCAAAAATGAGGAACAATGTCGAGTGAATAGACCATCTCATAAATAGTAGCAGTCATAATATACTACCGAGCACCGAAGTGCACTATTGGAAAAAGAGCGCACTGGATTTTGTGCAGTTAGAGATGGACTCTCTTTTTTTCTCTCTCTCTCAAGATGACGCTATCCCGCGGAGAGATTTAAATGATTTCTGTCAATGATAAACGAAGAGGAGATATGATAATGATTGCTATCGATAATAGACGAAGCTAAGAAATTGTCATCATCATCTTTATGGTAGAGAGCCACAAGGAAATGTATGTGAAATACTGATGAATTAAGCAAACTTTGTGGCAACCTGAGATTCCATTTCCAGAAGTCGTACAGCTCTTCTGTAGAAGACCCACTTATTCATGAAATACTGAAGCAGAACGAGTTGGCAGACTTGAGGGGAGTGTGTGTAGAATCTGATACCCATGAAGCCGATATTTTTTTTATGATTTAAGGTATTTTGACACTTTCTGAATTGTATTTAATATCGCTGAATCTATAACTTGAGCCTTGAGAAATTTGGCAGTTGAGTTTAAATTATTTTGATTATTGATTTTGATATGATATTTTTAATATAGTCCTGTTTGAATTGAAACTAACATTGAGGAGTTCGACTTGTGTGTGTATTAACCTAAATGTGTTTGTCCAAGAAAATATTGAGTATATAAATTTTGTAGAAAATCACTAACGTGAATTACAAAAAACGACGTTTAGAAGGACGTGAATTGCACGGCTTATTCCCAGATAGTGTAAGTTTTTTTCTGGAGCTGTTTTTTTTTTCTTTCTAAATATATTCATAGTCAATGTCCCTGTTCAAGGACGTGCCAGTGTCAGAGAAATTCAGGGTTTCAAAACAAACCGGGATCTCTAAATTTGAAGGATAACGGACATCATGGTTACAAAATCAATTACATATGTATGCAAGTACATTTTCAAATAAAGTGAACAGTTTGACAGAAGACATACTGCATCACCTCAAACACGACTTCTCTGACATCCCTGTTGAGAGTGTCGATCATTTCTACAGTAAAGGGATGTTACTGATTGAAGACCTGTGTTCATTGTGACCTGTTTTAAAATACAAACAGGTCACTATGAACACAAAAAGAGCATTGTTCAACACAATATTTCTCCTATATTATGCTATCAGTGCCAAACCTGGACACTGACAATAAATGGTAGAAGAAACTAGTCACAACAGAAATGAAGTGTCTACTAAGAATGCTGGGAGTAATAAGAAGAGACCGGCTTAGAAATGAAGACATCAGGAAAAAATGGGTACAACATGAGTACTGAACTTTATCAAGAAGCAACAAATTCCATCTTTGTTCCCACAACACCGTAACAACTTTCCCGCCTCGAAACACCGCTAATGCTCTCCCTTTATTCACTGCTGTATTACGTTTACAAATGGCCGCTTGCTAGTGAAATTGGAGCATCGTGTGATTTTTGGTTAATTTTTTTGACCATGTCCTAAGCTGTCTAAAACATGTCCGATTTTGATGATTCCACCTGTGATTTGGATGTTTAGGAAACATTGTAATTAAATTATTCTAGCCAGTATGCATATAATAGACTTAGTAATGTGATAGAACAGATAGAAACAATGAAATAACAACAGCTCAAACGTGGTTCAGAGCAGGGTATACCCTCCTGAAAATTAGTGAAGTGTGTTACATCAATTCTGTGAACTGACTGGCCCAAAACACATGAACAGACTCTATACCTGCCTGTTATTTGTACCTGTTTCTAACTCTTTTATTGACATCATTTGTACAAGAAACCAATAGATATGCCACTCAGTTCATTGAGAACAATGGCAATATCATCAAGAGGCGATCTATTGTTCAAAATTGGAAGTCCACCAACATTCTTAACTGAAAATATATTTAGTTTGTAGTGGCCGCTCTCAAAGAGGAGGGATGAACCGAAGCAGAAACATGTATGCTGCATGTGAAAGAGGTGTACACCACTATTGTTTTAACAAATATCATTGTAAAAAGGTCAAGGCACAATAAAAAATATGAAATAACATATATAACTGTATTTGGTTGTATGTATCTTACCTTGAAGTTGTAACAACATGTATTGTCTTTGCTATTTTTAGATATACAAATGAGCTAATTTGCATATATGTCAATTTTTTAACATCTTTTGTTGTCAGTAATGTACCTCAATATATACCCTTCCTATAAATAGATATATTACATGGTGTCAGAACAACAGAAAGGTGTCTAAAAAAATAACAAAAACACACCCACATTTACTGAAATAATGCTCTGTGTTTTTGGCTAAATGTCCAAAATTCACCCCGTGCTAAAAGGGTTCGGCCACATAAGCAGATTACCAACATGCAGTATACAATAGAGAGCAATGTTGCTCCGATACAGTGGATACATAGCAAAAGGCCGACCACGCAAAAGGTGAACCTCAGAGATAACAGAGGCGACGAAAGACAGTATTTATGAAGCACACACAAGGGCCCGTTCTAGAAAACTCTTCTTACCTTGAAGCTGTGAGGCAAACCAGGATTGGAGAAGAAAAAGAAAGACAATGTGCATGGTCCAGGTGTCTCCTTTTTCGACCTGACGCTGAAAAACAAACGGTATTAGAGAATAGATAGATAGACTGATTGAAGACGAAGTTGCATTTCCTAACATATACACATCTTAAAGATTTCAGTCTTACATCGCTCACCCGTGATAAACAAGTTTTGTCTGAATAAGAATATTTACGGGAAACTTCCTACAATGCCACAGAACTAATCAATTTTGTTAATGAGAATGAACCAAATATGGTTAGTGACCAAAAGATTGCGGATTTTAAAATCCTTAAAATTGTGAATGATACTTAGAAAAATTTTTTCCTGGGCACCCCAGCTGGCACAGCAACCACATTCTTATTAAATTTATATTGGCAAAATTGAGATCAACAAATCAAATAGCAATGACGGTAGCTTCGTCTGAAATAGCAGCGACACTCTTGCAAAGCGAACGAACTGATAACGCAGCGTTTAAACTCACATTCAATCTTGCAAACACAGACTGTCTTCTACTTACAACATCAAGGAAGGTACAGCGGTGTCCAAAGTATTATGTGATTCCTCTGTTTGGGATAAATGCACAATGTCTGACAGAGGTGATATTGAAGCTTTAGACAGGACTTTCTGAGACTTAAGGAACATAAGATGATGGGAGATGCCACTATCGTGCTTTCTGGTGATTTTCGACAAATTCTGTCTGTGATTCAGAGATACGAAAGCTGAAGAGATCCAAATGTACATCAAGTGTTCGCCAATTTAGGGCAACGTTCAGAAACTAACGTTGACCGCAAACATGATGGTTCACCTTATTGGCGACGTCAAGTGGCGAGTTTGCAAAAACACTGTTAGATATAGGTAATGACAAAATACCTGAAGACAACGGATAGACTAACATAACCAGCAGAATGGGCAGATGAATTAACCACCTCACATACCCGGAGTCGAACCGAACTCACAGGGGGACTGTCACCCGTCGTCCAGCGCGTTAGGAACACGCTGGACAGGCGGGCATTTTCGTTCATTAAATACACTTACAACAAGATTTAAACTATAAATGTCCGTGCGAAGAACGACATCTGCTAGTTTTATATATACATGAAATTTTACTATTTAAGATTGTACTATTGCATACAAATCTATTTGCAGTTCAGCATATTTTATTTTACTATAGCTGTATTTGTGTATATGTAAATACGTTTTTTTACATACCATTGTGTACATTTTGATTAGACATATATTTTTGTAAATAGTTTTGATGAATTAACCACCAATTGTAAGAGGAGATGAACCTCGTGCAGGGCCCCAGGAAACATGGAAGAAAAAACAAGAAAAAAGAAGGTACAAAAAAAAAGAAAAAGAAAAGAATAAGTACAAGAACATCCTCTGAAATAGCTATAGACGGTCACCTGAATCATAAGACACTCTCCACATTAAAACTTAATGGACTATGGAAATACCAACAAAATAGCAAAAGTTTTCTGCTTAATTAAATAGCAATGTATTAATTCTCAATTATGAGTCTCCATGAACTCTCATCATAGAAATACAGTTTAACGTGATACAATACATCATGGCTTTCAATTCCTGCCCTGTCTCAAGGCTCTGTCCCTTCTAACGTGACACTAGTGAATGTTGAGAACACTTCCCGGTAATGGGAATACGCTGCTGGTTGCTCAGTCCGGTCCCGTCTGAAGGATCCTCGTAATGGTGGTGCTTCCCTGCAAGTAGTTCCCGGCTGGGTTGAAACAAAAGGTCCAAAACTTGGATTGTACTAAGTAGAATAATTTCAGTTAGTAAGATTTATGCTGACGATCAATCTCTTAATTCCTCAGAATCACGCACGACACGCATGTCATGGACATCATGAACGTCATGGACGACAGATACGACACGCACTACACGAACGACAGCAACACGACATACACAACAGACACGACACCTACACACAACACGACACACACGACTCGCTCGAAATTTCACGAAAGGTACGATACGCACGTCACACAGGTCACTCACGCCATGCATGTCACACGCACGTCACGCACGACAGACACGACACGCACGACAGACACAACAGACACGATCGCAACCAAAACCCCCGGAATAACGCACAACAGTCGACAAGCACGATGCAGGCATTACTTATGTCTGGCATGTCGCACGACACTTCGACACGCACGTCACGTACCCCTCCGCACGCACAACAGTCACGACAAGCACGATACGAGCATTACTTATGTCTGGCATGTCACGCACGACACTTCGACACGCACGTCACGTACTCCTCGCACACGCACAACAGACACGACAGCAGACAGACAGGACAAACACGTCAATCACGACACGACAGATACGACACGCACCTCACGAAATTCAAGACACGACAGACAATACCGAAGCGACATACACGACAAGTACGACACGCACGACAGACACGAAACGCAACACACCCCCGCCTGACACGCACGACTCGCGAGCCACGCACAAAGCGCACGTCACGAAACCTCTTGTACGACACGAACGACTACACGACAGACACGACACGCCCGACAAGCACAACGATGTACGACCCGCACTACACACGACACACGACACGCCCGACAAGCACGACATGTACGACCCGCACTACACGAACGACACACGACAGACAAGACCGACGCGACATTCACGACACGCACGACACGCACAGCACACACCTCCACCATGTCATGCATCTCAAATGGACGCACGACACGACCGACGCGTACAACATAAACGCCATGCACGTCCCGCATGGCAGGTGCGACCTGCAAGACAGAAACGTCCTGCACACAGCACACGACCTACACGCACGATACGCACAACTTGCACGACTCGCTGCAAACAGCTACGCAAAAATTTACACGACCAATACGACGCACCCGACACGCACTTAACGCACCTAACGTATGAAACCTACGACACGCACCTCACGACATGCAAGACACGCGCGACACGACAGACACGACCAATGCGACATTCATGACACCCCGACGCACAACAGTCACGACAAGCACGATACGAGAACGCGACATTCACGTCACCTACGACACGCACGACAGACACGAAACGCAACCCACCACACGCCTGACACGCACGACTCGCACGCCACGCACAAAGCGCACGTCACGCAGACTCGCAACGCCCGACAAGCACGAAGTACGACCCGCATTCCCGCACGACACGCATGACAGCCCGACAAGCACGACATGTACGACAGAAGACCGACGCGACATTCACGACACGCCTGACAGCACGACTCGCACGACACGCACAAGCGCACGTCACGCACGACACGCACGAACAACGACAAGCTCGACATGTACGACCCGCACAACACGCACGACACACACGAAACGAACGACAAACTCGACAGTACGACCCGCACAACACGCACGACACACACGACACACACGACACGCCCGAAAAGCACGACATGTATGACAGACAAGACCGACGCGACATTCACGACACGCACGATACGCACGACACGCACAGCACACATCTCACACATGTCATGCACATCCCGAACGACAGCCGACACGTCCGACGTGTGACAACATAAACGTCATGCACGTCCCGTATGTCAGGGCGACATGCAAGACAGAAACGTCACGCACACACACACGACCTACACGCACGATACCGCATAGCTCGACACATACCACAACATACACGACAGACACGACCGATGCGACTTCATGACACGCACAACAGTCGACAAAGCAGCGATACGAGCATTACTTATGTCTGGCATGTCACGCACGACACTTCGACACGCACGTCACGTACTCCTCGCACACGCACAACAGTCACGACAAGCACGATACGAGCATTACTTATGTCTGGAATGTCACGCACGACACTTCGACACGCACGTCACGTACTCCTCGCACGCACAACAGACACGACAGCACGACAGACAGGACAAACACGTCAATCACGACACGACAGATACGACACGCACCTCACGCACATTCAAGACACAGACAGACAATACCGAAGCGACATACACGACAAGTACGACACGCACGACAGACACGAAACGCAACGCACCACACGCCTGACACGCACGACTCGCGAGCCACGCGCAAAGCGCACGTCACGAAACCTCTTGTACGACACGAACGACATACACGACAGACACGACACGCCCGACAAGCACAACATGTACGACCCGCACTACACGCACGACACAACGACAGACAAGACCGACGCGACATTCACGACACGCACGACACGCACAGCACACACCTCACACTCATCATGCACATCTCAATGAGACGCACGACACGTCCGACGCGTACAACATAAACGCCATGCACGTCCCGCATGGCAGGTGCGACATGCAAGACAGAAACGTCCTGCACACAGCACACGACCTACACGCACGATACGCCAACTTGCACGACTCGCTGCAAACATACGCCAACATACACGACCAATACGACGCACCCGACACGCACTTAACGCACCTAACGTATGAAACCTACGACACGCACCTCACACGACATGCAAGACACGCGCGAACACACGACAGACACGACCGATGCGACATTCATGACACGCACGACGCACAACAGTCACGACAAGCACGATACGAGAACGCGACATTCACGTCACCCACGACACGCACGACAGACACGAAACGCAACGCACCACACGCCTGACACGCACGACTCGCACGCCACGCACAAAGCCACGTCACGCACGACTCGCACGACACGCCGACAAGCACGACATGTACGACCCGCATTACACGCGCACAATGACACGCCCGACAAGCCGACATGTACGACAGAAGACCGACGCGACATTCACGACACGCCTGACACGACAAAACTACGAACGACGCAAAAAGCGCACGTCACCCCACGACTCGCACGACACGCCGACAAGCACGACATGTACGCCCCGCAACGCCCCCCCCCCCCCCCCCCCCCCCCCCCCCCCCCCCCCCCCCCCCCCCCCCCCCCCCCCCCCCCCCCCCCCCCCCCCCCCCCCCCCCCCCCCCCCCCCCCCCCCCCCCCCCCCCCCCCCCCCCCCCCCCCCCCCCCCCCCCCCCCCCCCCCCCCCCCCCCCCCCCCCCCCCCCCCCCCCCCCCCCCCCCCCCCCCCCCCCCCCCCCCCCCCCCCCCCCCCCCCCCCCCCCCCCCCCCCCCCCCCCCCCCCCCCCCCCCCCCCCCCCCCCCCCCCCCCCCCCCCCCCCCCCCCCCCCCCCCCCCCCCCCCCCCCCCCCCCCCCCCCCCCCCCCCCCCCCCCCCCCCCCCCCCCCCCCCCCCCCCCCCCCCCCCCCCCCCCCCCCCCCCCCCCCCCCCCCCCCCCCCCCCCCCCCCCCCCCCCCCCCCCCCCCCCCCCCCCCCCCCCCCCCCCCCCCCCCCCCCCCCCCCCCCCCCCCCCCCCCCCCCCCCCCCCCCCCCCCCCCCCCCCCCCCCCCCCCCCCCCCCCCCCCCCCCCCCCCCCCCCCCCCCCCCCCCCCCCCCCCCCCCCCCCCCCCCCCCCCCCCCCCCCCCCCCCCCCCCCCCCCCCCCCCCCCCCCCCCCCCCCCCCCCCCCCCCCCCCCCCCCCCCCCCCCCCCCCCCCCCCCCCCCCCCCCCCCCCCCCCCCCCCCCCCCCCCCCCCCCCCCCCCCCCCCCCCCCCCCCCCCCCCCCCCCCCCCCCCCCCCCCCCCCCCCCCCCCCCCCCCCCCCCCCCCCCCCCCCCCCCCCCCCCCCCCCTAACGCCCTAACGTATGCAGAACCTACGACACGCACCTACTGCACGACGCACAAGACACGACGCACGACAGACAGACACCAATCGACACGACACGACGACGCACCAGACAGTCAGACACACGACAGACAAACGAGCGACATTCACGAAAATACGACACGCACGACAGACACGAAACGCAACGCACCACACGCCTGACACGCACGACTCGCAGCCACGCACAAAGCGCACGTCACGACCTCTGTACGACAGAACGACATACACGACATTAGACACGACACGACACGACAACATAGACGACCGCACATGACGCACACGCAAGCCGACCACGCGACTTCACGACACGCACGACACGACTGCACACTCTACACAGATGACGACAATACGACGCACACACGCCCACGCGAAAAACCATACGCCGCACGTCCAGGCAGGTAAGGACATGTAGACGGAAACGTCCCGTATCCCAGGCACTGACAAACCCAACGCACAACGCACACTGGACCGGCCAAACCCCATAGGCACAACATACGCGCCATAGACAGAGCATAAGACAAACGCCCCAACGCACCTAAGTATGAAACTAACGCACGCACCTCAACGACATGCAAGACACGTGCACACACACGATAGACACGACCGATGCGACATTCATGACACGACGCCCGCACAACAGTCACGACAAGCACGATACGAGAGCAATTACTCACGCATGCACGCACGAAAACCGAAACGACGTCACGCCGTACCCCTCGGGCAACACGCGACAACACAAATACGACGTATTACACGCACGACACGACACGCCGACAAGCCCCGACAACACAGAAAAACCCGGAAAATAGCGACACAGGCACGACTAGCACATTAAAGACAACGCACGACCAGACAATACCGAGCGCACATGCACGCACAATTTTGACACGCACGCCAGAAACGCAACCGCACGCCTGACGCCACTGCAGCCACGCCATAACGCACGCACACCGACGACACGGACGACAACACGACAGACACGACGCCGACAAACCAACAGACACCCACGCCCGCGTCCGCAGCGTACGCACGCACACACGCACAACATCCACACGATGTAAATGCACCACCAAGAACGCACGACACGCCATGACACGCACGACCGCAATCGACACAGAGTCCCGCGGGTCGTGCACACATGAAGACAAACGCCGCACAAACCACGACTACCGCACGAGGCCGCACGGCACTCACGACTGCACGCGGCACACCGACAGACACGACCGATGCATTCATTTGGCACCACGTCGCATACCGGCACGACGTTCACGCACCTCGACAGCACGATACGAGAATTATTAGTCTGGCATGTCCGCACGACACTCGCGACACGCACGCACGTACCCTACACGCAAAACGTAGGGAAAAAGCACGATTACGACAAGCCGCGCAGCCCGAATGTACTGCCGCACATCACGCACGACCGCACGCGGACACGCACAGACACGATCAACTGTACGCCTCCCGAAACAGCGACAACACGAAACGCGAACACGAAAACCCGCCGAAACCGACGACTCCGACACGCACACGCGATCACGACCCACGACACGCGACATACAGACAGACAGAAAACGCCCGAAAAGCACAAATGTACGACCGCACACAGACGACAAACACAGACACGCCCCAGGCACGACTGCGACCCGCCCCAACGACGACACGAACGACGACAAGACCGACGCGACATTCACGACACGCACGACACGCACAGCACACATCACATGTCATGCACATCCAAAGAACGACGAACGTCCGACGTGTACAACATAAACGTCATGCACGTCCCGCATGTCAGGAGCGACATGCAAGACAGAAACGTCACGCACAACACCCCGACCTACACGCACGATACCGCATAGCTCGCGCACATACGCACAAAACATACACGACAAACGCCCGATCGACAGCCACCATAACAGTAAAACCAACGCACGATACAGACATAGGTTCGCGCAGTCACGACGAAAACTTCGACATCGCACGCACGGACGCACAACAGTCGACAAGCACGATACAGAGCATTACTATGTCTGGATGTCACGCACGACACTTCGACACGCACGTCACGTACTCCTAGCACACGCACAACAGACACGACAGCACGACAGACAGGACAAACACGTCAATCACGACACGACAGATACGACACGCAACTCACGCACATTCAAGACACACACGACAGACAATACCGAAGCGACATACACGACAAGTACGACACGCACGACAGACACGAAACGCAACGCACCACACGCCTGACACGCACGACTGCGAGCCACGCGCAAAGCGCACGTCACGAAACCTCTTGTACGACACGAACGACATACACGACAGACACGACACGCCCGACAAGCACAACATGTACGCGACCCGCACTACCGCACGAAAAACACGACAGACAAGACCGACGCGACATTCACGACACGCACGACACGCACAGCACACACCTCACACATGTCATGCACATCTCAAATGAGACGCACGACACGTCCGACGCGTACAACATAAACGCCATGCACGTCCCGCATGGCAGGTGCGACATGCAAGACAGAAACGTCCTGCACACAGCACACGACCTACACGCACGATACGCACAACTTGCACGACTCGCTGCAAACATACGCACAACATACACGACCATACGACGCACACGACACGCACTTAACGCACCTAACGTATGAAACCACGACACGCACCTCACACGACATGCAAGACACGTGCGACACACACGACAGACACGACCGATGCGACATTCATGACACGCACGACGCACAACAGTCACGACAAGCACGATACGAGAACGCGACATTCACGTCACCTACGACACGCACGACAGACACGAAACGCAACGCACCACACGCCTGACGCACGACTCGAGCACGCCAACAGCACGACAACGCAGACACCCGACACGATCACCGACACGCACGACACAGACGCCGACAAGCACGACATGTACGACCAGCCATCGCACATTCACGACACGCCTGACACGCCGACAGCACGACATGCTCAAACGACAAAGACGACCCCGACATGTCACGACACGCACGACACGCACGAACGCGCAGACCGACGCGACAGAAGCGCGAGACTCACTGCACGACGACGCACGAACGGATACCGACACGCCGAACCACTCGAGACCCGCACAAACGCACGTCACGCACGACACGCACAAACGACAAGTACGACGACACACACGCCCACACACGACACGCCCGAAAAGCACGACATGTACGACAGACAAGACCGACGCGACATTCACGACACGCACGATACGCACGACACGCACAGCACACATCTCACACATGTCATGCACATCCCGAACGACACGCACGACACGTCCGACGTGTACAACATAAACGTCATGCACGTCCCGCATCTCAGGCGCGACATGCAAGACAGAAACGTCACGCACACGACACACGACCCACACGCACGATACCGCATATTCGCACACATACGCACAACATAATGACAGACACGACCGATGCGACATTCATGACACGCACAATATCATGACAAGCACGATACGAGCATTACTCATTGTCTGGCATGTCACGCACGACACTTCGACATGCGCGTCACGTACTGCACACGCAAAAACAGACACGACAGCACAACAGACAGGACAAACACGTCAATCACGACACGACAGATACGACACGCACCTGGGCGCACATTCAAGACACACACGACAGACAATACCTACGCGATATCTACACGATACGCACGACACGAACAACAGTCACGACAAGCACGATACGAGCATTACTCATGTCTGGAATGTCACGCACGACACTTCGACACGCACGTCATGTACTCCTCTCACACGCACAACAGACACGACAATGACATACAGGACAAACACGTCAATAACGACACGACAGATACGACACGCACCCACGCACATTCAAGACACACACGACAGACAATACCAGCTACATTCACGACAAGTACGACACGCACGACAGACACGAAATGCAACGCACCACACGCCTGACACGCAATGACTCGCGAGCCACGTCACGAAACCTCTTGTACGACACGAACGACATACAACGACAGACAATGACACGCCCGACAAGCACAACATGCACGACCCGCAACTGCACCCACCCATCAACAATACCTATCAGACAAGACCGACGCGAAATTCACGACACGCACGACACGCACAGCACACACTCACACATGTCATGCATATCTCTAAATGAGACGCACGACACGTCCGACGCGTATAAATATAAACGCTATGTATTGTTCCTTATGGTAGGGTGGAGAGGAGATAGGAATGTCTCTGTACACAGTATACGACTCACACGCACGATACGTACAACTTGCACGACTCGCTGCAAACATACGCACAACATACACGACCAATACGACGCACACGACACGCACTTAACGCACCCAACGTAGAAACCTACGACACGCACCTCACACGACATGCAAGACACTCGCGACACACACGACAGACACGACCGATGCGACATTCATGACACGCACGACGCACAGTCACGACAAGCACGACATGAGAACGCGACATTCACGTCACCTACGACACGCACGACACACGAAACGCAAACGCACCACACGCCCGACACGCAATGACCTCGCAACGTCAATGCCATCGCCAACGCCCGCCCTATCGCCAACCATTACGCACTAATCCAACAATCACCGACAATATGACACGCTCCGACAAGTACGATATGGCTGCATAGACACATTGATGCGATATCTACGACATGTATGACATGCACGACAGACATGAAATGCAATGCACTACACGTTTGGACATTGCACGACCATGAGCCACGCACAAAGCGCACGTCACGAAACCTCTGTACGACACGAACGACATACACGACAGACACGACAGCCGCCTGGGATAAGCACAATACGTACGACCCGCACTACACGCACGACACACGACACGCCTGACAAGCATGACATGTAATGACCCGCACTACACGAACGACACACACGACAGACAAGACCGACGCGACATTCACGACACGCACGACACGCACAGCACACACCTCATACATGTCATGCACATCTCAAATGAGACGCACGACACGTCCGACGTGTACAACATAAACGTCATACACGTCCTGCATGTCAGGAGCGACATGCAAGACAGAAACGTCACGCACACCACACGACCTACACGCACGATACCGCATAGCCTGCACACATACGCAATAACATACACGACCAGACACGACCGATGCAACATTTATGACACGCACAACAGTCACGACAAGCACGATACGAGCATTACTTATGTCTGGCATGTCACGCACGACACTTCGACACGCACGTCACGTACTCCTCGCACACGCAACAGTCACGACAGCACGATACGAGTATTACTTTGCGTCTGGGCATGTCACGCACGACACTTCTGATACGCATTGCTCACGTACTCTTGCACATTGCACACAGTTACGACAAGTACGATATGAGCATTACTTATGTCTGGCATGTCACGCACGACACTTGACACGCACGTCACGCAATTCCCCGCACACGCACAACAGTCACGACAAGCACGATACGAGCATTACTTATGTCTGGGTACGTCACGCACGACACTTTCGACACGCACGTCACGTACTCCTGCACACGCACAACAGACACGACAGCACGACAGACAGGGACAAACACGTCAATCACGACACGACAGATACGACACGCACCTCACGCACATCCGGGCTCGAACTCACACGACGCAATAATAAATACCGAAGGACACATACACGACAAGTAATGACACGCACGACAGACAATGAAACGCAACACACCACACGACTGGACACGCACGACCGCAGCCACGCACAAAGCGCACGTCACGAAACCCTTGCACGACACGAACGACATACACACGACAGTAAGACAATGACACGCCCGACAAGCACAACATGTACGACCCGCACCACACGCACGACAATGATTAACCGACGTTACCCATTACGCATGACCTGCACCATACGAACGACACGATAGACAAGATTGATGCGATATTTTACATGATATTGCATGATATTGCATAGTATTATTACTTTACATGCCGCGCACATCTCAAATGAGACGCACGACACGTCCGACGCGTACTACAACATAAACGCTGTATAATGTCCATACGGCAGGTGCGACATGCAAGACAAGAAAACGTCCCGGCAACAATGTTAACACTAATCCACACCACCATCGACCCACCAACTCTAATGAATTCGCTGCAAACATACGCACAAACACACAATGACCAATACGACGCACAATGACACGCACTTAACGCACCTAACGCGCGAAAACCTACGACACGCAACCCCACACGACATGCAAGACACGCGCGACACACACGACAGACACGACCAATGCGACATTCATGACACGCACGACGCACAACAGTCACGACAAGCACGATACGAGAACGCGACATTCACGTCACCTACGACACGCACGACAGACACGAAAACGCAACGCACCACACGTTTGATATTACGATTTCGGGACAAGCATGTACAGCGTACGTCAGCGTAAGACTTGCACAGGATACGCCTGATAAGTACAAGACAATATGAAGACCGATGCGAGATCTACGATACGTTTGATACGTACGACTTGCATGACGATGTGGCTGGGGGCAGAGATGATATTGTGCACGAAATGACCATGCTTCGATATGTATGACGGCACAACACGCACGACACACACACGAAAACGAACGATAAGCTCGACATGTGTACGACCCGTACAACACGCACGACACACGACATTAATGACACGCCCGAAAAGCACGACATGGGCGACAGACAAGACCGACGCGACATTCACGACACGCACGATACGTATCGACACGCAATAGCACACATCTCACATGTCATGCACATCCCGAACGACACGCACGACACGTCCGATGTGTACAACATAAACGTCATTCACGTCCCGCATCTCAGGCACGACATGAAGACAGAAACGTCACGCACACGACACGACCCACACGCACGATAAAGCCTAACCGCACACACACCACAATATACGATAGATACGACCTATATGGATGTAATACGACATTTTAATGTACTTAGCGGCGGAAACTAACGACACGCACTTTGCCATACGATATAATACCGACGCGACATTCATGATATTGCATGATATCACAATGACAGACACGAAACGCAACGCACCACACGCCTGACACGCACGACTCGCACGCCACGCACAAAGCGCACGCGTCACGCACACCTGCACGACACGCCCGACAAGCACGACATGTACGGACCCGCACCACACGCACGACACGCCCGACGACATGTACGACAGACAAGTCACCGACGCGACATTCACGACACGTACGACACGCACGACAGACACGGAACGCAACGCACCACACGCCTGACACGCACGACCCGCGAGCCACGCACAAAGCGCACGTCACGAAACCTCTTGTACGACACGAACGACATACACGACAGACACGACACGGCCCGACAAGCACAAATACGTACGACCCGCACCAAGTGTCTAATACCCACGCACGCACACCTAATTCACACCACCAACTTTCAACCATCAAACTTTTCACCAGCACACACTCTCACACATGTCATGCACATCTCAAATGAGATGCACGATACGTCTGACGTGTACAATATAAACGTTATACACGTCTCTGCATGTCAGAGCGACATGCAAGACAGAACAAGTTACGCACACCCACACGACCTACACGCACGATACCGCATAGCCTGCACACATACGCAATAAATATACACGACAGACACGACCGATGCAACATTTATGACACGCAATAACAGTCACGACAAGCACGATACGAGCATTACTTGCGTCTGGCATGTCACGCACGACACTTCGACACGCATCGTCACGTACCTCGCACACGCACACAGTCACGACAAGCACGATACGAGCATTACTTATGTCTGGCATGTCACGCACGACACTTCGACACGCACGTCACGTACTCCCCGCACACGCACAACAGACACGACAGCACGACAGACAGGACAAACACGTCAATCACGACACGACAGATACGACACGCACCTCACGCAATATCCAAGACACACAATGACAGACAATACCGAAGCGACATACACGACAAGCAATGATACGTACGGGATAGATGAAATGTATCGTACTATACGTTTGATACGTACGACGGTGAGCTTACGTATTAGTGTATTGCCATGAACTTTGTGGCTGACATGAATGATATATATTGATAGATACGATACGTTTGATAAGGCATAATATATGACTCTGTGGTTTACACGCACGACACACACGACACGCCTGACAGCACGACATGTATGACCTACTTACATTTAATCGAAGCACATATTTATTGCAGACAAGACCGACGCGACATTCACGACACCACCCATCAACGCATGGGGGTTAACACACCTCACACATGTCATGCACATTCAAATGAGACGCACGACACGTCCGGACGCGTACAACATAAACGCCATGCATTGACCCCATGCAGGTGCGATATGTAAGACAGAATGTCTCGTGGCAGCATACTGACTCTACACGTACGATATGCACACCGTACGACTTGGCAAATATATGCACAATATACGACTAAGGATGCGTATTACGACACGTACTTAACGCAACTAACGTGGCGAAACCTACGACACGCACCTCACGACATGCAAGACACGCGCGACACACACGACAGACACGACCGATGCGACATTTGGCGACACGCACGACGCACAACAGTCACGACAAGCACGATACGAGAACGCGACATTCACGTCACCTACGACACGCACGACAGACACGAAACGCAACGCACGCACACTGACACGCACGACTCGCACGCCACGCACAAAGCGCACGTCACGCACGACTCACCGACACGCCCGACAAGCACGACATGTACGACCCGCATTAATGCGCATCGACATGACGCGCCCGACAAGCACGACATGTACGACAGAAGACCGACGCGACATTCACGACACGCCTGACACGCACAAAGCGCACGACACGCACAAAGCGCACGTCACGCACGACACGCACGAAACGAACGACAAGCTCGATACGTACGACCCGCAATAACACGCACGACACACACGACAATAATGACACGCCCGAAAAGCACGACATGTATGACAGACAAGACCGACGCGACATTCACGACACGCACGATACGCACGACACGCACAGCACACATCTCACACATGCCGCGCACATCCCGAACGACACGCACACACGTCCGACGTGTACAACATAAACGTCGCGCACGTCCCGTATGTCAGGAGCGATATGCAAGACAGAAACGTCACGCACACCACACACGACCTACACGCACGATACCGCATAGCTCGCACACATACTCACAACATACACGACAGACACGACCGATGCGACATTCATGACACGCACAACAGTCACGACAAGCACGATACGAGCATTACTTTATGTCCGGCATGTCACGCAACGACACCGATCACCACGTCATGTACTTTTGCACACGCACAACAGACACGACAGCATCGATAGATAGGATAAAATGTTAATTACGATATCGATAGATATGATAATATTGTACTTTATTACATCTAAGACACATACGATAGACAATACCGAAGCGACATACACGACAAGTACGACACGCACGACAGACACGAAACGCAACGCACCACACGCCTGATTAATGCACGACTCATGAGCTACGCGCAAAGCGCATTGTCACGAAACCTCTTGTACGACACGAACGACAAACACGACAGACACGACACGCCCGACAAGCACAACATGTAGACCCGCACCATACGCACCAATGACAAGACGTACACTTGATGCGATATTTACGATACGTACGATATTGCATAGTATACACTGCCATGTTATGTATTATCTTTAAAGGAATGTATTGACATGTCTGATGGGGCGGTATAATATATCAAGATAGACAAATGCAGGTATGGCAGGTGCGACATGTAAGACAGAAACGTCCCGCTCACAGCACACGACCCACACGCACGATACGCACAACCTGCACGACTCGCCGCAAACATACGCACAACATACAATGACCCATACGACGCACACGACACGCACTTAACGCACCTAACGTATGAAACCTACGACACGCACCTCACACGACATGCAAGACACGTGCGACACACACAACAGACACTGATGCGACATTCATGACACGCACGACGCAACAGTCACGACAAGCACGATACGAGAACGCGACATCCACCCACTATCAACCACCCACGCATCACCCAAACCACAACGCACCACGCGCCTGACACGCACGACTCGCACGACACGCCTGATAAGCGATATGGGCTGACTTTGCATATACGTACGGGATAGAATAATGACACGCCTGATAAGCACGACATGTACGACAAGACAACACCGACGACATTCACGACACGCCTGACACGCACGACTCACGACTCGCACGCCACACACAAAGCGCACGTCACGCACGACCTGCACGACACGAACAACAAGCACGACAGGCGCACCATACAATAACAGACACGACACGCCTGACAAAGCAATGACACGCAATGACCCACAGTACACGCACGACACACACGACAGACAAGACCGACGCGACATTGACGAGACAAGTACGACACACGAAACGCAAAGGCAACGCGCCACACGTCTGACACGCACGACCATGAGCCAGCACGCACAAAGCCGCACGCCTACGTACGACTTCGTATCGACATAAGCGATAAGCACGACAGGCGTACCATATATTTATAGACATGATACGTTTGAGAAGTACGATACGCATGGACGGTATGACGTATTGATACACACGACAGACAAGACTTCCGATGCGATATCTACGACACGCACGATACGCACGACACGCACAGCAATACATCCCTGCCATACGCTCAAAAGTGACATCCCCAAACGACAATGCACGACACGTCCGATGTGTACAAACATAAACGCTCATTCACGTCCCGCATCTCAGGCACGACATGCAAGACAGAAACGTCACGCACACGACACACGACCTACACGCACGATAAAGCTCAACTCGCACACATACCCACAACATACACGACAGACAATGACCCATACGACGCACACGACACACACTTAACGCACTCCAGCGGCGAAACCAACGACACGCACCTCACACACGACAGACAATACCGACGCGACATTCACGACACGTACGACACGCACGACAGACACGAAACGCAACGCACGACACTGACAATGCACGACTCGCACGCCACGCACAAAGCGCACGTCACGCACGACCCGTACCTATCACCAAATCGACGCCACCCACGCAACGAATCCGCTAACCAACGCCATCTAATGTCCTAACTACCACGCACCATCGCCAACGACCCAACGATCCACCACACGTACGACACGCACGACAGACACGAAACGCAACGCACCACGCCCGACACAGCGACTTATGAGTTATTGCACAGCACAACATGAAACTTTTTAGGCATGACACGAATGACATATACGACAAGACACGACACGCCCGACAAGCACAAGCACATGTACGACCCGCACTACACGCACGACACACACACGACACGCCTGACAAGCATGACATGTACGACCCGCACTACACGAACGACACACACGACAGACAAGACCGACGCGACATTCACGACACGCCTGACACGCACGACTCGCACGACACGCACAAAGCGCACGTCACGCACGACACGCACGAAACGAATGACAAGCTCCGATATGTACGACCCGCACAACACGCACGACACACACGAAACGAACGACAAGCTCGACATGTACGACAGAAGACCGACGCGACATTCACGACATGCCTGACACGTAATGACTCGCACGACACGCACAAAGCGCACGTCACGTGCACGACACGCACGAAACGAACGACAAGCTCATGTACGACCCGCACAACACGCATCATGGGACACATACTTAAACGGGAACGACAAGCTCGACATGTACGGCTCCGCACAACACGTACGACACACACGACACACACGACACGCCTGAAAAGCACGACATGTATGACAGACACGACTTACGCGACATTCACGACACGCACGATACGCACGACACGCACAGCACACATCTCTACCACATGTCATGCAATATCCTGAACGACATAATGACACGTCCGATGTGGCTAACATAAACGCTGCGTACGTCTGTATGTTGAGCGAGCATGTGGAGACAGAATGGGTTACGTACACTAATACATGACCCACACGCAATGATATACTGTATAGTTTACATATATCACAAATATACACGCACAGTGACACGACCGATGCGACATTCATGACACGCACAACAGTCACGTATGCCATCGATACGAGCATTACTTATGTCTGGCATGTCACGCACGACACTTCGACACGCACGTCACGTACTCCTAGCACACGCACAACAGTCACGACAAGCACGATACGAGCATTACTTATGTCTGGCATGTCACGCACGACACTTCGACACGCACGTCACGTACTCCTCGCACACGCAAAACAGACACGACAGCACAACAGACAGGACAAACACGTCAATCACGACACGACAGATACGACACGCACCTCATGCACATTCAAGACACACACGACAGACAATACCTACGCGACATTCACGACACGCACGACACGAACAACAGTCACGACAAGCACGATACGAGCATTAATTTCATGTCTGGAATGTCACGCACGACACTTCTCGACACGCACGTCATGTACCCTTCACACGCACAACAGACACGACAGCACGACATACAGGACAAACACGTCAATAACGACACGACAGGATACGACACGCACTCCTCACGTACATTCAAGACACAGCCACACGACAGACAATACCGAAGCCACATTCACGACAAGTACGACACGCACGACAGAGACAATGAAATGCAACGCACCACACGCCTGACACGCACGACTCGCGAGCCACGTCACGAAACCTCTTGTACGACACGGAACGATAAGACATTAATGACAGACACGACACGCCCGACAAGCACAACATGTACGACCCGCAATACACGCACGACACACACGACAGACAAGACCGACGCGAAATTCACGACACACGCACGACACGCACAGCACACACCTCACACATGTCAGCATCTCAAATGAGACGCACGACACGTCCGGGACGCTGCACAACATAAACGCCATGCACGTCCTACGGCAGGTGCGACATGCAAGACAGAAACGTCCTGCACACAGCACACGACCTACACGCACGATACGCACAACTTGCACGACTCGCTGCAAACATACGCACAACATACACGACCAATACGACGCAATAATGACACGCACTTAACGCACCCAACGAAAATGAAACCCACGACACGCACCGACCATCACGCCGATCGCTGACACACGACAGACACGACCGATGCGACATTCATGAGACATGATGGCTAATAGTTATGCGATAGATGAGAGACAGGAGATTTATTGTTACGATGATAATGCATGACAGACATGAAATGTAATGCACCACACGCCCGACACGCAAGCACGACCTGCACGCCACGCACAGCGCACGTCACGCCTGGGACAAGCACGACATGTACGACCCGCATTACACGCACGACACACATGATACGCCCTGACAAGCACGACATGTACGACAGAAGACCGTTTACATTCACGACACGCCTGACACGCACGACTCGCACGCCACGCACAAAGCGCACGTCACGCACGACTCGCACGACACGCCTGACAAGCACGACACGCAATGACCCACAAACAATGCACCATCAATGCCCGACTTGATACGTATTTTAATAGCATCAACAACTTCACTTAATATCCACCAACTAACAACAACTAATGCCATTACTGAACAAGGCACTACACGTTTGACACGTACGACCTCGCGAGCCACGCACACAGCGCACGTCACGAAACCTCTTGTACGACACGAACGACATACACGACAGACACGACACGTCCGACAAGCACAACATGTACGACCCGCACTACACGCACGACACACTAATGACACGCCCGACACATGACATGTAATGACCCGCACTACACGAACGACACACACGACAGACAAGACCGACGCGACATTCACGACACGTACGACACGCACAGCACACACCTCACACATGTCATGCACATCTCAAATGAGACGCACGACACGTCCGACGCGTACAACATAAATGTCATACACGTCCTGCATGTCAGAGCGACATGCAAGACAGAAACGTCACGCACACCACACACGACTCACATGCACGATACCGCATAGCTCGCACACATACGCAATAACATACACGACAGACACGACCGATGCAACATTTATGACACGCACAACAGTCACGCGACAAGCACGATACGAGCATTACTTGCGTCTGGCATGTCACGCACGACACTTCGACACGCACGTCACGTACACCTCGCACACGCACAACAGTCACGACAAGCACGATACGAAAAAAAAAGCATTACTTTGCGTCTGCATGTCACGCACGACACTTCGACACGCACGTCACGTACTGCACACGCAACAGTCACGACAAGCACGATACGAGCATTACTTATGTCTGTATGTCACGCACGACACTTCGACACGCATTGCCATGTACTTCTTGCATACGCATAATAGTTACGATAAGTATTGATACGAGTATTATTTATGTCTGGTATGGGTTACGTACGATACATTTTGACGACGTTATAGCGTAATTTCGCATACACGTACAACAGACAATGACAGCACGACAGACAGGAAACACGTCAATCACGACAATGACAGATACGACACGCACCTCACGCACATTCAAGACACACACGACAGACAATACCGAAGCGCATACACGACAAAAGTACGACACGCACGACAGACACGAAACGCAACACACCACACGACTGACACGCACGACCTCGCGAGCCACGCACAAAGCGCACGTCACGAAACCTCTGTACGACACGAACGACACACGCATGGGTGACACGACACGCCCGACAAGCACAACATGTACGACCCGCACTACACGCACGACACACACGACACGCCCGACAAGCACGACATGTACGACCCGCACTACACGAACGACACACGACAGACAAGACCAACGCGACATTCACACACGCGCAATGACACGCACAGCACACACCTCACATGTCAGCGCACATCTCACAGACACTGACACGTCCGACGCGTACAACATAAACGCCATGCACGTCCTGCATGGCAGGTGCGACATGCAAGACAGAAACGTCCTGCACACAGCACACGACCTACACGCACGATACGCACAACTTGCACGACTCACTGCAAACATACGCACAACATACACGACCAATACGACGCACACGACACGCACTTAACGTAAATTTAACGTGTGGCTTTAAACCTAATGACACGCACCCTCACACGACATGCAAGACACGCGCGACACACACGACAGACAATTTAACACGTGACATTCATGACACGCACGACGCACAACAGTCACGACAAGCACGATACGAGAACGCGACATTCACGTCACCTACGACACGCAATGACAGACACGAAACGCAACGCACCACACGCCTGACACGCACGACTCGCACGCCACGCACAAAGCGCACGTCACGCCCGACAAGCACGACATGTACGACCCGCATTACACGCACGACACACAGGACACGCCCGACAAGCACGACATGTACGACAGAAGACCGACGCGACATTCACGACACGCCTGACACGCACGACCTGGCACGCCAATGCCGCCACGTCGCACGACCGCATGACACGCTCTGATAAGTACGATATGTACGACCTGCACAACACGTACGACATGTTTGATGATATAAAGGATAGATAATATTGATGGGATATTGCTGATAATGTACGACACGCACGACAGACACGAAACGCAACGCACCACACGCCCGACACGCACGACTCGCGAGCCACGCACAAAGCGCACGTCACGAAACCTCTGGCCGACACGAACGACATACACGACAGACACGACACGCCTGACAAAAGCACAACATGTACGCATCTGCACTACACGCACGACACACACGACACGCCTGGACAAGCATGACATGTACGACCCGCACTACACGAACGACACACTATCGACAGACAAGACCGACGCGACATTCACGACACGCAATGACACGCACAGCACACACTTCACACATGTCATGCACATCTCAAAATGAGACGCACGACACGTCCGGACGTACAACATAAACGTCATACACGTCCCATCCCGCAATGTCGTGTTTAATAACGCCACGCAGAACAAGCTACGTACACTACACATTGCGACTTAAGTACGCACGATACGCATAGTTTTGCATACGGCATGTGGTATAATATATATTGGGATAGATATTGATTGATAAGATTTATGACACGCATAACAGTCACGATAAGTACGATATGAGTATTACTTATGTGTTCGTATAGCGTTACGTACGACATTTTTGATACGCATTGCCATGTACTTGCACACGCACAACAGTCAATGACAAAGCAATGATACGAGCATTACTTATGTCCGGGTACGTCACGCACGACATTCCCGCACGCGCGTCACGTACTCCTCGCACACGCACAACAGTCACGACAAGCACGATACGAGCATTACTTATGTTCCGGCATGTCACGCACGACACTTCGACACGCACGTCACGTACCGCAATAACAAGTATCGCGCACGTTACCCACGCACAAGGACAAACACCGCCCAATCACTATCACCCATCAAAAGACAACATCAACAACCCCAAATTTTTCATCAATCTCCAAGACACACGACAGACAATACCGAAGCGACATACACGACAAGTACGACACGCACGACAGACACACGAAACGCAACACACCATACGATTGATGGCGATTTTGCGGAGTTACGTGGTGGTTGTGCGTATTCGTCACGAAACCTCTACGACACGAACGACATACACGACAGACACGACACGCTCCGACAAGCACAACATGTACGACCCGCACCACACGCACGACACACACGACACGCCCGACAAGCACGACATGTACGACCCGCACTACACGAACGACACACACGACAGACAAGACCAACGCGACATTCACGACACGCTAACGACACGCAATGTTAACAATAATCACACATGTCACGTAATATCTCAAATGAGACGCACGACACGTCCGACGCGTGTATAATATAAATGCTATGGCCCTGTATGGCAGGTGTGGGTGATGATGTAAGACAGAAACGTCCTGCACACAGCACACGACCTACACGCACGATACGCAACAACTTGTAATGACTTTGCTGTAAATATACGCACAACATACACGACCAATACGACGCACACGACACGCACTTAACGCACCTAACGTATGAAACCTACGATACGCACTCACACGACATGCGCGACACACGCGCGACACACACAGACACGACCAATGCGACATTCATGACACGCACGACGCACAACAGTCACGACAAGCACGATACGAGAACGCGACATTCACACCTACGACACGCACGACAGACACGAAACGCAACGCACCACACGCCTGACACGCACGACCTGCACGCCACGCACAAGCGCACGTCACGCACGACTCGGGCACGACACGCCCGATAAGCATACAATATGTACGATAGGAAGACCGACGCGACATTCACGACACGCCTGACACGCACGACTCCGCACGACACGCACGCCAAAGCGCACGACACGCACGAAACGAACGACAAGCCTGACACATGTACGACCTGCACAACACGCACGACACACGAAACGAACGACAAGTTTCGACATGTACGACCCGCACAACACGCACGACACACACGACACACACACGACACGCCCGAAAAGCACGACATGTATGACAAGCACCGACGCGACATTCACGACACGCACGATACGCACGACACGCACACAGCACATCTCACACATGTCATGCAATATCCTGAACGACACGCACGACACGTCCGATGTGTACAACATAAACGGCATTCACGTCCCGCATCTCAGGCACGACATGCAAGACAGAAACGTCACGCACACGACACACGACCTACACGCACGATAAAGCTCAACTCGCACACATACCCACAACATACACGACAGACACGACCCATACGACGCACACGACACACACTTAACGCACCTAGCGTATGAAACCAACGACACGCACCTCACACACGACAGACAATACCGACGCGACATTCACGTGACACGTACGACACGCACGACAGACACGAAACGCAAACGCACCACAACACGCCCGACACGCACGACTCGCACGCCACGCACAGCGCATCGTCACGCACGACTCGCAATGACACGCCCGACAAGCACGACATGTACGACCCGCACAACACGCACGACACGCCCGACGACATGTACGACAGACAATACCGACGCGACATTCACGACACGTACGACACGGTACGACAGACACGGAACGCAACGCAATTAATATCGCCTGACACGCACGACTCATGAGCCACGCACAAAGCGCACGTCACGAAACCTCTTGTACGACACGAACGACATACACGACAGACACGACACGCCCGACAAGCACAACATGTACGACCCGTACTACAGGAACGACACATTAATGACAGACAAGACCGACGCGACATTCACGACACGCACGACACGCACAGCACACACCCTGGCCATTACGTCATGCACATCTCAAATGAGACGCATCGACACGTCCGGACGTGCACAACATAAATCATTATATTATCGTCTCGTATGTTGGGAGTGATATGTAAGACAGAAACGTCACGCATACTACATGACGAGACAGTATTGATACTGTGGCGAAGCTTGTACAATATATGCACAATATACATTGATAGATACGACCGATGCAACATTTATGACACGCACAACAGTCACGACAAGCACGATACGAGCATTACTTGCGTCTGCACATGTCACGCACGACACTTCGACACGCACGTCACGTACTCTCGCACACGCACAACAGTCACGACAGCACGATACGAGCATTACTTGTCTGGCATGTCACGCACGACACTGACACGCACGTCACGTACTCCTCGCACACGCACAACAGACACGACAGCACGACAGACAGGACAAACACGTCAATCACGACACGACAGATACGGACACGCACCTCACGCACATTCAAGACACACGACAGACAATACCGAAGCGACATACACGACAAGTACGGACACGCACGACAGACACGAAACGCAACGCACCACACGCCTGACACGCAATGACCTGCGAGCCACGCACAAAGCGCACGTCACGAAACCTCTTGTACGACACGAACGACATACACGACAGACACGACACACGCCCGACAAAGCACAACATGCACGACCCGCAACTACACACCTATCAACATCTATCAATTCTAATGGGCCACTAACAAATGTTCTGACCTGCACTACATGAACGTGACACATAATGACAGACAAGATTGGACAAGTGGGATATTTCCATGATACGCATGACATTGCATAGTATTATTACTTTACATGTCATGCACATCTCAAATGAGACGCACGACACGTCCGGACGCGTACAACATAAACGCTATGGCACGTCCTGCATGGCAGGTGCGACATGCAAGACAGAAACGTCCTGCACACAGCACACGACCTTACACGCACGATACGCACAACCCTGCACGACTCGCCGCAAACATACGCACAACATACACGACCAATACGACGCACGACGACACGCAATTTCCTAACGCACCCAACGTATGAAAACCTACGACACGCACCTCACACGACATGCAAGACACGCGCGACACACACGACAGACACGACCGATGCGACATCTGCGACACGCACGACGCACAATAGTCACGATACACGATAATGAGAACGCGAGCCCACGCCACGGCGACACGTACGACAGACACGAAACGCAACGCACCACACCTGACACGCACGACTCCGCATCGCCACGCACAGCGCACGTCACGCACGACCTGCACGACACGCCCGACAAGCACGACAGCGTAGCCGACCTGCATTACACGGCATCGACACATGACGCGCCCGACAAGCACGACATGTGGCGGACAGAAGACCGACGCGATATCTACGACACGCCTGACACGCACAAAGCGCACGACACGCACAGCACACATCTCACATGCGCATCCCGAACGACACGCACGACACGTCCGACGTGTACAACATAAACGTCATGCAATGTCCCGTATGTCAGGAGCGATATGCAAGACAGAAAACGTCACGCACACTACACACGACTCGATATTGCATTGATATATCAGAAAGGTAATATACTAAGCAATATACACGACAGATTAATGACCGATGCGACATTCATGACACGCACAACAGTCACGACAAGCACGATACGAGCAATACTTATGTCTGGCATGTCACGCACGACACTTCGACACGCACGTCACGTACTCCTCGCAAACGCACAACAGACACGACAGCACGACAGACAGGACAAAAACGTCAATCACGACACGACAGATACGACACGCACCTCACGCACATTCAAGACACACGACAGACAATACCGAAGCGACATACACGACAAGTACGACACGCACGACAGACACGAAACGCAACGCACCACACGCCTGACACGCACGACTCGCGAGCCACGCGCAAAGCGCACGTCACGAAACCTCTTGTACGACACGAACTACATACACGACAGACACGACACGCCCGACAAGCACAACATGTAGGACCCGCACTACACGCACTACACACACGACAGACAAGACCGACGCGACATTCACGACACGCACGACACGCACAGCATTACACCTCACACATGTCATGCAATATCTCAAAGGAAACGCACGACACGTCCGACGCGTACAACATAAACGCCATGCACGTCCTGCATGGCAGGTGCGACATGCAAGACAGAAACGTCCTGCCCACAGCACACGACCTACACGCACGATACGCACAATTTGCACGACTCCGCCGCAAACATACGCACAACATACACGACCCATACGACGCAATACGACACGCACTTAACGCACCTAACGTATGAAACCTACGACACGCACCTCACACGACATGCAAGACACGTGCGACACACACAACAGACACGACCGATGCGACATTCACATTAACACGCACGACGCACAAATGTCACGACAAGCACGATACGAGAACGCGACATTCACGTCACCTACGACACGCCAATGACAAATAATGAAACGCAACGCACCACGCGCCTGACACGCACGACTCGCACGACACGCCCGACAAAGCACGATGCACGACCCGCACAATAACGCAATCGACACACACGACACGCCTGATAAGCACGACATGTACGATAGATACTGATGCGATATTTACGATACGTTTGATACGTACGGATTTACATGACTTGCATTAAGACATAGTGTATTTGTTACGCATGGGATTTCAGATGATATGAATAATAAAGTACGCGACAGGCGCACCACACAACAGACACGACAGCCTGACAAGCACGACACGCAACGACCCACAGCAATAACGCACGACAATACCACAGACGTTAATCCATCGCATACCGACCACGCTACCATCACCACCTGAAACGCAACGCGCCACACGCCTGACACGCACGACTCGCGAGCCACGCACAAAGCGCACGTCACGCACGACTTCGGTACGACACGAACAATAAGTACGATAGGCGCACCATACACAACAGACACGACACGCCTGACAAGCACGACACGCACGACCCACAGTACACGCACGACACACACGACAGACAAGACCGACGCGACATTGACGACAAGTACGACACACACGAAACGCAACGCGCCACACGCCTGACACGCACGACTCGCGAGCCACGCACAAAGCGCACGTCACGCACGACTCGGCAATTTATCACGTTTGACGCTACCCATCGCGCAACCACACACCATTAAGTATCAATGCACACGCCCATAGCCACCTATCAACGCAATGACCCAGCACACGCACGACAATACCATTACACGAATAACTGACGCACATCCACCAATAATCTGCATCTATCTCAATCACGCACGCACAGTACACATCTCACATGTCATGCAATATCCTGAATGACAGCGTACGACACGTCTGATGTGTGTATAACATAAATCTGTCATTCACGTCCCGCATCTCAGGCACGACATGCAAGACAGAAACGTCACGCACACGACACACGACGGCTAATGCACGATAAAGCTTCAATCTCGTACATATACCTACAATATACGCTGACAGACACGGGACGAGAAGGATGTACATGATATTATTACTTTAACGTAATTTAGCGTGGTGAAATCAATGATACGTACTACACACGACAGACACCGACGCGACATTCACGACACGTACGACACGCACGACAGACACGAAACGCAACGCAATGACACGCCTGACACGCACGACTCGCACGCCACGCACAGCGCACGTCACCACGACTCCGCACGACACGCCCGACAAGCACGACATGTACGACCCGCACTACACGCACGACACGCCCGACGACATGTACGACAGACAATACCGACGCGACATTCACGACACGTACGACACGCACGACAGACACGAAACGCAACGCACCACACGCCTGACACGCACGACCTGGGCGAGCCACGCACAAAGCGCACGTCACGAAACCTCTTGTACGACACGAACGACATACGACAGACACGACACGCCCGGGATACACAACATGTACGACCCACCACACGCACGACACAATGACACGGCTCTGGATAAGTATGATATGTATGACCTGCACTATACGAATCGACATATACGATAGGATAAGATTGATGCGATATTTTACACGCCTGATACGTACGATCGCACGACACGCACAAAGCGCACGTCACGCACGACACGCACGAAACGAACGACAAGCTCGCCGACATGTACGACCCGCACAACACGCACGACAATAATAATGGTAGAAACGAACGACAAGCTCGACATGTAATGACAGAAGACCGACGCGACATTCACGATGACGCCTGACACGCACGACTCGCACGACACGCACACAGCGCACGTCACGCACGACACGCACGAAACGAACGACAAGCTCGACATGTACGACCCGCACAACACGCACGACACACGAAAACGAACGACAAGCTCGACATGTACGACCCGCACAACACGCACGACACACACGACACACACGACACGCCCGAAAAGCACGACATGCGGCGACAGACACGACCGACGCGACATTCACGACACGCACGATACGCACGACACGCACAGCACACATTCACATGTCATGCACATCCCGAACGACACGCACGACACGTCCGACGTGTACAACATAAACGTCATGCACGTCCTGCATGTCAGAGCGACATGCAAGACAGAAACGTCACGCACACCACACACGACCTACACGCACGATACCGCATAGCCGCACACATACTACAAATATACACGACAGACACGACTGATGTGCGACATTCATGATATCGCACAACAGTCACTACAAGCACGATACGAGCATTACTTATGTCTGGCATGTCACGCACGACACTTCTTCGACACGTATCGTCACGTACTCCTAGCACACGCACAACAGTCACGACAAGCACGATACGAGCATTACTTATGTCTGGCATGTCACGCAATGACACTTGACACCTGCCGTCACGTACTCCTCGCACACGCACAACAGACACGACAGCACGACAGACAGGACAAACACGTCAATCACGACACGACAGATACGACACGCACCTCACACACATTCAAGACACACACGACAGACAATACCGAAGCGACATACACGACAAGTACGACACGCACGACAGACACGAAACGCAACGCACCAGTTACCGCCTGACACGCACGACGCCGCGAGCCACGCGCAAAGCGCACGTCACGAAACCTCTGTACGACAATGAACGACACGGCCACCATTGGCACACCACACCATCCTGACGCCAACAAATACGCAAATTAACCCGCACTACACGCACGACACACACGACAGACAAGCATCGACGCGACATTCACGATATTGCATTTTATCGTATTTCTATCAAGAAACCCATGATACGTAATTTCACACGACATGCAAGACACGCGCGACACACACGACAGACACGACCGATGCGACATTCATGACACGCACGACGCACAACAGTCACGACAAGCACGATACGAGAACGCGACATTCACGTCACCCACGACACGCACGACAGACACGAAACGCAACGCACCACACCCCTGACACGCACGACTCGCACGCCACGCACAAAGCGCACGTCACGCACGACTCGACACGCCTGACAAGCACGCATACGTACGACCCGCACAACACGCACCTATCACCCTATCTACTACGTACCACTGCTAACGCATCACCCATCTTTCCACATCCCACCAACAACCACCACCAACCGACAGACACGAAACGCAACGCACCACACGCCCGACACGCACGACTCGCGAGCCGTACGCATAAAGCGTGCACGTTACGAAACTTTCTTGTATGATACGAACGATATACACGACAGACACGATACGCCTGACAAGCAATAATATGTACGACCTGCACTCACACGCACGACAATAATAATACGACACGCCCGACAAGCATGACATGTACGACCCGCACTACATGAATGATATTATCGATAGATAAGACTGATGCGATATCTACGACACGCACGACACGCACAGCACACCTCACACATGTCATGCACATCTCAAATGAGACGCACGACACGCGTCCGCCGACGTGTACAATATAAACGTCATACACGTCCTGCATGTCAGGAGCGACATGCAAGAGCAGAAATGTCACGCACACCACACACGACCTACACGCACGATACCGCATAGCTCGCACACATACGCACAACATACACGACAGACACGACCGATGCAACATTTATGACACGCACAACAGTCACGATGGCACGATACGAGCATTACTTATGTCTGGCATGTCACGCACGACACTTCGACACGCACGTCACGTACACCTCGCACACGCACAACAGTCACGACAAGCACGATACGAGCATTACTTTGCGTCTGGCATGTCACGCAATGACACTTCGACACGCACGTCACGTACTCCTCGCACACGCACAACAGACACGACAAGCACGATACGAGCATTACTTATGTCTGGTATGTCACGCAATGACACTTCGACACGCACGTCACGTACTTTCGCACACGCACAATAGTTACGATAAGTACGATACGAGACATGAGGCCCATGGCGTTACGCACGACATCTTCTGACACGCACGTCACGTACTCGCACACGCACAACAGACACGACAGCACGACAGATAGGACAAACATTGCGACCGATGATACGTGACAGGGGATACGATATTGCACTTACGTATTACACATTCAAGACACACACGACAGACAATACCGAAGCGACATACACGACAAGTACGTGACACGCAATGACAGACACGAAACGCAACACACCACAATGACTGACACGCACGACTCATGAGCCACGCACAGCGCACGTCACGAAACCCTTGTACGACATCACGAACGACATACACGACATACACGACATCGCCCGACAAGCAACAAACATGCAATGACCCGCACCACACACGACACACGACACGCCCGGGATTGGGCACGACATGTACGACCCGTACTAATGAACGACACACACGACAGACAAGACCGACGCGACATTCACGACACGCACGACACGCACAGCACACACCTCACACATGTCATGCACATCTCAAATGAGACGCACGACACGTCCGACGCGTACAACATAAAACGCCATGCACGTCCCGCGCGGCAGGTGCGACATGCAAGACAGAAACGTCCCGCACACAGCACACGACCCACACGCACGATACGCACAACTTGCACGACTCGCTGCAAACATACGCACAACATACACGACCAATACGACGAACACGACACGCACTTAACGTAATGAAACCTACGACACGCACCTCACACGACATGCAAGACACGCGCGACACACACGACAGACACGACCAATGCGACATTCATGACACGCACGACGCACAACAGTCACGACAAGCACGATACGAGAACGCGACATTCACGTCACCTACGACACGCACGACAGACACGAAACGCAACGCACCCCACACGCCTGACACGCACGACTCGCACGCCACGCACAAAGCGCACGTCACGCACGACTCGCACGACGCCTACAAAGCGACATGTAACAATGGACAGAAGACCGACGACATTCACGACACGCCTGACACGCACGACTCGCACGACACGCACAAAGCGCACGACACGCACGAAACGAACGACAATCTCGTGACACGTACGACCCGCAACACGCACGACAATAATTTGAAACGAACGACGCCTCCTGTATTATGTACGACCTGCACAATACGCACGACACACACGACACACACGACACGCCCGAAAAGTACGATATGTGGAGGATAGATAAGACTGATGCGATATTTTACGATACGTACGATAAGGCACGACACGCACAGCACATATCTACACATGCTCATGCACATCCCGAACGACACGCACGACACGTCCGGACGGTACAACATAAACGTCATGCACGTCCTGTATGTCAGAGCGACATGCAAGACAGAAACGTCACGCACACCACACACGACCTACACGCACGATACCGCACAGCTCGCACATACACCACAACACACGACAAGACAATTAATCGACGACACCGGCTTAATACCAACAACGTCACCATCGCCAACGACAATGTTACCGTCCGGCACGCCCACACCATCAATCAACGACCAACCGTCCAACCTGGCTCCTTCGCACGCACAACAGTCACGACAAGCACGATACGAGCATTACTTATGTTCGTATAAGCCATGCACGATACTTTCGACACGGTACCGTTACGTACTTCCTGCACACGTAACAACAGACACGACAGCACGACAGACAGACAAACACGTCAATCACGACACGACAGATACGACACGCACCTCACGCACATTCAAGACACACACGACAGACAATACCGAAGCGACATAATGCAGACAAGTACGACACGCACGACAGACACGAACGCAACGCACCACACGCCTGACACGCACGACCGCGAGCCACGCAAAGCGCGCACGTCACGAACCTGTACGACACGAACGACATACACGACAGACACGTGACACGCCTGACAAGCACAACATGTACGACCCACCATACGTGCACGACACACACGACAGACAATACCGACGCGACATTCACGACACGCACGACACGCACAGCACACACCTCACACATGTCATGCACATCTCAAATGAGACGCACGACACGTCCGACGCGTACAACATAAACGCCATGCACGTCCCGCATGGCAGGTGCGACATGTAAGATAGAAATGTCCTGCACACAGTACACGACTCTACACGTATCGATACGTACACCGGTACGACTTCCGCGCGTAAACATACGCACAACATACACGACCAATACGACGCACACGACACGTACCTTAACGCACCTAACGCGAAACCTACGACACGCACCTCACACGACATGCAAGACACGCCCGACAAGCACGACATACGTGACTCCGTACAATACGTAATGATACGCCTGGATGACATTGAGAGACAATACCGGAAGCGATATTCACGACAAGTATGATACGCACGACAGACACGTGAAATCGCAACGCACCACACGCCTGACACGCACGACCTGCGACACGCACAAAGCGCACGTCACGAAACCTCTTGTACGACACGAACGACATACACGACAGCACGACACGCCCGACAAGCACAACATGTACGACCCGCACTACACGCACGACACACACGACAGACAAGACCGACGCGACATTCACGACACGCACGACAAGCACAGCACACACTTCATGTCATGCACATCTCAAATGAGACGCACGACACGTCCGACGTGTACAACATAAACGTCATACACGTCCCGCATGTCAGGAGCGACATGCGCATAGAAACGTCACGGCACACCGGGCTGGCTAATGACCTATACGCACGATACCGCATAGCTCGCAATACACATACGCACAAATATACACATAGACACGACCGATGCAACATTTATGACACGCACAACAGTCACGACAAGCACGGGATATGAGCATTACTTATGTCTGGCAGCGTCACGCACGACACTTCGACACGCAATGTCACGTACCTCGCAAACGCACAACAGTCACGACAAGCACGATACGAGCATTACTTATGTCTGGCGCGTCACGCACGACACTTCGACACGCACGTCACGTACCCCTCGCACATCGCTACCAAATATGAAAACTCCATATACGACAGACAGACAAAACACGCCAATCACGACACGACAGATACGAGACTCACGCACATTCAAGACACACACGACAGACAATACCGAAGCGACATACACGACAAGTACGACACGCACGACAGACACGAAACGCAACACACCACACGACTGACACGCACGACTCGCGAGCCACGCACATAGCGCACGTCACGAAACCTCTGTACGACACGAACGACATACACGACAGACACGACACGCCCGACAAGCACAACATGTACGACCGGGGCACTACACGCACGACAATAACGACACGCCCGGACAAGCACGATACGCGTACGACCCGCACCACAATGAACGACAATACCATAGACAAGACTGATGCGATATTCACGACACGTAATGACACGCATAGCACACACTTCATATATGTTGCGTAATATTCTAATGATGTATTACATATCTGACGCGTACAATAATAAACGTTATGTACGTCCTGCATGGCAGGTGCGACATGCAAGACAGAAACGTCCTGTACACAGCACACGACCTACACGCACGATAGCGCAACAACTTGCACGACTCGCCGTGCATACGCACAAATATACACGACCAATACGACGCACACGACACGCAATTTAACGCAATTCCAACGGCGAAACCCATTTCGACACGCACCTCACACGACATGCAAGACACGCGCGACACACACGACAGACACGACCAATGCGACATTCATGACACGCACGACGGACAACAGTCACTTAATGCTAACGACATTTGCTAAACCATCCACCCCAACCACCATCGACCCACGACAGACACGAAACGCAACGCACCACACGCCTTACGTAACGACCTCGCACGCCACGCACAAAGCGCACGTCACGCACGACTCGCACGACACGCCTGACAAGCACGACGTACGACCCGCATTACACGCACGACACACATGACACGCCCGACAAGCACGACATGTACGACAGAAGACCGACGCGACATTCACGACACGCCTGACACTCACGACTGCACGACACGCACAGCGCACGTCACGCACGACACGCAACGGAACAATTGCTATAAGCTCGACATGTACGACCCGCACAACACGCACGACACACACGAAACGAACGACAAGCTCGACATGTACGACCCGCACAACACGCACGACACACACGACACACACGACACGCCCGAAAAGCACGACAGCGGCGACAGACAAGACCGACGCGACATTCACGACACGCACGATACGCACGACACGCACAGCACACATCTCACACATGTCATGCACATCCCGAACGACACGCACGACACGTCCGACGTACAACATAACGTTATGCATGCGTCCTGTATGTCAGGAGCGAGCATGCAAGACAGAAACGTCACGTACACTACACGACCCGCACGCACGATACCGCATAGCTCGCACACATACTCACAACATACACGACAGACACGACTGATGCGGACATTCATGACACGTAATAACAGTCACGACAAGACGATACGAGCATTACTTATGTCTGGTATGTCACGCACGACACTTCTGACACGTACGTCACGTACTCCTCGTAACACGCACAAACAGTCACGACAAGTAATGATATGAGTATTACTTTGCGTTCCGTATAAGCGCACGACACTTCTGACATTACATTGCCACATGTACTCTTTTGCATATCGCACAAATAGACACGACAGCATCGACAGACAGGACAAACACGTCAATCACGACACGACAGACACGACATGCACCTCACGCAATATCCGACACACACGACAGACAATACCGAAGCGACATACGACAAGCATGACACGCACGACAGACAATGAAACGCAACGCACCACACGCCTGACACGCAATGACTCGCGAGCCACGCAAAGCGCACGTCACGTGAAACCTCTTGTACGACACGAACGACATACACGACAGACACGACACGCCTGACAAGCACAATATGTACGACCTGCACTAATGCAGCACGACACACACGTGACAGACAAGACCGACGACATTCACGACACGCACGACACGCACAGCACACACCTCACACATGTCATGCACATCTCAAATGAGACGCACGACACGTCCGACGCGTACAACATAAACGCCATGCACGTCCTGCATGGCAGGTTGCGACATGCAAGACAGAAACGTCCTGCACACAGCACACGACCTACAAGAATGATACGCACAGCTTCTGTACGACTCGCTGCAAACATACGCACAACATACACGACCAATACGACGCACACGACACGCACTTAACGCACCTAACGTATGAAACCTACGACACGCACCTCACACGACATGCAAGACACGCGCGACACACACGACAGACACGACCAATGCGACATTCATGACACGCATGACGCACAACAGTCACGACATGGCACGATACGAGAACGCGACATTCACATCACCTACGACACGCACGACAGACACGAAACGCAACGCACCACACGCCTGATGCCGCACGACTCGCACGACACGCCCGATAAGCACGACATGTACGACCCGCATTACACGCACGACACACACGACACGCCTGACAAGCACAACATGTACGACCCGCACTACACGCACGACACACACGACATGTACAACAGAAGACCGACGCGACATTCACGACACGCCTGACACGCACGACTCGCACGACACGGCAACAAGCGCACGCCACGCACTATCACCACCTGAACGAACGACGCCCCCACGCGTACGACCTGCACAACACGCACGACACACACGACACACACGACACGCCCGAAAAAGTACGGGATATGTAAGGATAGATAAGACGATGCGATATTTTATGATACGCACGATACGTACGACACGTATTAGTACACATCTCACACATGTCATGCACATCCCGAACGACACGCACGACACGTCCGACGTGTACAACATAAACGTCATGCACGTCCCGTATGTCAGGAGCGACATGCAAGACAGAAACGTCACGCATACCCACACACAACCTACACGCACGATACCGCACAGCTCGCAATACACCGGGCCAACATACACGACAGACACGACTGATGCGACATTCATGACACGCACAACAGTCACGACGCTGTCGGACAATGCATATCACTTCATGTCCGGGCACAAACAACTATCAACCTCCCATCACCGTACGTCACGTACTCGCACACGCACAACAGTCACGACAAGCACGATAATGAGCATTACCTTATGTCTGGCATGTCACGCACGACACTTCGAACACGCACGTCACGTACTCCTCGCACACGCACAACAAACAAAACAGGTACGACAGTAGACAGGACAAACACGTCAATCACGACACGACAGATACGACACGCACCTCACGCACATTCAAGACACACACGACAGACAATACCGACGCCACATTCACGTCACCTACTACACGCACATGAAACGCAACGCACCACACGCCTGACACGCACGACTCGAACGCCACGCACATAGCGCACGTCACGCACGACTCGCACGACACGAACGACAAGCCTGACATGTACGACCTACTACACGCACGACACTCACGACACGCCCGACAAGCACGACACGCACAGCACACATCTCACACATGTCATGCACATCCCGAACGACACGCACGACACGTCCGGACGTGTACAAATATAAACGTCACATAAGTCCCGCATGTCAGGAGCGACATGCAAGTACAGAAACGTCACGGCACACCACACACGACCTACACGCACGATACCGCATAGCTCGCACACATACGCACAACACACACGACAGACAATGACCGATGCGACATTTATGACACGCACAACAGTCACGACAAGCACGATACGAGCATTACTTATGTCTGGCATGTCACGCATGACACTTCGACACTCACGCCACGTACTCGCACACGCAATAACAGACACGACAGCACGACAGACAGGAAAACACGTCAATCACGACACGATGATACGACATGCACTCCCTTACGTATTATTCAAGATACACACGATAGATAATAATAAATGATATATATGATAAGTATGATACGTATGATAGATATTGAATGTAATGTACGATAATGCCTGACACGTACGACTTCATGAGCTACGCAACACGCACGACACAATACCGACAGACAAGACCGATGCGACATTAACGACACGCACGACACGCACAGCACACACCCCACACATGTCATGCACATCCCGAACGACACGCACGACACGTCGGACGTGTACAACATAAACGTCATGCACGTCCCGCATGTCAGGAGCGACATGCAAGACAGAAACGTCACGCACACCACACACGACCTACACGCACGATACCGCATAGCTCGCACACATACGCACAACATACACGACAGACACGACCCATAAGACGGAAACGACACACAACGCACCTAACGTATGAAACCAACGACACGCACCTCACACACGACATGCAAGACACGCGCGACACACACGACAGACACGACCGATGCGACATTCATGACACGCAAGACGCACAACAGTCACGACGCTAATGATACGAGCATTACTCATGTCTGGAATGTAACGCACGACACTTCGACATGCACGTCACGTACGACTCGCACACGCACAACAGACACGACAGTACGACAGACACGACAAATACATCACTCACGACAGACACGACACGCACGACACGCACCTCACGCACATTCAAGACACACACGACAGACAATATCTACGAGACATTCACGACACGAACTACTGTACGACACACGACAAACACGAAACGCACTTCATGCACGACACGCCAGATACGCACTACTCGCACGCCAGGCACAAAGCGCAGTCACGCACGACACGAGGCGACACGCACGACAGGCGTACCATACACGACAGACACAACACGCACGACGACAAACACGACTCGGACGACACGCGCGACATGCACATTACGCACGACACGTACGACATGTACGACTCGCACGAACACACGGCACACGTCACGCACGCAACGCACTTCTCGCACGACATGGAGACCACATGACTCTCTCGATGCGCACGACTCGCTCCACATGCACGACAAGCTCAACACGCACAACACGCACAACACACAAGACACACTCAAAAGAAGACTCAATGCACTAATGCAGACACGCCCATCACGCACGACGCTTACGACACACAACCACGCCCATCACACACATCATGCACACGTACGACTTGATGACACACACAAACGCACGTCACGCACGACGCACGACACGAGCGACACACATGACTCACTCGACGAGTAGGCACGACAGACACGACACGCACGACACGCACGTAACGCATGTCACGAACGTCACGCACAACACGCCCGACAGGCACGACAGAAACGACAAACACGACACGAATGACAAGCACGACACGCACAACACACACGACACGCACTTCATACATGTTACGCACTACATGCACGATAAGCTCGACACGCAGAACACACACGTCATACACGTCCCTTACGACATGCACCACACGCCCGACACGGACGACAGGCACAAGACGCACGTCACGCACGACAAGCACGACAGACACAACAATCACGCACGACAGGACAGACACGACCGACACCTCGCACAACACACTCGCTTGAAATGAACGACACGCACGTTACACACGCCCTAGCAGGTCGCGCACGTCACGCACGTCACTCGCGACATGCACGACACAAATAGCATGCACAAGAGGCACGTCACACACGACACCCACAACAGAGACGACACGCACGACAGCACGACAGAAACGACAAACACGACCGATACCTATTGCACTTCAGGAAGTTCGCATGAAATAAACGACACGCACGACACGCAGGTCGTGCACGTCACCACGTCACTCGCAATATGCACTAACGCACCTAACGCACTAAACGCACGACACGCACCTCACGCATGTACGGCCACACGACACACGTCATGCACGATAAACACGACACGCACGTCATGCACGTCACGCACTACATGCACGACATGAACGAGACGCACCACACACAAGACACACACATCAGGCATGACACTTACGACACGCCCGAGACGCATCTCACGCACATTCAAGACACACACGACAAACAATACCAACGCAACATTCACGACACGTACAACTTGTACGACACGCACGAAACGCACGTCATGCACGTCACACATTACATGTCCGACAAGCACGAGACCCACCAAACGCACGTCGCATTAACGACACGCACGACACACACGATTCGCATGCCACGCACAACACGCCCGACGCGAACAACACGATCGTCACGCACGTCAGGCGCGACATGCACGACAAGCCCAACACGAAAAACACGCACGTCTGGCATGTCACGCAAGACACTATGACATGCACGTCACGTACGACTCACGTGACACGCACGACAGCACGACAGACACGACAAACACGTCTCGCACGACAAGAAGAACGGCCGAAATGAACGACACACTTTAAACACGACATGCTGGTCGCGCACGATATGCACGTCACGCACGACGCGCGACTTGCACGACACGCGCGACACGCACGGCACAACCGACACGCACGACAGACATGACATACACTCAAGACACACAGGACACTAACGTCACGCACGACAAGCACGACAGACACGATACGCACGACACGCACAGTACTCATGTCACGCAAGTCAAGCGCGACATGCACGAAACGCACAATACACGCAAACCCACGCACACCCGCACGACACTACGACACGTACGACACACACGACACGAACATCACGCATGTCACGCACATTTCACACGTTACGTACGTTGCGCACGAAATGCATGACACGCACGACACGGACGACATGCACAACACAAACGTCACGTAGTCAAGCACGACGATTACGACTCAATCGACACGCACAACACGCACGACAGGCACAACACGCACGACACGAACAACACCCCGACACGCACGGCAAGCATGAAACGCACGACAGAACGACACGCACGACAGGTACGACACGCACCTTAAGCTGATGACGCGCGACAAACAGAACAGATACGACAGGCACGGCTGAAACGACACGCACGACACGCACGTAACGCATGTCAAGCACGTCACGCACAACACGCCCGACAGGCACGACAGAAACGACAAACACGACACGAATGACAAGCACGACACACACGACACGCACAACACGCACGACACGCACTTCATACACGTTACGCACTACATGCACGACAAGCTCGACACGCAGAACACACACGTCATACACGTCCTATACGACATGCACCACACGCCCGACACGGACGACAGGCACAAGACGCACGTCACGCACGACAAGCACGACACAACAATCACGCACGACAGGACAGACACGACCGACACCTCGCACGACACAGACTCGCTTGAAATGAACGACACGCACGTTTCACACGACTAGCAGGTCGCGCACGTCACTCGCGACATGCAAGACACAAACAGCATGCACAAGAGACACGTCACGCACGAACACAACACGAACGTCATGCACGTCACGCACTACATGCACTACATGAACGAGACGCACGACACAAAGACACACCTTAACGCATGACACGTCCATGGCGCACATCACGCATGACACTACATTCAAGACATAACGACAAACAATACCAACGCAACATTCACGACATTACAACTTGTACGACACGCACGAAACGCACGTCATGCATGTCACACATTACATGCCCGACAAGCACGAGACCCACCAAACGCACGTCATATTAACAACACGCACGACACACACGATTCGCATGCCACGAACGACACGCCCGACGCGAACAACACGATCGTCACGCACGTCAGGCGCGACATGCACGACAAGCCCGACACGAAAAACACGCACGTCTGGCATGTCACGCAAGACACTATGACTTGCACGTCACGTACGACTCATGTGACACGCACGACAGCACGACAGACACGACAAACACTTTTCGCACGACTCGAAGGAGACCGAAATGAACGACACCCCGTTACACACGACACGCAGGTCGCGCACGATATGCACGTCACGCACGACGCACGACACGTGCGACACGCACGGCACAGCCGACACGCACGACAGACATGACAGACACAAGACACACTAGACACTAACGTCACGCACAATACGCACGTCACGCAAACCACGCAAGTCAAGCGCGACATGCACGATACGCACGACACGTACAGTACTCACGTCACGTAAGTCACGCGAGACATGCACGAAACGCACGATACACGGGATAGACACGACACGCATGACCGCACACGTCACGTACACGTCATACACGTCACGTACGAAAAGTACGACACCAACAACAGACACGACACGCACAACCGCACGACAGACACGACAAACACGTCACGCACGTCATACACGTCACGCACGACATGCACAACAAGAACGACAAGAACAAGAGGCACGTCACGCACGACAAGCACGACACCCCACGACACGCACGACACCACGACAGAAACGACAAACACGTTACGACAGACACGACCGACACCTTTTGCACTACACGAAGGAATCTCATGAAATGACCGACACGCACGACATACAGGTCGCGCACGTCACGCACGTCACTCGCAATATGCACGAAACGCACGACACGCACTAAATGCACGTCTCTTACGGCTTACACCTAACGCACTTAACGCACTAAACGCATGACACGCACGACACACGACACGCCCATCACGCACATCACGCACGATACTTACGATACGCACCTCACGCCCATTCAAGACATCACCGACGCAACATTCACGACACGTAAGACACGCACGACAGACACGAGAGCACGACAGACACGACAAACCCGTCACACTCCACACACACAACACGCACTTAACGCACTTAACGCATGACACGCCCGTCACGTACATCACGCATGACACGCACGACAGGCACGGCAGGCACGACATACACGACAGAGACGAGACGCACGAAGAGCATGTCTCGCACGTCACTAACGACACACGTGACAGACACCACACGTACGACACGCACGACAGACACGACACGCACGACAGCAAGACACACGACAAATAAACCGACATCTCGCACGACACGAAGGACACGCACGACTTACACGACAGACACGTCACGCACGTCACACACGACAGACACGAAAGACACGATCTACGCGACATTCATGACACGCACGAATCGCACGCTACGCACATTACGCACGACGCGCACGACTCGCATGACACGAGGGACACTTACGACACGCACAACACGCACGAGAAGCAGGACAAACACCTCACGCACGACATGCAAGACACGCACGACGTACACGACAGACATGACCGACGCGACACGCCCGACACGTACCTCATGCACGATATGCAAAATACGCAGAGCACACGTCACGCACGACAGACACGACGGACGCGACATCCACTACACGTACGGCACGCGCAAACACACCCGATATTCACAGCACGCACTTCATGCACGACAAGCACGGCACACCTTGACACGCACAGCTCGCACGCAACGCGCGACACGCTCAAGACGCACGACACGCACGACATGTACGACTTGCACAACACACACGGCACACATGTCACGCACTTCACGCACGATACGCACGTCACGAGAGATACGCATGACTCGCTCGACGCGCACGACACGCCCCTCACGCACGACTAGCAAGACATCCACGACACAAACAACATACACGACAGACACGACACGCACGACACATACTTAACGCACGACACGCGCAGTACGTATGTCACGCACCTCACGCATGACATGCAAGATACGCACGACACAACACGCACATCACGCACGAGAAGCGCGACAAACACCTTACGCACGACACGTGCGACATACACGACAGACGCGACGAACGCGATATCCACTACACGCACGGCACGCGCGACACATCCGATACGCACAGCAAGCACGTCACGCACGTCACACGCACATCACACACGAAACGCACCTAAGTCTTACGCACGCCATGCGCGTAACGCACAACAGGCAGGCGCTTTGACTGCTCTCTATTTAGCATATGAGGTGATGTGGTCATCACTAGTGCTATTGCATGATACGCTATTTTGCGATGTTGATAACCTAGAGGACCACTGATTTTTAAAAACATTCAGGTTGACGGAGAGTTAACGACGACCTTATCCAGAACACGAGTTTCCCACGCCCGACACGCACAGCGCAAACGTCAAGCGCGACATGCACGTCACACACGACACGCACATCACGCACGACACGCATGTTACACACGTTACGTACGTTGCGCACGATATGCACGACATGCACAACACAAACGTCACGTAATCACGCACGACGCGTACGACTTGCTCGACACACACGACATGCACAACACGCACGACAGGCACAGCACGTACGACACGAACAACACCCCCGACACGAACGGCAAGCATGAAACGCACGACAGACACGTCACTCACGACACGACAGACACGACACGCACATCACGCACATTCAAGACACACACGACAGACAAGACCGATGCGACATTTACGACACGTACGACTTGTACGACAGCACGACAGACACGACAAACCCGTCACACTCGACACATAGTTCATAGTTCATAAGTACGGTTCCAACTTCACTGCAACGGGTCACCCCATAATTGCTCAGTTCCTGTGCCAATGAATATCACACTGAAATGCTAACACCTGTGAAAAGTTTCCTGTGAACTAATTCCAGAATGAAACAGCCGCGTACCGCCACAAAAAGCAACCTGCACCGCATAATATGCATATGGCCGTCGCGAATGTAGCAACACAAAACTGTTCATCACTTGAATAGCAATTCTTGTCTCATCAATCACGGAAAATCCAGCTTTGCACTCGCAATATAACTGCATACGGCAGATTGAGCTTGTTCGTCATAACCGCTGTCCGCCATTTTCTGAATACACAACAAACGCACGGTTGACACAGCAAAAAGCATTCCATGTAACAGTCACAGCTCACAGCGTTGTTCAAGCACTAACTCAGTAGCTCTGCAAACGAACCCGGAAAATACCCGACCAAACATGGCGGGAATGCGCTAGCAAACTCGTGTTCAGAATCAAACCGTTCTGACTCTGAATGGTCCTCCCGCATTCCGCCATTGTTGGCCAGATTTTTCTCGACACGACAGACACGACCGACACGTCTCGCACGACACGAGCGACGCGCATGACTCGCTCGACGAGCAGGACGCTCCACATGCACGACAAGCTCAACACGCACCACAGGCCAAATACACGACAGACACGACACGCATGACACACAGGACCAGCACTTAACGCATGACACGCCCATTACGCACGACTCACGAACTTACGACACGCTCGATACGCACCTCACGCACATTCAAGACACACACGACAGACAATACCGACGCGACATTCACGACACGTACGACTTGTACGACACGCACGAAACGCATTTAAAGCACCACACGCCTGAAAGTCGCTCGACTCGCACGCCACCCACAAAGCGCACGTGACGCACGACCCGCACGACATGTACGACCCGCACGACACACACGGCACACGCGTCACGCACTTCCAGAGCCGGATTAGACCAGCGCGGGGCCCGTAGCAAATTTTAGCGCTGGGCCCTAAGTTTTGTATGATAATAAATAATAAAACATAAATTTTACAAACAAACTTGTCTCGATTTAATGTGAGCAAATTTAGAGATAATACTAGACAAATCAATTTCTCTAAGTAAATTACATTCAATGTTCATTAAGGTGAGGTTATTTAGACGATCTTGTCCCATCATGTTTCTTAACTCACTTTTATACGCTTTAATGTTGAAAAGAACGTTCTCCGCTGCAGTTAGTAATCATTAAAGACAAGTAAATTCGTAAGACTATTTCTACATTTGGGAAACACGACTCTAATGAATTTTCCATTATAAGTTTATAAAATTGCAGTTCAAGGGCCTCATTCTTTTCGTTGCTAATAGCAGCAACTACATTAGTTTTAAAAAGTTCAGCGAACTGCACAAGTTCGTCGCCTAGGCTTTCTTCCAAATCCTCTTGGTAAGAGCTGACAATATTTGGAGTTCTTTCAAGATCTCTTCTGCTGTAAGAGATTTTAACTGCCGAAATGTTCCAAATACATCAGTCACTCTATGGTACGCTTCCATGCGTTTAGCTAAGGCAGAGGTACATTATCAATTATGACAATAAACACCTGACTTTCAAATTTTTGTTTGGGTGTTTGATTTTCTACAACTCATCGAGCGTAGTAGAGCCACTAAAATCGTCGTACTTAGTATTTCGCTTGTCGTTTGAAGTTTGTTGCTGATATTCTTGACAGTGAGTCAGGATTTTGGCTTTGGCCTCAATATCTGAAAATGTAGGCCGCATTGCTTGAACGTACCCGTGTAACGATTCATAAAGAATATCCGTGTTAAAGGTCTTGATCAGGTGACTGTAATGAAGCGCTAGACGCTTGCAAGCGTTCTAGAATTCCGTTCCATAAAATGCTAATATTCCGCTTCCAACTTACTCATCTCCAAACTAGCCCATACGCTTGATTACGACACTCTACCTTTTGATCCATGTTATTTGAGATGTCATCCAAAACTTGTTTGATAATGGTAAACCACATAAAAGTGTTTTTGTCCATCAGCTCGGGAAGACCACCTGGTGTCCGACAGTCTCTTCAAAGTCAGGAGTTTTGAACCTGTATCTTCCAGTGCTTTTGTAAGAATGCCCCATCGATAGGTAGAAGCGGAAAGAATGTATAGAGACTTTCAACAAAATCGAAAAAAATGGATCCTTCTATACAACATTCTGCAGCACACTTCGCACCAAATTCAGTAGATGTGCAAAGCAGGAATGTATTCTGCGTACTTATTTATCTCCTTAATGCGTGCTTGTAAGCCGTTGTATTTCCACTCATGTTGCTGGCATTGTCATAGCTTTGACCGCGACAGTCTTTGATATCAATACCATTTTCCTTTAAAAATCAAGTAAACTTTGGGCAGTTGTTCAGCATATGACCTTCCATAATCAAGAACTTCACAAACCTTTCCACTGGTCCAGATGGTAACACATAGCGCACTATTAGAGTGAGTTGGTCCACATGCGAAATGTCTGGAGTAGAGTCCAGTGATACGGAATAGTACTTGCATTTCTTAATTTCGCAAATAATATGATCCAGTAAGCTTGATGCAATTAGACGGATAAATTCCTCACATGTTGTTTTTGATAAGTATGATGTATGTCCCTTTCCTTTATTTGCATAAGTATTTATATGCTGAGCCAGAAAATGTCAAATTTGGCTATTAATTCCAACAAACCTAAATAATTTCCATTATTAGGTGAACCAATAATTTCATCCCTACCCGAACAAGACCTCGTTCTGCTAAAAATTGGATTACTGAGTAATTCGCTCCAAAGTGTCCGCAATATGTTTGTTCGGTCTCAATTTGGCTTACAAGTTGAGAATCGACACGAGCATCTTTCTCTTTGCAAACTAACAGAGAAATTATCGCTTGTCTATGGGAGGTGCTTTCTTCATGTCTTTTCAACAAATTATTTGCGTTTTCCAATCGTCAAATCCTTCTTTCGTAAACCGTGACGAACAGTCTGAATCAGTAACTTTGCAAACAAAACAGAAAAATTGTCCTTTAGTTTCTGAATAACACAACCAATCTCTCACATGAGTTTTGTTTGTTGGTTTATGTGTATATGTGAAAACGATTTTCGACAAATTCGTGGATTGTTTTCTTATCGTATGTTTTTTTGGAAGACAAGAAATCACTGTTCATATGTTGCACTTCGCTGCTTCCTTTCTCAATCCAATAATCTCGATTGAAGTTGATTGGCCATTCACCAATATCGTTGGAGTACATTTTATTTTCGTTGTGCTTTTGGCTTGTAGAAGATGTTGCTACATTGGAAGCATGTGCTGTGCTTTCTGCCTCTCTTGGCTTGAAAATGATATGGCTAAATTTGAAGGACTTGCTGTACATTCGACTTCAGTTTGTCTTGTGGAAAATGTGGCTAAATCGTGAAGAGTTGTTGATCTTAATATTGGTAATGATGATTGTTCTATATCACTATCTTCATCTACTATACTGTGAGACGTGACTTCTATATTTTCTGCTTCGATTTCTTTGGATTCAGCACCATTACACACGACATTAAAAATTCAGACAGCTTGCGTGTTTTTGATACAAGAACTTGGTTATATTTTTCCTTTTCATCTTGTGCTTTACGCTTTGCACTTCCAGAAGCGTAATGTCGACCCGTATCTCTGGCTCTGCTGCTCATGATGTCTATCTCAATCTGGGAAAAGAAAATGAATTTACAAATAAAATGTAATTCTTCTACTTTCTACTAATATAACATATAAATGTGAAAGTTTGGACAGCGTTTAATGATATAACAATTTACTCATGATGATATATTATATACAGGGTGCTTCGTAATTTAACCACTTAACATGACTATAACTCTGATTTAAAACATTTGAATTCATTGAAAACGAAAAATGATAAAAACTATTTTTAAAAATTAATTTCTCACTGAAACATAAAATTAGCTATGTAAAATAAAATAATAATAAAATAACAAGATGGGGAGGTTAAATACATTCAAAGTTAGCAGAACAAATAAAAATTACTCTCTGTGTCCGTTTGTGTGCTTCTCTATAAAATTATGCAGCTCTGTGTTGCGGCTTCTTGTGCAGCTCCTTCAAGTGTGTCCAAGTTTTCTGTTTAATCATTTGGCCCTCCCTCGCATTATTTTCTGGGACATCTAGTCGAGTGCAAAACAGTTTCTCCACAAAAAACGTGAATGACATGAAATTTATTTAGGAGTGCCCAGATCTGCTCATGTCTTAGAACAATATTTCATACGCCCACTTGCATTTATTTTAAACTCGTTTCGCAAAACTACTGAACGAACAGAGACTTGAACTGGGGTATGAGTCAAATTTAATTGTTCTTTTGTTCAAGCTTTCAAGTTTTCGTTTATTAGAAGCGTGTACCACAAGACACTCCCTATACAAAAAGTAAAAAAACTGTTACGTTGTTAATGAGCTCAGTGTGACCGCCCAATTAAGTCCGAAATTGAGTAAAATATGACCTTGGCCCTAACCTCAATAAAAAAAATGAAGAAATTATTCCACCTCCCAAACTTGGTTCCTTGTTTATGACTAGTGACAGCTTAGCTCCAGAGGCAGGGGCCCCTCAAAGCGCGGGGCCCGTAGCATTTGCTACTTCTGCTACTATGCTAATCCGGCTCTGCGCACTTACACACGCAACGCACGTAACGCACGACGAAGATACATGATTCGCTCGACGAGCAGGACTCGCTCCACACGCACGACACGCTCAACACGCACGACAGGCGCACCATGCACGACAGACACAATACGCACGACAAGCACGACAAACACGACTAGCACGACACGCGCGACATGAACTCACGCACGCAACATACGACAGACACGACACGCACGACGCATAAGACGCACGCACGCATAACGTATGGCGTCCATCACGCACAACACGTAGACAAGCACGACACCGCACGCCCGACACGCCGGATACGCACCTCACGCACATTCAAGACAACACACGACAGACAATACCGACGCGACATTCACAACACGTACTACTTGTTCGACACGCACGACAGACACGAAACGCACTTAAAGCACCACACGCCCGACACGCACGACTCCAGCGACACGCATGACTAGCTCGACGAGGAGGACTCGCTCCACACGCACGACACGCTCAACACGCACGACAGGCGCACCATGCACGACAGACACGACTCGCACGACACACACGACATGTACGACCCGCACGACACACACGTCACGCACTTCACGCACACAACGCACGTCACACACGACTCTCATGCGAGACGAGAGTACGTATGACCTTCTCAACGCGCACGACTCGCTCCACATGCACGACAAGCTCAAAACGCTCGACAGGCACAACATACACGACACGCATGACACACAAGATACTCACTTAACGCACAAAACGCATGACACGTCCATCACACACATCACGCACGACACACCTGACACGCACCTCACACACATTCAAGATACACACGCCAGACATTACCGACGCGACATTCACGACACGTACGACTGCACGACAGCACGACAGACACGACAAACCTGTCACCCCTCGACACGAGCGACACGCATGACACGCTTGACGTGCACGACTCGCTGCACACGAACGACAAACAACACGCACGACAGGCACAACTACAAGACAGACACTCACGCGCACGACACGCCGCCTAACGCATGACATGCCCGTCACTCACATCACGCACGACACTCACCCTACGCACGGAATCAAGACACGCACGACTGGAACGACGACAAGACCAACGCAATATTCACTACACGCACGACGCGCACGGCACCCCGGCCCAGACGTCAGCACATTACGAACGACACGTTCGACTGCACGACTCGCTGCACACGCGCGACAAACCGCAACAGCACGGCAGGCGCATACACGACAGACACTACACGCACGACACACACGAAACGCACTTAACGCACCACACGTACGACACGCCCGTCACGCACATCACGCACGACATGCACGACACGCACCTCATGCACATCACGAACGACACGCACGACACGTCCGACGCTAACAACAAGTACGTCATGCACGTCTCGCACGTCAGGCTCGACATGCAAGACAGACACGGCACACACGATCTACACGCACGATACGCACGACTCGTACGCCACGCACGACTCGCACGACACGACCGACACGCATGACACGCTCGACCCGCAAGACACACACGACACGCACTTAACGCACCTAAGGCATGAAACCTACGACACGCACCTCATGCACATCACGAACGACACGCACGACACGTCCGACGCTAACAACAAGTACGTCATGCACGTCTCGCACGTCAGGCTCGACATGCAAGACAGACACGGCACACACGATCTACACGCCGTACGCACGACTCGTACGCCACGCACGACTCGCACGCCGACCGACACGCATGACACCCCTGACCCGCCGACAACGACACGCATTAACGCACCTAAGGCATGAAACCTACGACACGCACCTCACGCAGGACACGCACGACACCCCGACAGACACGATCGACGCGACATTCACGACACGCACACGCACAACACGCATAACAGCCACGGCAAGCACGATACGAGCATTAATCATGTCTCGCATGTCACGCACGACGCGCACGACACGCACCTCACGCACATTCAAGACACACACGACAGACAAGACTGACGCGACATTCACTACAAACCCTCACGTTCGACGGGACAGACAGACCGACACGTCTCGCACGACACGGGGAAAACACGCATGACTCGCTCGACGCTCACGACTCGCTCCACATGCACGACAAGCTCAACCCCACGACAGGCACAACATACACAACACGCAGGACACACAAGACACACACTCGACTTAACGATGACACGCCTATCACGCACATCACGCATGACATTACGACATGCACGACCCGATACTTACGAACACGCCCACGTACCTCACGCACGACATGCAAGACACGCAAAACCCCGACAAGCAAAACGCACGAGAAGCACGATAAACACCTCACGCACGATATCAAGACACGCACGACATACACGAAAAGCATGGCACACCCGACACGCACACAAGCACGTCACGCACACACACGACGAACGACAAGCAGAAGACACGATAAAGACGACACGAACGATACGCCAACAGACACGAAAGGAAGGTAGTGCACGTCACGTACTACACGCATGACAAACACGATACGAACAATACGCACGTCTGGCATGTCACGCATGGCATTACAACATGCACGTCACGTACGACTCGCACGACAAACTGGTCACGCACAACACGACAGACACGACCGACACATCTCGCACGACACGGCGATCGTATGCACGCACAACACGAACGACAGGCAAACATACACGAGAGACATTACACCGCTACACACATCCGACACGCACAGCACGCACCTCACGCACGACACGCCCGTCACACACATTACGCACGACATGCAAAACACACAGGACACACGCACGACAAGCACGACAAACACGACAGACATGACCGACGTGACACGCCCGACACGTACCTCAAGCACGACATGCAAAACACTCAGGACACACACGTCACGCACGACAAGCACGTCCCGCACATTACACACACATCACATCTACGACACGCACGTCACGCACAACAGACACGAACGACATGCACGACACGCACGTCACGAAGGCCACGCACGTCATGCACTAACCCCCGGTCGCGTGCAACACGCACATCACACGCATGACATACACGACACACACTTAACGCATGACACGCCCGTCACGCACATAACGCACGACACTTACGACAGACACGAGACACGACGACGACACACGAAAGACAGGACAAACACTTCATGCACGTCACACCGACACACACCTCACGCACGAGATGCAAGACAGCATGACACAAAGGCACATCACACAGACAAACAGACAGACAGACAATATGACTGCTGAACATCTTTTTACAAAAATGTCATATGAGTTGATGTGGTCTTTAATAGAGCCATTGCATGACAAGCTCTTTGCAGATCTTGATAACCCAAAGAGGACCAATGATTTTTTTAAACATTCAAGTTGACATCATGAGAGTTAACGAAGACCTTATCCAGAACACATGACCCTGTGTTAGTTTATCTGGATTCGTTATTGTCCCATATGTAGTTGCTGATGCTACATTTCTTGTATAACTTGGTTAAACTTTGAAACCATAATCCATGCACGACACGCCCAACAGACACGACACGAACGACAACCACGACAGACAGGACAAACACTTCATGCACGTCACGCACGACACGCACAGCAGACCCAACACACACCTCACGCACGACATGCAAGGCACGAACGACACACGACACACACGACATTCCGACAGACGCGACACACACATCACGCACGAAACGCACGTCACGCAAGCCATGCACGACAGGCACGGCACGCACGATACGCACAGTACGCTCGACATGCAAGACACGCACGACACACGACACGCACATCACGCACGACAAACACGACAGACATGACCGACGCGACACGCCCGACACGTACCTCATACACGACATGCAAAACACGCAGGACACACACGTCACGCATGACAAACACGACCGATGCGACATCCACTACACGCACGACACGTGCCACACACTAACACACACGACACGCACGTCACGAACGTCACGCGCCATTTGCACGACACGCACAACACGCACAACACGCACGACAGACAAATATGACTGCTGAACTTCTTTTACAAAATGTCCAGCATATGAGTTTATGTGGTCTTTAATATAGACATTGCATGACAAGCTCTTTGCAGATCTTGATAACCCAAAGAGGACCAATAATTTTTTTAAACATTCAAGTTGACATCATGAGAGTTAACGAAGACCTTATCCAGAACACATGACCCTGTGTCAGTTTATCTGGATTCGTTATTGTCCCATATGTAGTTTGCGCTGCTACATTTCTTGTATAACTTGGTTAAACTTTGAAACCATAATCCATGCACGACACGCCCGACAGACACGAACGACAAGCACGACAGACACGATAAAGACGACAAGAACGACACGCACAACAGGCACGAAACGCACGCAACGCACGACATTTACGACCCGCGAATATTGTCGCATTGACAGGAATTTACGTTTTCGCCACGAGACTTATTGTGAAACTGAAACTAACATTGTTGTTTATTATTGATCGTAGTGGATTCTGTGACAATAACGTGTCTTGTTAAACAAATTAGCAATGTTGGTGAGTTATAGTTTGTTAAATGTGAGTAAAATAAGTCCGAACAGCTGTGAATCCCACTCGCTGACCAGATTGAAAGAGATAGGTGTCAATATTGGTGCAGCCTGAAAAGAGCGACATACTAAATATGCAAAGAGATTGATTAATCAACATCGAACTGGCGTGTTAGGTCGCTGGACGTTGCTGGATTTGCTGAGGCGGAGATCGGAGCACCTATGGACATGTCCGGAGTTCTATGATGATAGTCCTCATATAACTGATAACGAAAATAGTTACTTATCTTTAATTTAGCAACTGATTGCTAGGACAAGGTTATAATTTGTTGTTCGAGATACAATGTTTTGTTTACGCTATTGTTAGATCTTGTCTATTTCTATGTTTTTGTGATTTTCTAGTAGGATGTAAATGAATGTTCCTACAGGCTGTCTAATTGTTAAAATTACTTATTTATTCATTTCTGCTAACATGCTAACAATTATATTTGTTTCTATTGTTTACCAAGTCCTATAGGAAGTGACAGTCATACGACAGCCTTGACAGTGATCCAGAGGATATATTACACCTTTTCGACCAGCAGCATCCTTAGTCTCACAGTATGGAAAAATATGTGATTTATAAGTGCATTATGACTTATTTTAATGTATGTTAAATGGACAATGTGTGCTTATGTTATTCACAGGGCCCTAGCTGCTTTTCCATGCATTTTATAAAGTAGCTTTGAAGGTTTTGTATCTGAATTCCTAGTAATAATGTATCTGCACTAAAATAATATCACAACCTTCTTTATTCATCTACAGTCAGTTTCTTCAAGCTTTATTTTTGACAGAATTGTTGCAGCAGATGTACAATTTTACAAACCAACAAGCAGCTGCAACAGGGCATACAATCCTGAGGGGACCCATATATACACAGACGGATCATCAGACACGACAGCGAGAAAAGGAGGGGCCAGAACGATCATCATAGTCCAAGACGGCACCACACTCAAAAATTCAAGTACCACTGGAGAACTCCCTAAATTTTAGGGGCCGAACAAAGCAATTGTGGATGCCTAAAAAATATTGCAGCAAAGAAACATCCAAAACAACAAATTTGTCTTCCTTTGCGACTGCTTGTCAGTCCTGTAAGCCACATAAAGAGAACCACAAGATAATATGGAAAGAGAGGTGACACTACAGTGTCATACCAGACAGAAACTCCAACTGACATAGTTTCAGAGGCAACCCATCTCATGGTTTAGATGCATTAAACCGAACGCAAAGAAGAAGATACAATTTTGGTTCAGGATGTCAACATGCTGTTGCAGATCTTGTTCATTTTGTTGTATTTGAGTATTATTTGAATTTACCTCTTGTGTGATAAAGAGTAGTGTTGAGAGGACACAACCTTGTCTGACACCTGATGTAATGGAGAACCAGCAGTCATTCCTTCTGTTGTTCTTGCTGTACTCGGGCCCTATCTTGAAATAGGGCCATGATATTACGTAATAGTTGTCCCTGAACGCCGTATTCTTCCAGGATTTTGTTGTACCCACTTTTCCCTGATCGCAACTGGTCTCTTCTTGTTACCCCAGCAATCTACAGTCACTTCACCTCTGTTGTGATCAGTTTTCTTCTGTCACTTAATTTTATCCAGGTTTGACACTGATAGCAAAATATTTGGAGAAAGATTGTGTTGAACATTGTTCTTTTTGTGTTCATGGTGACATGTTTGCATTTTAAAATAAAGCATTTGTCCTATCATTTAAATTACTGCATCTGTGTTGGATTTCATTAGTTATTCTTCCTTTTGCTACAAAAAATGCTCCATAGGTATGTAAAGTTTATGACTTTAAAGCCAAAGGATTGACTTAATTGCACGGGTTTTACCCCATATGGCTCGGTCACTCTCCGCAGAAATGGCATGCCACCTGCCGAGAGCATTGCACAAAGTACGAACTCTGTAGCTCCAGCAACAATCCTAGGGGTCTCTGGAAAAATTACACTCGTGAACAGAACGGCGCGGTCCAGATTCGAACCCACGACCTTCGACTCACAAGGCAAAGGGCGCAACCACTTAGCCACAGAGACCCCCTCCATTGATGGAGATATTGGTAGTGGTTTTCCTCTATAGCAAATGTCAGTACTTTGGGTTTGTCGCTGTTTATTCTAAATGATACTAAATGAGAATGTAATAAAATGGTTGCTATTTTTGATCCTTTTGTTTGTCTTCCAACCATATGTTACATGCCTAGTTTCAATGTTGCTGGTAATAGAGCAGGTCATCAAAAAGGTACAAATAACAAAAAACATAACAATGTTTAAGGGTTAATAATCTTTAATTTCATAAAAACAATCAAGATATATGAAGAAAAACAGATAATTTGTCATCTATAGCATCATTAAAAACAATCAAGATATATAAAGAAAACTGATAACGTCATATATAGCATCATAAAATCAATCAAGATATATAAAGATTTGCTTAATTTTGAAAAGGTTTGCATCAGCATAGTTCACATTGCATTTTCAAATGCAGAAGTCAAGGGATATTATATGACAGGGAGAGTTGGACAATGACTAAAGACATAGAAAGCAAGTTGATTAAAGAATATCAAAGCGGGCATTGAAGCGGATGCTTCTTCCTTCTTCCACCATTTACTTCTTTGTAGAAGTGTTGGGGGTGAACGGATGCAAGGTGCAAACTAAGCTAGTCTTGCTCCTCTGCATAGCACTGCACAACGTGAGCAACTTGCTGATGCAGAGATCATATTTCATACTTCTTCTTTACCTCTGGCTGTCCTACTCAGCTTTTTTCAATGTAACTTGGACATGCCAGATCTCTTTCAAGCTCATCCAATAACAACCAGATACTTGGATGGCTACAATGGAAAATGGAGTTCAGTGCATTATGAAGCCTTCACAGCAGTTTGTTGTTTTAGGAGACCTTCAGCCGAAGCTTTATGGTGATTCCAAAATCTTAACGGGAATTGGGGATCTCTCCCAGCTGCACCTTCAATGTAGGTGGAGAAGAAGTGTGTCAAAATTGTATTGTACCTCTTTTCATCTGGAAAGGACTGCAGGAGAGGAGATACAGATCTAACCCCATTGCTTGGCTCAAAGGCTCAGCCTTTTAAAAGGCTAAAACTTCACTATTCACGCCAATCAGTTCATTCCCAATCACATTTCTCGCAGTGGCACCAACATGCTTTATAAACTCTTTCATTTTTCTTATTGCAATGTTTGCTTTGGTCATTATGGCAGGAATCGTTAGAATGTGAGGATGGTGCTTCTACAATATTGCCATCATTTGTTTTGGCAAAAGCCTTCAGCGGCTGGATTTACATCTCTCGTCTCCAAGTTATCACACCAGTTGTTTTATTTTCTTTAAATTTGTTGTACTCAGAACCAAGATACGTCAAAACAGTATTTCCTTTCTGATTTGTTGAAAACTCCATCTCGACTCTAAAAATAGAAAAGAACATAAAAAAAATAAATTAATAATCAATACCGTGGTATAAATATCAATAATCTATTACTAGGAACATCTATGATTTCATTTGTAACTAAAGAATAATATGGAGATGCATTCATTTATACCAACCATTCTACCTTGTAGTGGGACAAATAAAAAAAACACCGTTTAGCAATACTGTTATGTAATTATATAATCTTGTTAATGCTGTGTAGCAATACTGTTAATTAATAAAGCTAGAATCATCATTATAAATCCATAAAAATAATATACTGAGGATTGAGCTGCAGATAGTAGCCTATACTAAATTCAGCATTATAAATCTACGAATAAAATAAGTTGAGGATGAAGAAGCTGGTGTCGATCATTAGCCATTATTATTAACAGTTTCAATATTTACACTTACCGAATATGAAAATAGCAAAGAAATATAACTTCTTAGGTAATACATGTAGTTGTACCGACAATTGTAGGAAATGGAATATGCGCAATATCCCAGTGCGCAATTAGCCTATTTGTGCATCAGTCAAGTGAGCTACAGTAAGGTACGCAACTGTCAATGAGCTAATATCAAACGCGCAAATGTATGGTTACCGAGCGACACGTATGTTACGCTCGACGCGCACGACTCGCTGCACACGCACGACATGTACAACATAGGCCCGTTTGTTGTATGACACTCACGACCGACGTGACATTCACGACACGCGTGCACGCAAAATACGCACAAAACACACAACATGAACGATTCATACGGCACACACGTCACGTACATCCCGAACACGTCCGACGGCACACACGTCCGAAGCCTACAACACGAACGTCACGCACGTCGATACAAACAGACACGCACGATACGTACGACTCAAACGACACGATCGACTCGCTGCACACGCACGACATTCACAACATACACGACACGCACTTAACGCATGACACGCACCTCCCGCACGACATGCAAGACAGACACTACCGACACGACATTCAGGACACGCACGTCAGACACGACACGCCCGACAGAAACGACTCGAACGACAAGCACGACAGACACGATAAAGACGACACGCACAACAGGCACGTCTGCGAAGTCACGCACTACACGCACGATACGAACAATACGCACGTCTGGCATGTCACTTACTACACTACGACATGCATGTCACTTACGACACGACCGACGCGTCTCGCACGACACGATCGACACGCATGACACGCCTGACTCGCTGCACACACAACACGCACGACAGGCATAACAATCACGACACGCACTTAACGCATGACACGCCAGTCACGCACATCACGCACGACATGCAAGACACGCACGACACACAGGACATATATTATCGACGCGTCATGCACTTCACGCATGACTCGCTCAACGCACACGACTCGCTCCATACGCACGACACGCACAACACGCACGACAGGCACAACTCACGACACACACAACACGCACTTAACGCATGACACGCCAGTCACGCATATCACGCAAGACACGCACGACACACAAAAGAAGCATGACCGACACGTCACGAGCGAAACGCACGACACGCATGACTCGCTCGACACGCACAACATACACGACACGCAAGACACACACACAACACTTAACGCATGACACGCCCATCACGCACGACACTTAAGAAACGCACAACACGCACTACATGCAAGGCAGACACGACACACACTTAACGCACATCATACACGATAAGAACGACAAAAACGACAGATATGACAGACGCGACACGTCCGACATGGACCTCATGCACGACATCCAGGCACGACATGCAAAACACGCAGGACACACACGTCACGCACGACAGACATGACCGACGCGACATCCACTACACGCACGACACACCCGATATGCACAGCACGCACCTCACGCACAGCAACCACGTCACGTGCGACATGCACGAAACGCACGATACGCGCGACAGACACAACATACACGACAAACACGCACGTCACGACCGACACGGACTTCACGCGCGACATGCAAGACACACACGACACGCATGTCAAGCACGACAGGCACGACACGCACAGCACGGACGTCACACACCACAGAAATGACAGACACGACCGACGCGACATTCACGACACGCACGATTCGCACACCACGAATGACTCGCACGACACGAGCGATACGCATGTTACGTTCGACGGGCACAACTCGCTGCCCACGCACGACAGGCACAACATACACAACAGACACGACACACACTTTACGCCTTTAACGCATGACACGCCCGTCACACACATCACGCACGACAGCACCACAGGCATGTCACGCACCTCACGCATTACATGCAAGACCCGCACGACAGACACGACTGGCGTGACATGCACGACAGACACGTCACCCACGACAGGTACGACACGCATGTCACGAACGACGCGCACGTCTCGCATGTCATACACGACGCGCAGGACTCGCTCCACACGCATGACACGCACAACACGCATGACAGGCACAACATACACGACAGATACGATGCGCGACTTGCACGACATTAACGACAGACACGTTATGCACGTCACACACATGACAGGTACGACACGCACTTAACGTATGACACACACGATGCATATCACGCACGTCACATGCGACATGCACGAAATGCACGATACGCGCCACATACGACAAGCACAAGACGCACGACATGCAAGACAAGCACGAGACGACAGACACGATAGAAACGACAAACACGTCCCGCACGACACGAAGGACTCGCATGAAATGAACGACACGTGCGTTACACACGAAACGCAGGTCGCGCACGTCACACACGCCACTCGCAACATGTACGACACGAACGTCACGCACGATTTGCAAGTCTCGCACGGGACAGCCGACGCCACGTTCGACGCGACATCCACTACACTCACGACACACCCGAAACGCACAGCACGCACCTCACGAACGACACGCCCGACATACACGCACGAACGACGACTCACGACACGCACGAGATGCACGACACACAGGACACGCACTTAAGACACTTAACGCATGACATGCCAGTCACGCACATAACGCACGACAGACAGTCGTTATGACCAGATCTTATGTCCAGCATTTGAGGTGATGTGGTCATCACCAGTGTCATTGTATGACAAGCTCTTTGCGATATTGATAACCCAAAGAGGACCACTTAAATTTTTAAAACATCATGAGAGTTAACAGAGACCTTATCCAGAACACAATAGTTTCCCACGCCCGACATGCACGAAACGCGCGACAGACACGACATGCATGACACAGCCAACACGTACGACAGACACGTCACGCACGTCAGACACGACCGACGGCACATTCACGACACGTACGATCTGCACGACAGTCACACACCTCACGCACGTCTGACACGCACGCCAGGCACGAAACACAAGTCACGTACGTAACACACACGACTCACGCACAACAGACACGCACGAAACGCACGAAAGGCACGTCACGCACGACATACAGGCACGACACGTTTGACACGCACCTCATGCGCGACATCCGCGTAACGTACGACACACGCACGTCAGCCACGACAAGCATGTCACGCGCCTAACGCACGACACGCCTTTCGCGCACGACACGCACATCACACACACCACGCACATCAGACAGACATATGACAGCTGAACATCTTTTACAAAGATATCCAGCATATGGGGTAATGTGGTCTTTACTAGTGCTATTGCATGAGAAGCTTTTTGCAGATCCTGATAACCCAAAGAGGACCACTGATTTTTTTTAAACATTCAAGTTGACATCATGGGAGTTAACGAAGACCTTATCCAGAACACACAACCCTGTGTCCGTTTATCTGGATATGTAGTTTGCGCTGCTACATTTCTTGTATAACTTGGTTAAATATTGAAACGATGGTCCATGCACGACACGCACCCCACACACAACAGGCACGACGCACCTCACGCGCGACACGAACGACACCACGGTAAGCCAGGGACGCGAAGCACAACACGCACGTCACACACATGACGCGCACGCCACGCACGATAGACACAACAGTCACGACAAACACGCACCTCACGCGCGAGACATGACACACACGACATGCATGTCACGCCCATGTCACGAACGACAGACACGCACGCCAAGCACGACACACGCACCTCACGAACGACAGACACGCACGATACGCGCGTATATAACACACACGACAGACACAACACACACGACACGACAGGCATGACTCGCTCAACACGAACCTCGCACGCGACATTCTCGTAAAGCACGACACGCACATCACACACGAGACGCACCTCACTCGCCCGTCACGCGCGTAACGCACCACAGACAATATGACAGCTGAACATCTTTTTACAAAGATGTTCAACATGAGGTGATGTGGTCATCACTAGTGCCATTGCATGACAAGCTCTTTGCGATCTTGATAACCCAAAGAGGACCACTGATTTTTTTAAACATTCAAGTTGACATCATGAGAGTTAACGAAGACCTTATCCCAGAACACGATAGTTTCCGCTGTGTCAGTTTATCTGAATTCATTAATGCCCCATATGTAGCTTGCACTGCTACATTTCATGTACAACTTGGTTAAACTTTGTTTGAAACGATGGTCCTAACATGCCAGACCAATTTTTATTTTGACCAACATTCTACAGATTTGATCTCTCAATTTTAGCCTCCTTAAGGCTGCTGTGAGACATGGTGTTCATTCAGACATTTAAATTTTGTCGCAGTATCGATGAACATTACATTTTTCTTTGAACAATGCTCCAGGCCGGATAGCTTACTGGGGTACTAAAGCAACCTCCACAGCAAGTTAATGATCTCAAGGGATGAGGAGAAATGGTATGTAATGTCTCATAAATGTCTATGACCATATCCTGACTGTTCAACAAGTCATGTATGCCTTCCGCAAAGTCAATATCTGGTTTAGCCTGGATGGTTGAATTGTCTACACCCCTACTGCATAGATGTAGAGGTGTGATAGTGGGGAACCGTAGTAGTTCTTTGTTATCAGTTATAGGAGGACTATCATCATAGCACTCAGGACATGTCCATGGGTGCTCCGATCTCCGCAAATCCAGCAGAATCCAGCAACCCAACACGCCAGTTCGATGTTGATTAATCAATCTCTTTGTATATTTAGTATGTCGTTCTTTTCGGGCTGCACCAATATTGACACCCATCTCTTTCAATATGGTCAGCGGGGACTGCCTAGAGTAGTTGATAGTAGCTCGGCCTGCTAGCTGTGAGACGCCTCATAGCTCGGGTTCGAACCTACTGTCCGGCATTTGTTCGAGTCCCCTGGTCTTACTCAGGACGATAACATGAGTACCTCTGAAGTCGGAGAAAATCTGCCTGTATGGCGAGGGAATACTAATTACGAGTACATTGAGCACACGGCTGCCAGTGTAAGTAATTTACAATGTGCACGCTGCTGCCATTGTAAGAAATTGGAAAACAGATTTTCACGCAAAATCAGTTTCAGAGATGAAACTTCGTCTGAGTTGAAAGCGGACGAAAAAAAAAAAAATCTGGTCAGCGAGTGGGATTCACAGCCCTGAAACTCCTCTGTTCGGAAAGACTCTCTCAATGCGTGAAGAATGTCACTTCGATCCATGGCAGCTCCCTCTGATATTGTAGCCAAGCCAGCTCTATCAGCACGTTCATTACCCTAACTCCTGCGTGTCCAGGGACAAAAATGAAGGTGATTTCTCTAATCATTGTCTGTACCAGTACCTCCACCCAGGTGCGTCTCACCATTCCTGATTCGACTTTACGAATCATGCTCATGGAGTCACCGAGTATGAAAACACGAGAGTAGTTGTGAGATGCCAACCAGTTCACCGCCTCCGTAACCGCCCGAACCTCCATTGTCAAACTACTTGTGGTTGTTGCGTAGGCCCCACTGGCCTCTCTTATTATTTTTCCTCCTGCGCTTGCTGAAAAAGCCCACGCACAGCGTTGTTGGCAAATGACTGAACCATCGGTGTAAATAACCACATCTGTATCATTGATGATGTCATTCAAGAGAGCCTCCACGTTTAGCAGTGATAGATTATTTTGTTCGCATTTTTTCTTAATAGATGTAATAACGGTGAAAGCAGTCTGAAATTGAGGTGGCACAACAATCCATTCCTCTCATGTTTCAATTCCGGAAGGATTACATATTTTCCTAAGCGTATCTTCCGCCTGACTCAGCCATGATCTGTCTCTCTTAAGTCTACACCCTTTCTCCTTAATGAGTTCTTCATGTTCCTTGCTTGCATTGATTCTTAGATATGATCTAACCCTCCAAGTTTCAATTCTGTTAGCAATAGTTGGGAGGTCAAGAAGGAATCGCATTGACACTCCTGGTGTATCTTTGGTGCATCCCAGAATGATGCGCGTAGCCTCATTCCGAATTCTTTCCAGTCTCACCGTTTGCGTAGGACTAATTGTTAGGAGAGCGCATGCATTTCTATACAGACAGAACAATACCTTGGTACAAGAGCACAAGAAGGCGTTGCTCAATGTTAGCAGCCACCATGATTCTCAGTGCGTATAGTTCGTTGTGAACCGTGGCAATAACTTGGTCGATATGGTCCTTAAAGCATAGACTGCGATCACATTTTACACCCAAATAACAAATTTGTTCTTACATGAAGCGCAAAGGTCCTCTCCAAAGAAACAGCGACTGAGTTTACATTTCTAGGACCAAATTTAGTAAAGAGAACATTATCTTTGTAAAGTCACTGTTATAGACATCCTTCATGAATTAAATCCCATTATAAACATCATATGCAAACGTACAAGCATTATCTCAAACCCTTCTTTGATCAGTAGCTACTCACTCAGGACATCAGAATTGTGGTTCTTCCTTATTATATCCAGTAATTTACGTATGGAGTGGTTGCATATAGATATGGAGTCAATTATTGGACACCACTGGGGTATTCAGTAGTCTGGTGTTCTTGATGATGTTGTATATACCGATGTGAGAAGTCCGGTTGGGGTTATTTGGAAAATACGCATGGTTGGGTTGCTGCAGAGCGAAGTGGGGCGTACAGGACAACTATTTCTAGTATGAGGATGGAGGTTGACGCCTTTGCTGCTGCCCTCTATTGGCTCTCTGGGACTTCATTTACTGGGGCCGTTGTTGTTATTTGACTCTTTGTCGATGCTTCACAAGATCCAGAAGGGCAGGTTTCGGTATGAGTGGATGTCGTCTATAAAAGTTTCTAAAATACAGAGGCTTACGTGGATATACTGTCCTGGGCATGCGGGTGTTTAAGGTAATGAGAGAGCGGCAGGCTTGCATCAACAGCATCGATTGTTTGAATTGAAGATGGATAAGGGGGATGTTCTTCGCGACAGTCTGTTGAATCGATCAAGCGATTTAGGCAGTTTGGAGTTATTCGTTGTACACGCCTGAGAGGTGTGTTTAATCAGCGATCCACGGGAACCATCAGTATGCATACTCTTCGATATCTGTTGGGAGACTGAGCACCTATGGGTCTGCCCGGAGTGCAATGACGTCAGTTTAGTAACCAATAACCAATCTTCTTTGCGACCAATTTTAATCACTCTTTGTGAGATGTTTGATCTTTGCCAAGAACGTGTATATGTTGCACATTGGTTTGGTAGGCTGGTAAGCTTGTAATTTTTACACTTGTCCATATGAGCCACATGTTGTCGATAGAACCCAGCCAACACCGTCAAGACATCAGATGCATAAGAAGTAGTGCAAATCTAGCTGTCCTGTTCACTCTCAAAATTTACATGTGTGATTGCACTGACTTGGCCCTACCTTCATCTGCTAGAGGCAGTGACATCAATGTGTAATACACGCTGCACATTTGAGAGAACAAAAATAATTTTAAACAGATTCTGTTAACCATCATTTGCATAAACTATAGAAACAAGAGAAAAGTACAAATCCTATGTTGTTCATTACTTTATTGGTTGAAAAGATGATGAAATTAAGATGTTTGTACATTCATTTCTTCTTTCAGACTTCAACGTTAACACTATTTGGTAAGCAACAAACTACTAACATTAACACAACACAGCTGATTAATTATCAAATGCAGCTATATGGGGCCACATGCGCAATAACTAAGAGACACTGTGCGGCCAGGGTTAGTGAACTGGCACTGACTGCCCACGTCTTCACGGAAAACAGCAACACTTTGTCTGGCTAAGTGTGTGTTGATCGATGGAGACGTGCAACTTTATATGATGTGGGTGCAATCATGAATGTTATGAGATCCTACCAAAACAGACAGGCAGAATTCCAGAGTGAATGTGTGCATGAGTCTCTGACTGAAGTCTAGAGAAGTAACACAATACAAATGCAGCACAAATGAACGTAAAAAAGGGATCAAAGTCGCAAGCGTAATTCCTGAAACCAAAGTCAATGGCCTTACAAAGTTGCAGTTCTATGCAAGTTCCTGTGGTAAATCAGAGATACTTGTATGTGTCGATCTATACAAGGGAATATCGCAGTTAATTCTGAATAGAGGTCAGTGAGGATAATGTAAGTTGGCCAGCGCAAAATTAAAAGTTATGTTCCAGAGCTCACCAAAACTGTCCTCCCTTGGAAGAACAGAGCTAGAGTTTCATCATCATCATGGTGCGTCCTCTTTGCAGCACATCTGCTGAAATTCACTGTCTCTTGCCAATTCACCCACTTCTGTGGTACATGTTCATGGTTTTCTTTAATATCTTGTAGCCATCTTCTTCTTGGTCTGCGTCCTGGGACCCTGCCCTCTAGTATTGTTTTTTCCGGGCTTGATGTGACCAAAGTATGTAATTTTTCTGTATAGTATGTTGTTTATCAGCCAACTCTTTAACATTTAGTTCTTTCAGGACACTAGTGTTCTTTCTTTTTTCTGTCCATGGTATTCGCAGGATCTTTCTGTAGCATTTAGTTTCGAAGGACTGGATTTTCTTCTCCAACTTCTGTGTAATAGTCCATGATTCACAACCATAAGAGCCACTGGGAAATGCATGCTCAATAATTTTAGTCTTTGTTTTGCAGTGCTTTGCACTTGTTCTTCAGTTGTGTTTAACTTCTTGATTGCATTGCAATCTACTTGAGATCTCTTGAGCTGTCACCGTTATTGTTAATTATTGAGCCAGATATTCGTAGCCTCACACATTGGAGTTCTTCATTGTTTACTTGGATGTTAGGTGAGCCTTTGCTTTGTCAGTTGACATTATTTTTGTTTTTTGTGTATTCAAATATAGATGGTATTCACTATGTTTGGTCGTCATGATTAGGTTTTCAAACCTTTTGCTGGTGGATAATAATACTGTATCGTCTGCGTATCTAAGCTCTGGTATGCATTTGCCGCCTATAGTGAGAGGTGTAATTCACATAGTTGGCATCGTCTTTTACATTCCTCATGATGTTCTCCACATATATGTTGAATAAGTATGGTGACAAATACATCCCTGTCGTCTTTGAATCTCGAACCATTCAGCTATTTCGCCTCATTTCAATCGTTGCCTGTTGTTCGTGGTATAGAGATTCTATGAGTTGCATATGTGTTGGAAAGTGCATGTCTTTCATGATGTTCCACATTTTCTGGTGTTGTAATGGTCGAAAGCTCTTGCTGTAGTCATGAAACATGCATGCAGGCTCTATGTTGTATTCTCTGCATTTCTCGATAATGAGTCTCATGCTGCAAATATGGTCTCTAGTGCCTCTACCTCTTCTGAAACCTGCTTGTGTTTCGTGTATTTCATCTTCTAATTTTTGTTCTATCCTCTGCATTATGATTTTTAGTAGGATTTTGTTGGCGTGACTTATAAGGGCAATAGTTCTGTAATTGGGCATAGTTTCATGTTTCCTCTCTGGAATAAGGTATAAATACTGATCTTTTCCATTCCTTTCGCCAGGAGGAGCTATTCCATATCTTTGTGCACAATTTATGATATACCGAACACTGGCCTCCACCTGCTTGATCAATTCTGTTGGTATATCATCGCACCCTGGTGACTTCCCTCTCTTCAGGTTTTTGATGGCCAAGCGCACTTCATCCAACATGGGCTCTGGTTCTGTCTCTTCGCTTTCTGTTAGTATCTTATGTGGATTTTTAGATGAGTCTTCATACATGTTTCTGCAGTACTACGCCATCTTTCTTTCTGTTAATGTTTTGTCATTGTTATCGTTTATGACTTGTATTGATGGGCTGAAGTCACGTGTCATTATATTAATTTCATTGTACATTTCTCTCTTTTCCTTGTTTTCTTAATTCATCAATTTTATTGCATGAGGTGACTATGTGTTGTTTACTGTGTGCAAAACCAAACCAAACATTAGTTCAGCCTTATAAAATATCCCACCTGATTGCCTGTGTGCTCAGCAGTTAGTCAATGTTTCAAACGAAAATACAAAGTTAAAAATAAAAATTGCATAGTGACGACACATGCCAGCGTGGTTTAGAATGTTCCTAAGCCAGTATGACCTGCAATAAAAGTCAAGAGAGTGGGGAACATGAACACATTTTTTCTCGCAAACAATACTGCATAAAGATGCTACGGATGATATTAAAAAAGGGTGGTTCCCTTAAATACGGAAAATCAGGAAGTGTTAGCATAGACAAACCTAAACATGTCCAAAGATACATGCCCCAAAATGTTCCTAATCTGGAACGACCTCACCCAGTCAGAAAAGTTGCAAAGTATAAACATGTTCTTTGGCACAGATCATAAGCCTAAATATATGGCGTAAAAATAATCGATAAAGAGTATTGAACATATGACACAAGACCAAAAATGTAAGAGATTGCTAGGTGAGACAAACTCCCACTTCCATAGGCCAAAAACGTTGGATGTGTCTGTCTTAAATGTGTAGGAACCTATAAACTCAGGCACAATGTTTAGTCATTCTTGGCAAAAACCAAACATATCACAAAGAGTGATTAAGCTGGTTGATAAGAACAAATGCAAAACAAACACTAGCAATAAGTGACTAATTTATAACCAGATATTTCTTTATTCAATGCGATAAAACAAACCAATGGTGACAAGAGATACAACATGACACCAAACAAATTTATATTGTATCTATTTCCGAATCAGTTTAATTTTGATAAAAGATTTATTTTTTTGCTTAGACACTAGTTGCAAAAGTGACTAAAGTTTAGTTTAGTAGTTTTTAGAACAATCATCTTATATGGGATCGCGAGAGAGAATAATTATCTTATATAAGAATAGAACAATTATAATATAAAAATATCTGGAATTAATGAAGTTTCAGATTTAAGAAAATGAAAATAATGTGCCAAGCACAAGAAAAATATTCAAATTGTTTTCTTTATTCACCAATGCTAACGAAGCAAGATCTTAAAATGTTATGGTGTTCTAATGATGTCTGTGATCCGGTGCCCGCTGACGAGGTGCAGCTTTGATGATGTTGTCAACCCTCATGATCATTTCAGCTGCTTCTGCACCAGAAATGAGAACTTGTCTCTTCACCTGATAGGACTCAGTGATTCCCAGATCTGCTACATCTGCTATTCGGCCATGGTCCATGTCTGTAAAGTTTCCATTTCAATGTATATACAATCATCTTATAATTAACGCTTATTTCATGCTTTTAAAATGTAAATGGGACAAAGGAAACAAATGTATTAAGTGGTAAGAACAAATCAAGATAAATGTTATGGCTAGCATTATCAAATAGTATGTCCTGTGCAGAACACTTCAACCGCAAGTCCTTCAAAATCTCTTTATTATATGCCAGATGTCCTGTCTTTGATGCTGTCATGTTATCACATCAATCATATATTTTCGCATTTATATTTCTTCTCCAATCCCTGAAATGTCTTCCTTCATAACTGTCAGCACCAGAGCTGTGTCCAAAAATACTCACATTTCTTAATAAATTTCCTTCAAAGCACAAGTTCTTGTTGGACAGATCCATTACCTTTTTTTCTATCCACGAATTTTGAGAACTGTTCTATTGAGAACATTTATATTCAAAAGCTCTGGTTTCCAGCTGATCTGCTAAATGTCGAGTAGAACACTTGTATGTTGCTACATTGACATGGCATATTCAATTTCTGTGACGCTTTTTATTTACTAGGTAGCTTCCCTAGGCCCCTGCCTCAATCGCCTCTTACGGCACAGCTTGTCTGTCGCAGTTTTACTATTCTTTGCTTCCTTGTGGGTCCAGCAACACAAGGCAACATCAAAGAGCAATATTACTCAGATACAGTGGATACAAAGCAAAGGCAGCATGCAAATGGTGAACCCCATTGATAACGAAGAACACATATATGTGCATATAGTCTTCTGGGAAGTTTAAATATGGCGATTGTAAGAGATTTGTTCTATAAGCAGAAATCCTCTTTTCTCTCATTTCTATGTCCTATATCAATTGGTTTTTGACCGCTTTGTTTTTTCAGTGACATTTTTCTAGTCTCTTGTAAGTTGTTGTAAGACGATGAAAGCTAAGTAGTGATACAGGATAAGTCACATGTGGTTCTAACAGGAAAGAAACCAATACAACTAGTGGTTAATGAGAAAGGGTTGATGGATCGGGGACACCCTCAGAAAACAACTGAACCGCATAACTAGACAGGTATTGACAGGAATCCAGTTATCAGATTGCAGGAGCATTGAGAAACGACAATACAAAGGTTGACCCATCACAAAACCTAGATAGGACCTGCTTAATTCTGAGGCAATCATCCAACAGAGAATTGCAACTGCAAATGTTATTGTGGGGTGAGGTAGACAAGAGCAAAATCTAGCGTTGCGTTGTTAGCTCCTAATGAAACAACCCTCTTGAGTATGTGTGTGCACCCTCAGCCTTAAGTTTCCCAGCGTAATGGAAAATGAAGAACCACTCCATATTGCCAAGTGTCATCACATGTCGATACGGCTGATAATGTTCCTAACACGGCACATCTCACACAGAAAAGGACGCAAAGTGTAATCATACTCTTAGGCATAAGATCAGAAAGCCAAAATATACGGTGAAAATGATCGCTAACCCATAAACACCTAATTAAGAAAATCTCATTTATAAACATGGAACTACAGGACTTCGGAACTGGCCTATTGTTTGAGCTGATCTGGAAAGTATTTTCCTCTGAGCATGCTTGTATAGACTGGCCAAAAGACTAATAACGCCAGCATAATCCAAATCCTCCAGTACTGAGATAAGTGTACATCAAACTCTCTGCCGCCTCCACATTAGCCTACCTTATCGTGGTTGAGGGTTTGGTGCCTTTAGGATCCTTCAGGCTATGTCGCGGGAGTCTAACTCCTGGCAGGTCTAACCAAGCCGAACAGACTGAAGGTGAAAGGCCAGACCAAAAGGAAGGGAGCAGGATGGGGCCTCATAAGGTGACAGTGCAGAACCCACCGCGAGTGGTAAAATGCTCTGGCTGTAACCAACCCATCCCCCAGCTATGGGACAAATAGCACTTGTCCTCTCTCTCTTGAGGAGGACATCCTTTTTCTTGTCTTGTCTCTACTTCTATGACACTTTCCCTTAAGCATAAGGATTAAACTACAGTGTCCAGGAGCACACCCCAAAAAGCCTGGGTTCAGTGAGCCCGCAACAGAAGGCTGAAGTCATCTAGAGTAGGACGACTCCAGACAAACCCGGGAAGACAGATCTTGTCAGCAGGGGACTGCAACTGTCTAGAGAACAACCTCAAAAAAAAGATGTCCTCAGAAACGGAATGTGTCAGCCATTATTGGCGGGAGGAATCGACACATACGAACAACTCAAATGGCCATGCGCAAATATTTATATAACTGTGGTGCCACCACTATGGGAAACAGCCAGGTGGTGGGGTGGGACCGACCTCTGCCTCGAAGGGGTCCACCTTAGCTACTGCGGCCCTGTTGATTCTTGCAAAGCCAGGGAGGACAGGGTATTACTACTGGCAGCAAGGACAAACTTTCACCCTCACAATTATGCAATGGAATGCAGAAGGGGTAACCAACAAAAACGAGAGCTAGAGGAACGCTCAGAGCAGAAAAGATTGACATCTGCTGTATCCAAGAGACGTACCTTAATCCGGGAAATAGATTCAGCATTAGAGGATTTGTAACCTTCCGTCAGGATAGAGAAAATAGACATAAGGGTGGAGTAGTAACACTAGTTCGTAATTCCATACCGGCAGTTGAACTCACAGGTCCAATCAGATGAGCACAGAATTCATAGCTGTTCAACTCCTTATCAACAAGACTAAGATGACACTATACAATATATACTCACCACCCTCCATTCAAACTGAGCTGGAAGCTATCAAAGTTCAAGATGACAACTTGTTTATAGTAGGAGACTTCAACAGCCACTCACTAAGCTGGGGCTATGACATGCTAGATCCTCGAGGTGAAAGCCTTGAAGAATGGCTGATCACCAACAGTCTCACCATTCTCAACCACCCAGATGATCCTCACACATGTTACTCATGACGGTGGCGCACAACAAGCACCCCAGATCTGGCTTTTGCTACAGACGACATTCACAGGATAACCGAAAGGCAAGTGCACCAGATTGAGGTAGTGACCATAGACCAGTGAAACTCCACATAAATAACATTAACAAGGAGGAACTTACAAACTCTGCCCCTAGTTGGAATTACAAAAGGCAGACTGGAAGCTATTCCAAGAACTACAGAGACAAGTACTGTAAAGAAATTAATCAATCAGGAAAAGTGGACAGAGATGCACGTTCATTCAATAAAGCCATTTTAGATGCTGCAAAAAGGCTATACCCAGAGGGAGGAGAAAACTACAAGCCATATTGGACACCAGAATGAGAAGTTCTCCATAGCTCGCTTTGCAGTGCCAGAAATACAATGGAACTCGCACCAACGGACTAAAATGTAATGCAACACAATAGAGCAAGGGCCCTTTATGTTAGAGAAAGAAACCAGCAGTGTAGAAAATCCTGGAAAGAAAAGACAGCCTCTTTGAACATGGAAAAAGATACTCAAAAGTTGTGGAGACTTACAAAGCCCTGAACGATGACAACCCATCTAGAGGGAAAACAGTTCTCCAGCAAGGAGAACAACTTCTCACAGGAAAGCGAGCAGCCACCTGATGGCCCAGTGTTACAAGCAAGAAAGCTCATGCTCACTAAGTCAGAGCAAGGGAAAGAAGTCAGAAGTGAGATAAATGCTACATTCAAAAAGCAACAAGTGAACCCTGCATGGAGGTAGACATCACACTGACTGAGCTGCAGAGAGCACTGAAAAAGCTCAATCGTAAAAGGCCCCGGACCAGATGGAGATCAACGACATGCTCAAACAAATAGGCCCAATAGCACAGAGTCTCTACTCCAGATTTTTAACAATAGTTGGAGACAGGGGAGAGTCCCAGACATCTGGAAAATGCCACAATCCACCCAATTTTCAAAAGTGGAAAAGACAAAAGGATCCGAGAGCTACAGACCTATAAGTTTGCTAAGTTGCACTGCAAAACTGCCTGAGAGAGTGATAACCACTAGACTCCAGTGGTTTTTAGAATCCAACCATAAACTTGATCCAGCCCAGACAGGCTACAGGCAGCATAGAAGCACTGATGACCAAGTGGCATACCTCGTACAGGACATAGAAAATGGCTTCCAAGAAAAGAAGAAAACCCTCACTGTGTTCTTCGACATGTCTAAGGCCTTCGACAAAGTCTGGAAAGATGGTTTGCTACTCAAGCTCTTACGCAGTGGAATACGGGTAGAATGTACTATTGGATAAAAGACTTTCTTACCCATAGACAAGCATCTGTAAAATTGGATGGAGTGCACAGTCCCAGATTCAAATTAAGAGCAGGAGTCCCACAAGGCAGCGTACTGTCCCCATTGCTTTTCCTGGTATATATTAATGATCTGCCACAAACTCTGCCCAGACATGTATCACACTCTTTCCATGCTGATGATCTAGCTGTGTGGTACACCTCCGAGTTTCTGGGTCCTGCCATCTTTAAACTCCAGGCCAGCCTGAACAGCGTCATAATGTGGGCAAGTAAATGGGGTCTAGAAATAAACCCGAGCAAAACTATAGCAACGCTTTTCTCATTGTCAACAAAGGAAGAACACTTCAGACTGAAATTTAACGATGATATCGTTCCCCGCTCCCATACTCCAACCTTTTTGGGAGTTAAGCTTGACAGTCATCTGACATGGAAACATCACATAATGGAAACAAACAGAAAGGCTATGAGGAAACAAAGTGTGATGCGGAAGCTGGCTGAACTACCTGGGAGCTGATATTCTAATCCTGAGTCAGGTGTACACTGGTGCAGTTAGACCGAATCTAAATGCATCATCGCATATGGATATCAGCAGCCCATTCAAACAAATCGATACTGGAAAACACAAAACAGGTGTCTGCGTACTATTTGGGAGCCATGAAATCTACACCAATTGTAGAAATGGAAAAGGCAGCCAACATCCAGCCCTTGGAAGACAGAAGAAGGAGAAAAGTGATTCTACAGACTGAAAGGATCAAAAGAATGCCTCACCATCCACTGCATGAAAAAATGGGGTAGAACAAAGAACAGACTAAAGCACAAGTCTAAACACAAGCAAAAGAAATAGGAAAGTCATACTTGAACTACTAAATATAATTCTATACCTGAAGAATTGCTTTTTGATCACTGGGAACCAGACTCAGTACCACTAAACTTCTCAACCTCCATCCCTAAATTATTAAGCAAAGATGCCGAGCCTAATCTAGTGAAAAAGCAATTACAATGGAACATCTCCATTACATGTTTCCAGAAGACAGCTGGATAAGAATTCAGCACAGATGGATCGGCAATGGAGGCAACCATGAATGGTGGAGCAGGAGTGTACATTAGGCACCCAGATGCTACCACTGTGTCTCTAGCGGCTCCTACTGGAAGAATATGTTCCAACTACAAAGCAGAACTCATAGCCCTTCTGATGGCAGCACAGCACATGAATAAGCTGCAAGCAGCTGCAAGCAAGATGGTATTTCTTACAGACTCATTGTCAGCTATACAAGCCCTGGAGGCTAAATCCACTGATAGCACAGTACAAAAACTACAAAGAGAACTTGCTCAGCTTTCAGAAAAGGCAGAAATTCACTTGCAGTGGATTCCATCTCACTGTGGCATTGCAGGCAATGAGAGTGCTGATGTCTTAGCTAAGGAGGGCAATGCCAAAGAGCAAATTTACCAACCCTTGTCTTTTCAAGAGGTCAAAACCCTCATACAGAGAAAATCTGCAGACTGGAAGACAAACACTGGATATGATTATGGAAAAGACTCCTCAAAGACCTAAGCAGAACAGACCAGGTCATTATATTTCGACCACGACCGGACACTGCAGACTCAACAAACACTTATACAGACTAGGAATAAGTCAAACAGCTCTCTGCCAGTGTCAGCAGGCAGAACAGACACCAGAGCATATCCTGCAAGACTGTCCTCTTTGTGGGAGCTGAGAAGAACATGGCCACCCCCAGCCGCCCTAAAAAACTAAGTTTTGGGGGAAAAACCTGAAAAACCTGAACCCGTTGCCCACCCCGGGCCCAAAGAAAATTCCCGGGATGACCGAGATCGCTGAAGAAGAAGAAGAAAATTTTCTGCCGTTTTTTATGGTTTTTTATCATCCGGGTTTATGGAAGGTAAAAAACAAATATGGGGGGGAAAGAATACACATAACTTCTGTACTGCCCTTTTGAAGACTGTCATCTGGTTAATGTAAACTACTTGACATCGAAAGTTTGATATAATGCTTTCAAAAATTTTCCCCGCAGGTTTATAAAAACCCTTTTTTAAAGTCAATAACAACCATAAAAAAGAAAACTTTTCCCATTATTGCTTTATTAGTATCTGGATCTGTTAAATATAATCTGTGCATAATCCTGAAACCTACTTGTTTTTTCCCAATTGCTATCCAATGCTACTTTCCTTCTTTGAAGGATCACTCTACATCCCAACAGAGGTATTTATTTAGATCACTATACTTGATTTCTATTACCACAAACTGTTTCATGGGAAGTATAAATGGTGTGTTCTGCTCCTGGCTCTGCATCCAGTCTGCTGATGACCTGCAGAACACGAAAGACAGCTCCCAGTGGTGCAGATGGAAACTTTAACAGCAAGGTGTTCAAGGTTAACCGGGCTCTGGCTCGCCTACGAGGTGCTCCCCACCCACAGAGACGAATCAGAATATAAAAGCATGCAGAAACCAGATGTGCTGGCCTGTAGTTGCTTAACTAGCCCAACAAACTAATTCTGTGAATAGCATAAAGATCCCCCAAAAATGTTGACAAAGATGAACAAGTGGTTGGTGTAAAGCAAGTTAAATTGACAAAATTCATATATTTTGACTTACCTAGACCAATGGTGTGTTTTCCTTCCGTATGTGCTGCCCTCATCTGTGCTATTAGGTCAGCACTGTCATATCCAGCATTATCAGCTATGATGGTTGGCAGCTAAACACATAAAACAGCAAGGTAAAATGGTATTAACGTGTCACAAAAAACAACTAATTTTGACAACACCCTACCTTGAACAGAGACATAAATCAATAGCCATAACACATGGTGGCATATTGTAGGTAGTAATGTAACAAAGTCTCCCCAATCCATTTGATCTGCAGTTATACTAAGTACCCCATGACATTCTTGGTTATTATTTTAGTTTCTACAGCTTTCTGCTAAATTGCCTTTGTTCAGCTTCATTTTCATCTTCTGTCTGGTGGTTACACCATGTCAGTTTTGATTATGGTAAATTTTGAAGATGTGACCAGTCCAATTCCATCTGTTGCTATGATGTGAATGTCATCTTGATTGCTGCCGGTGAGTTGTCAGTTGTGCTTAAGCATTTGGATATGCCAGTGTTCGCCTGGATTTCCATGTGGTGTTTAGGTTGGCAAAAACTTGGTTTTACTCTGTGATTGGTATCTCACTTGTTACTTCTGGTGTGACTATGCATTACAATTAGGTTACTTTACTTGCTGCATGGCATTAGTCAACACTGATGACCTCCCTATGACCAATCAGATCTGATACCATGCCTGTACTGTAGCATGGTATTAGATCTGATTAGTTATAGGAACTATTGTTTACTAACTAGATGTTGATACTTTAAAGTAGTGTGGGGGTATCTGAAAATTTTAGTAACCAGTATGTACAAATTTGTGTTTGCTGGATACACTTTGGCCAAAATTCAGATGTGTCTGTCTACATGCATTAACCACAAAGTGGTTAACTTGTTGATAAGAACAAACGAAACAACAATTACTGCATTTAAAATGTTTATATTGTGATGGGTAGAGAATTCTTTACATTGAGTGCTATTATAGCTATGTTGTTCTCAACCTTAGATTCTCCAACCTCTGAAAACACAGGTTATCTCCTTCCGTTCATGTGCTTAAAATTTTGTCTATATATTCAACGTTGTCTCTTGTATAAGCTGCAGTCTTTTATGGCTCACAGAGATCAGTGTAGTTTTCTGTCCAGTGTTCTTTGATTAAGCGAGTGAGTTTGGATCAGTAAATCCTTTTAGGCAGTCTTGAAGTATGTGCTCTGCAGTCTGATGTGCCTGTCCACATGGCTGAATTGGAAACAGGTTATCTTATTTCTTTAGTGGTGTTCTCTATTTGGTGCATTACCCAATTTCAATCAAACGACGATCATGGGCAGTTCTGACATACTGTTTGTTCTTCGAATGCTTTATATCGACCACTGGTTAACCACTCGGTGTGATTTGTATGTGATCTGAGCCTAAGAGTGATTGTCCGCTGTGCCAGTTATGCGCCTCAAATAGGCCAGCACATCCAATTTCTGCGATGCTTTTTATTTACTAGGTAGTTTCCTAGGTTCTACACCAGTCTCTTACGACATGCCTTGGTCGCAGTGGTACTACACATGGGCGATACTGTTTCAATCTCAAGTTGGGTGCTATTCTCAAAGCTGCATGTGAAATTAGTATGAAGACTTTTAATAATTGAATGAAAGCGGTTTGGGCTTTCATCACTTACTTGACTTATTCCTCTCTTGGGGTTCAGGGCCTCAATAGTTGTTCGCCACTTTTCTTGATCTCTGGTTGTTTTTTTAATGGTCTCCCAGGATAGTCGAGCCCTCTTTAGTTCCTCAAGAAGACTTCATCTCCAGATCTGTTTAGGATGTCCTCTTGTTTTCCCTTGCAGGTTCCACTCAAGTGTTTGTCTAGTGACACTCGACTATGCCAGACACATCGCCATTTTATCCTCTTAACCTGGGTTCCTGTCCTGTTCTTATCCATAGGTCTGTGTTTGCCACTCTGTCATACCATCGAATTCTGAGAATTGGCAGATACAGGTCTGAATCCCATTTGTATCTAGCTTGTGGCCCAGCAAGCTTCCAGGCCATACAGCAACACAGATTTTACATTTGAGCTGAATATCCCAGGGTCTGTTTTCATGAAGATGGCAGTAGATTTCCACACTATGTGCAGGATAGCAAATGCTGTCTGGCTTTCTTAATCCTGGCATTAAGGTCCTCATCTGTACCTCCCGACTGGCTGACCCCTGCCTCTAAGGTAGACAAGACAAACCCACGAACATTTTCCACACCCCCTCAATCAATCAGTGTCGGGTCTTGCTGTATGTTGTTGTGTCGTAGTGCTTTTTGTCTTTTCTTGGCTGAATTTAAGAGACCCATTATGCCGTTTCTGCCAGTGCATCCCCTTTTTCCTGCATGTCTTGTATCCTGTGTGGGTAGGCATCAGGCATCCTTATTTTGTGTATGTACCTATTCTGGGCATGTACCTATGGTAATTTTTTAGACCATTTACTAACAACAATAGTACATATTTCTAAGTAGGTATTTTATTCCACACTTCCTTCTGAACTGTCAATGTCTTTACCATTCAATAATATATAGTCTCTGGAGCCATAAAGAGCGTTGGGGACAACTTTTAAAAATGAGTGCAGCATTATACATAAACTTCCCTGCTGTTTATTCCTATTCAGGCAATGTCATAGCTTTTCTAATTTTCCAGAAGGTGTCAGCCAGGATTCATATTTCTTGTCTATAAATTCTTACATTTTTTATCGACTGAAATGTTGAGTGGCTATAGTTTTTCAATTGAGAAAGATTTAAATAACAAATGTCAAAATTTCAACCTGCAACATATATTTCCACAGCCTCATGTCTAGGTAACTTTTCATATCAATATGGTTTTTGCGTCCCCATGAGGTCATTGCCTTGTAGTGGTGGGGAGCTTGTGTACCTCCATGATCCGGAAAGCTATGCTGACAGGAGCTTTGCTCCTAGTAAGGACACCCATTTCAGAAAGGTTAAAGGATAGAGGGCAGGCGAAATGTGGCCTCCTGGTCCTCCAGGTTGGGCAAGGGCTAACAAACCCATTCCTTTAAAAAAAAAAACACCATGTTACGGAAACAGATGCAAGAGATACCATTGTTGCACGGGTGAAGGAACAAGGCCAATCAGGCAACTGATTTCATGAGGGGAGGGGAGAAGAAAGAGGAGAGAAAAGAAGGAGGAGGAGGAGAGAGAAAGGAGAAACCAAACTCGTAAGGAAGTCTTCACCCAGACAACTAACCTTCTTACACCCAAATCCCCTTGTTATTGGATGTTGGAATGTAAGAACACTATATCAGCAGGAAAACTAGCTCAAGTTTTGAAAGAAATGAAACAATGTCAAATTAATATTTTAGGCATCACAGAGGCAAGATGAACAGAAGCAGGGAAAAAGGAAAATGGGGACGGGAGAAATAATAGTTTGGCCAGGCAGAACATATGGGCAACATAAAGAGGGAGTTGCACTTATAACTAAAAAAGAACACAGCAATACTTTATTAAAATGGGAACCTATAAACGAATGGCTGTTTATATACTAGATTTAACTCAAAATTTGCAAAAGTGTCAGTTATAGTGTGCTATGCTCCAACAGAAGATGAAATCAAAGATAAATTTTACGAGTCTGCAAGCGAATAATAGCAAATATCCCCAGAACATGATGTATTGATGATTATAGGGGAGTGTAACGCACAAGTGGGCAATGACAACAGAGGCAGAAAAAGAGTAATGGGGAAACACGGAATAGGCATAAAGTCTAACAATAGAGAAAGATTATGCGAATTTAGTGAGACAAATGATGTAGTTATTGGTGGAACACTTTTCCCACACAAAAGAATACACAAGACAACATGGAGATCCCCAGACAGTCATACAGAAAATCAAATAGACCCCATTTTAGTCAATGGAAAGTGGAGACCCTCGCAGCAAGATGTGAGAAAACTGACAGATGGTAGTGACCACAATTTAGTTATGGAAACTTGCACTAAAATTGAGGAAGACAAAAATAGGGGAACAAAGACAACAACAATTTGACTTCACAAAACTGCAAAAACCAGAAACAAAACAAGTTCAGGCTGGCTTTAAAAAACACTTTTAGTTTATTACAGGGGGAGATGGAAATGACAATACACACAAGTTCAACGAAGCGATCAAGTTAGCTGGAGAGAACATATTGGGATATAGAAAACTGAAAAAGGAAGAATGGATCTTAACAGCAACATGGGATAAAATAGAGCAAAGAAAAGAGATACAGAAAAGGTTACTAATTACAAAATCACGAAGGCTAAAAGAGAAAATCGCAACAGAATTTTTGCAGAAGAACATAGAAGTAAGATCAGGAGCAAAAGCGGATAAACGGTTGTATGTTGAAAAGCTTGCAGCTGAAGCGGCAGCCAGTAAAAATCAAATCTGTATACCATTACCAAAAAGTTGAGGAAATATGGTGGCAAATCAAGATTTGCCCTTAAAGGCAGGGAATGAGAAAAACGATCTCTGGAGAGAAGAAAATCGAAAGAGCATTTTCAACAGTTATTAAATCGCCCAAATCCGCCACGCTTGCTTTTTTTTTTCTTTCGTCCGCTTTCAACTCAAGTTTCATCTCTGAAACTGATTTTTGCGTGAAAATCTGTTTTCCAATTTCTTACAATGGCAGCAGCGTGCACATTGTAAATTACTTTACACTGGCAGCCGTGTGCTCAATGTACTCGTAATTAGTATTCCTCGCCATACAGGCAGATTTTCTCCGACTTCAGAGGTACTCACGTTATCGTTCTGAGTAAGACCAGGGGACTCGAACAAATGCCGGACAGTAGGTTCGAACCCGAGCTATGAGGCGTCTCACAGCTAGCAGGCCGAGCTACTATCAACTACTCTGGGCAGTCCCCGCCACGCTTCCTAATATTGTGGAGGCAGGGAGGATTTGGACATAGACACCCAACCTATCTCGGAAGCAGAGGTAAAAGAGGCCATTCGGGCACAGAAGAAAAATAAGGCACCAGGCAAAGATTCAAAAATGCTTATGGTGGAAGAAGCAGAAACACCAAGACTCATGTACAAAATTCTAAATGATATATGGGATAAAGAAATAATTCCAGAAGAATGGAGGAAATCTATTATGGTCTATCTATTAGGCTCTATTATCAAGTTACCAAAGAAAGGGGACTTAGGAAATTGCAACCCTGTTATCATTAACAAGTAAAATATTTAGTAGAGTGATTCTTCAAAGAATTAAAGTAGCACTAGACAACAAAATTAGGATAGAACAAGCAGGTTTCAGGAAAGGAAGATCATGCATAGACCACATTTTTGCACAGCGACAGATAGTAGAACAAAGCAATGAATGGAATAGTTTCATCTCATGGTTTCTGTTGACTTTAAAAAAGCATTTGATAGCCTGCACAGGGAACCGCTATTGAAGATACTCCATCAATATGGAATACCAATAAAGATGGTCAGTGTAATTAAAGCATTATATACAGACTTTCAGTGTTAAGTAGTATGCAATAACCAGCTGAAAGTGTTTTGAAAGTCAATACAGGAGTTGTATTCTTTCACCATTCCTGTTTAACCTTGCCATGGACTGGTTGATGAGAGAAACCATAAAGGATAACAACAGAGGCGTTCGATGGACACTTACATCAGTTCTGGAAGATTTGGATTATGCTGATGATATTGGTATTTTGTCCAGCAGATACGAGGATGCTCAAAGGAAATAGATAAACTTTCCAGAACAGCTCAAACAACAGGACTTAAAATAAATATAGTGAAAACGAAGGTAATGAGATAAAATCATAAATTTAGAGGAAGTCCAGGATTTTGTATACATGAGAAGTACAGTATCGCCAGAAGGAGATTAAGAAAAGGATATCATAGAAAAATCAAAAAGCAAGACAACTTTTAGATGCTCAACAAAATTTAGAAAAAGAACTAAATCTTGGGACAAAACTTAAAATATATAGAAGTAATGTACTGGGAGTGCTATTATACTCTAGTGAATGTTGGAAAATGACCCAACACATAATACACAAGTTAGAGACATTTCAGAATAAAGGTTTAAGAAGAATCCTGCAAATTTTCTGGCCAAATACCAGAACAAATGAGGAGCTTTTGAACGAACAGACTGTGCATCCTTGGAGACCATCATTAAGAGACGGAGGTGGTTTGGACATGTATGTCGTATGCCAGTGGGGGCATTGGCTAGGACAGCTCTCAGATGGACAGCAGATGGGAAGAGAAGGCCTGGGCGTCCAAAGGAAACATGGAGAAGAATGGTGGAGAGTTGAAGGAGTGTGGCCTGACGTGGGAGACGGTTGGCAGAAAGGCAGCAGAGCGGCAACAGTGGAAGTCTCTTGAAGAGGAAGCCTTATGTGTCAATCGAGACACAAAGAGGATATAGATGGTTTTTGCACTCTAGCCTGTATCTGTATGTAGTATTCCATCTTTTGTGTGTATATATACATATATATATACATATGTATATATACATACATATATATATATATATATATATATATGCCTCCAAAGTATTTGAATTCTTCCACTTGGTTTTATTGATTTTCATGCCCATGATTTATACAATTTTGGTTCGGTATGTTGTTGTAGGTCTTGTTCTTTTTGGTATATCAGTCAGTGATCATTTGCGAAAAGCAGCGCATTCATTTTGTCCTTATCTGATTTGACTAGTTATTTTTTTCCATATATGTGATAAAGAGTGGTGGTAAGAGGACACATCCATATGAAATCTGATGTAATGGAGAGTTAGATGGTCATTCCTTTTGTCGTTCTTGCTGTGCTCTGGTTATCTTGATGTAATGCCATGTTACCTAATAGATGTCGCCATATTCTTCAAGAATATTCCCTAATTAGCACCTGTTTACTCAATCGATTGCCTTCTTGTGGTCTTATTTTGGACGTATTTTGTTTGCAGATATGTCTTATTCACGCGAACCAACACCGCTCTTTTAGTAATTTGCACTACTTTTTCAGCGCAGTCCAGCGTGAACACAAGTCAGCCATTGTGTTTTTCGATCGAATCGATGAAACAGCGTGTAAACAATTGCTTCATATGAAATATGTGTCATTCATATAGTAAAACCGATTGTTCTACGTGTAACTGTAACATATTCTACAGATCTGGAAAATTCTATGATTATATGTTAAGTAGAAGCTATTTTGAACAAATTTTTTTTCGATGGTCACTACCATTATTTTGGAACCTTGAAAATTTGCTAGGTACTACCCATAAACATCGTATTTAGGTGAAACTGCATTATTAACTTCTCTTTACTCATAAATTTTCATTACTAGAAACATTTTCTCTCTTCTAAGGGCAACTTTACGTTTGCACGGCGTCAATAACCTACCAGACTTACCATTTATCTGTGCTCTGAAGCGGTTTGCTTTTGACGTCCATAACAACCGCTGCAGTTTGCGATCTTCTCGTGAATTCTTTTCGTCATTTTACTTGTGTCAACGATATCCAGCAATGCTAAATACAAATTTTTAATTTTCTTTTATATTTCAAACATTATTTATGCCTTTCAGTTGACTTTTGTATCGAGTATCAACGGTAATATTAAATATCCACACTAGATCTAGCTGTCCAAGTGAACCATTCGTCAGCGATAGACGGCAATAATGATTGGCCCGATCTTTATCGTACACTATTCAGATTTACTTGAGAAGTCTCATATTATTGTACTGTGATTTCAGAATTAAAATAACTAGTGAATCATTTCAGTATCCTTTTAATTGTCTTTCTTAATTATAGGCATTTCATGTTTAAAAGTTGTGCCATTTAAATTGCACTCATTGCTTAGCTGCAATGAAGCTTTGTGACAAAATATAGTCTAGTAGCAATTTCAAATGTAACTATTGCAAGATCATCTACATTTTCTTTTTTTATGTAAACTTCTTCTGTGACTTTCAATTTGTTAGTGGTTGAACTAAATGTGATCATTTATATTTACTCAACATATATAAATGATTTACCAAATAAGTATCCAGCATGTTTGCATGTGAGATGTGCATACATAAGTAAATATATAAAACTCACACTATTCAAAGAGTCACTCAGAACAGCACAACATATTGCAGATAAATCAAGAAATATATGAATACAAAAATTAACATCTGATGCTAGAGTGAATAATTTACAATATGCTTTTATTATTTTCTAAATTGTTTTGGTTGTGTGGAACATATAATGAGCACTAGATCAACAGTTTCAATAAATAATATTCATTATGATCTCCCCATGCAACTGACTTCAACCTTGCAATAACATTAAATATATTTATTACTTTATTTAAAAAACTGGAGATAGAGGTTGTGTGAATAATTTACTCAGAAAGTGTTAAAGCTTGACCATCATTGCAAGACTAAGGTCAATGCTGGGAAATTAGAAAGGATATTATTCAATGAAATTGTTGATCTAGTAGTCAATACATTTTTTTAAACAATCAAGAAAGTTTTTGATAATAATGAAAACACACTTGTAAATCATTTACCTGTACTTCAACTATATAGAAATTAGGATTTATACAAAGATCTGATTTGCTGTATCATTGTGTTTACTGTACCTTTGATTAATCAATTTTACTCAAAGCTCAGGTCCTACACAAAACTTTCAATGACATAAAATGTGCTTGTTCAATGTATGTTCATATAGAAGACATGATGCAGTATTTCATCACTAATTATCACATTTAGTTCAACCACTAACAAATTGAAAGTCACAGAAGAAGTTTACATAAAAAGAAAATGTAGATGATCTTGCAATAGTTACATTTGAAATTGCTACTAGACTATATTTTGTCACAAAGCTTCATTTGCAGCTACAATGAGTGCAATTTAAATGGCACAACTTTTAAACATGAAATGCCTATAATTAAGAAAGACAATTAAAAGGATACTGAAATGATTCACTAGTTATTTTAATTCTGAAATCACAATACAATAATATGAGACTTCTCAAGTAAATCTGAATAGTGTACGATAAAGATCGGTCCAATCATTATTGCCGTCTATCGCTGATGAATGGTTCACTTTGGACAGCTAGATCTAGTGTGGGATATTTAATATTACCGTTGATACTCGATACAAAAGTCAACTGAAAGGCATAAATAATGTTTGAAATATAAAAGAAAATTAAAATTTGTATTTAGCATTGCTGGATATCGTTGACACAAGTAAAATGGCGAAAAGAATTCACGAGAAGATCGCAAACTGCAGCGGTTGTTATGGACGTCAAAAGCAAACCGGCCAGTAGACAGATAAATGGTAAGTCTGGTAGGTTATTGACGCGTGCAAGCGTAAAGTTGCCCTTAGAAGAGAGAAAATGTTTCTAGTAATGAAAATTTATGAGTAAAGAAGTTAATAATGCAGTTTCAGTAATACGATGTTTATGGGTAGTAACCAAGCGAAATTTTCAAGGTTCCAAAATAATGGTAGTGACCATCGAAAAAAATTTCGTTCAAAATAACTTCTACTTAACATATAATCATAGAATTTTCCAGATCTGTAGAATATGTTACAGTTACACTAGAACAATCGGTTTTACTATATGAATGACACATATTTCATATGTAGCAATTGTTTACACGCTGTTTCATCGATTCGATCGAAAAACACAATGGCTGACTTGTGTTAAATTTATTTACCGTCACGGACTGCGCTGAAAAAGTAGTGCAAATTACTAAAGACGGTATCTCAATGCAAATATGAGCGCGTGTATTGTAAATATTGCATCTGTGCAGCTCTTACCCTTCCCAAACTAGCTATTCATCATTGGTGGTGCGTTAAAATGATGCTTAAAAATCCTATACATTGATGACATATTGGGAAAATAAAATAACGGGTTTTTTGCAGAATCATTCCCTCTCTCATGGCAACTTGAACCAAACCATTCAAGTCAGCTGGAAGCAAACCCTACTAAAATCATGTAAATATAATGAAAATGCAATTATAAACAGGAAAACTTCCAAAAAATCAGGATATAGGCTTTCATAGTGTGCACTCTGATGGTAGACAACTACTAATGTGCAGCACTTTCAAGACAGTCTCAGAATTCCAATAAAACAAATGATATGTACATACACAAATAACACACACTGAAAAGGATTTGTACCTGTCTCAGAGCCCTGGCAAATGCTTCCATTGCTACAGCCTCTTTACCTGGTGTTTTGAATGCAAGCTTGCTCACAGCATCAGCCATCAACATCTCAGAACAACCTGTATAATGAACATTAAAAATGCTATTTTTCAAGTTGTTTATAATTCAAAACCGGAGAAAAAAAACTTTAGGAGTAAAAAACCTTGTGAAATATAATGGTTCATTCTGGCAATTTAGTTCAGTTCTCCTGATCAACATCCTTGCACAAGTCCATACTTGCTGTTTTTTTTAAGCAGCAGCCAATCATGCTCACTCTGCCTAAGTGATGTTGGTTGGGATATATTTCCTCTTTACCATGCAGACAGTACAGTACTAGTGTGCTTGTTCACTCTTAACACTTTGCTGATCAAATTAGACGATTGTCTAATTTCCAGTTATACGCCTGGGTGACCAGATTCGATGATGGTCGAATTAGTAACATGTCGAATGCAAACAGATAACTGTATCGATAGCTTTAGGATTCAAGCTTCATCCGGTTATTTTATGATTCCAAACGGCTCGCACATGATTGGTAGCGTTTAGAGCTGTTTCAAGCAGTGTTTTTATTAATATAATTTTTATTACAAGTACACTTTCCGCGTTTTTACCACGTCTGATAACGGAAACTAGACTTGTAACATTGATGATTCTGACAGTGAATATTGTGACGAAAGTTATACATCAAGGCAAATTGAACAAACTCACACAAAAAACTGGGTGTTAAAACACTCCAAATCAAAATTGATATAAATAGCCACTCAAAAAAAAGATGACCACCATGATCATGTGACTTATTTGCCAAAAAATATTTTTTCTGATGTAACGTCCATTCATAATGGTGCTCTGAAAATATCCAAACAATGCCGGCTTATATTTTGTAATCATTTATTTTTAAAGAAATCTGCAGTGTTATGCCCCCATTTCAACCAGGCTGTTCATCACTATTTCTGCTGCTACATATGTGGAGCAGAGGGAACTTACAGAGGTTCGCCTTGTCCATATTTCTTCAACTTGAAACAAATGCTATTCACGCTAATTTATCCGCCCTGTCGTTTCCCTTCACTCCTGCATGTCAAAGAATGTAAAGACAAGACTTTTGAGGTAGGACTGCTGAATGCAATTTACCCATTCAGTACACAGCTTGACTGCATCGATCCTCAAGTCTGTTACTTAGGCATCACTTAGGCATATTAATGCTCTGCTTTTATTTCTGACAGGAACAACAAAATTCTGAAAATACCACAGCGACATTTCGACCAATAGGCCTATTGATCAAACGTTGTGTATTGTTATTGCACTTTGTAAAACTACAGTACATTTTACGTGTTTCGGCATCGCTACAGATTTACTGCAGACTTTCCTTATATCGACAATACCACACAATATGATCTAAAATTATATAAGTGTTATGTGTATGTATGTATATATAAGTAAGATAGGAAAGTATTGATAAGGAAATCAGCAATCGATGCACAAAAGATAACCAGGTACTGGGGTAATTTCACTACTGCTGTCACATAAATTTATACCCCTAAAAAAGAAAAAAATCTTAGAATGGTTTTCTGGCCAATACTATGTTACCAGTGTCAAAAAATGGCCAATAGCAGCTAATGAGCAGAAAATCATAATGACGGAGATGATGTGTCTTAGAAGAGCTGCGGGGTCAAATGCGAGAAGCGGCGCGCCAGGATTAGAGAGATGGCTCTAATCTCCTGCTCTCACCTCCACGTGGTGACCCTGGTAACAGACGGTGGTTCTGGTCTGGCCAAGAGGGCAGGTGCTGTGGGAGAGCTACTCTGGGGCAAGTAGAGATGCAAAGGTAGTCATGCTTGATGGGATCCGCCCGCAACACAGACGAGCGAACTCCCAGAGTGACTATTAATGCTCGCCTCTCCCGGTCAATGGGAAAAGCTAGAACAATACATGTGGAGCCTCGCGGGGCGGAACTCGTGCATTCTCTCTCTTGAGCCGATGAGTATGCCGGGTGATGAGTTGGGCCGTACATGAAACTCATATGATGCTGACATCGTTGCCCTGCAAGAGATCAATCTAGGCGAAGGGACAGTCTGCATTGCCTGTTTTCATCACTGAGATGGGGGCACGAATCAAAGCCATCGAAGAGACGTTGACCCGGGTATGACGAAATTTGGAGCCCAAGCATGCTCTCTCTAGAGGCACTACCCTAGAGCCGATGAGTATGCCAGGAGTCCAGTTGAGTTGCATGTAGGCATCATGGGGCGAAACTCGGTATTTGCCCCCTCGAAGTCGGACAGCCCACTGGGTAATGGTGAGGTAGGCACCAGGGCAGAGCATGTACGCACGATGGCAAAGCCATAGTGGGCCCCATCGAGGGGCAGGCCAGCACGGCAGGCAAGAGGGTGTCCCCCCCACCCACATGAGCAGAACAGCTGGAAAACCCAGCAGAGGCAAAACCAGTGCAAGCACGGCAGCGGCAAGCGTGGCAGGAGAGAGGGTCTACATCCCACCAAAATGTGCAAAACAACTGGAAAGCCCAGCAGAGGTAAAGCCAGTGCACGTTCCCACACACAGGGAACTACTGCTGCCTTGTTGTTGATTGGGGACAATCAAAGGCTAGCGGAGCAAACCACAAACAAACCTGAACGTGCGGCAAACCAAGGTGTTCATTAAAACGACCGGTTGTGCTGGGAAGATGGCATTCATAAGCCCGGGAGGGCAGGCCGTCTAAGGTCGCTGCCCTGAAAGAAAATAGCAACCCACTGCCTTGTGGGTTACGGCTTGGGACAGTCAAAGGCTAGCGGAGAGCGAACCGCACACAATAGCTGGCTGAAATCGAACACCCCACCAAAAGATAAGCAACTGCTCAAATAGGTGCTGAAGGTTGGTGCACGTGCAGATGTTTGGCTGTTTATATATCACAATAGAATGATAAAAACTAGACTAGAACGAGCGAGGAAGAAGAAGAGCTGCAGGTATGACAATAAGAGACCAAATTAGAAATGAAGAAACCAGAAGCAGATTGGATGTGAAACCAGTCATGCAATTCTTAAAAGTTAACAGATTAAATGGTTTGGACACCTGACAAGAATGCCCTGGTGTCATCTACCACAGAGAGCCACACATGCAGAAAAAAGTATAACGAGTACAAAGCAAGAAGCAGACCACACAAAATGTGGAGCGTCAGCATCAAGAACAGCCGTAAGAAATGAATAACAGCTTACAAAGTGCATTAGAACAAGCACACATAAGATCACTACATGTGCTTAGTTCTTTCTCAGAGTTCCTCGTTCGTAATTTTATCATACTATCTCAGTCCCTCTATTCTACGAACAACCCAGCATTGCACACTAAACTGGGTGGAATAAGCTGAGTTGGGTGATACTACAACTTTCATCTGTCTTCTTCACCTATAGGGAGGGAGGCATAGGTCAATACCCAAGGTTTTCCAAGGTAACCAAGGCCATCGGGGAAGGGGGCACCTTGATTATCTTTAAAATCCCGAAACCTTCAATTGACTCATCATTGTCCACTGTATTTCATTTCTCCCCTGGCCATTGTTGACATCAACCATATATCCAGTCAATAGTCAGCAGGAAAAGAAAGGGTGATAGAAGGCAGCCCTGTCGCACACCTGTCTTTATTTCAAAGGCCCCATAAGATGTAAGCAAAAGCTCCATAAGATGTCAGACACTTTATCGTACCCGGTTAATTCTCACCTTAGCTATTACAAGGTGGTGATCCAAGACATCTGCTCCTCTATAGGCTTTCACATCATAGAGTAAGCTTCTGAACTTCCTTGTAATGCAGATGTGGTCAATTTAGTTTTCTGTCCTGTGATCTGGTGATATTCATGTAGCTGTGTGGATTCTTTTGTGCTCAAATAGGCTGCCTCCTTTATCCAAGTGGTTTGCTGCACAAAGATCCAAGAACATCTCTCCATCGTCCCCCAGTCTGTTTTCCCATAATTTCCTCAAAGCCCCAGTTCTCCCCGGTTAGGATCATTCTTGGTCCTAATGGCTCCCATTCAATCAATGCCATTTGTGCTTGTTTGGCCAACATCAATGCTACTCCCTCCTTGTGTGGTGCATCTTCCTCCTCTCTTACAGAGGACAGTCTAGTGTATCCTGCATTTGTCCATCTGGTTTTGCCCAGTCGCAGGATGGCCAATCCATATGTCCTTATTTCCTGTGCTGTCTTCCCAGTTTTGGACATTTCAGGTGCCAATCCTGGAGATCTTCTGGCTTGAAACAAGGTGAGTCGAGAGCACCTATTTCCTTTCAGATTTCATTGGATCGCTTCCTTTTCTCCTCTGGTAAGAACTATGCATTTTCTTTGTCATGGTTTTGTGGCAATCTAATTTTTTAAGGGTGGAGCAGCTGGCCCCATGCTCTACATCCTTAGTCGTCTCTTATGACATGTGCGGCAGGTAACAGTGGTTCTGTTCTTTACATCCCTGATTTGGGTCCAGTAACCACTCGGGTGCCGGCAGTCTGTGCTCAGAACAAAAAGATCCTAAAATTGTTTTAGGGCAGTTGGGTCGGCTCTTGAAGCAGCTGGGAACAATGTCATGATTCTTTCGGAAAGTCCAGAACCAAGACATATTTTTACTGCAGTATTGTTTCATGTAAAACAGTTAATGAAATTAATATAAAAATGTCAATGTGTGTAGACTATATACAAGCAGCATCAGCACAATGATCAACATTCTATATCATCTTATTTACCTCCTCCAAATACTGTACGAGTTTCCTTGACAGTCTGAGACAAGACACATAAAGCATCATGCAGAGATCTGTCAGCTTCATCTAGAATTTGTTGTGTTGCACCACGAAGCACAATAGTACATGCCTCTCCCAATGCCACACCTGGGTAAAACATTTAAGTGATATGCTAGCAAATCTGGCATTAAAAACAGTATTTAAGAAAGTACACAATGCAATCAATCCTGCTATAATGAACGAAGTATTTCATGGTCAGTAAAAAGGGAAATCATAAAAGATAAGGCGACATCTTGTTACAAGTGGAAAATATTGATGCAGTTGTCATTTTCCACTGAAATCTACTATAGTCATTTTTCAGCTCTGCTGAGGCTCTAATTACTTTGACCTTTTCCCTCATCTGTTCTACTTCAGGTGTTTTTTTTTTATCAATAAGGATGGGTCGTGCGATCAGGATATTCTTACTATAGCTAGAGGAAAATGTAAACAAGGTGAAGTCAACATTTTTGCAATTGAACTTCCTACAAGTTTGTAGGTAGTGACTAAAGTGTGTCTCTGTCCAGTATTGTATACACAGTGTCACATTTGCATTGAGATATCAATGCTTAAGTTTGTAATAAAATATATTTATCTCCCTTGTTCATTCCCATCTGAAAAACCACAATTGTGCTAGTCAGGTGAATTGACAGAATGGGGTAATGAAAATTTGCAGCCAAATAATTTATTCTTTTGTCTTTAAAAAGATCATAATCTTCATGAAAATTGACTTACTCTACTGAATTTGGATATTTTGTTATCACTAGCTAATTAACATGTCTTCACTCGGGATATCAGTTGCAGCCTGTTGTCTTATTTTGCAAGATTACATCCTGCTTTCTAAAATAATTTCCTGCTATGATAATAGCAACTTCGTTTGCTGCAGGTGAGTTATAAGTCCAATTGTGTTGCCCGGTCAGAACTATGTTGGCACGGATTGCAATTGTAGTCTGCAGGCAACTAACTGATCTAACATCGTCTTAAAACTTCTGACATTGCTATTGCATGTATGTAGTATACGTTGAATAGCAAATACCATATTTTGATTAGTACCAGGATTACAGTTGATGTGCTGATTTGCATGAGCTTCTTCATTATGGAGTAAATTTGAAATTTTGTGTCTTTGTATGGTAGTATTAAAAGTAAACCAAATTGATAAATTTGACCTTGAATTTTGGTTTAAATCCTTTATGAGGAACTAGCAGATGTACCTGCTCTTCACACAGGAATATAGCTCACACAGGAATAAAGATATATTTGCTATGCTTTTCCGCTTATCTTCCAAGTTGTTCCTCTTTAGTTTTCTCATCAATTGTCTTTACACTCACTCCTTCAATGCTTGTAGTCAAGCCTAATAACTAATCTTTCTTTCTGTCTCCATGTTTCTGGCCTTTATTTTTCTTTTCTTATCATTCTCCAACCACATATCTCTAACTTCATTAGTTTCGATAGATGTATGAAATTGTATCATTTCCAAAACTATATCGTCCTAAGCAGTGCGAGACTGAGCATATTAAAAAAACACTCATTGTGAAATGTCACATAAACACAATACACTAAAAAAAAATTCCATTTTATTTAAACTTATGTTTGCTTTTTATGTTGAAATATGTTGTCAATCGTTAAATCAGTACTCAAAATGAGCTTGTTTTTATTCATTGCCAATCATGTACCAAACATTTTATTGCCCTGAAATTTAACAAACTCACTAAAAACTTGGAAAAGAGGATAGTTTTTAAAACATTCTAAAATCTCTATAAAAAGCCACACAAAATCAAGATGGCTGCCCTATGATGATGTGACATTTACATAAAATATATTTTTTTAGGGTGTAGCAGCCATTCATAACGGTGCTCTGAAAGTTTTGAAACAGTATGTTGCTTTTTATTTATTAATTTAATTTTTTTTAAAGTTATTTTGAAAGAAATATGGAAACAGTAAAGGGAAACGGTAAAGCTCAGGAATGCTAGTCAACAAAGTGTTAAGAGTTAACATAGCAACTGTCACTTCACTGCACGCACAGTGGAATTATGATTAAGGGAAAAAGTTTCTTTTACAATACTATCCAAACAATGTGAAATTACAGTTAACAAGATTTCTTAAAATGATGACTTATTCGTACCCCAGGATGATGCAAACAGCAAACGTTTGTTACCCATCTGCATACAAATTAGTTTATCTGCACTTGCTAATAATGGATAACTCAACATGTTTGGTCGCAACCGAGTCGATATGCGTATCCACAAGTTGAGACCCCAAAACCCAATAGCTTAAACAACAACATTCTGACATTCAATAGATCATATATTTCAGGGCACATTCATAGAATTGCATCATTGCTAAGTAATATTTTACTAGTGGATTAATGATCACAAATGGAAAACATTTTGTAACCAACATTGGTGAATGTTAACTATGAAAATATAACATACCTGAGAACCTAATAAGCTTATCTTCTCCAATCATTATCTCCTCAATAAGATCACAGGTTCCAAGATTCACTTTCTCAGGGCAGTCGAATGTTGACACAATTTCTCCTCCTGCAATACCACGTAAATAAAAATAAATATAAAATTTTTTTCTTTGTTCACTCGGAAATACGCATCATACCACAGTTGTTTGGCTTAGGTTGAAAAGATCTCTGAAAAGGTTTGTCCTGCAATGGCACTGGTGAAGGCCATATCACTCTTCTTCTCATACATTGTAAAAGATGTTCAAAATTCCAGTGAAAAAGCCACACAAAAAGGGAACTTGCTTAGCTTTCAGAAAAGGCAGAAATTCACTTTCAGTGGATTCCATCTCATTGTGGCATTGCAGTAGATTTTACAATACGATTTCAGAATTTACTCAAAATGACCATTCCAGATTGGGTCATAGAACCTTCCTCAATATTACAAATGCCTTCCAGTTTTCAAAATGGTGCTAGACTCTTGCTCCTGTAAAACTAAGGAATTCTGTACCATGGATTAAAAATTTTCACATGGAACGCGCATATTTTATAGTTAAAACAGGATGGTTGTGTTTTTGTGAGAATTTTTTTTTCTCATTCGGGTGGGATGCAGAATCTGCAACGTTAAACACCTCACTGCCACTTTTTAAAAGACCAACCTGCTCCATTGCAGGACAGTTGCATAGCAATTAGGGAATGCTAATCCGAAACACATGTTTGCAGAAACCAGATGCACCAGGCCGTAAGGCGCATAACATGGTGCAACGACCACTCACAATGAGGAATGGGATAATGGATTCTACGATCGCCTCTCTGCCTCCCGAGGCTTAGCCACAGAGAAAGAATATTGGACCAACCATCACGAGGGTGGCCAAAAATAACTGCTGTCCCTGGTGCTAAAGCAAATAAGCGGTAGGAAAATCTTGCAGATTAAACTCCACCAGACTCAGTCCACTGGAAGCTCGAGAGCATTTACACCAAAAAACCATAGCAGTGAGGTTCACCATTGAAAAATATATGTTGCATGTATTCAGGAAACACACCTGAACCCCCAAACAAACAAATTCTCTGTCCGAGGATATCAGTCATAGAGATAAGACAGAAGGTCACACAGGGGAGGGTGGAGGCGGTGCCTCATACTCGTAACAAAAACACAATGAAACATAGAAATCTGCACAAATGGGGAAGTAGAAATCATAGAAATTGACATATTTGTAGACAGCTAACAGATTCGAATATACTATATTGTTCCAACGACATTAGCCCTTATGCTGGAAGTTATGACATTGACCAATACAAACTGTATAGTAGCGAGAGATTTTAAGTCACCATGAAAGGTGGGGATACCAATGCAAAGGAGGGGGTGAACGAGGTAGAACAGTGGGAAATAGATAACAACCTGCAGCTCATGAATGGACTCCACCAACCTTCTACTCAAGAAGATAAAAACATATATCCCCCAGACCTTGTCTTTGCCACCGGTAACATAGCCCAAAACTTGGATCAAACATTTATGGAACAAGCTAAAAGACAGTGACTACAAACCCGTCAAGCTCTCCTTGAACCTTAGATATTTCACCCAAGTCCAGAAACCAATGACCGGGCACAATTTGCAAGGCTCAGCGACATCTACTGTGACCCCATAAACACAACCACTGTGACTCCAAGACACACTCAATAAAGGTAAGCGGAGTGTTAAATCAGGCCACGCGGATCAGAAATACTGGAAACTGCAATAGAACTTTAGCCAATGGAGGACAGACGGAACATGAAGGTACTTCAACAAGGAGAAAAATACAAGAGACTAATGAACCATCCAATGTACCCCAGAATCAACAGCTACGATAGGGGGTAGATTGAAAAGGAGTAACTTCATGGCAAACTCTAAAGAACTTGCCCACACAGACCCAATATTGGCACTGGCTCAACTAAGATACATACAACCAGCCAGCACATCTCCTGGTTATGAAGGCTCACAAAGCTGGATGCCCTCAATGCTGCAAAAAATGACACTACAACATATGTAACAAATACACGGAAAAGTAGTGCTTCTAACAGACGTATTTTCAGCTATCTCAGCACTGAAATCTGAAAGTAACACAGAACTAAGTGATCTCAGGTCAACCTTAGCCCAGTTGTCCCATGATTCCAAGAGGGTAGTAATCCAGTGGATACCCTCAAACTGCAAGCTAAGGGAATGAAGATGCTGACAGACTGGCTAAAAATGGAGCAGAGATCCCTCAAGATGACAACCTCGTCAGCCATGATGAAGCAAAAACCATTGTTGCTATCAGAAGTTGCTATCTTTCATCATCATCATCATCATCATCAGGTGCCGTCTCCACATCGAAGGTTGGCTGCAATGAATCTCCAGCATCCTGTCTTTCGCCTTGGTGTTGCACACTGCCAGACTGTAACCTGTCCATTTCTTAAAGTTTCCCTCCCACTTATCTCTCGGTCTTCCTCTTGCTCTTCTCCCTCAACTTTCCCCTCTAGTAAATGTTTTATCATGGTGTCATGTCTTTTTATGTGCCCAAAATACTTGTCTGAATTTTATTTCTCTTAATAATTGTTTCTTCATGCCTAGTTTTCCTAAAAGTTGTTTATTTGTCTGTTTTTCTGTCCATGAAACTCTGCTATCTTTAGCCTGTTGAAAAGATAATCTCCTTTGTGGACTATGCAGGATTTGAAACTAATGACTTTTCTGTTGAGCTTGTAATATGCATATTTTGTCTTGTGACCTGGATGTTCTGTTTCCAACTTCATCATGTATTTTTTCTTGACAGATCTCTTGACATTTTATAGTTTGTATTCTATCTGGTTAAGTTTTGCTCCTTCCATTGCTAATCGATTACCTTCATCATCTTCAGGTATGTTACAATGAAATGGGATCCACAGTATTACAGATTCTTTAAAATGCTGGCATAGATTATATAGTATTTCTCTTATCTTGGTTAGTTCTGTATTTGTATGGCTCTTTTGTCCTGCAACTACAAAATTTTGCTTCACTTCTGCTTTTCTGTGAAATATACAACTGAAAGGGGCACTAAAAGCTAATGTGTTTTTACTCCATTCATAGCCTGTTAACTTTTCTCATTGAATAGAAAACCAGTACAAAACTAATGTTGAACAAATATTATTTGCACCTGTCACTGTCTTGTCATATAGTAATGAGTCAAGAAAAGTTGACCAAAATACTTTACAATCTCAACAGCAATTTTTAAAAAAGGGTATTTATTACAAATATCTCCCTGGCAACAAGACACACACAAAAGATAAACACTATGTACCTGTTACAAGTGCAAGTCTTTCAACGCCTTCAAAATCTGCATGTTCAATAGCCATGATTCCAGCATCAGAAAATATCTGCTCTGGGTAGTTGTAGATCAACTGCCTGGATGTGTACAAGATCATGAAAAAACCATCAACTATATATAACATAGAACAATATCTCATATACATCACAGTACAGCATGTATCTTAGTGTCATCCAAATGTGTTTAATTTGCAATGCAATACATAAGTTGATGGTATGCTAATACAATATAGGAACAACTGCAGAATACCAATGGTACACAGGAAACAAAATTTCTATAGATATAGATTTACAAAAGTAGAACAAAATGAAATAAAACATACCAGGTGCATGATATGTCATAAAATATATGTGAGGTGGCTAAAAATTCTTCTTGATATTACGAATAGTGGAGAGTGTTGTGCTGATTTCAGAACAAAGTATAATATAAATACACTCAATGCCAGCGTCAAGCCGAATGGTGTCCATTATTACATCAAATACCCGACTGCTTTCACCGTTATTACGTCTATTAAGAAAAACTGCGAACAAAATAATCTATCACTGCTAAACGTGGAGGTTCTCTTGAACGACATCATCAATGATACAGATGTGGTTATTTACACCGATGGTTCAGTCATTCGCCAACAATGCTGTGCGTGGGCTTTTCAGCACGCTCAGGAGGAAAAATAATAAGAGAGGTCAGTGGGGTCTACGCAACAGCCACAAGTAGCTTGACAATGGAGGTTTGGGCGGTTACGGAGGCGGTGAACTGGTTGGCATCTCACAATTACTCACGTGTTTTCATACTCAGTGACTCCATGAGCATGATTCGTAAGTCGAATCAGGTATGGTGAGACAACTGGGTGGAGGTACTGGTACAGACAATGATCAGAGAAATCACCTTTATTTTTGTCCCTGGGCACGCAGGAGTTAGGGGTGATGAACGAGCTGATAGATTGGCTGGCTTAGCTACAATATCAGGGGAGCTGCAATGGATCAAAGTGACATTCTTCACGCATTGAGAGTCTTTCCGAACAGAGGAGTTTCAGGGCTGTGAATCCCACTCGCTGACCAGATTGAAAGAGATGGGTGTTAATATTGGTGCAGCCGAAAAGAACAACATACTAAATATGCAAAGAGATTGATTAATCAACATCGAACTGGTGTGTTGGGTCGCTGGAAGCTGCTGGATTTGCTGAGGCGGAGATCGGAGCACCTATGGACATGTCCGAGTGCTATGATGATAGTCCTCATATAACTGACATCAAATAGCCAGACAAGATGGGTATTAACAGTTCTGACAGAGTTCAACAGCACAAGCAATGCTGCGGCAGTGAAGAATTGGTCCTGTAGCTATTTATGTTTCCTCCATAAACATGGAAATGATCATAGACTGCTTAGAAGCTATTGTATACTTATCCTGCACAGTGCAAATGGCAAATTACTGAAATTAGTGGAAAGAAAGGCTATATACCGGATTCGCATTCAGTGTAAACCAAATGGCACGCGCAAAATTGCTGTTACGTCGCACAACGTATTTTTGCCCTATTGTTCTGTATAGGGCAATGCTGTAAGCAAATCAACCCAAGCTTAAGGTGTGTCCACGAGCTGATGAGCTGAATGACTGCGGTACAGCCAGTCTCTAACATGGAAATGGATTCTCTGCCTCGCAACTGAGTTCGTGGGCGTAGGCAGGTATCCTTGCGATTTTCAGCATAGCTGCACAGCCAGTTATTCTAACACTACACATAATCAGAGACACAGCCTACACCAAGGTGTAAAAGAGGAAAAAGACTGGGTGCCAGACAACATATGTTGAAACGTGAGCAACTGGGTCGAAAGAACGAACGCGTCATGTACTGGGAATTGTGCCAGCGTGAAGCAGAGACCACCGGTCCTCGACAAACTCATATGATGCTGACATCGTTGCCCTGCAAGAGATCAATCTAGGCGAAGGGACAGTCTGCATTGCCTGTTTTCATAGCTTGTATAACTGGCAGCATCTTGGACAGGTAAATCATATTGTAAGTCCATCGCCATGGCTGACAGAATGAAGTGGACAGGATTCTCCGCTTCTGACATCCAAGACTATCTCCTCTGTTAAACAGCAGTGTCATTGACGACTGTCTGCATAGAAACGCAAGTACATCTTCACCTGGGCAGTTTTGTGACTTTCAGAAATTCCCAGTAGATCACCTAACTTATACATGAAACTAAGTGGGGGGAATTATTATATAAAAATAAATAAAGTATAATGATTAGATCACTTGGTGCAAGATATAACAATAACTATGACTCTATTTACCTATTAATAAACACATTACATCCATGTTTGATTATTTTTTCAACTTTGATTTTCATCTTCTCCTTCTCTGCAAGTTCAAGCTGAGCGACTTTGGAAATGGCATCTACTCTCACACGGGATCCAAATACCTGAAAGGATTTTTAAATTGAGGAAAAGAATGAGAAGAGTAAGGATGTATTGTATGCTTTGCACGTTTGGTGCGGGATTAAAGCATCTTGAAGCTGGGCAGGCATCAATCCATTTAATACTCGAAACTTGGTAATATTAGAGTATGTTGGCCATTTGGCTTTGTGTTACCATATGGTATGGGACTTGTTCTAAATAAGGGCAGCTTATAGTGTTACAATATATTCTGCTGTGGTCTTGAATTCTTTGTCTCAAAAAGGAGTAAGTTTTGCATGAAAAGCATGAAGTTATTCATGGCTGCTAGCACATCTATATTGTAGATGGACTAGTCTTGTCAGTCATGCTCCATCAAGAGAAGCACCCTTTCCCTGACGATTCAGCGCACATGCAACATGGCCAGAATTGTATGCTTACTCCACAGAAAACTGCCTAGTTGCAACAGGACAGCTCCACCCCTACAGACTAAAATTCTGTATATATCATTATCCTGATCTGACACAGCATATTCTTTAAAAAAGCTACATAAAAATACCAATAGAAAACTTCAGATTGATTTTCTTTCTTCTTCTTCTGCATCCTCACTAGATTGGGATTTCGAAATCTCTAATAAATGCAGCCATTTGCATCAGATTATCAGCCACGCCATACAGTTTGTCTTGGACGCTAGTGTAAAGGGGCCACCTCTTTCTTCTCAAGTCTGCACACTGGGGGCAGTTCTGTAGGATATAATTCCTATGATTTCTGCTTCCCCGTTTGTTCGACCTCTTCCCGCAGGAAGTTTTGGCCACCCTCGTGATGGTAGGTCGACATTCTTACTGCGTGGCTATATCTCCGAGGCAGATTGGCGACCGTAGAATCTGTTATCCAATTCCTCATTGTGAAGGGTCATTGCACCATGTTATGCGCCTTACGGCCTGGTGCATCCGTTTGCTGCAAGTATTTGTTTCGGTTAGCATTCCCTGGCGGACACGTGCATCCAATTTCAGCCAAACCTCCTAAGTCGTCTCTTACGACATGCGTGGCAGGTAATAGTGGTTCTATTCTTTACACCCCAAATTTGGGCCCCGGTAACCACTCGGGTGGAGATTCACTATCGTCCATAAACTATCCTTACACCAAAACACATAATCAGCTACAAATATTCTTTGTCATATCATTTTAACGGGAATGATAACAATGGCTTCATCAACAGAACTAACACGATTTTAATTTGACCCATAATCCAAAGCAAACTTTAGTTTCAGTTTGGACTATCTTCATTACACTCCGGTCACATATGCTCCCATCTTCACAATAACTGTGTCCAGCGAATAACCAAACCAGTCCAATGTCGATTGATGAGTCTACTCGTACATTTGTTGTGCTGGTCTTTTCTGGCCACTCCAATAAAAGTTCCTGCAATCTAGCTGTTGGTGTGTTGCCGGGTCAGCGCGGGAGCAAAGAATAGGAACACTGCAACCTACAAGGAATTTGTAAGAGGCGACAGGTAGGCGCCTAGGGGAAACTACACTAGTAAATAAAAAGGTAGAAATCGAATGTGCTTGTAGGCGCACAACTGGCAAAATGTACAATCATTCTCAAAAAGTGGTTAACAAGTAGTCGATATGGAGCGGTTGAAGGAGAAGAAGCGGTTGATGTGGATTGTTTAGACTTGCGGTCACACTCTATGGGGGTCTTTAGAATGTCAAATCAATCCATTGACTGAAATTTGAAGCCTGTGTTTCAGGGAACATGTCATTGTTAAGGCGGGAATGAGACATAGTGGCTGCTAACAACGAGAACAGCTGTATGTCATCCTGTATCAGTCGCTGGTTCTTTCAACAAATCGAATGTGCAGTGGTCATCCTCACTGTTGGTAAGATGCAAATTGAAAGAATGGAGAGAATACAGAATGAAGCTATGCGTATCATCCTCGGTTGCACCAGTGATACATCCTGTGTGGTGATGAGCTTTCTCCTTATTTCCTGACAATAGAGTGTAGACTCAAAAAAGCTAGAGCATGTGCGTATCCCAAAATAAGTGCTAAAAAGGATTAGTAATATATATATATATCTTCTTTTCTTTTCGACCAATTTTAATCACTCTTTGTGATGTGTTTGATATTTGCCAAGAATGTGTATACGTTGCACATTGGTTTGGTAGGCCCCTAAACGCATGAGCGTACACGTTTAGGACACATGAATCCGATTTCAGCCAAACCCCCTAAGTCGCCTCTTACGACATGCGTGGCAGACAACAGTGGTTCTATTCTTTACACCCAAAATTTGGGCCCCGGTAACCACTCGGCGTATATATGTATATATATATATATATATGGTCTTTTACGTCTTTACAGATGGTCAATTTTTTCCCATGTGCTGGGACCTATACAAGAGTTTTTCATTGAGGCCTTGCAGACGTCTTTACATCTGAGCAGTGGTCTGTCCTTGTGCCTCTTCCCCTCTGAAAGTTCACAGAACAACATTTGTTTTGGTATGCTACAAGTTTCCATTCTTCTCACATGCCCATGATGGAAGGCAGGTTTGCACGTTGCAGTACTTCAGAGTTGGTTATCTTGTCGTACCACCTGATGTTCATAATCTTGCGGAGACATCGAAGGTGAAAGATGTTGTCTCCTCTCGTGTCTTGAGTATGCTGTTCATGTTTCTGAGCCGTATAGTAAAGAACTAATTACACAGACTTGATATATTTGAATCTTCGTCTGCAATGTTAGTTTTGTTTTGTCCCATGCTCACTTTGACAGCTTGCCGAATGCAGTTGTCGCACTCCCTATACGAGCGTTGATTTCTTCATTAGCAGAACGTCTGGCAATGACCGTAGACCCAAGATAGCAATTTATAGCAAGATATTTGTGTACTGGTGTTAGATGGTTACCATGTGATATTTGTTGCGTTATCTCCCTGACATAAAACAACTTTTGGAGACATGGTCAGAGAAAATACGTTGCATGCTGTGGCCAAATTATTAATTAGGCATTGCAGTGTAGCCTCACTGTGGGCGACTAAGGCAACATCGTCAGCGAAAAAAAGGTCCTCTGACTTACTTCGCACTTCTCTTGTAGCTGTCGAAGGGTAAATATCATGTCAGTTGTTGACCGTCCAGGTCTGAACCACATTGTGACTGGGAGAACACGCTCTGCCAGTTTCTGAAAGGACTAGTGCAAAGGGCTTGCCTGTGACACTTAAAAGGGAGATACCTCTGTAGTTGTTACAATCCACGTTATCCCCTTTGTTTTCATAGTGTTACTATCTTTGCATCTCTCATGTCCTGAGGGATTTCTTACTCTCTCCAGCACTGAATAAGGAGATTGTAGAGGTTGGTAGGAGGACATCCCTATTATATTTGAGGATTTCTACAGGAATGTTGTCTAGTCCTGATGCCTTGCCATTTGAAAGTTTCTTTGCTTTGGAAAGTTCCAACTCTGTGGGTTCGGCATCCAGCTCAGCTGGTTTCTCCACCTAAAAAAAGATAGTAGTAGATATCAGTTAAAGCGGGGCAAGTCGTGGGTTGGCTTGCTGCAGACACTGCTCAGTTTGTATGCGGGGTCACAGATATAGACCATGGGGAAGAATGGATACCGGTGTCTTTATACCAAAGATAATCTGGCAGATAACACAAGAGGAAATGCACAGAATGTCATCTTGGGTCTCCTATACCATGCATGATGGAGATTTTGTTGATGCTCTACAAAACACAAGACTACTTTCTTAATCGTGTTCAAGGAAAAGATGATGATTTAGTTAATCTCACACACACACATTCAAAAATCATGAGTTAACAAATTGAACAGCAGTTCAGGATACACTAGAAATGAATAAGAACAATTTTCAAACAATATTTATAAAATCACTTTACAGAAGGTTACTTCCCAGTACTTTCAACAAATGAAAATAAAATGTACTTTACAAAAATGAAAGTATACCTTTATCTTGTCAGTATCCATTGGTGTGTTTGCAATGAGAATTTTTGCATTCTCCAACCTCTTGGGCTGATGGACACCTATTTTCTTGTCAAGTAGAAAACCTTAATACAAAATTTAAAAAAAGGGAGGAATCTTAATACTTAATGCAGTATTGCTACATTTCAACTGTTATGGTAGTTTTGAGACAGAAGAGACAGGGACGTGGAATCACAGCTGGTTTAGGGTACATATTCTCTTTACTCTATGACCATACAAATATCAGTTGTATACACATTATTATTATATTCCTATCATACCGTTATGTTACATAGGGCCTGCAAGCAATTTCTCCATACCGCTCTATCAAGGGCAACTCATGTCAATCTATGGAATTGAGTCCAATATTTCTTGCCTCTTTCAGTAAAGCTTGTTTCAGGGTTTGCCTACGGCATCACTTCTTTCTTGAACCCTTTGCCTCCCACTTGAAGGCATGCTTTCTGACTCTCTGCTCAGAGTAAGCTCAACATAGCTCTATCTTCTCTTTCTTATATCAGTTGTTATTAGTGGTTGACCGGACATTTCTCTGATTTCATCCCTTCAAAATTTGTCCCATTATGTGTTACTTATTTTTTGCAGGATGTTTTCAAATGCATTCAACTTATTTTTATATCTTTAGTCATTTTCCAACTCATGCTGGCAATATGTTAGGATTGATAAAACATTCAAAATTTCATTATAAAACTATATAACTTGAGAGTTCCATATTTTATTTAGACTTGATATTAAAATCACACATCTTGATAGTCCATTCTATTGTCTTTAAAATCATATATAAAATGCCTATTTTCAATGCAAGGAATTTATATGGTTGCTTTCTTTTACATCATAAAGCGTGTCATCAAAATTAACGAAACACTTGAAAATCCATGAACGTTTGAGAGTTAACAAAGCAATATCCACAAAATCCAAATCTTCCAGTTGACTTCCAGTTTCTACCAAATTGATGCAAGTTTCGCCACTGCAACATTTTCTCATCACCCAGCCAATGGTTATTCCAAATAATAGTGAAGATGAATTACAACCTTGTTTTGCTCCGGTTTCAACCATAAACTAGCCGCTTTCATCATTGCCCAGTGCACACTGAACCATCATACAAGCCATTGGTGTTATTTTGACTGGTATTCCATAGCATCCCAGAATACTCCAGAGATTATGTTTAAACTATTAACACTTTGCTGTCCAATTTCGAAGGCCGTCGAATTTCCGGCTAAAAGTCTTAGAGACAAAACTTCGACGATCGACAAATTTCGAACATGTTGAATGCAAACAGATGGCAGAATCGACTTAAGTGATCCCGTGTTATCCGGTTATTTTATTATTCCAAAATCGAAAGTTAGACCCATTTGAAGCAACGTTTTAGTGAAAAATTCGTTATTTTTGTTACAAATACACTTCCAGCGTTTTTATGTCTGATAACATAAACTAGACTTATAACAGATTATTCTGACTGCAGCAAATATTGTGACGAAAGTGATACCACAAGGTTAAGCAGAGATTTTATGGTGAATAATACCACATGTGACAGTAGTGACAAACATGTTGGATTACACGATAGGGTTGATGTTGAAACATCTGAAGTAAGAAGTGGGCGTGGTACAAGAGACCAGAACAGAACTGTACATGTAAATAATCTTTGCAGATGGAGCAATAGTCCTCAAAACGAACTATTTGAGCATGACATTATTCTTCTATATGAATAACAGCAACGTGTGACCGACGTGTCATGTCAGATGCAACTGCGTATATCATATGCCCATTGATTTCTTTCAAGTTTATTTTTCCTGATACTGCCATAAATTTGATACTGATGAAGTGAATGGGTACTGTGAAAATCACATATATTAGTACACATGAAGTGTCATGTACAAAAATCTTACTTGTGTACATTTTAAATTGATGGATTCATAGGATGCCTTCAGATTGGCATGGGAATATGTTGTAAACCAGCAGTCTCAGACTACTAGTGTAATAATTAAGGTTGTGTTAGGTATCGTCTAAGGTTGTGTTGTGTCCTAGGTTGTGAAAGATCTTTATGGATACAAAAACAAAGGATATATACTCTACTGTAACAGTTTTGCATTCAAGTCCAGCTTTATTTCAAGAGCTGAAAGAAATGCAGATAGGTGCATGTGGAACAGTATCTGAAATAATTTTCCTGAAGAAAAAGCAACTCAAATTAGCACGGCAGATCAACCTGTGTTTTGTGCGACAAGATAAATTCATGTTGGCAGTTACCTGGCATGACACTAAAAGAGTTACCCTCATATCTACTGTTTACTCCAATAGTGTTATGGACAAGACAGTCTGAAAATTCAAGCCAGTACTTGCAGAAAAATACAACAAAAGTGTGGGGATGGGGAGGGTTGTTGGGTGGTGGTGGTATCGACCACCTGGATGCAAGCTGACCCTACCCACACAGATCAAATAAGTGGTACCTGCTATTATATCATTTCATAGTTGAAACTGCTCAGTTCAATTGGCACATAAGCAACAACACTGCACACTCCACAACAACTATCACGGCAAAGAAGTTTAGGCAGAATGTCAGTATTGCTTTTCTTGAACCTTCTATTCTTCAACGAAATGTGACGCATTCATGACCACAAGATCATGATTTTAGTGAGTGCTATTTCCTTGAAAAATGTACAAATTAGACTGTAAATTGTGTACAGCTGCCGGGAAAAGAAGCCTGACTTGCATATGCTGCCCAAATTTAAATGTACCTCTATGCTTGACATCCTGCTTCAAGTTATGCCACACAGTTGAGGATTATCAACGTTTCCGCAGACTGCTGCAGAGGCATACAGCTACAATCTAAACCCCAGTTCATGAAGGAAGTAGATAAGACTATAACTAGAGGTAGTTTATTCATTTAACATTCACACTCATTGTGAGATGCTGCATAAACACAATACACTCAAAAGAAAATAAAAATGTTTTGCATTTTATTCAAACTTATGTTTGTTTTTTATGTTGAAATATGTTGCCAATCGTTAAACAAGTACTCAAACTTAGCTTGTTTTATTCATTGACAACAACGTCCCTAACATTTTATTGCCCTAAAATTGAACAAACTCACTAAAAACTAGGAAAAGTGGCTGGTTTTAACCCTCTTATTCCTGGAGCGGCCGAATGCGCCGTTATCGGTATAAACCCATAGCGGCCGTTACCGCCCGGCGGGTATATACCTTTTTAAATCGTTTTTCTATATCTTTCCTTGCGAATAGACACGCTAAATTTAGCCCTGATGTCATTGCCGATAATGGCTGCTGTCATTTTAGAAATCCGTTTGTTTCTAGTGTTAGTAGATTCGTATCGGCAAATTTTTTAAAAAAAGTTGTTTGCTGGAAAACTTGTGATTTATGATTCAGTTGATGGAAAATTTGCCGGCGAGATCGTGGATAAATCGGATTGATATATAATTCAATATTTGCGTGCGAAAATTTACGATGCTAGTTCTAGTGTTTATGCGATTTGCGTAACTATTAGTTACGATGAATTACGATTGTCGATGGATGCGAACATCGCCGCTTCCCTCCGTCCACCCAGGTTGTAAAGTTGAAAGAGAATAGTCGCAACAGCTGAGCACTATCAATATCGAACAATTTAGTGAAGAAATAGGTTCTGCAAATGACATTGATTCAGAGTATTCTCTTTGTGATTACCGTCATTACGTCACGCTCAATTTTTACGCGAGGTATTTTTTTTGGGAACTGGACAGAGCGAAACAAATAATTTGCTCTATGAAAATTCAAAAAAATCCAGATCCTTCATGGACACTGTTCCTTTTCATTACATCAATATCTTTCTTTATGTAAACTATATGTGTCGAACTCACCAGTTACCGTACTACAGAATGTTTTGGTTTACCGATAAACTGTTGAATGTGCCTGCTTTGTCAGATATAGTGTCAAGAAATAGATTTGAAAGTATCAGCAAATATTTGTACTTCAATGTCAATTCCAAATTCGTTCCATGAGGACAATATGGACATGTGCAAGGTTGAACCTCTGTCTTTGTATGAGGGCCCTCATGCCCGTACAAACATGCAGGCTAGGCAACTGCAGGACTGATAAACTCCTAGATACTGCAGGACTGATCAACTCCATTCATGCCAACCATCAACGGACTCAACTCTACTGTTTGGCAGAATGCAGAGCCATGTTAGTGTTTCTAAATGAAGATGAGGACTGCACCACAAAGGTGTGTGGAGACAAGTGATAGCTGCCCCACATGTAAAATCAACCTCTGTTAAGGAGATTGCTTTTCAACCTTTCAATTTACATTTATCCTCAATAAAACTGACATTTTTGAGAGAAACATAAGTTCAATATTGTCATTCATTTTTATTTCTTCACTTGTATAATTATTTACATCCAACTTGCATGGTATTGACAACATACATGTTTACAAACTAGTACCTCATCCATTTAACTGTAAATTGGACTTTAAATCACAAATATTGATTAGAAATTGTATTTGTTATGAATTTTATATCACGGCCACTTCTCATTGTTGCTGGGTTATTTCCCTTGCCCTGGGATTTCGGTAGTAACTTTTTCTGAAGGGCTGGGAATAAGAGGGTTAAAACTATAATTTATATAAATAGCCACACAAAATCAAGATGGCCGCCCCATGATCATGCGACTAATTTACATAAAATATTTTTTCGGATGTAACAACCATTCATAATGGTGCTTAGAAAATGTTGAGGCGGTATGTCGCTTTTTAAATTGTTAATGAATTTAATTTTAAAAACAGTTATTTTGTAAGAAAACTGCAAACACCCATGGTAATATAGTAATAATAATAAAGCCCATAACCCGTTAGGGTCGTATGGGTGTCACTGTGGAGACACAAAAGAATGCACAAAAAGCCTGCCCTGAGTCTCTGTCTTCAACTCTTCGAGTAAGTGTGGAGAAACTCTGTCCTGACCAGCTCTTGATGTTGTCAAACCAGGATTTTCTCTGCCCTCCTGTCACCCTCGACTGTTTCCTGTAGGATAATCTTGGAGAGTGAGCCATGTCTCATCACATGCCTGAACCACGCAAGTTTACGCCTTTTCACGATTGTCAGGAGTCGTACTTGACGGCCTGCAAGGTTGATTTTTTGGTCTCTTACATAGATGTTCCTCTTATGTTCTATGTAACTAATACGTAGTACCCGTCTGTAACACATATATTAGAAGGCCTGGATTCTTCGCTCCAGTTCTGCATTGAGCGTCCAGCTCTCACAACCGTACAAAAGAATGGATAGCACCAGTGATCTGTAGATATTAATTTTTGCCAGCGTGCTGATTTTGCTTTTCCATATCACGTTTAGCCGAGACATAGCAGCTGAAGCCATCGCGTCTTGACCTGATCTCCTTACCAGAGTTTCCATTGTTACATATGTAGGACCCAAGGTATTTAAAGGTTTCCACTTTCTCCAGCTTTTGTCCATTTAACCAGATATTGTTTTCTTGTTAATGGGAGACAGTAAGTCTTTTTGAAAGCAATGAAATTTAGGATATTGCTTCTCAATATGTTCCAAGATTAGTCTTAGTGTAATTATTTGATCTAAATAGCTTCTACAGGTTTAAAACCAGGTTGTTCTTTTCTCTGGGTTATATTCTCTATTCTTTTGACTATTCACAATAATTTCATAAAAAGTCTTGCACAATACCAATAATAGCATCCCTCTCCAGTTGTTGCAATCTTTGAGATTCCCCTATTTGGGGATCTTAAAAACTATTTCCTTCTTTCATTGTTCTGGGTCTGTTTCTTCTTCCAATATTTTATTAAATAGTTCTTGCACCTGGATAATAGCTGTATCATCTGCCGCTTGGAACATATATGCAGTAGTGTTGACATTACCTGTTGCTGTACTAGTTATCATCGAATGCGCTGTCGCCTTGATCTCAGTGGCATTTTTCATGAATTGGTTGAGTTATTTCTTGCCTCTTTGTCAAATTTGGTGGTTTTAATTTGTCAGGTCTAATCTGGGTTTTCTTTAAAATGTTATGCACATCTTTTCTTCTAATGATCTGATGTGAGCACATTACCATCTTTATTATTGATTGGGCCACCCTTTGAAACTAAAATTTCAGTTTGTTTTAGTGTATTATAGAGCATTTTACTGTTTCCAATCTTAGCTGTCTTTTCCTTTCTTCGGTTAGTCGATCGACTTATGTTCCTACCATATAAGTAGAAATACAGGATTAATGATAAATTAACTTTCTGTTAATTAACTCTTTGAAACACATTTGAGTACTCGTGTGGTTAAAATCTTATTCCTAGACCATATGGACAGTGCTACACTCTTGGCATGTTCAATAATAAATATGTTATGAAATGGAAAGTTTTTGTTCTATATAAAAAATAAGGCTGTACCTTCATCGAGGTAAGAATCCGATAAATTTCCCCAAGTTTTTTATTATCTGGATAGCATCAAGACTACCGCTTCCCTGAAAATATATTAAAGAAGAAAATGTAATAACCTATAACCACAATAAACAGAATGGACATAAATAAAATGGCTGACAAGAAGTCACCATAAAATGATGCACAAATGACCACCAAATTTTAAATAGGAATATTGTATATGTGTGATGTAACATACATTTATAGGAACGGTCCTAGAAGATTCATACATACCATAATACAAATAAAAAAGGAACAGAAATAAAAGGGACAGCAACACTTGCAAATGTAGTTAACTAATAAGTCACACTGGAAAATTCTTTGCAAAAAGTATGTCAACGAAACATCTACAGACTAACCACTGCTGAATAAGACCTAGTCTGTTTAGGAAAATACTTTACCTGAAGTATAGTTGCTATGTTTCCCCTTAAATATTTAAGTCAATATATCATCGAAAAGGATATTGAGTTAAATATGGCATTCATATATCAGAAGGCATTTAGACTTTTTTAAACTGGATTATAGTACAATTATATAATTTTTGACTAAACAACAATTATCAGATTTCTTAACCATGCATTAAAACATATCATTGCTGTTTACACCGGGACACACTTTGAAAGTGTTAATAAAATAATCCACATTCCGCCAATATTTCAATTGCGCCTTTTTTACAATAAATTGTTTCAACACAAATGAAAAAGATGTCCTACTTTATAGTTCAGATACCATATTATATTCTGGTATCTGGCATGCAGAAGTTGTAATTGAAACAAGAAAAATAGAGACAATAGTTTCAAAACAGGTGTGGACGGATACCTGATGGATATCCATGAGAAAACAACAGGCATATCAAAATACACATAGCAGAAAAAACAGGAAAAGGAAGTCATGTCAAACAGAACATCATGGGTGAAATGAAGGAATGTACTAGGACAACATGCAAATATTATTTCATGAAAACTATAAATATTGGATAAAGCATTGTTATCATTTTACCTTGAGTCGGAGCACAGCCTCTACAGCAAGTTTTGAAAACATATCTTTATGCTGAGTAAGAATCTTTGAGCTCAACGTTGTTCTGGCTATATTCAACAAGTCTTCTCTAAATCTGACAGGATCTGTGCTGCAAATAAAACAGAATTGCAATCTTTATCCAGCAGATAACTTGCATTTGAAGTGCTCATGAACAAAATGTAATTATGGTAACTAAACAACAGAGCAAAATATATCATTTTATTCAGCGCAAATTGCTTATTTTCACTGGGTTTTTTTTCCCAGCAATGTGTACATGGATGTTGTATATTCACCTGAGACAGTGCCATGTGACAAGTGTTGAGGCGGGCGATATTCTTTTTGATTGCTTTTCTATTCCACCATTTACTTCTTTATTTGGGGAGGAGGAGGAGGAAGAAATGAGAAAAGAGAAAGAACGTAGTGATCTTGTGTGCGCTTGTTTTGAGGAACTTTGTAAGCTGATATTGTCGTCAGGCTGTTCTTGATGCCGTCGCTCCAACTTTTTTGTGTGTGGTCTCCCTCTTGCTTTGTACTCACACTTTTTCTGTGTGGCTCTCTGTGGTAGGCGATACCAGGGCATTCTTGTCAGGTGTCCAAACCATTTAATCTGTTGTTCTAAATTTTAAAATAAAACAAATTAGTGGTAACTTTTCCTCAAAATTCTTTACCATTCATTCATATAGGACCCTTCTAAACTAAAATGTCTTTCATTTTCATATACAATGTGGCTCAAATTGTTACCAGGGCCCAAATTGGACATCATTCGGAGATCACATCTCAAGAAAATGACTTGGCTGTACACGTCTGGACATGCTGGGTAACGAGTGTGCTGACTCTCTTGCAAACAATGCCTTGACTCAAGCGGGCAGGCAGAAGTACAGACAGAGCCGATATCACCAATGTGGTACGCTCTCAATTGTGTGACATGGGCGGGTCTCAGACACTGGAACAAGTTCGAGAATTAGGCATTAAGTTTGGACATGCCAGACAACAGTGTCGTCTTCGTGGTAGAGAGAGAAGATATAGTAATCAACTTCTCATGGGTACAATTGACTTTGGGATGGTTGCTGCAGAGGAGGACAGACCACGAATGGGAATGTCCAATGTGCCATGACGTCGATCGCATAACATAACACTTTCCGAAAGAAAAATAATAGCAAGGGTAAGAAATTGGGTAGACATTTACTTGGCCTGTTTGGGAAGCAAGAAACAGTAGTATATTAAAACATGAATAATTGGCAATCTAGACCAGATATTGTCTAAACTGAACTTGAGAGATTAACTACATTTTAATAAATACTTGATAATTACAGTACAAACCTATTATCTCTTGCAGTATCTGTCAAAGCTTTTCTTGCTGCATCGACAGCTTTTCTCCAACCAGATATGACGGTTTGAGGATGAATCTTTTGAGCAACCAGACTCTCTGCTTCCTATTATTTAAAAATAAGATTATACTGAAGCATTATATATTCCCGTCAGCATGTTACTGGGGTCCTAAAGGGGAGCAAAGATAGTCAAACTATAACCTGCCACAATTGCTATAAGAGAAGACTAAGTAAAGTGGGTGTGGCTAGTTACCCAATCCTATAAGGAAATTTATGCCCAAATCTCAATGCATAGAAGGCACCAACTACAAGAAAAATGTATAATTATCTGGATTCTGTAAGTAGCAAAAGTTACAGATTAACCTCTTCATTACTGGGAAAAACTAGAATTGCTAACTTTTAAAGTGATGAAAAGGTTGCAACGGTGGCAGAAAAATGGGGTAATTACAGCATAGACATCTAAGGAAGATTTAAATATGTGAATCATGGTGGAAGAGAGTTGTACGCAATAGATAGACACTGCAGAAATAGTGCACGGCTCAAGAAAAAACATAACACAGCGAAGAAGTCAGTAGGGTCGAATATGACATATTCTAAGAAAACCAGCTAATAGAAGAGCTAAACTGGTCTTGTGTGGTAAAGAGAGCTGGAAACAGGTATTACGGTGAGTGGAATAGATAAAATAAAACTGAAAGGCACATGTTGGCTTGAGTGTTTATGGGCAGAAAAGTGGTACATCAACAGACAAAACCTCCACAACACTGTTCTCTCTCTCTCTCTCCCAGGGACAAAGCATCCAACATACACATAGGAACAACCCCAATACAAGAAGAAAGTTATCCAACTTATCTAGGGATTGCAATTGATAAACGACTCACTTGGAACAAACATATAAAAATCACAGAAGGAAAGGCGAGAAGAAAAATTGGACTAATCAGAAAATTGACAGGTACCAACTGGGAGCACACACTAAAGAAAGTTTACAACGGAACAATAAGACCCCACCTAGATCTCCGCTAAACAGCATGGGCTCAGCTGCCAACTCACACCTGCAGACATTGGATAGAGTACAAAATCAAGCACTCAGGATCATCACCGGAGCCATCAAATAGATGCAAAAAACTACTGGAGTACAGGCACTGGCATATAGAAGAGAAACCAAAAGTATGATCCAGATGGAGAAATACACCAGTATGCCTGTGCATCCAATGAAAGCAAGATTAAACGATCTGGCACTTGGACAACTAAAACGCAGTAACAGTTTTGATGTGTCTGAAGTAGACATGTTCCGATGGGAAAATGACGAATTGCAATTTCAAGTCCAGTCTGAGAAACCATTCGTGCTGGTCAATGTGTATGCTTGTAATGTCAAGGCGGACTCACAGAAATGGCAGTGTTTGAGTGAAAATATGTCATGAAAGCAATGTCATTTTCTGTGGTGATTTCAACGCAACAGGTAGATCATGGGGCAACATTTCCTCTAATACACAGGGTGAAGAGTTCAAATGTGCACTTGAAACCACTGAATTGTTGTGTGCCAATAGCGGCAGAGTCGCTAGAATAGCAAGTCGACCAGGAGATGAGGATAGTGTGATTGATTTCACACTTGTATCCCTCCACTCACTGCTGTGTGCAGATGGGGGATAGTAGGGCACCAAGGCAGTGACCAGTCCTTGCAGCATTCTGGTGAACAAGGGTAGATCTAAAAAGTACAGGCCAATAACACACTCTTTCAAGTATGACACCAAAGGACAAGACAAGTAGGATAAGTTGTGTAAAACGTAGCAAGCACATCTGAAGAAGTAAATGTTGGGAACCACCCTGATGGGATGACGAGGTGGAGAAGGCATGGTTAGACAAGCGGTGTGCTGTCCGCAGGTGGCAAGCTGCCGGAAAAATGGAACTACCCATCCTGCAGTTGAAACTAGATATGAATAATGAAACTGGATGTTTCAAAGCTCTTTCAAGGACGGTTAAAAGTGAGCTGAGTTCTGTGAGCGAGTGAGCAACGACAAATAATATCATATTTGTACCTCAGTATATCATATTTGGAGCAGTCTTGAAGTATGTGCTATGCAGTCTGATGTGCATGTCCACATGGCTGAATTGCCAATCTTGAATTTTGTATACAAGTGGCTGTGTAATCAATTGTGCTCTGTTCTAAGGTGCAGAATGACAACTTGTTCTAATCTGCTCATATTATAGTAGTCATCTTGAGTTGGTATTTGTGGCTTTCTGATTGATTTAATCATCCATGTGTAGTGTGTCTTCCTCCTATCTTCCAGAGTACAGTATTGTTTCTCCCGTTGTTAGTCTAGTGTGTCTTGCAGTTGTCCATCTAGTTTCGACCAGTCCCAGTCCTCATTTCCTGTGTCGTCTTCCCAGTTTCGAACATCGTGCTGACACTCCAGGTGCCAATCTTGGAGATCTTCGGGGTTGAAAGAAGGTGAGTCGGCAGCCCAATTTCCTTTTGAATTTCATCGAGTCGCTTCATGAGTTCCTCTTGCGGGGTCCTTCTTCTTTCTTGGGCAGTGAGCTATGGAATTTTCTTGGTCTGGGTTTTTCGGGTGGGGTAGCTAGTCCCAGCAGACCTCCCTAGTCGCCTCTTACGACGTGTGGCAGGTAACAGTGGTTCTATACTTTACACACCTAATTTGGGCCCTGGTAATCACTCGGGTGGCAAATTCGCCCTAACCTAGCTTGTTATTAAGATGTATTAAGTTTTCATGATATATTGCATACTTTTTCTTTTTTGTAACTATAAGTATTTGCCATTTGTAGAATAATCTATTTTTAGCATCACCAAAATTAGGTCACTGATATAATAATAGCTGTCCATCGCAAGCGATGATGGCAACAGTCTCAGACGTGTGCTACTGCACCTTTCTGTTGTGTGCGGAGGTGAGTAGAGTCCAATCCTAGAACACAATCCCCTACCACATGTGGGGCATACATGATCAAGGTTAGATATGTACGTTTGTGTGTTCTGTCTTTTCGCGCAGCTTGTTTTCTGTGACTCAACGACACAATGATTCTCAGCTATGTGAGCACCTCTTATGATGTTACAAAGTGCAATCCTGCACAAGGGATTCCCAGCATGTGGTGTCTATATCGAAGCATTTCAGAGACTTTAAGTGTCTTTAAAGCTGTTTTTTTCTGTACACCAGCATAACATCTGCACCCTTCAAGTTCGCCATACATCAACTGTGTTGGGATGCATTTATCAAACATCCGAGCAACGTGACCGGCGCATCTCACTTTGGCCTTCTGCAACAGGGTGTTGACGCTTGGGATCTTTGCTCTTGTGAGGACTCCGCTATCTGGAATTTTGTACTGCCAGTTTATTTTTAGTATTCTGTGTAGACAGCTTGTGTGGAAGTGGTTACACATCATACTAATCTTAAAACCAGATAGCTTGATGGTCAATTTAGTTTAAAAATAATAAATAACATGCCTATTCTCAACGCAAGGGATATATAAGCTGTGACGTAGAGGATAGGTGCTCGTCTCTCATGTCAAAGGTACCAGGTTCACTCCCTTATGGAGTCATCTGGATATTTTTTCAGAGATCCCTATCTGTGAAGATGAGATCAAGTTCCTAGTCCTATCAGAGAGGGATGATAAAACATACCAGGTGTTCAATTTGAGCACGTAAAAGAACCCTTGGCAGTTCAAAATCGAGAAGAGCAGGCTGGAAAGCCACAGAAAAAATTCATTAGAAAAGATTAAATATTCCTAGAAAAATATCTTTACCATGTTCAAAATTACATCGGGACCCTCACCAGTGCTGCGGTTTCGCGACACTGCAGCTGAGATCTTCATGTATAAGAAAGATCAGAGCACACATGGTTACTCACCGAAGGGTAATGATAATGGTCCTATCAATCAATCAATCAATCTTCTTATGACCCATAGCGACCATTTGTTAACAACTCTTTCTGATTTGTTTGTGATCCGAGCCTAAGAGCGATTGTACATTGTGCGAGTTATGCGCCTACAATTAGGTCAGCACATCCAATTTTTGCTATGCTTTTTATTTACTAGGGAAGCTTCCCTAGGCCCATACCTCAGTCTCCTCTTACGACATGCCTTTTAGGTTGCAGTGTTACTATTCTTTGCTCCCCTTGCAGACCCGACAACACAGGGGTGTATCAATCAATCAAATCAATAGAGCATGTCATTAAAAAAAAACCATACAAGTTTAAAAGTTAATATCCAGGACACACATTTGTTTGAGATATTGCTAGAATTCATTTTGCAACATCATTCTATCTATTCTTTAATCTTGTTTTGTGTTTTGAAAAAGGAGACACCTGGAGCTAGCCTCCCTATGCGACTTGTCTTTTTTTTCTCCAGTCCTGATTTGCCTCAAAGCTTCAGGATAAGAAGAATAAGGAGTTCTCTAGAACAATCATCATTAATGTTATTAAATGTACCTTAAGAAGCTCACATGCCAAAACCACCACAGAAGTTGTACCATCTCCAACTTCATCATCTTGGACCTTGGAAATGTCTATTAAAAAAAATGAACAGTATCTATGAAAATATTTTGTTGTTACATCATCTATATATATATATATATATATAAGAATGAGTGGAATGTATTGTATATATGTCTGTTGACATTAATTGAAGATATTTGGACATTCTACGGACTTGAAATTTGGCAAGAGGGTAGTTTTCGTATATGGAAAAATTATAAAACCGGACTATTGATTCGTCTCTATATCTAAATTCCAACTAAACGAAATGGTCATGAAAACTTAAAAACTGAAATCCATTTTGTCACTTGCCAGTCATATGTTAAAGCAGGTTCCCAGACATTTGCACATTTGATATTAGCACATCGACGGTTGCGTACCTTACAGTAGCTCACTTGACCGATGCACATAGACAGCTGTACACATAGACAATTGAAGATTTTACAGAACATAGAGAACTAAACATAGACAAATATAATTTTGTTTTATTAGTTTAATATGAGATGAAGCAAGGTAAATCTGAAGCGGAGATGTAAAATGTAGCACACTATCCGCGAATATTGTCGTAATGACAGGAATTTACGTTTTCTTACACTAGGTCACAGTTGTACCGACAATTGTAGAAAATTGAATATGCGCAGTATCCCAGTGCGCCAGTAGCTATATGTGTATCGGTCAAGTGAGCTACTGAAAGATACGCAACCGTCAATGTGCTAATATCAAATGCGCAAATGTCTGGTTGCCATTAAAGCAATAATGACGACTATTATTATAACGTATTTTAACACATTTGTTAAGAGGGTGTGGCTTAATTGATAAGTGCACATTATACCATGCGGTACTAAATAGGAGCAACTTGGAAGACCAGCAGAAAAGGATAACATGTAACTGTAAACTAGATTTAAACTAAATTTCAGTGCGAAGAGCGGGTACATCTGCTAGTTACTTTATAAACGCACATCAATGAAATTTGCTTCAATTTATTTCCAGCGATATTAAAGGGTCTAAAGGTGAAAGACTGACTCCTTGCACGCTTTCCGCATGTGACTCCGTCCCTGTCTGCAAAACATCAAAACAATCCCTGTCTCTGACCTGGCTGCTCACCATAAATGAAAAGAAAACCACATTAACAAACTTCAGCCTTCCCAAGTAAACATAACCACACAGTAAAAGTAACCACAGAGCTAGAACCAAGTATAACACTTTCAGAGATTAGAAATGCTGTAAACATGTCCCCATTGAACAAAACACCAGAAGATTGGAGAAATGCAACAATAGCAAGAGGGAGTGCACGAAATATAGAGGAATGTCGACACTATGCCACATCGAAAAAATATTTTGCAAAGTACTAGAAAAAAGGCACTGCAATATCATAGAGTTACAGCTTAACGGCTCACAAATGGGATTCCGGAAGAACAGAAGCTGTACAGGCGCGATACTGCCTCAGGCAGTTAGTGGAAAGGACTGTAGAATCCGAAAAACACCTGCACGTTGCTTTTGTAGACCAGGAAAAAGCGTTACAAGTTGTGGAAAGTATTAACTTATGGGATTAAAGACCACATAATCAATCTATGTAAGAGCCTTTATATAATCAGACAAATTTCATGTAGTGTCAGGAGTAAAACAAGCATGCGTACTATCTCCGCTACTGTTCATCGCATACACTGATCAAATTTGTAAAACAGCAAACACCAGCGAAGGAAACAATCTTGGGGAACTCGTAACCATTGGCAGGTTTTTACGGTTTTTTTATACCCTGCTCTATATTTAGCAACCATACAAATTCTTTGCATTGAAAATAGGCATATTATTGGAAAGCTAATTGGATGGGCTATCAGGATATGTAGTTTTAACATAAGTGTGATGTAATATATGATATCTGTGACCCACTTATGAAAAGACTAAAAATAGATTATTCTACAAATGACAAATAATTTTAGTCACAATGAAAGGGAAAAGGTATGACGAATATAATGGAATCTTTTATTAGTCTTTTAAAATCTTCATATTTGCAAAACATATGTGAATTTAAACATGTTTGAAAAATATGAAAGGCAGTAATCATAAAATTTATAAAATAATATTTTCATATTTTAGAGAGAGAAAAAAGTAACAAATATAACCTTCAAGCGAAAATGATGCAGAATTGGCCTAGTAAGCAGCCCATAAAGAACTAATACTTATAGTATAGTTAGTTAGTCTTTCCTCTTGGGCCTGTGGGCGGCGCATAGGTCATAGCTCTCCATGTCTCGCGGTTCGTTGCTATCTGTTTTAGGTCTTTAATGTTTGCTAGGCCCATCTCTGAGCCTTCTCTGATGATGGTTCTACGCAGAGTCTCTCTTGGTCTTCCTCGTTTTCTTTTTCCCTCTGGTGTCCATATGAGGGATTGGTAAGGGAGTCTTCTCTCATCCATTCTAAGTGTGTGGCCGATGTAGTTCCAGCGGCGTTTTCTTATAAAATTTGATACATTTTCTTGCTTGGTCTCTTGTCTTATTTGTGTATTAGGTCTGAAATCTGACCATTTGAGGCTCAGTATTCTTCTAAGACATTTATTCTCAAAGTTATCTAATTTTCTTTCTAGAGCTTTTGTTGCTTTCCAACTCTCGCATCCAAAGTTAATACTGGAATCACACAAGAGTTAAAGATCTTTAATTTTAAGTGCTTGCTGAGTGAATTGGACTTCCATATATTTGACAATTTGTTAAAAGCACTTGATGCCAATGCGATTCTGTATGGAATTTCTGGCGCTGTATCCCCGTAGATGTCATCATACTCCCTAGGTATGTAAAACTTTTTGACTTTTTCAAGAGTGTAGTTTTTAGTTGGATATTTTCTGGACTGCTGGTAAGGTCAAGAATTTTTGTTTTTGTGGTGTTTATTTGGAGACCAATTTGTCCTGAGATATTTTAGAGAAGGTTTGTTTTCATTTGAATATCTTGGTGTGATGAACTCAAAAGGGCTATATCGTCTGCAAAATCAAGGTCCCCTAAAATTTTATCAACCCATTTGATGCCCATATTTGCGTTGTTTGTGCCATTGACTGGGTGATGCGAAAATGTTGCAGGGCGAAACTGGCATCGATTGGGTAGAAAATAGTCACTAGAAGATTTGGATTTTGCAGATGATATTGCCTTGTTAAGGGGGATTCGGGGTATGGGGATCATGAAGCTATTTTTACATTAACGTAAAATTTGTATAACCATTTTGAAAGATTATGACTTAGAATAGTAGAAAAAATTAGTAAAAAAATATATGTCAAAGCGTTGCCATGGAAACAATACAAATGGTGTCAAAAACAAAATTTCGAATCCCTAAGGCTCTGAATCTAATCAATGTAAATGAATTCTGTTTTCACTCTAAAGTGCGCAATTGTAATATCTAAAATATTACACATGATTTTTAGGATATATTAAATATTTAATTTTGGAATACATTTTTGGAAAAAATTCCCTCAAAATTTGGTCAAAAATAGCTGTTTTTGGGGGGTGTGTTTACCCAAAAATTCATTTAAAATGTCATATTTAATATATCCTAAAAATCATGTGTAATTTTTCAGATATTACAATTGCTCACCTTAGAGTGAAAACAGAATTCATTTATATTCATTAACTTCAGAGCCTTAGGGATTTGAAAATATGTGTTTGGCGGCCATCTTTTATTGTTTTCATGGCAACGCATTGACATTTTTTAAATACTAATTTTGTTCTACTATTCTAAGTCATAATCGTTCAAAATTGTTATACAAATTCTACATTAATACCAAAGCGACGAAAAAAGTTTCAAGACCAGAATCCCCCCTTAAGTAGAAACAACCAAGATATGCAAAGAAAAACAGACAACTTGTCATCTATAGCATCAAAAGTTGGACAGCAGATAAGCTAAGAAAAACAAATATAATGAAGACACCTATGGCAAGTAATGCAGATATCACACTGGAATCTAAAATGATAAAAATAACAGAGCATTTCACATATTTAGGTAGCAATTTTGATTGCACAGGAAATGTTAAAAAGAAATTATGATACGAATTGGCAAAGCAACATCAGCTTTTAAAAGTCTATATGGAACTACAAGTTATATAGTGTTAAAACTTAATTACGAATTTTCAATTCAAATGTATCAATCTTAACATATGCCAGCGAGAGTTGGAAAATGATTAAAGATATAGAAAGTTGAATGCATTTGAAAATAGATGTCTGCGAAAAATAATGAATATAAAATGGAACGGAATTCAGAAGTGATGAAATCAGAGACATGTCTGGTCAACCACTAGTGACAACTGTTATAAGAAAGAGAAGATGGAGATATGCTGGACACACCTTAAGGAGAAATGATCAACGAATATCAAAGCAGGCATTGAAGTGGGATGCAAAGGGTTCAAGAAAGAGAGGTCGACCTAAGGAGACCCTGAAACAAACTTTGCTGAGAGAGGCAGGAAATATCAGTCTCAGTTCCATGGAGGATATTGAGCGAGTTGCCCAGGATAGAGAGGTATGGAGAAATTACTTGCAGGCCATATGTAACGTATAACGGCACGAGAGGAATTATTATTATTTGCATAGCTAACCATAGCCAAGTGACATTTCCTGAAGAGCCACAGTGTATGCTCTATAGGGTTTAGAGCACAGATTCCCAAACTTTTTCGGCCCACCGCCCACAATATAAACTTTGTAATGCCCCTGCACATTATAACAGTTTGCCAACGCCGCCCTCCCACATATATACATGCTCTATTTTCTCTTTGACATAGCAAATTGATATATATTTCTGTAATACATGGTCAATTTTCAAATTATTACATACATGAAATAGAAAATTGATGAAAAAATGGGTCGTGTATGATGGGCAGAGATGAATTAAAATGCAGAATTCAAATTTTAAATGACTATTCAATAGCAAAATCACGAAAAAGTTTTATTTTAAAATATTTATTATTAATTTCTTCTTTAAGGAGCCACCGACCCCTAGTCGCATGAACATCCCTCAAATTCTTCTGAACCCATTATCACCCCCTAGAACGCTCAGCGCACTGGGGAAGGTACGCCTACTTTGGGAAACGCTGGTTTAGAGAATGAACATGACTACCACTCACGCAATTTCAGTACATTTCATGCAATTTGGTCTTTACTCTTTCTTGAACCCTTTGCATCCCACTTCAATGCCCGCTTTGATCATTTCTTTTCAAGGTGTGTCCAATATATCTCCATCTTCTCCTTCTTATAACAGTTGTTACTAGTGGTTGACCAGACATTTCTCTAATTTCATCACTTCTGAATACATAACATAACAAGTTAGGAGAAGTGATGAAATTAGAGGAATGGCTGGTCAACCACTAGTAACAACTGTTATAAGAAGGAGATATGTTGGACACACCTTGAGAAGAAATTATCAAAGCAGGCATTGAAGTGGGATGCACAGGGTTCAAGAAAAACAGGATGGCCTCAGGAGACTCTGAAACGACTGCTGCGAAAGGCAAGAAATGTAGGTCTCAGTCCCAGGAGGAGATTGAGAGAGTTGCCCAGGATATAGCGGTATGGAGAAATTGATTGCAGACCTTATATAACGATATACGGCTCGAGAGGAACTATTATTATTAATTTCAGTACAGAATGCAAATGTTATTTATGCCCAAGGGAACAAATTTAAGACGTGCGCTTGCTTGCTCACATTGCTTTGGTCTTTGCCCTCTTTTGTAACGTTTATTTTTAAGGTTGCACCCACCTTGGTCCGCCATCTTGTATAAAAACAAACCAAATCTTAAGGATATGTTTGCACACAGTCGCCGTAATTCGAATATCCTTGGTCACTTTGGGACCCTCCGGTGTGACTGCGATGTTATACATGTGCTTATATGATACAGACATGTACTGTATCATTTCCACAAGCCACTTTTGTTACTGAGGATGGTTTTACATGTCAGTCCTGCAACATTATCTACGCCATCATTTGTAAACTTTGATAAGGCCTATACATGTGAAACTGACAACAAGCTTAGTGAGCATTTCAGCCAACATTTACATGATGTACACAAATGCTTTCTGCCCCTCTTTAGGGAACTTATTTCAATGGAACTTGCCAATTGGAAGCTAGTGACATCCAGAACATGGCCATCCATCATTATTCTCTGATGATGAAAGTCAATTGCTCTAGAAAATCCTATGATGTCTTTATAGGTACTTTACGGCCTCTTGGACTTAACACACTACATGCCTATGCTTCTTGATACTGTCTCTTCTCATGTTCAATTATATAAGTGTATATGTTAAATGTATATACAGTAAACCCTTGTTAACACGAACTCGAAGGGCCGAAAAATCACGAGTTCGTGTTTAAAAAATTTTGTAATCGGGACTCAAATTTTAGCATTGCAATGCAGCTCAGTATTAACCATATACAATACAGATGCCATCATAGAAACACTACTACAGTAATTAACTTTTAAAGAAGTACTCACGTATCATTTTCTGCAGAAAAATTCCTGTATATTGCGCTGTGCAGAGGAGCGAAAGTGCATAGTAACTTCACGGCCAACTGTGTGTATAGCTTCCGTAAACCTAGTGGTCATTTCAGCTGTTGTAGCAAAACCGTTCTAAAGTGTCCAAGGTCGTTAACACTTCCTGGCGGGTGGGGGGTATACTATTGTCTTCATCACTTTCTTCTGATGATATTTCTTGCACCTCACACACAACTGATTGTACATGTACATCAGATTCCTCTGGAGAACACACGGCAACATCGTCATCTGCACTAATGAATTCCTCAAAACTAACTCCAGGGTTTGCAACGTCTTGAAGAATATCCCATTCGTCATGAGAGGTGGTGTCGATGTCACCATCTAACTCTTCGATAGGATTAGTGTTGCTATGTCTCCAGGCTCTGCTAAAGCAGTTCTGCAAGTGTTTTGATGGCACAGATTCCCAGGAGACAGCGATAGCTTTTATTGCATCGAGCACTCCAACTTGGGGTTATCGTGTTGTTTTCAACAGCGCGAATTGCAGCTCTCACAAGTCGCTTTCGATAAGCTCTCTTCATAAGAGCAATAATGCCTTGATCTAAAGGTTGAAGATGACTTGTTGCATTTGGGGGGAAAAATTGAACCTTCACGTTTGTTAAGTTCAGATCATGTATTTTATGGGCCGTACACCTGTCCATTGTCAGAAGAACATGCCTATTCTGAGCCACCATTCGACTGTTGAAATGAAGAAGCCACTTATGAAATGATGTGCTGTCGATCCAAGCTTTCTTACGGTGAGAGTAGATGCAAGGTAGAGTATCCATGTTCATGTTTTTAAAACAACGTGGTTTCTTGGACTTGCCTATCACCCATAGGCGGTGTTTATCACTGCCGTCTGCATTACATACAAGGACAACAGTTTACTGCACGCTCCACCATGGCACTTGTCACCTTTTATTCCGAGGGTATGACTTGGAAAAAGATTGTAAAAAGTCCAGTTTCGTCCATATTGTACACGAGGCATACTTTTTCTCTCACTCCGTAAAATCCATGCAACCAGTTGTTTGCCCCTTCTTCATCAACTTTATTTGCTTCACCACAAATCACTACTGATGAAATTGAGTGTCTCTTTTGGAACCTGTACAGCCAACCAGCGGAAATCTTGAATACCCAAATTTTGGCAATCTCATTTGCTTTTGACTGAATTATAGGTCCACTTAAAGGTACATTGGAAGTGCGCATATGGTTGAACCATTCTAGAAGTAGCGTTTCGATATCTTCGTACTTAGCACTACAAAGTCGCTTAGATTTGTTACCTAATGCAACAGCATTAAGAATTTTTTTCCGGTCTTTAAGTACTGTGGATAAGGTAGACTTGGCAATTCCATACTGTTCAGCAATTGTCTTTTTCTTCAATGCACCAGTCTACTTCGTTTAGAATTCTTAGTTTTGTTTCCAGATCTATACCTGTCTGCTTCCTCTTAGACTCTTCAACTGGCTCTATCTGAACATTTTCTCACCAGATTTTTATCAACTGGAATTTCACTTTCTCCTCCTCCCTTCTCAACCCCCTCCCTTCCTGCCCAAAACTATACTTTACTTCTAATTGGGTGTTCAGGCTATAAAATTCTCGCGCCTGTAATAAAAATTACCCAGATTACCCAGAGCTTCTACGATGTAACCGAATCCTGGAAACGACAAATTTACTTCTGACAGATCTGGTATCGCACCTTCCGGGGACGCATTAATCTTTTTTCCCGCTGTCCGAAAATGCTTTGTGTACATATTAATGTCTTCACCTATCTCGCCATCTATCTCAAACTCAAGGGCATTCCTTTTACACTCACTGGACATCCACAGGTAAATGAAACTGTTAGTGTTACCTTTCCGATCACTAACAATGAAAGGTTTTTAAGGTGACAAAAACATTGAGAAGCTTTGGAAGTTCGGGTTAAATGAGATAAAATTGGCGGAGGGACTAAAATACAGTTCGTGATTCGTGGTACACAGAAATTCGTGTTATTTACTGATAAGAAATAGACATTTATGACGGGACCACATTTTTGTTCGTGTTAAGCGAGTTCGTGTTAACGAGGGTTTACTGTATTTTATTACTGTTTTATACTTTTTACTTCCCATTTCTAGTTTCACATTTATTTAGTGTTTTTTGTCACATATTTTCATGTTATGGCCAGTTAGGAATTTATCATCTCATCGTGTCTATGATGTTTGCTGTACAGGAAAATAGTATACATTCTGTTGAATCCTTTGCTTGATAAAGGCCTTTTGGTAAAAACGTTTTTTGTCTTTTTTTTTTATACAACCACTGTATTTCATTTTTATGGTTTTCACCTGTGGTACATAATTTTTAGTCAGCCCTTGTATTGATAATAATGTCACTGGACAGATAGTTATGGACGAGTGAGGTTGGGAAATAACTTTTCCTAGGTTAAATCAAAATACAATGCAGGGTACAGTTTCAGACAACTACAAATCGCATAACACAGCGCCATAATGAAGAGCAAGTTTCAATTCAAATGAGGACAATACCTCACAGTCTAATTACTCACCAACAAGCACTTTGGCAGCTGGATTGTCAACACCAATGGACTTCAGGATAGTAGCTCCATCATTGGTCACTTGAATAGTTTCATTATTAGAACTTGTTTGCAAAATCTTGTCCTGAAAAGTTATAGAGTTCATAAAATATAAAATAAAATAAATGTATTTTGTCTATTCTTTATGTGGTGCCAAAATAGTAGTAAATCAATAAACAAATTGTGTCGGACAATGATGAATGTCAGGTGTCTGCAACAATTTGTTTGCTAGTGCATAAATAAAAGTAACCATTAAGAGTTAAAAGTAACGTAATGTGTTACAAACTCATTTTTTTTTAACCAACCCCCAAAACTGCAGATATTAATATATCAAAATTATTCGTTCAATGGATTGTGGTCATGAACTGGGTGAATGTTTTCTAAATTTTATTTCAAATACTTGGAATATATGCTAACTAATGCAAATAGTCCAACAGATTTGGAATTTTTTTAAACAGAAATGTTATAATTTTACAGACTATAGTCTCTGAAAATAGAGGACTTCAAAGTACCTCTTTGGTACCTGTGCCTGTATGGCGAGGAACCCAATAAAATATTAAGCAGGCTTTCACACAAAAATCAGTCAGAACTGTGGCACACATCGCTACGTCTGAATTTATAGCGGGCGAAAACAGAAGAAGAATTCAACTGAAGTGGTCGGTTTGGCCATCTTGGAATTTCTGTGTTTTAACTCCTGAAAACAAATAAACTGGCTGATAAAAATGGCACCTGATGACTCTGATTACTGTTTCGATGAAAACACCAGTGATGATTCAACCACTTGGACATTCTTATGTCGTTCTGACAGCGAAGGTGACATTCAAGGAGAATGAAAATACAGCTCCATTAACGCCCAACATTATGACATCGAAAGGTAGTATCTTACATTTTACCATTAGCCCATATGGGACTGATTTTTTTCCCGTCACATTGTTAGTTAGTTAGTCTTTCCTCTTGGGCCTGTGGGCGGCATAGGGCAAGGTCATAGCTCTCCATGTCTCGCGGTTCGTTGCTATTTGTTTTAAGTCTTTGATGTTTACTAGGCCCATCGTTGAGCCTTCTCTGGTGATGGTTCTACGCAGTCTCTCTTGGTCTTCCTCGTTTTCTTTTTCCCCTGGTGTCCATATGAGGGATTGGTAAGGGAGTCTTCTCTCATCCATTCTAAGTGTGTGGCCGATGTAGTTCCAGCGGCGCTTTCTTATAAAATTTGATACATTTTCTTGCTTGGTCTCTTGTCTTATTTGTGTATTGGGTCTGAAATCTGACTATTTGAGGTTCAGTATTCTTCTAAGACATTTATTCTCAAAGTTATTCTAATTTTCTTTCTAGAGCTTTTGTTGCTTTCCAACTCTCGCATCCATAAGTTAATACTGGAATCACACAAGAGTTAAAGATCTTTAATTTTAAGTGCTTGCTGAGTGAATTGGACTTCCATATATTTGACAATTTGTTAAAAGCACTTGATGCCAATGCGATTCTGTGTGGAATTTCTGGCGCTGTATCCCCGTAGATGACATCATACTCCCTAGGTATGTAAAACTTTTGACTTTTTCAAGAGTGTAGTTTTTAGTTGAATATTTTCTGGACTGCTGGTAAGGTCAACAATTTTTGTTTTTGTGGTGTTTATTTGGAGACCAATTTGTCCTGAGATATTTTGGAGAAGGTTTGTTTTCATTTGAATATCTTGATGTGATGAACTCAAAGGGCTATATCGTCGGCAAAATCAAGGTCTTCTAAAATTTTATCAACCCACTTGATGCCCATATTTGCGTTATTGGTGCATTTTCGCATGACCCAGTCAATTGCTATTCCAAAGAGCATTGGCGATAAGACGCAGCCTTGTTTCACTCCCGTTTCCACTGGGAACCAGTCAGAGTTAACGAAATCTGTTCTTACACTGCAGCGCGATTCACTGTAGAAGGATTTTATGATGATGATGAATTTAGTAGGAAACCATAGTTTTGAGTAGTTTCCAAAGCGTTGGACGGTGAATACTGTCAAACGCTTTCTGAAAATCAACAAAGTTGATGATTAAATTCGATTGAAATTCTACGAACTCTTCAATGATTACTCTTAGTGTGAAGATGTGATCTATGCATGCTCGTTTGGTCTAAACCCTGCTTGTTCTTCTCTTAGCCTTTCATCTATAGACTTTTCAGTCTCTCGAGTAACATGCTACAAAAAGTTTTCCTGGCACTGACAGTAGGGTGATCCCACGCCAGTTATTACAATCAGACAAATCTCCTTTTTTTTAGGTAATTTGAAAATAATACCATCTTTCCACTGTTGTGGTGGGGATTCATTTTGCCAGATTTCATTCATAAGTTGGAGTATATGTTGTAAGTTGTTATCATCTGCTGCTTTGAGCATTTCTCCAGAGATGTTATCATCACCAACCGCTTTGTTGTTTCTCAATTTTTTAATGGCAGATTTCAACTCTTCCAGTGTGAATGGCTCGCAGGAAGCTTCTAGTGTGGGCATGGTGATTTCTTCATCTAGGTTGGGAACAATCTCTGGTTGCGGTCTATTTAGTATTTCTTTAAAATGTTCTGCACATCGTTGTTTTTGTTGTTCTTCTGACAGCAGTATCCTACCTTGATTGTCTTTGATGGGTTTATTTGGTGTAGGAGTATGTTTGCATAGTTGCTTCATAATGTGGAATACGGTCTTGTTGTTCCCAGTTTTTGCAGCTGTTTCCGCATCGGTGGCTAGATTGTGAATAAAGTTTTGTTTATCTTTTCGTGTTCTTGACTTCACCTCTTTATCTAACATGGTGTATTTTTGTTTCTTGGTATCGTATGCAAGCTTGTCTTTCGTGGATAGAAGAGTTAGTTTTGCTTGTTTCATTTCTTGAATTTTTTTCCAGGTGTTATCGCTTAGCCACTTTTTCTTCTGTCTTTGGACATACCCTACTGTGTTTTTGCAGCATTTATCAGCGTGTTTTTGAGAAAGTCCCACTTTTCTTCTATGTTGTTCTTTGTGTTCACATTTACCGTTTTGTTTTCTTTGTTCGTGTAGGTATTTCGTACCTCTGTGTTAAATGTGAGTTGTTGTTCTTTTACCAGTAGGGACTGTGAGTTTATTTTCTTGCTTCTAGGTGGTTTATATAGTGACTTGAGTTTTATTTTGGCAATGCAGAGATTGTGATCGCTGCCAACATCTGCTCCTCTGTAGGCTCGGGCATCTTGTATTGATGAACGGAATTTGGTATTAATGCAAAAATGGTCAATCTGGTTTTTTTGTGATGTTATCAGGCGAGTTCCACGTAATTTTATGAATGTTTTTGTGTGGAAACAAGGAGTTTGCTATTACCAGATTTGCTATTACCAGATTTGCTATTCCACAAAATTCTGTTAGTCTCTCTCCGTTTTGATTTAAGTCTCCTAGTCCATGTTTTCCCATATATTTTCTACGCCCTTGTTTTCTGACCCTATTTTGGCGTTAAAATCACCCATCACAACAGTAATGTCGTGTTTAGGTATTTTGTTGATGGTACCGATTAGTAAATTATAAAAAGTGTCTTTGTTGTCGTCCTGAATGCGTTTGTCACATTGTGACAGACTTTCAATCAGTATATTGGAAAAATAGGCAAGAAAAAAAAAAGTTATTCATCTAAAATATCCCGGCAACTAGCTGATATGGTGACGTCATATTTTGTTTAGGAGACCATGCTTTTGAGATTTTTACTGACTTATACTGTAGTTGTCATGTCTTGTATGTATCTTACCTTGAAGTTGTAAATTCACATTGTTTTTTTTATATTTTTAGATATGCAAATGGCTAATTTGCATGTGTCAATTTACTTACAAATTTTTGGTCAGTAATGTACCTCAATACATACCCTTCTTATAAATATATATATATTACACAGTGTCAGAAAAACAGAAAGGTGTCTTTAGAAAATAACCACAAAAAAAAACACCCAAAATTACTCAAATAGTGCTCTGTGTTCATAGCGAATTTGCCAAAAATCAACCCATGCTAAAAGGGTTAAATATGTTGTTTCTGACAATAATAAAAGACATTTCAAAACAGCATAGACTAACACATGCAAACAATCATGCAGTTGCAAAACACGTAATAACAAAGTACTGTAGTTTTACAAACTACAAAAACAATGACAATTCACAGCAATGTTTCCAAGAAGTGGAGATGTGAGAGGTAAACTGAATAGCAAGGTTGAAAACATTAATGAAATTTATGAAGCGTGACAAACACATTGAAACAACTGGTAAAATCGAGGGGAAACGAGACAGAAGACACAAAATTTGACAAAACACCAAATACCCAGTTTTCTTTAAAAGTTTAATGAAATCACTCACCATTCCTTTTGGACCTAAGGTACTCTTTACCAAATCACCAATAGCAATTGCACCTACAAATGAAGACTGAAATGAAACATTTTTTTAAAAAGAGTTAACACTTCACTTACAATGCTGCTTGATATCATTAATTGCAAGAGATGGTTGCATAAAATATTCTATGGAATTGACACTTCAAAGCTATGTGTTAACTTTAAGTGGACCCGGCAAAACCATCTTTTTACAAATCATTTTTTATCATGCATTTTTATATAGTTCTATGATGGTTCACAGTGTGCAGTTTGCACTGATAGTGGACACAGCGACTGGTTTACGGTTGAAACCGGAGTAAAGCAAAGCTGTATTTTATCCCGCTATTGTTTGGAGTGGCCATTGACTGGGTGATGCGAAAATGTTGCAGGGCGAAACTGGCATTGATTGGGTAGAAAATAGTCAACTAGAGGATTTGGATTTTGGAGATGATATGGCCTTGTTAAGTAGAAACAACCAAGATGTGCAAAGAAAAACAGACAACTTATCTATAGCATCAAAAGTTGGACTGCAGATAAGCTAAAAAAAACAAATATAATGAAGACTCCTATGGCAAGTAACGCAGATATCACACTGGAATCTAAAATGATAAAAATAACAGAGCAGTTCACCTATTTAGGTAGCAATTTTGATTGCACAGGAAATATTAAAAAAGAAATGATACGAATTGGCAAAGCAACATCAGCTTTTAAAAGTCTAAATAAAATATGGAACGGCAAGTTATATAGTATTAAAACTACGAATTTCAATTCAAATGTTGTATCAATCCTAACATATGTCAGTGAGAGTTGGAAAATGACTAAAGATATAGAAAGCAAATCGAATGCATTAGAAAATAGATGTCTGCAAAAATTAATGAATATAAAATGGAACGAATTCAGGAGAAGTGATGAAATCAGAGACATGTCTGGTCAACCACTAGGAAAGAGAAGATGGAGATATGTTGGACACACCTTGAGGAGAAATGATCAACAAATATCAAAGCAGGCATTGAAGTGGGATGCAAAGGGTTCAAGAAGAGAGGTCGACCTAAGGAGACCCTGAACGAACTTTGCTGAGAGAGGCAAGAAATACCGGTCTCAGTTCCATGGATGAGATTGAGCGAGTTGCCCAGGATAGAGAGGTATGGAGAAATTCCTATTATTATTTTTATATAGACAGCTGTTATTAGTTTTGTCATCTTATATATGGAACATGGCAGCGGTGATCTCCATAGTCATGCTCGATGTCATTGTGCTGAATAAGCCTGTGATGATCTGGTTCCGCGTCTCAGAGCCATGCTGATCCAAGAGTGCAAGAATCTCCGCATTGACGATGCAGTGGCCCATTCTCTACAGCAGCATCCAAGTGTACTGGCAACTCTGGCGTAATCAATCCTATCCTCTGATATAAACATTCATTCTTCTCCATGGCTCCGCTCGTCTCGAGTACATACCTGTTTAATAACATCCTCTGCCATCCAGGATTGGCCTCTCTTCAAATGCCTGCCATTGTTTTCATTTATGGATGTGTGCAGAGGATGATGTGTGTCTTCAGAAACTCTTAGATAAGCTTTTACCTGTGTGGCTTTGTGTCTCATGGCCATCGTTGCAAGCCAAGGCGTAGCGCATTGCCTCACATAAAGTGTCATGAGTGCAACCGGGTATAAGCCTCATTGCTTCATTTTGGATCCTGCCTAACTTATCAGCAATGTTCTGCTAACTGTCAGAAGACCAAGACGGGTCAAAGGCGACGGAAAGAACGGCGCACCAGATTAGTGAGCTGGCACTAATCCCTCCACGTGGTAACCCCGGTAACAGACGGTAGTTCCGGTCTGGCTAAGAGGGCAGGTGTCGTGGGAGAGCTACTCTGGGGCAAGTAGAGATGCAAAGGTAGTCACACTAGATGGGATCCGCTCGCAACACAGACGAGCGAACTCCCAGAGTGACTATTAATGCCTGCCTCCCCCGGTTGTTGAAAAAAGCTGGAAGGATGAACGTGGAACCGCGTGGGGCGAAACTCGTAGCCCGCACATGCTCTCTCTTGGGCAGCCTCTCTTGAGCTGATGAGTGTGCTGGGTGTTGAGTTGAGCCGCATGTTGGTCCACATAGGTCAAAACTCTGGCCCCCATCACAGAGCTAGAAGCACGACTCAAAGCCATCAAAGAGATGTTGACTTGCGCTGTGAAATTGGAGCCGAGCATACTCTCTCTTGAGCCGATTAGCATGCTGTGAGTCGAGTTGAGCTGCGCGTGGGTCCAGAGTGGGAATTAGCGGAAATGGTGAGGTAGGCACCAGGGCAGAGCGTGCACGCATGCGGACGATGCACGGGTGGGCCCCAGGTGGCGAAACCCGCGCCCCATCACAGGGAGGAGACCGGGTTGAGTGGGAGGGAGACCGGGTTGAGTCGCAGGCAATGACAGATCAGGCAAATGGTAGCACGATGCGGAAGGCATGAAAAATATGAACACGGCGAGAACTGATGGTGATCAGGCGCCAGGGCAGAGCTAGCACGGCGCTGCATGCAAGAGGGTGCGTGTCCCGCACAAATGTGTAGAACTGGAAAGCTCTGCAGAGGCAAAGCCAGTGCGCGTTTCAGCTAGCAGGAAACTACTACAGCCTTGTAGTTTGATTGGGGACAATCAAAAGCTAGCGGAGCAAACCGTACACAATACTGGATGGCGGCAAACCAAGGAGTCCACAACACGACCGGTTTGCTGGGCAGGTGGCGCTCATAAGTCTGGGAGGACAGGCCGTCTAAGGGTCGCTGCCCTTAAAGAAAATGGCAACCTGCTGCCTTGTGGGTTTTGGCTGGGGACAGCAAAAGGCTAATGGTGAGCGAACCCAGTAAACGATGGTTGAAACCGAACACACCACCGAAAGATAAGCACTTGAGCTTCAATAGGTACTGAAGGTTGTGCACGTACATCCGTTCTGATGTTTGGCTGTTTATATACCACAATAGAATGGTAAAATGGCTTAAGGACAGACGATACCCCTAAACAGAAATATTGAGGTTGTGTTTATGATTCTAAATGATCAACTTGATGTTAAAACTCAGGACAATTTTTTTTTAAAAAAGCCTGTATATTCTATGAAAAAAAATTAATATAGGTTTTTTAAAGAGAAAAATGCCCAAAAAGTAACCTTGCAAAATACAGGATGATTTATGTTCTATTCAGGTTAGCACTATAGAACTTTCAGATGCTATTGTACATCAGCATATCTTCAACTGGTAGCAAAATATTTATATAAAGTATAATAAAATGAGTTTTCTGCAAATCCAGATTTTTGACTAAAAAATATGGGGTAGGAGATATTCTTTTGCATGAAACACAAAAACTGTTCAATGAATTCTTTTTAAAGTGGTAGGGGATGATCAAATGTGCGTAAGAAAGAAGTGTGCAAACTGGTACAGCAATCCTTTGAGTAGTTTTTGAAAAAAACTGTATTTAGTGACATATTTATGGAAAATAAAAATGTTGAGAAAAGGTAACATATATATTTTCAATTATTGACCAAATTAATTTACTTTAAGATTCCCCCAGGAGAATACAAACTTGCCTCAGCACATACTTTAGATGCCAACGCTAGTTGTTTTACATCTTTCTATATTTTTGTGACTAAATTCTGTACTAGCAAGGAAGATATGTGGTTTTTATAGATGATTGCAAAATGCTGAAAATAATGATTTCCAAAGGAAAAGTTAAACTAAAACAAAAGTTCCTATCGGCACAATTTCATATTATTAACTACAATATTGGCCTCATTGACAGTTACTTTTAAGCTCCTCCTCAAAGCATATATTAGGATACCAAGTCCATATAAGATTATGGAAAGATTCATTAGCATTGTGAGAACCACCATGAATACATTTTGTCAACGAAGGCACAAGATAGCTTGACAAATACTTGCATTATGTTGCCAACAATAAAATCAGGCAGTTTGTTTTTAATCAACTAAAACTTTATCTTTATGGCACAAGCTACTTCAGTCTATTGCAGTTCTCATGGTTATCTTTGTGATGTTTAAATATGGCTCAAATACTATTTATCCAACCAATGTGCTCTAGTTTCCCAGAATTGTTCATACAAGCTGCATCATAATCAGGCTGCATAAGTTTAATCATGCTATTAGTTAATCTATCTGCACTACCATATTACTATAAACACTTTGCTACCATCTGTTGAAGCAAAGTTATATTTACTATAAAATTAGCTAAAAACGTGCCTAGTTAAAAATGTAAATTAAAATACAAACTACATTTTTTTGCAAACTAAAGATAGATTCTTGTTCTAAATTGGATGTACAGTATTACCTACAATATAAAAAAACTCAAATTTCATTTTTTTAAAGAAAAATCGTTAAATGTAGGGTGCGGTCTGTCCTTTAGAACGATCGCGTGAGAGAGAGATGACCAAGACCATAGTCTACCACGCTCAGCACTAGTACCTGATAGAGAAAAAGCAGCAGGTGTTGTTCAATATCCGTCTCCGCCATAACTTTGAGAGTTGTTAGCCCTTTTCTTGCCATTAGGGTTATGTTTCTCAACATGACTTAAATGACAGGTTTTTGTCAACAGATATTCAAAGATATTTTAGTGTTTCGCTTCTGACAATCATTTTTCAGGCATGTGATGAGAAAGGGAGGTTTAGAACACATTGTAACAACTGGTAGAATCGAGGGGAAATGAGAGAGGAAGACAGACAAAATTTTGGATAGCCTGACTTCATGGCACTGAAGAGTGCCAACATCTGAGATGATAGCAAACACCAGAGAAAGATTTGTGTAGATCCATGATCGCCTACACCAGCCGGCACAGCACCAGACGATGATAATCTTAATTTGCTTTGTATTCAGAAAAAATGGTTCTGGTCTTTGTATTTTACAATGTTAAACAGATCAAAATGTTTGCGTGTTTGGTAATTCCTGACATTTCTCATATGTTCTATATAGATGTCTGGTAAATAAATGTATAATGGTGAAGTAAGTAAAACAAAGTACTGTAGTTTTACAAAATACAAATACAATACACAGCAATGTTTCGACCAAAAAGGCCTTTATCAAGCAAAACGATACAACAAACCTGACGAATAACTCAGAACACTACATATAGACTTTAACAAAGATATAGCAACAGTTAAAAACGAATGAAAATATGTGACTGAAAACGAATAATGAAATAAATACAGAAAAACGGTAAGTGGAAAAATAAGAGAAACAATACAAAAATCAAGTAAATGTGACTCATACATTTAACACATATAAAATATAAAGCATGAGAAGAGAAAGTACTAAGAAGCATGGGAATGTAGAGCGTTGAGTCCATGAGGTCACAAGGTACCATATAAAGAAATAAAGAGATTCTCAAGAGCAAATCGACTACGATCATCAGATGAACATGATCGGATGGCAGTGACCTGGACATCGCGAGCACCCAAATGGTCAGTTCCAATGAAATGAGTAGCTACAGGGGTCACAGAGCATTTTGCCTGTTTCGCCGATGTATGCCTTAGAACACCGCTTGCAAGTGATAGCGTAAATTATATTTCAGGACTTGTATGTGAAACCATCTTCAATGCCACATTTGTCATTGAAGATGGTTTCCATGCGAATCCTGCAGTGTCAGAACAGGAAACTGCAGTCTTAGAGCACACCACAGAATTGGTCTCAGGGACTCAGCAGCCTGTACCTGTGGAGCACCTAAGCAGTCCCCAGAGCACATCCTGCAGGACTGTCCAATCCTGAACAGTGTGAGAATGGAGATCTGACCAACAGAAACAACCCTACAAGACAAACTATGGGGGGCCCGTGAAGACCTCAAGCGCACCGCCCTGTTTATAACATACCGGAGTAGTTGCATAGCAGAAGTTGATCGCAGAAGAAAGAGAGTGAATTCTTCAGAGATCTCTCTCTGGTCATGCGCTTAATTTACTTCTTTTGAAAGCAGTTACCGGGTTGTTAACCCAGTGTTGTGGTTTTATGTATTTGTCTTGCGTTTCTCTGGTGACTTGTGTGATGGTTTTCTTAGTCCACTGGCAGAATTCAACTACGTTATCTATCCACTTTTTCCTTGGTCTTCCTCTTGCCTTCCTTCCTGATATTGTTGTGGAAAGCTTCATAGGCAGTTTGGTCTGTTTGCATTCTTTCTAAGAGACCAAACCACTTCATTCCATTTCGCTATATAGTTCAAGCACGGTCATGTTTTAACCTTGTCTTTGATGCTGGTATTCGTAACTCTTGTCGATTCTTGTGTTATTGGTGACTTTGCAGAGACATCTCATTTCGTATGTAGCTACTTTCTGTGCTGTGTCTTATTCATTGTCCATGTTTGACATTGGTAACAGAGTGGGTATGAAGATGCTGTTGATCAACTGTTGTTTAGCTGTCAGTGAGATGTTTGGATGTCTAAGTAGTGGCACTAGTTGGTAGGTTATTACATTTGCTTTCTGAACTCTAGCTTCTATCTCTGTCTAGCTTAATTTACTGTGGACCACAAACTGGTTTCCCTAAAGCTGGGTTAGCGAATATAAGGGACAATCATTTACAGAGGGTGGGGGAAAGTTTATAGGAATGTTATGTTATGCGATCGACGTCGTGGCACATTGAGCATTCCCATGCATGCTCTGTTCCCAGAGTCCATTTGCTCACCGTACCCATGAGAAGTTGATTACTATATCTTCTCTCTCTACCATGAAGACGACACTGTCTTCATTATGGCATGTCCAAACTTAACGCCTAATTCTCGAACTCGTTCCAGTGTTTGAGACTTGCCCATGTCACAGTCACATAATTGAAAGCGTACCGAATTGATATCGACTCAGTCCATACTTCTACCTGTTTGAGTCGGGGCATTGTTTGCAAGAAAGTCAGCACGCTCGTTACCCTGCACTCCAGAATGTCCAGCCAAGTCATTTTCTTGAGATGTGATCTCCAAATGATGTCCGTTTATAGGAATAGGGGAAGAAGGTAGATTAACTATGAGCACCATAGAACGCATTTAGTGCCATTACAGTGCAGCTATTAAGAAAAATAATGGGAATTTAAAGCAAATGAAAAAAGTACCTAGGCCATATTTAACCACCATAAAGGTAATCACGAGGGCTGCGGTAGCTGGTGCCTACAAGTTTTAGCTGATAAAAACAAACTACCAAACTTTGTTTTGGACAAGATAGTGCCAGTATTTGTTGAGCTATCTTTTGAGGTTTTGTTGACAAAATGTCCTCATGGTGGTACTCAAAATGCAAATGAATCTTTCCATCACCTTATATGGACTTGATGTTGATGATGCCACTAGTCTTTAATAATGGAAAATTAGGGAGAAATTTTTTTTAATTTGAGCTCAGCCTTTGGAAAACATTGTTTTCAGAGTTTTGTGGCAGCCGATAGAAAAAACATATCTTTCTCATAAATACAAAATTTAAACACAAAAAAAATGGAAAGGTATAAAAAGTTAGCAGCTAAAGAGTTGGCCGAGGAAGATTGTTATGCTCCTGGCGGGTTTTAAAGTACATTACTGTCTTCAATAATTCAGAATATCTCTCAAAACTGTTATTTTCCGTAACAAAATACAATTTTTGTCCAAGCTACCCAAAGGTTAGCTGTAAAAATGTGCACGCTTCAATACCTACCACTTTTACTAGAATTCCTTGGATAGTTTTTATGGCTCATATAAAAAGATCTCTTACCCCACTTCTTTTCCGTAAAAAATATGGATTTGCATAAAAAATTCAGGTATGTCTTATTTCTTTATATTTTTTAATCTTTTGCTACCAGATAAAGATATTGCTATTTAGTATAACATTTCGCCTGAGTGGTTACGGGCCCAAATTTGAGGTGTAAAGAATAGAACCACTGTTACCTGCCACGCATGTCGTAAGAGGCGACTTAGGAGGTTTGGCTGAAATCGGATGCATGTGTCCTAAACGTGTAGAAGTCTATGCGTTTAGGGCCTACCAAACCAATGTGCAAATTATACACGTTCTTGGCAAAGATCAAACATATCACAAAGAGTGATTATAATTGGTCGTAAAGAACGAACGCAAAGAAGAAGTATGTGCTCTGCAGTCTGATGTGTCCTGTTGCTGAAAACTATATAAATGGAATTCGCACTTCTTTCGACAGTATGAGTTATTCCTTCATTATGGTGTGTACCTTTTCCTAGTTCCCGAGGTCAACATTTTAAAATATTTAATTTATTCCTTTCCACTTCAATTCACATACCCCTAAGGGATGTATTATGAATTTCTCATTTTTACTGCCACCTGCGCAGCCTCTTCTTGTTCGTTTTAAGGTTCTAACATTCTATATACCAGCTGTTATGGTTTTCTAGCTGAAAGGAACTTAGGCAAAACCATCTAATGCTTCATTGCAAGAGAACCTACCTCTAACCTGGTTAGTGGTCGGATTTATTTCTAACTTTTAGTTACCGTTTTTCTACAGGGTAAGGTAATCAACCCCATGATCAACACTCCCTAGTTATCTTGTATGTAAATTAGTCTACAATAACTATTATTAGTATGTGCTTTAACCTACCATTCGTGCTGTCTCTGACTTTTCCTCTTCAGCCCCCATACGCAATATCTGTACTGGATTCAGCGACACCTGCAAAGTAAAAAAAACCCACTAATTTATTACCGACAGCACTCATCCTTATTCCTGTTGTTTAACCAGTCGCTATCTTCTACAGTACATCATATTCTGTGCCTCTATGGTATAGTCGATACTTTACTCCTCAACTGTTTCAAAAAGGCTGGTCATGTTGGGTAAGCTCTCACTGACTGTCAGCAGAGATTCTCCACATTAGCATGCCCAAAAAGTCAAACTAGAAGGTAAAATCCTCCGAGATACAACCGCTTTCACATACCTTGGAAGTGTTATTAGCAATGAAGGAGGCGCTGAATCTGACATTAAAAACAGACTGAGTAAGGCACGAAGTGCATTCATGACCTTTCAGACCGCCTGAAATCTGCCCAATACAGCATCAGAACCAAGACTAGTATCTATAACAGCTGTGTGCTGTCAACATTGCTGTACGGATCAGAATGCTGGAGAATGACAGAACAAGATATGTCCAGACTCTCCACCTTTCATACAACTTGTCTGCGAAAAATCTTACGCGTGTACTGGCCGACTACTATCTCGAACCAAGAATTGCTTGCACGATGCCAACAAGAGAATATGGGCACTATCATCCAAAGACGACGCTGGAGATGGATTGGACATGTGATGCGCATGGAGACTGGCTCCGAGACGAAAACTGCACTGAGATGGACTCCAGAGGGTAGGCGAAAGCGTGGAAGAACCAAGACGACCTGGAGGAGAACGATAGAGCAAGAACTGAAGGAAATGAATCATAGCTGGAACACAATACAGAGGAAGGCCATGAACAGGGAAGAATGGTGTACGTTTGTTGCTGCCCTAAACGTCAAGGGCGTAAAAAGGCTAAAAGAGAGAGCATGCAGTAATAGAGGCCACCCCAAGAGGTCATGGTGTCGACACAAGGTCAGCAACAGTTACGAGTAATAAGATGCACAGAACCTCCAGACATAAACATTAGTTGCTATGTAAAGGTTTGTTGCAAATCCTTTTGTTCATCTCTGCTGTGCAATCAGTGACGACCTCTTAACTAAATGAGGAACTGCACAGGACAGTGTTACAAAGATGTAAGCAAGCATGATTTGAAGGCATTTGAGCTGAATACACAAGACTGGACACTGGAGCTCACCAGATACAGATCCAACTAAAGACAGGCTCTGAAAACGGTTCTGATATCGAACCATATTGTACTGTGTCTTTCCTATTCCGATGGAAGGAATGGATAAAAAAAAATTTGGGCAGCCTACCTTCTCCAGTATTCTGAATAGTACATCTCTGTTAATGAGGTCAAATGCTTTGGTGGGGTAAATTAATGCAATAAGTGGTTTGTGTTACTCAGAGAAAAGATCATATCTAAAGGTGACAATTTTTTCATACAATATGCAATGCAACTCGGGGTTCACAATGTCAGTCAGCTTTATCAATCTGTTCAGGATGACATGCGCAAATAACTTTTCCACAGCAGTCAGAAGAGATATTCCACTATAATTGTTGCAATCTCCCCAGTTTTTGTACAGACTAACAATATTTGCATCCGGTCCGTCATGAAGTACTGCTCTTTCATATCAGCACTGGCTTTGTTTCTTGATTCCCGCGTGATATCTCTATTAGTTTTATTATTGTATATGTCATCGTTATTATAATGAATGCACTGCTGCTGCTGTTTGCATAATTTGTAGAGTCTGCAAATATTCTGACATTCTCAGTTTTCTTTGTGGTCTCCAAAGTACCCAAACATACAGATAAGTCTTTGAGTACTCATGAAAATGTTTAAGATAATGGGCAGACAACTTATCTGATATATCTTAAACTCCCATTAGCAAATTACTAACAGAGTAGCAGCAAAATGCTATACTATTATTCAATGATTGGCATGGAACCCAAAAAAATGACAGTAAAGGCCTGAAGATGAGATACATGATTGATGAGATAAGCTTTCTCTCTCGCGCATGATCACCGCTTAGACTGATGTACAAGATTTCCCCATAAATTCTGCTGTTGTTTTGAGGGAGTCCGTTCCTCCGTACAGCTTCTCATTTAGCCAGAGGTGGGCCCCTTCGAGGCATGGTGCTCGTCCTGCCTGATGGATCTCCTCAGGTGTAGCAGCATATCGAAATTCGAAATTTTTGTCTTATTTATGTGGAAATCTGATTCATGCAGCCTTAGCATGGGTGTGCCTGTCACATCTTTAGCGCCATTTGGAGCTCTGTTGCTTATCTTTTGGCGATGTTCCGATTTTAGCCAGCATTTACTGGGTTTGCTCTCCGTCAGCCTTGGGCTGTCCCCAGCCGCCCTGCAAGGCAGCAGGTGTGAGATAAGCGAGTTGATGCACATGATGAATTATAAACACTATTCCATTTCCTGTATTGTTTCCAAGTTTGTTTATATATATATATATATATATATATATATATATATGGCCCTTTTCGCCTTTAAAGATGGTCAATTGGCAAGTGTTTTACTATGAAAACTTCTGAGTTTGCACTTATCTATCAGCTCGTTCCTACGTCTCTTTTCAAAAGATTCTGCACAATGTTGTGTTCTACAGGGTGTTCAAGATAATTGCAGCCCCATTGACAATTCGAAAGTTGCCAGGTACAAATTGAGTTGTGTTTATTTACTATTTAAACCGGTTCTGACTAGCTCGTCTCACGTCACATTTGTTCATCGCCCCTTCCTGCACTACAATTACACACCATCACACAACCTTGACCTATACTACATCATAACTGAACCTTCAAATTTCCATACATATATGCCAGATTAGCTTCATTCACGGGCTACAATTATCTTGAACACCCTGTACATAACTAGGTAATCAGCTAGTCTTTCCCATTTGTTGGGAAAGATAGTAACACTCTTCAGAAGCTGTGCAGATATCCTTATATCTGAGCAGCTGCAGTGGTCTTCCATGAAGCCACTTTCCTTCCAAAAGTTAACAGAACATATGTTGGGATGTGCGACTATTGCCATTCTTCTCACCTGCCCTAGCCATCTTAGCATTCTACTGCTGAGCATGCCCATGATGGATTTTAAGTTTGCACATTGAGTACTGCGAGTACTTCAAGAGCTGATTGTCTTGTCGTACACCTGATGTTTATAATCTTGCAGAGACATTGTAGGTGAAAATGTTAAGTCGCCTCTCATGACTGCTGTAGGCTGTTCATATAGGGTCAATAGATTTTAATTTCCGTCTGCAATATTAATTTTGTGTTTTCCCATGCTCTTTATGATAGTTTGCCGGTGTTGTTCCATGCTACTTATGATGTAGTAGACGGCACTACCCATTGAAGAGTTGAATTCTTCTTCAAGAGAAAAGCTGGCTGCGGCTATGGACACAAGATAATTTTGAACTTGTGTGAGATGGTTACCATTTAGTGATATTTGTTGATGTGTTACTTCCTCGACATAAAACCAGTCTTGGTGACTTATAGACAGAGAAAATAGGTTGCATGCCAAATTATTGATTAGGGAATGCAGAGTAGTCTTGCTGTGCTGCTAAGGCAGCAAGGAGGCCAAAAGGAGGAGTTTTGTCGTTTTTATCTTGAGCTAGCCAAGTTGAAGAGTGAACCATTAAATCTAGGGTGGATGAAAACATCGTTGTCAGCATCCCTGAAGGTATGGTATAAAATTAAGAGGAATGCAAAAAGGTCAAAGAGAGTGGGCGCAATGACAAGTCCAGGTCTGCTGACCATCACCATGTGAAATGCCTTTGACCGAATGACAAAAGCAATATGAATAATGGCATTCTCTGCATTTCTCTTGCAGTTGTCTGAGTTGTCTAAGTGTGAATATATCAATGATCATATCATCATTATATTATCATATCAGTTGACTGTTGACCAAGTCCAAGCAAGTTATAACAAGCACGCAATTTGCCAAGTCACAAAAAGTACTAAAATTATTACTTCAATTACTAATTCTGCATATAGTATAGGTTTTATATATATATATATATATTTATATATAGTATAGGTTTATATTTATATATAAATACATATATATAATATAATTAAATATATATTAATTATATAGTACACTTACACACTACACTTTTACTTTAGCCTAAAGTTTAGGTAATATTATTAATAAGATATGAATTTCACAAACATTTTTTTTAAAAACATTTAAAATTTACGTCTGTTGAAATAGCATGGAAAATAACTTTACCATTGTGAATTCTTCAGTTATTACAACTGAATTATATTGTTCTACTGAGGACAAAAATTATCTTCCAACAGTGTCAATCGTTCTTTATGATTCTGCCGGCGAAATATATAGAATATTTCGAACCTTCCAAAGTAAACGGACGGTATCGGAATACTAAGAAAATAGGGATGACGAATACTGTACAAATGTATGATGCTCGATATTTTTTGTTGCGATATTTTGCATGGGGCAAGATATTTGGATCAGAAATTAGCGATATATAGCAGATTTGAAAGGAGCCGCAAGAAATAGTCAAAGAGATAGAAGACTTGGCATTAGTTAGTGCGGGAATATGTTTCAACCAGATGTTACAAAGGAACAAGAGAGAGAAAGTAATTGTTATATTACTGATCTAGCTTTTTGTGTGGGAGTATGCATTATGCATGCTGTTGGGTAGGATATTGATTTCCTGCTCACCTATGTCTCTTGTCCTACAACAGAGGGTTCTTATTTTGAAAATGGTATTAATTGTGGAAGATTTAGTAGGTATTAACATTTTTTAAAATTAACTCTGGACAGTCACTTCAAGCATGCTCTTTTCAATGTTCCTATGTCAATGATTCTTCCACATTTTCAATTTGACCAAAGAGTCTACACTTTACTGTCCGTCTCTGATGGACCAGACACTAGTTTGAGCATACTCATAGATGATAAAAACGAGAAGAAAACTCGATCCCTCCACGTGGGACACGAACCTAGAGCCGTAGTTAGGCACAACAAAGACTATAAAATATGCTGCAATAATGTTAGTATCCGCAATGTTGTAGACATCAATTATAGTTTATAATACAATATCTGATGATGCACTTGACTCTCAAAACAAATTAAAAATGGAAGTGTTTTTGCTTCCTAAAGTACTGTGTATGCACGTTAACATAAAAACTACTCTCGAAAGCTATACTTGAAGAAAAGGCTATGAGCAAGACAACGCTTTAAGAAGACACCAATGGATAAAAATTTAACATTCTGGCAGGTGATATTGCAAGAGACAGATACTGATGGAAATTCATTCTAGCCAATTTCAGATGTAAATACATCTTCATCAAATAAGTTATAATAAAGAAGACAGAAGTTATGATCATATAAAAAAAACAGACTTTGACAAAATGCACCATCACAGAAATCGGGACTGAGCTAAGACAGGTACGGCAATTTAAATACCTCGGAGTCCTGGTAACATCAGATGGCAGGTGTCGATCAGAAATAAAGAGCAGAATAGGGCAGGCGAAAATATCGTTCCAGAAAATGAGAAGCATTATATGTAACAAGTCATTGAGATCAGAATGCTAGTTATCCAATGCTACATATAACCAATACTGACATACGGATGCAAGTCATGGACAATAAGCGCAAAGATACAAAAATCTGAGGGCCACAGAGATGTAGTTTTACAAAAGAATGGTGAGAATCCTATGGTCTGCTAAAATGACTAACGTTGAGGTGTTGAGTGATGTCAAGACACAGAGAAAGCTTATCATCAATATAAGAAAGAGGCAGTCATCATTTTCGGACATATGATGAGGAAGGAAGGTTTAGAACACATTGTGACAACCGGTAAAATCGAGGGTAGACGAAACAGCGAGAACATTTTTCTTTGAGTAGCCTGACTTCATGGCACGATAGAATGTCAACATCTGAGATGATAGCAAACACATCAAAGACAGAGATTTGTGGAGATCCATGATCGCCTACGCCAGTCAGCATGGCACCTGATGTTGATGGCATCTTCTATTTTTGAAAGTGTGTTGAATCGACCTCATCGCACAAAGGTGATTCCTAGCAGATATCCATGCTGATAGCTATTTTCGCTTATTATTGAACAATCACATAACTTTCTTCCGAATTAGTGTACAGCGATTCATGGAAAAAAGGGGGCGGATGAACGCCCCAACACACCATTAGTTGCACAGACATGGTCAGATGTATTTTCATAAAGCGTAAGGCTGTCTCATTTGAAGATCAATGCTTGATAGAAAACCACGTTCTTATTCAAGTTATATACTCAAATTATTCTATAGACTATATGTCCTTTAGAAATCATTTTGAATATAACGCACATGTTCGTAATATTGGTTACTGAACCGACGGCATTGCACTCCGGGCAGTCCTATAGGTATCAGTCTACCCCAACAAATGTATTTGACTTTGACGATACTTTGAGTATCGCACGATAAATTCGAAGAGCAGACCTGAATATCAATATATTAACCCAGGTACAATATTCGGCGACAAGCGTTACCACGAGGTTGCCAGATTTTTGTATCTCTATGATACACAATATGAACTCGTGAAGTCGTTTTTAACTCATTTGAGAATATTTGTTCTAAGTAATTTGTAATAAGCTGGTACAGTATATTCAGGTTTATTTACATCTACTCAGAAAAACTGCGAACAAAATATTCTAACACTGATTAACGTGGAGGTGGAAGAGCTCTTGAATGACATCATCAATGATACAGATGTGGTAATTTACACTGATGGTTCAGTCATTCGCCAACAACGCTGTGCGTGGGCTTTTTCAGTACGCTCAGGAGGAAAATAATAAGAGAGGCCAGTGGGGCCTACGCAACAACCACAAGTAGTTTGACAATGAAGGTTCGGGCAGTTACGGAGGCGGTGAAATGGGTGGAATCTCACAACTACTCTCGTGTTTTCATACTCAGTGACTCCATGAGCATGATTCGTAAAGTCGAATCAGGAATGGTGAGACGCAACTGGGTGAAGGTACTGGTACAGACAATGATCAGAGAAATCACCTTCATTTTTGTCCCTGGGCATGCAGGAGTTAGGGGAATGAACGAGCTGATAGATTGGCTGGCTTGGCTACAATATCAGAGGGAGCTCCCATGGATCGAAATGACTTTCCCTTCAGCATTGAGAGAGTCTTTCCGAAGAGGAGTTCAGGGCTGTGAATCACGGCCGATTGAACGAGATGGGTGTCACTTTGGGCAGCCCAAAGAACGACATACAAATATGCAAAGAGATTGATTAATCAACATCGAACTGGCGTGTTGGGTCACTGGACGCTGCTGATTTTGGGAGATCGACACCCATGGACATGTCCGGAGTGATATGATGATAGTCCAATAACTGATAACTGATTCAGGTTCCCACAGGCTCTCCTTTCAGCAGTCTTATTCAACATATACACGGTGACAATCACAGAACAATAAATTGATGGAAGATGTACAGCATTCCCATTTGCTATGACATTCTGGTATAGAAAAGGAACAACATTAATGAAATTACCGATGAGGTAAAGGGAGAACTTGACCGCTTCACCGCCTGATGTAATGTCTCTGAAGCACTAGTCAATCTTACAAATACAGCAAACATGGTTCTTCCTTAATAATCACTGTTATGCATGTACGCCTGTTGTAGACACGAAATTTAATTGATTTTGGCTTTTTGGGTCTCGAGACTGTGCGGTTGATATATCCGGAGCTAAGTCGATGCAAATTTTTGGGTGTAAATTTGACTGCTTTTTAGTTTCAGGGACCATGTTGAGCATTTCATTGTCAAGGCACGCAAGTCCCAACTCCCAGGAGAAAGAGCTGCAAACAAATTGCCAGCTGTGGGGAAAGAATCGATGAGAACGATGTGTAAGAAATCAAATGTCTCGGCAAGAGCTTTGAAAACTGTAAATTGCCATCTTTGGGGGGAAGAGTCCATACACAAGCTCGATGTGTAACAGTCAACGGGTCGCACCACAATTACCAGTTTCTCGGCTGATGGAAAATGCAGTACATGGACATGAACGGATGAGAGGGGCATCCAGAGAAATGACACGAGCAAAACTTTGAGCCATGAGGAGGGAGCAAACAAATTGCCAGCTGTGGGACAAGAATCAATAAGAACGATGCGTAACGAATCAAAAGTTTCGGCAATTGTCTCTGAAAAACGTAACGATCGGCCACACAGAAAGATTGCGGTAAACCCGTATCAAAGGCTTAACACAGATACATTTACTGGGGAAGGTCCAAGCGCAAATTCTAAAGTTGAGTTTTAGTGCCTAATGAAACTGCCCTCCCCGGACAATCGGTCAGGTACTGTTTCATTAACAACCAACATCCCCGGAAGAACTGAGGTGGGGGATGTTAACGGGACTGCCAGTCTGAGACAACTGGACAAGTACTGCGCATTTACAACAAAATCCCCCGAAGAACTGATGTGGGTGATGTTGGCGAGTGCAAAATTAGTCGTGCTAGCGCCGATTGAAAGACTTTCTAAAAAATCTGGCAAACCCATTCCAGTGTTTCCGGGGACAGAAAATGCAGATTAAAACCTTGCAAATTGCCAAGCGCCGATACGCACCTGAAACGGATGAGAATACTCCGAACAAACCACTGTGGATAGAAAAGTGGGGGCCGATAATGAAAAGGCTTGACTGTTACAATCCCAAACATTGACTAAGGGCAATACTTTTCGGACGCCGATCATCGTACACAGAGTAAAATGACGTCCAAACGGCATGGCTCAGATCATATAAAGGCTAAGCATACTACCAAAATATGATCGCTTGTATGTCAAGTACATGCGTCTCCAACGGCTGAGAATGTTCCTAATCCGGAATGACCTCATAAGTCAGAAAGAGCGCATATTGTAGACATACTTTGGCGAAGACCATAAAGTCCAAATAAAGGGGAAAAAAATGAGCGTAAAAGAGCGATTCTTCTTATTTTCTAACACCATTAACTTCTTTTAGAAGGGTTGAGTGGGGGCAGTGATCTTGTGTGCTTGTTTTAAGGCACTTTGTAAGCTGATATTCATTTTCGTAAGGCTGTTCTTGATGCCGTCGATCCTTCTTTTGCGTGGTCTTCCTCTTGCTTTGAACTCATTATACTTTTGTGTGGCTCTCGTGGTAGGTGATACCAGGGGATTCTTGTCGGTGTCCTAACCGTTTAATCTGTTGTTCTTTTATGAATTGCATAACTGGTTTCACATCCAGTCTCCTTCAGATTTCTTCATTTCTAATTTTGTCTCTTATTGTCACACCTACAGCTCTTCTAAGACACCTCATCTCTGTTGTTATGTTTTTCCCGTTCATTAAGCTGCGATGTTTGGCCTTTTTTGGATGTTTGACACTGAAAACATAGTGTTGGGAAAATCGTTTTTTGGGTTTTGCTTTTTGTTGGGGTACTTTTTGTGACAACAGTTTTTAATTGTCCCAGACGGTTATTTTTGTGAAACCGATTCCCGTTTTCCCCTTTTCCCTTCTTTTTCTTCCAACGTTTTAAAAACAAAGGGTTATTTTTTAAAGAGAGGGAAAACCGGGTTTTGTACATTTTCCGAAGTTTTGATTATAGGGGTTTGGCCGGGGCCGGCCGGGCTTTGGGACATTCTTGCAGTATGTGTCTTTTTCCCAATTTTTTGGGGTTTTACATGTACATTTTCAGATGGGCTTTTTTTTATACTTTTAAAAGTTTAAAATTTCAGTTTTTTTTCCCCCTTGTTCAGACAAAAAATGAAAAACCTGTTCCTCCTACGGGTTGGGGGGTAAGTCCCTTTTCTCCCGGTGATCCTCCCAAAATTTCCCCCTTGTAGGCCATTTTTTTTCCGTACTTTTGTTTCCCTATATGGTTCATTGGTTCTTCTGGGTTTTTTTTTCCTTTTTTGAAAATTTTCGATTTCTATTTGGTTTTCCCGCGGGAGATGGTATCCACTGAAACCCACTCAAAAGAAGATGTTGAAATACTTGGTGTGGTGATTTTTGAAAACCCTTTCCAAGTTTTTTCGTTTTCATTTTTAAACAAAACCGACGGAAAAACCAAAAAACCCCCACCACAAACCCCACCAAATGGTTTTGTTCCCCTTTTGGGGCCTTCCCTCGTTTGAAAAGGCTGGAGAATTTTTCCTAATAATTTTATTTAAAAATGAAAGAAAAGGGGTTTTTTAGGCTTGAAAAAAAGAGCAAACAGGGATTTAAACCCTTTTTTCCCCCTTTAGCCCTTAGACCCCCAATTTTGCCTAGCCTATGAGGGCCCTCCTCCTCCATTTTCTGTTGCTTTTGCTGCAGACCCATCTGGGGGAACATGGGGTCCCCCTGCTGTTGGGGTTTTCCTTTTAGGACTGGTGGGGGGGGAGTTTTTTTTCTTCCTTGTTTTTTGGGTTTTCCCTATACCCTTGGATGTTCTTTTTCAGCTCTAATTTTGGGTATTTTTTCCATATCTGCGGGTTTTGGGTTATTTAGGGTTTTTAGAATTTTTAAAGAATGATGGTTTTTTCCCTTATCATTTTTTGGGTTGCGGCGGGGGAAAGTTGGCCCTTTTTAGCTGCCCCCCCCTTTTACCCCCATTTATTTTTGGGTACATTGGGTGACCCTTCAAAAGTCTTTTTGAACTTTTCTGCTTGTTTTTTTGGGCTCTGCTGTCTCTTATACTCCTTTGGGTTTTGGGGGGCCCGTGGTCTTCTATTTCCCCTTTTTGGGAGTGGTCTCATTCCCTGTAAAAATTCCCAGCGGGTTCTAAACGGTTGATTTTTGAATTTGGGAGGGGCTTTTCCCCCCAAAAGGTTTCCCAAAAGTCCAGGTCGACGCCCCCAACCCAATAAAGTTTTTTTTAAAACACTTTTCCCCCCCGGGTTGTGCCCGGGTTTTTCATGATTGCCATCCCTTTTTTCCGGGTTTTTTTTTCAATTTTTGAGAGGGCCGCCGCGCTGGTCGAAGGATTGGTTAAAAGGAAGGGGGCCTGGGAGCAATATGGTTATTTAGTAGGGTTTTGGACTTTGGGGTTTTGGAAAAGGAAAACGAAGTCGTTTTTTTCATTTGTTTGATCACCCAAGGGGAATTGGGAATTTGGGGATGGGGGGGCCCGGGTTTCTGTTGTTAAAGGGGGTTTCCCCCTGATTTTCCACGGGGCCAGGACACCCGCATACAGGGCGTGGTGGATCCTTCGGGGGTATGTTTTTGGGTTTGTCTTTTTTATGTTTTGAGGACAGTGTTGGGGACAGACCCCACCCTGGGGAACCCCCTTTTTTTGTTCTAGTGTTGCCTCGGGTGAACTCTTGCTTTGCATTGGGGTTTTTTTTTCTAGATACTGTGATACCCATTTTTTGCATTGTCCTCCCACTGGGTTTTCCCGGGCAATTTCCCACTTTTGGCCATTTTTCCCAAATTTTATAAAAACCCTTCCCTTCCAGATCAAACCCATATCTAGCGTTTTTTTTCCCTTTTGAAAAGCACCCTTTTCCCCGGGGCGATGTATTTCTGATCTTCGAATTTTTTTTGGAACCCTGGTTTTTGGGGAGAAAAGTTTTTCTTCCAAATCCCAAATTAGTCTGGTGTTGATCATGCCTCTAGAACCTACGAAACCAGTAGGAAATTTTTGGTCTATAAATCTTTAGGGTCTGGGGGACCCTTTTCCCCCGCCCCTTTTATTGGATTGTGTTTTCCCTTCCCATTCTTTTTGGGTATAACCCCACTTTTCCCCCAGCTACAGTTAAATTTTTTGTAGTTTTTTTTCGCTTTCCGTCCCATTTCATTATCATTTCAGTTATCCCATCATTGCCTTGTTTTTTTTTCTTTAGAGAGCTTGCTTTTTTAATTTTTAATTTTTGGGGTAAATTTGGGGGTTGTCAGGGCCCCTCCGCAAACCCAAGGGGCCGGAGCCATTTTTTTTCCCGGGTTTCCCCCCTTTCTTCAAAAAATTTCGATAGATTTCTTGTGAAAAGTGCTCATTTAAGGGATATTGGCAGCTTGTTTCCCTTGCTTTTCTCCCTTTCCCTGTTTAAAGGTGTTTGGTTTGTATTTATTTTTTTAGTCCCCTTTGGCTAGTTTCAAACTTTTTTTATCCTGTCTGGTTGGCTTTTTTTTTTTTACCCAGCCGTTTCAGCATTTTGGGGTTTATTTTCCTTTTTATTTTCCCGAAGGTGGTTTTTAATTTTAATGTTTTTCTGTTGTTTTTTTTTATTTCCCCAATCTCTTGCTTTTTGTTCCCAGTTTTTAATTCGTCCGTCCAGAATGGGCTGTAGTTTGGTCTCAAATTCGAGGGATGGACCAGTGGCTGTTTTTTGGGAGGGTTTTTTTAAAAGTCTGAAACCCCCCCCAGCATACTTCCCCGGTATGTTTAGGGGTCCAATATGGTCGGGGTTCCAAGTGCAAATTTCCCCCCAGTCTGCTCGTTTGTAGTTCCATTTTTGGTGGGCAGTTTTGGTTGCTGGGGGATGCAAATTTAGGCCAGCTTTCCCGGGGTCTGTGATCATTTCCCTGCGAGTTGGCCCGCCCATTCTTTTTAAATTTTGGGGGGATGTCCCCTTTGGAAAAAGGCCCCAGGTCTGGGGGGAGGTGGGGTTTTCCAGGTTCGGGAGAATTAGGGTTTATCCTCGCATTGTTGTTGTGGGTTGCTTTTCTATCTCCCAGTCCCCCCCCATCACCTCTGTTATTTTGTACCCGGGTTCCCCCGTTTGGGAGTAAAATTTATTAAAGCCCCCATTACTATGCAGTTTGTTGGTATTATGTTCATGTTCTAACTAAGTCTTTTTTTGGGAGGGCAGTAGATGTTATAGACCGGGCCCTCCCAATTGGGGTTTTTTGGTCTACCCCACAATTTCTGACGTCTACTAGAAATACTTTATTTCTTGACATGCAATCTCTTTCCCCCGGGAGGTTCGGGACTCCCCTTTTTCCCCTTTCCCTGTCCCCCAATCGGGTCGGGTATCCCCCTAATGGAAAATTTGGGCTAGAGTTTAGGTTTTCCTTTGTATGCATACTATGTCTATCCCTCTGTTGTAGATATTTTTTTTAAAAGGACCTTCGTTTTTTTCCCCGCTTCCCACTCATAATGTTGAATGTTCTATGAGGTTTCACTGGTGTTTTCCTCCCTTTCCCTGGCTCGGGGGGTTGGATGGGGATCATTTCCTGCCGTCTGTCGAGCCCTCCGGGGACCACTACTTTTTTTGTAACCGCCGATGTCGTCGTAAAGGTTGCGTTCCCTTTGTGCACCCCTTCGCGGCTTTTTGCCGGGGCTGCCCCCCTTTTACCCTTTAAATTTTTATTAACCAAAGGGCGCGGTTGGGACTCGCATTTAGTCCATCGCCACGGGGGCAGCACCTATGGGGATAAGGGTTAGCTATTCTCCAAATTAAGGCCCGGCACGTTTCGGGGCCACAATGTCGGTCAGGCGTTTGCTTTTGACCATACACACAAACAGGGACACCAATCACCGCTTTAATCCGCCTTCCCCCCGTAAAAATCCAAAATTTTTTGGGAATTTTCCCCCCGAATATTAAAAATCAGTCTTTTTCGTTTAATTTCCATCTGCTGTGAAAATTGCCCAATTTTTTTGGCCTAAATTATTTTTTTTTATTTCTACGTTCTGGATTTTTTTGTAAGGTTTTCTGGTTGTCTATATTCCATTGTTCTGTCTTTATTACATTTATTTTATGTTGTACTCCCCCCCTTTGATTTAATAAGCTCAAATGGTTCTGGAGGGTTTCTTTTTTTCCCTTTAATAATACTTGATCATCTGCAAATAAAACAAAATATTTTTTTCCCCTCTACCTGCTTTCTACTTATGTTGTCCATGTATGTTATAAAAAAATGGGGAAGCACACATCTATCAACTCCTGAGTTTATTGTAAATTTTTTGATTTTCCCGGGGCTTTGTTCTTATATTTTTTTATTTAAATGTATAAACTCTTGCAGACCTTGATGAGATGTTTGCGTTCCATATTTTTAGACAACCATAGTTTGTTTCTACTGACTTGTCAAACCCTTTTTCCCTGGTCTATGAATGCCCCTGTAGTTTTTGGAGTTCTTTGAAATCCGTCCATTGTCTTAGGGGAATATTGATCTAAACTTTTTTTTTGTCTGAAACCCATCTGTGCTTAGAGTTGTTTTCAATTGTTGTTGTCTTCTTTAAATTATTTTGATACATTATTTTTAGGGATTAGTAGTGAGATTCCCTATAATTGTTACTTTCCCTTTTGCCCCTTTGTTTTCAAAGGGGGATTATTGTTGTCAATCTTCGGGTTTCGGTTCCCCCCACGTTTGGAAGACGTCTAACCCTTTTTGCCTCCCAGCGCTTTAAATTCCGGAAAACATCTGTGCCTTTGCTTTGTGTTTTGGGCCAACTTTTTAAATTTCTACTTCGCTATAGTATTTTTCCAATTTCATTTCTTTTCTTGTTATAAAATTTGTTCTCCAATAAGTTTTATCACAATTAAAGCCCTTTGTAGTTTTCCATCTTTCAATATTAATTTTGTTCCCAAAATAGGTTTCCTTTTTTGTCAATTAAAATTTCTGTTGGGTTTATTCTTCAGTTGTCTTATTCTCTTACTTTCCTGTAATATTTTTTTAGTGCTGTTCTTTCTTCTTCTACCAGCATGTTTGAATGTTTCAAAGCTTTTTTCTTGCTATTTTTTTTTTTTGTGTTTCCCCTTCTGATTTGTCTGTAGATTGCATAATTTACACCAGTTCTGCTTTTTAGCCAGCATGTAGAGGCTTTCTTTTTGCTATTCACTATTTCTTTTATTTCTCAGTTCCACCATGCTGAAATTTTACACCTCAGGTTCCCTTTCTTTTTGGTGCCACATATTTCTTGATCAATCATTTTAAAGGTGTCTTTCAAGTTACTCCATTCCTCATCCACTCCTTTTGTCTTGCTTGTTAGTTTTTCATAACTTTAATGTATTCTTTCTTTGAAATTGTTTCCATTTTCTGCATTCTCTAATTTTTTCCAGTTAATAGTTTCAAAGCTTGGTTTCTTTTTTCTGATATTACTTCTTCTTCTTCTTCTTTGCGTTCGTTCTTTACGACCAATTTTAATCACTCTTTGTGATATGTTTGATCTTTGCCAAGAACGTGTATACGTTGCGCATTGGTTTGGTAGGCCCCTAAACGCATATATTTCTACGTTTAGGACACGTGCATCCGATTTCATCCAAACCTCCTTAGTCGCCTCTTACGACATGCGTGGCAGGTAACAGTGGTTCTATTCTTTACACCCCAAATTTGGGCCCCGGTAACCACTCGAGCGTCTGATATTACTGTTTATCTGGTCTTTCCTGTCTATAACTACCATCCTGTGGTCTGTGTCAATACTAATATTTGCTATGACTTTAGCATCCAAAATCTCACCAGTCTCTCTTCCTTGTTAATATGTAATCTATCTGGTTCTTAATATCTGGATCGTTCCAATTATACCAAGTCATTACCTGGGAGTCTCTATGTTGAAAAAAATGTGTTTGTAATGAGAAGGGCGTGCTGCGCACATAAATCTAATAGTCTTTCCCCATTTGTGTTGATCTTGATGTTTTTGTTCCCTCATTTACCAAGATATCTTGAATGGTTATTGGTTATTGGTTACTAAACTGACGTCATTGCACTCCGGGCAGACCCATAGGTGCTCAGTCTCCCCAACAGATATCGAAGAGTATGCATACTGATGGTTTCCGTGGCCCGCTAATTAAACACACCTCTCCTCTGCCCTCAGGCATACAGTTTGACTTGAACAACGGGTAACTCCAAACTGCCTAAATCGCTGATCGATTCAACATCGATTTTAGTGTCCTCATCCAACAGACAGTCGCAAGAGACCGAAGAACATCCCCCTTATCCATCTTCAACTCCCCAACAATCGATGCTGCTGATGCAAGCCTGTCCGCTCTCTCATTAACCGTAAACACCCGCATGCCCAGGACAATATATCCACGTAAGACGCTGGAGGTTAGAAACTTCTATAGACGACATCCACTCATACCGAAACCTGCCCTTCTGGATCTTGTGAAGCATCGACTGAGAGTCAGATACAACAGCTCCAGTAAATGAAGTCCTAGAGATCCAATGGAGGGCAGCAGTAACAGCTTCAACCTCCATCCTCATACTAGAAGTAGTTGTCCTGTATGCCACACTTCGCTCTGCAACAACCCTACCATGCGCATTAGCCAAGAAGCCCCAGCCTGACTTCTCACCACGTTGAACCGACCCATCCGTATATACACCAACATCATTATCCCTTGTATTATCTTCTATCAGCTGCTTAACTGCGAGATCAGCCTTCATGTTGCCCTAATCTCTACGTTCTCTTCCAAGAGTAATGATAACGTTGAGATAGTTGGTCATGCTACCATCTGTTGGAATCCATTCTTCCCCTTTTGGTAGGGTCGCAACCGTAATCACCTGGCCAATTGTTCTCTCAGCCTGGGCCATCCACGACATGCCACGCTTGATTCTCGTGCCCTTAACATCATTAGTGTTCTTGTGTAGTGGATGTCTCTTATCCGCAGTAACCCGCATATATGCCATGGTTTGGGCGATTGCATGACTGGAGCGTAGTGACAGAAGGTCAAGCATATATCTCATCTTCACAATGGGGTATCTCTAGTGCAGCCCAGGACTATACGCATACCTTCATTCTGAACCCGTTCGAGTCGTTCACATTGTGATCTTGATATCGTAAGAATGCCGAGTCCGTAATCTACTACTGACATAACCAGTCGATCAAACAAGAGGACAAGTAGTCCCTGCTCAAGGTGTGCAACCACCATAACTTTGAGAGCCGCAAGACCACGCTTGCACCGTTGTATCGTCTGTTTAACATGGTGTTTGAAAGATAGAAAGAAAAATATCTTGAAACTGTTCATCTACTATTTCCTACTTTCCCATTGAAATCTCCCGTTATGAAAAGTTAATATTTTGAATTGAATCTAGTAATTTCGTCGTTTGCCCCATCAAAGTATTCGTCTTGTTCTTCCTCGCTGTAGTTTCCATTGCATGGTGCATGTATCTGCATATATATTTCTGTGCGTGTTCCTATTTCTACCTTTATGGATATAATTCTTTCTGAAATATAATTGATGTCTAATATCTTGTTTGCAGTGTTTAAGTTTATAAAGAATCCAACTCCATGTTTTGCGTGCTGATATGTATCTACTCCAGAGTAGATCAGTTGCTTAGATTTCCTAAACCATATATATTTAGTGTCCCTATCCTAGTCCGATGTTTCATGACCGTTGATCGCTTACAACTACGTTTCCCGTTTTCTACTTGTGCATCTCTGTGTCGCAAATTAGATCTTCTATCGGCTTGCCAAGCCTGTCGTAGATTCATTTCTAACTGCACACTTTTCCTATCTAACACTAAGTTCACACTCTAACACATTTTAACACTTTTTGTCACCAGCACATCCCGGAATGTTAATATGTACAAGAAAGGTGACAGTTCCAGCGACTAGTTCTAGAAGGGTCGAGAATGCTACTAAACCGGAGCAACCTCACCCAGTCATCGCAACGTAGGTAATGCTTTTTGGCGTAGATCCAAGTCCAAATTCACGGCACTAAAAGATCATTAAAGAGTGTTTGGCATACGATGCGTACGGAACGACCTCACCAAAGGCAGGAAATCCGATAGAGAAGTCGCACTTCACTAATTAACTCTGGCCGTAAAAGTACCAATGGTGCGAGGACTCAAGGTACGAGTTACACGGACGACAGGTTTCCGGTAACAAGCACTCTTGAAGGATCTAAGCTTCAAATACCTCTGAAGTCGGCGAGGCTGTCCGCATAGTCGAGGGACACATGTAAAAGGGTAATTTAAGGTGCCACGCAAAAATCAGTCAGAAGTGCAATACCAGGCGTCATGACTTTCGCCTGAATTAACAGAGGGCGTTCGAGAGAAGAAGAAAAGAAGAAAGAATGTATACAACTTTTGGGGGTCCGCGCAGCAAAATGTATTGAAAAGGAAGTTCGCGTTAATACAAAGTTTAGGAACAGCTGCTACAGAGAATACAGAATGAAGCCGTGTGTATCATTCTGGGCTGATATTGGGAAACAACTTGCGTGTCGATGTTGTTTCTCTTTGATTTCGTGACAATTCAGTACAGAATTAAGGTAGTTACAGTTGTGCTTATTTTTTAAAAAAGTGCCTGAAAGATCACCAACAGCACATGGTGCGCAGTATCAGAAATGGGAGTCGGTTAAAGCGGGACAAATCGTGGTTGATCATGCTGCAGACATTGTTCATATGTGAACTCACGAATATTGACTCTGGGGTTGAATGGACACAGGTGCCCTTAATATTCAAAAACAAACTTTTTGACCATCATCAAATTCGACAAAGTGTGCAGAGAGTGGAATCCCGTGGCGGTGGATTCAGACGCCAATGCCATCATTAATGAAAACTGTAGAGTATGAAGTTGTGATCTACACAGATGGATCGATAGTTCGCCAACAAAAGTCCGCATTGGTCCTTATCCACAAGCTCATACGGCAGAAAGATTAAGGAAACCAGTGGTGTATTTAGAATGACAGCAAGTAGCATGCCAATGAAATTACTTGCAGTGACGAAGGCACTGCACTGGCTTGAGTCACAAAACTACACTCATGCGTGCATTCTTGGTGATTTCTTGAGTATGATTCGGAAGGTGGAGACTTGTTCGGTACGCGGACAATGGACCCAATTCCCACAACCGTCAGCAATTAGCAGAATTACATTCAGCTTCGTTTTGGGCACATGTCCATGGCAAGGAGAGAGCGGGCAGGCTGGCTGTTGCTGTCACTATACAGGAAAGGAGGGGGTTGGAATCAACCAATGGATAGATATGACATTTTGAACACCCAATCAACATCGAACTGGTACTGTTAGTCACTAGACGTTGTTGAGATATTTCTAAGGAGATCGGAGCGCATAAGAACATGTCCGCAGTGCCACAACCGACTGTAATCAGGCCGTCGGACTGAGATTTGTAGTTTTCAACAATGGGCCGAACCTAAACAACGGAAGTCGGTTTAAGCAACGAGTTTGAAGTTAGGACGTGTTGTATTTCTGCCCAAATTTCGCTATTCTTGTGGATTTATGTGTATTCTTATGTGAAGAATTAATCATTATTCACTTAAAGTGTCGTGTGCCTGAATGTAGATCAAACTACAAGGGTGAGGAATATACTACAGTGTTTCAATTTCCATCTCAAACACGCAGTCCTGAGCTTCGAGAAAAATGGATTCGAAGCATTCCTCGTAAGATTGGGTTCCAACCAAATACAGTGTTGTGTGTATGAAACATTTTCAGAATGAAGAAATAATTACTTCAGAGAAATATAGAGATTCTACTGGGACAGAACACACTGTTCAACATGCAACAAGCGTGTATGCGACATACATGCTTGAGCGATAAATATGTTCTGTTCTCCACATTAAATGTAGAGCCCTACAGAGCATCTGTCATAGATCTCAGTATTAAAATTGTTCAAGGCCTGTCTTCCATTGCTCACATTAAGGAGGATTCAGTTAATACAAAATTATTTAATTGGCTTTTCAGTAGTGGAAAATTAGAGAGATGGTCCTAGTTAGAAAATGTTTTTAGTCACATATATAGAAAACAGTGTAACTGTTGATGACTCATGTTGATAGCTCATGAGAATTTGCTAGATGCGGTGAATTTAATATCTAGTTTAAGTACAGAGAGCATTGTTAAAGAAGAAAATCTGCAGTTTTTGGATAAACACAGCTGTTTTTGATGAGAACTAATGGCAGAAGGAAGCGTTATAGCAGCAGAACTCACTGTTTGGCATTTATGGTTTACATCAAGTCTCCTGCCTGATATATGTTTTTGCAAAAATCAAAATTGTGATACCTTCCGCTTTCATCTACACTTAAAAACTTGATTCCCACCTCTGAGGTAGTAGGACTAATCCCCACGAAGAAGAGGACAGCAGGTGATCTGCCTCAGACTATACAGTGTGTGAAGTCATCTGGATTCGCTGTCATTGCAGACAATAGTGCAGTTAACGGAAGGGTTGATAAGGAACTGTGTTCAAAAAACAAATACAGCTGTGATAATCTTTAGCATGATGAGAAACCCATGTTCCTAATTCATGACTGTTCATTTGACTGCTTCCCATACCCTGTAAACTCTGATAATCCAGTTTTGAAAGCTACACTGTCTAGTCTGAAAGCTGTGTATTTTCAGGATTATACACAAAATTGTTAAACTGGCAGAAATCTAACATCCAATCTTGATAGGCAAAAGATGCCACCGGCCTTAGGTGTGTTCAATGATTATAATGTAGCGGCGCTGAGACTAGCAGGTGAGAATGACAGTGCCAGTTTTATCAGTATAATTCTTCAGTGGTAAAACATTGTCAATGTGAAGAGTAAGTTTGGCGGCATGAGAACACGCAACCCTTTCTCACAGCCTGTCACTAATGAAGAAGATCAGGCTAATTTGATGCAGTTTGCTAAGTGGCTGGAGGCATGGCAACATCTTGATGGTCAGAGCGGTAAACTTACTACGGAAACCTTCAATGCACTGACTCGTACCATGAATGCAGTGATCCAGTTGTCTGAGTATACTCTCAGCACTTTAGGCAGTGAATATATTCCACTGGGGTCGCCTGAGTGGTTACCGGAGCCCAAATTTGGGGTGTAAAGAATAGAATCACTGTTACCTGCCACGCATGTTGTATGAGGCGTCTAAGGAGGTTTGGCTGAAATCGGATGCACATGTCCTAAAAGTGTAGAAGTCTATGTGTTTAGGGGCCTACCAAACCAATTTGCAACGTATACACGTTCTTGGCAAAGATCAAACATATCACAAAGAGTGATTAAAACTGGTCGTAAAGAACGAACGCAAAGAAGAAGAAGAAGATTCCACTGGGGAAATTGCAGACATATAACATTGAAGCAAGATTTCGTGAATACAGGCAACTGTCAGGAGCTAACTATCTTATTTCATTACAACAGATACTGGAAACAGAGAATAAGTGGACAATTTATTCTGTATTATGCATGTGTTCATCAAGTTGTGGTGATGTTCCTAATTCTGACCTGTCAACAGTATTCACAGCATGGCTGATATTGACACTGAGGAAACAACCTCTAGTACACCAAATGTGTTCAGCAATTCCCGGTCCATGATCAATGTGGAAACAAGTGAAATTCTTGTTCCAGATGGAACGATGAATGTGCCGGAGTGGATGCATTGCCTTCAGTGTATAAAAAAACCGGAAATGCCCTACCTGCTGCAAGTTTCTGCAGCAGGACAAGTATTTAACTTTATACATTGAGCCGGACCTCTCCATTGTTTCATGGATAAAGTACACTCTGCTACTCGACTGAGGTGGCTTAAAATACCCAACACCATTCTTTAACAGTTTTAAGTCTTATGGCTTACCTTGTTGTGCAATCACTAATCTCTTCAGTTTATGAACAACAGTTTTTAAATTCCCCAACCACAAGGAAATTGTGATGGACACCGTGACAGCTAATTTTATTCCTTACTTCAAGGAAGACAAAACTGTTTGTGTAGCTTATGCTTGTTCAATAACATGTTTTGGTGAGGGCCATTCAAACACTGGCAAATATTTCTTAAACAACTACAAGAAAACAAAAAAATGACATAGAAAAATCCGAACAGGCTAGCACGTCAAATAAAAGAAAGCATGAGAAATTTAAATGGCTAAAAATTAATCCAGAAGAATAAAAATGGTTTACAGTGTACATAATAATACCCAATGTGTATATAACAATTATTTGTGATGTAACAACTTAGATATCTATATTATGCCTTTTGAGAGTGTACACTGAGTGTGTAAACAGTGCTGCATATAAAGAAATAGACAAGTGTTTGGTTTATTTACCACAGACAGAGAACTACATTCAGATCATATAAATTAAGATTCTTCTGGTGAAATGTGTTAAGGGTTCATTCGTTTACAAAAGGTAGGTGTGTTTTAATTTTTTTCAAATGCCTTAGTTTTAAAAATTTCATAAATAAGTTGCAATCTTTTAATATACCTTCCATAACAATCGATTGTATAATAATAATAATAATTCCTCTCGTACCGTTATACGTTACATAGGGCCTGCAATTTATCGATTGTATGTACAAGGAGTAAAATATAAACAATGTAAAATACGCTCATTTGTAGCCTCTCTATCTTAGTTTAGTCCAATATCCATAATCGTGAAAGTCGTGAAAGTAGTTGTGACGTCATGAGGCAATATTGTTGTCAGTCCAATGGCCTCTAGTTTAAGTAGATTATGGCTAGACGATTGCAAGCATTCTAGAATTCCGTTTCATAAAATGGTCATTATTTCCGCTTCCAACTTATTCGTCTCCAAACTAGTCCATACGCATAATTACAGCACTCTACCTTTTGATCCATGTTATTTGAGATGTCATCTAAAACTTGTTTGAAAGTGGTAAAGCAACATAAAAGTGCCTTTGTCGCATCAGCTCGGACAGACCACCTGTTGTCCAACAGTCTATTCAAAGTCGAGAGTTTTGAACATGTATCTTCCAGTGCTTTTGTAAGAACTCCCCATCGATAGGTAGAAGCGGAAAAGAATGTATAGAGGCTTTCAACAAAATCGAAAAATGGATGCTTCTATACAACATTCTGCAGCACACTTAGCAACCAAATTCAGTGAATGTGCAAAACAGGGAATGTATTCTGCTTACTTATTTATCTTCTTAATGCGTGCTTGCAGGGCGGCTCGTCATTAAGGACCAGTGGGTCCAGCCCACCAAAAATATTGAGTAACGTGCACTTATTATTTCAGACATTATTTGTTTATAATTATTACTTTCAACAGGATACTGATTAGCTTTGAAAATTGATAGATAACGTTAAAATATCACATATTTTCTTAAATCTGAAACTCAGCATATTTTCCCCCTAATTAGTATACGACCCAGGTCAGTAAGGACCAGTAAGAACCAACCCCACGAAATAAAAAATAATTAACGTGTACTTATTATTTTAGAAATTTTTGGTTTAGCAATTATTACTTTTAACTTGACACTGATTAGCTTTAAAAGTTTGAATATTTAACACTAAAATATAAATATCATAATAATATAACAATCATAATAATATACAAACATTATTATTTAAAAAATATTATATACGGTCTCAAATTCAGCGTCTTTCTATGATGCTTTACATATATATAAGCGCACTATGTTTTATCGGGTCGTTTTAAAACTTCTCTATCTACGATGTAACATTGCGAACTTTGACCTTTGACCGCTACCTTTAATAATAATTGCCAAAACAATTTATGTCATTTTATTCACGGGAAGTAAAGTTCCTACGCGATGAACCAATTAATAGTTAAACTACGGCTCTTGATTAAATAGTGCTTTGTATAATTATCGATTGAATCACAAATTATATATAAAATAATAGAAAAGGATATGCAATAATAGAATATATAAACGTATGTCGTCTACAATGCACACTCGTTTGCGTTTGACAAACTGTTTGACAAAATTCAAAATGAATCAAGTTGATTATTTATTACGAAATCCGTTTCCCTCGTTAAAGATAGAAGAAAAATTGAAATTAGACGGCTAGGTGCACATCAGCCAAATAGTTTTGTATATGTGCAACAAGATGGCAAGAAAAAGAGGACTTTCAATAACGAGTGGTTTAGTAAAAAATCGCGGTTAACTGTCAGTGAAGAAAAGCAAATTTTTTTTTTTTGGTTTGCTATTTCATGGTGAAGGACAGTGGTCAACGACAGGTTGTATGGATCTCAAACATTTAAGTGAAAGAATTAAAAAAACACGATGCAAGTTCACTTCGTTTAGAAAATGACTGTAAATTAAAAATATTTGGGACTGTAAACATTGCTGTACAGATTGACTCTGTACAAAAAATTTCAATCCAGAAACAATGACCTCGTCACAAAAAATAGACACATACTAAACAGAGTTTAATATAGAGTGTTTAATATTTTGTGGAACTCATGAACTAGCTTTGAGGGGTCACACCGATATACAAAGTTCAGCAAACCGGGGCAATTTCTTAGATCTGTTATCTTTTCTCGGTAACCTTGACAGTGTGTTAGATGACCATTTGAAAAGTACTTTAGTTGTTAAATATACCTCACACATTATACAGAATGAGCTGTTAGACTGCATGTATTAGGTGTACATTGAGGAAATTATCAATGATATTAACGCTTCCAATTACGTTTCTCTGCAAGCTGATGAAACAACTGACATAACATGCCGAAGTCAGTTTGTTATTATTTTACGGTATATTAAAGGGAATAGGCCCATTGAAAGATTTCTTTCTTTTGAAGAGGTTCATGATCGAACAGCTAATGGTCTCATTAAGGTTCTGGAAAGAACTCTAAAACGTTTCAATGTGGCAAAAAACAACAACTCATAGCACAAGCTTACTATGATGCCGCTGTTATGCGGGGCAATGTAGGTACGTGTTCCGACTCTGATACATAATTTTTTCCTGTATGCCAAATATGTACAATGTTACGCACATCAACTGAATTTGGTAATAAAACTTGCTTGTTCTAAGACCAGAACATCAGTTAATTTTTTTTCCAATATTATTGGATTCACAACGTTTTTCTCTTCTTCGCATAAGCGCAGTGACCTATTACGATCAATCTGCAATACGCGGATTCCAACTGTTTCCACAACGATGTGGAACTTTAGGTTTCGCGTTGTGAATACTGTTCATGACAACAAGTCTGATTTATTGAAATGTTTCGAAAAGATTGAGGAAGAAGATGGCTGGGATAATGTAACAGTGAGTTAAGTTTTTGGTTTGCAAAGTTTGCGTAGAAATCCAGAATTTTTTTCTATTTTTTTCTATGACATTATGAAACATGTTGACATCTTGTATAACGCAATTCAAATGCAGAGTGCTAATACAGTTACCATATCTAATGTGTTACATCATTTTGAATCAGCTGTAACTGAAATAAGACATAACACTGGGAGGTATCAAGTGAATGAAGACACATATTCTGTTCCCCCAAGAAAACGCTCTAAACACGGCTCTGAAGTAAATCTGACAGCAGATGCACAAGAAGTATGTGACAGTGATTAGGCAGCTAAAAGAACGATTTCAAGAGTCTCAAATATTTAGTAGTTTCGAAATTAGAGACCCAAGGAAATTTGTTACGTTCAGAGAACTTTTCCAAGCTAACGTAGTCAACACTTTTGCAGCAAGCTACAGTCCCATTATTTGCAAAGAGAAATAATAAAAGGAACTATCAATGATCTACCGCAATGATGCTTTCAAAGATATTTCTTCAGTCTGTGATTTATACAGTTTTTTCATGCATCATTCCTTCGATCAATCGTTATCTGAAGTGCAAAAACTCTGCAAATTACACTAACCACTCCAGTCTCAACAGCAGATGCAGAACGGTGTTTCAGCACCTTGAAAAGAATAAAAACATTCCTTAGGAATAGTATGGACCAAGACAGGTTGAATTCACTGGCTGTTCAGTTCACAAGAAGGAAATTGTTGAAATTTGAAATTTCAACAACAGTCATCGTATCATATGTTTGCCAGCCAGAAAAACAGTCAAGCTCAACTCCGCTACAAATGAAACAAGTACTTGGTGAGTTCAGTTTTGTACCTTAGTTATATGCTATATATTTTAGTTGTTGCTGAACCCCAGGAATTATGAGTTTTCCCCATTTTGCATATAGTGCGTGGGGGAAAGTGTCCGGCTTTCTTGCAATGAGAGCTGACAGTTATGGTAGACCATTGATTCAGGGGGCAGTGAGTATACGCTTACATACGACTCGTACCTTGTTACTTCTTACATTTGCTTTTGCAATTTTTTTTAATAAGACATCGGCCAGAAAATGCGTGCGTTCACTAGTATTTAGGACCCAAGAGACGTGTCTGCGTTTGCTTTATTACCTATACCAAGGTAGCTTTCTCTCGATCCTCACCCACTTAGACATGATCTTTTGTCTATTTCCAGGGTCACCACGAGAAGGTGGAGTAGGGTCTTGATCAGTGCCAGCTCACTTACCTGGCGCAACGTTGTCCCGTTTTGTTATTTGCGAATGCAGCCCCAGATCATTATAGTAAAGGGGGAATAACTTTGCGGATTAGACAAATAATAGTAAATACTAAAATATAAACCTAGCCTAGAAAACCATGATTTTTCCGAAATTTTTTGTCTAACCCCACCACCAAAAATGACCACGAGCCGCCACTGCATGCTTGTAAGCCGTGGTATTTCCCACTCATGTTGCTGACATGTAGCTTTGACCACGACATTCTTTGATATCAATGCCATTTTTCTGTAAAAAATCAAGTAAACTTTAGGCGAGCTATTCAGCAGTATGACCTTCCATATCCAAGAACTTCACAAACCTTTCCACTGGTTCAGGTGGTAAGACATAGCGCACTATTAGAGTGAGTTGGTCCACATGTGACCTTATTGTTTTTGCTAAGTATGATGTATATCCCTTTCCTTTATTTGCGTAAGTGTTGAGCCAAAAAAATGTCAAATGTGGCTATTAATTCCAACAAACCTAAATATATTTCCATTATGAAGTGAGCCAATCGTTTCATTACTACCCCGAAATGCAAGACCTCGTTCTGCTAAAAATTGGATAACTGAAGTAATTCGCTCTAAAAGTGTCTGTCTCAATTTGGCTTACAAGTTGAGAATCGACTCGCGCATCCCTCTTTTTGCAAACCAACAGCGAAATTATCACTTGTGTTTGGGAGGTGCTTTCTTTATGTTTTTCCACAATTTTTTGCATTTTTCCAGTCGTCAAATTCTTCTTTTGTAAACCGTGACGAGCAGCCTGAATCAGTAACTTTGCAAAGCAAATCAGAAAAATTGTCCTTTAGTTCCTGAATAACACAACGGGGTCAAAGGCGCACGGGGGACAACGCTGCGCCAGAGTTAGTAAGCTGGCAGGCACTAATCAAGACCCTGTGCCTCACCTCCACATGGTGACCCTGGTAACAGACTTTGGTTCCGGTCTGGCTAAGGGGGCACAGGGATAGAGGGAGACCTACAGGTAGTGGTAGTAGTGCAAGAACGGAAAAGCAATGCTAGACCAAAAATCGCTAAACAATATGCACGCATCTCCTGACCGATGTCCGAAGAAACAAAGCCCAAGTTTTGCAAAAACATAAGAAAACAGCAGAGTACGAGACATCAGCGAACGAATGAAAACTCCCCCGGAGTAAATGACTGAACCAAAATTGCCACCTACGTTACAAGAGTCCGTAAGCACGAAAACGAACATGAAGGGATGAGAGGTGCATCCATAAGTAGAGAAGTGGGCAAAACTCGGACGGGGAAAAACTCGGAGCCCTGTGCACGAGTCAAGCTGCGTGCCAGGGGAAATCCCGAGGTACGGCAAATGCGAAGGCAAATGTGAACACAACGGTCGAACCACAAATAGCAGCTTCCCGGCCGATGTAAAAGACTACACCAAGAGATGAGAGGTGCATCCCGAATAGAGATGGAGGCCCACTCGGAGCAAAACTCGGAGCTATGTGCACGAGTCGAGCTCTGTGTCAGGGCATTCTCGATATACGGTAAATGTGATGGCAAATGTGAACACAACGGTCGTACCACAATTAGCAGCTTCCAGGTCGATGGGAAAGGATACACACGAAGGGATGAGAGGTGCATCTCAAAATAGAGAAAAGAGCCAACGCGGAGCGAAACTCGGAGCCCTGAACGCAGGAGTCGAGCTTAGTGGTAGGGCAGTCCCAAGGTACTGCAAATATGAACATGAAGATGGTAAGGGGCGAACGGCGAAGGCGACACATGAAAAGATTGCGGTAGACTCCGTAAAAGGCCTAGCGCAGATTCATCTATTGGGTAAAGTTGGCCGAACGTAAATGCCTTCCATGAGAAGCCGGGCAAGGTACTGTTGTTCTCACAACTAATATCCCGGAAAAACCAGGGCGGGTGATGAGTGGTGAGTGCATAAATTTAAGTCACACTGATAGCGCCTAATGAAACGTCCCTTTACATTATTATGTACGAGGTCCCAGTCCAGTGTTTCCCTCAGCATGGGAAAATGCAGAGTAGAAACAGCAAATTGCCAAGTGCCGACACGCGACTCGGAAAGAGCTAAGAATGTTCCTACACCGGAGCAAACTCAACGTGGTCAGAAAAATGTGAGCGGTCCATCCAAATGTGCAGGAAAACTAAAAGACCCAGCAAAGGCTTGATTCCACTGAGAGCTTCAGCTCGCAGGGAACAACTGCTGCCACGTTGTATGATTGGAGACAATCAAAGGCTAGCGGAACAAACCGTACACAAAACAGGACGAAAGGCAAATCAAGTTGTCCATAAAAAGACAGGTTAGCTAGGCAGATGACGCTCACCAACCCGGGAGGGCAGATCGTCTACAGGTCGCTGCCCTGAAAGAAAATAGCAACCTGTTGCCTTGTGGGTTTGGCTGGGGACAGCAAAAGGTTAACGGAGAGCGAACCCAGTAAACGTTGGCTGAAATCGGACACTTCACCGAAGGATAAGCAGTAGAGCTCTAATTGGTACTGAACTTTGTGACGTAGCATACCCATGCTAAGGCTGCATGGACGACATTTTTTCATGAATGTACATTAATTTAGAATCTCGATATGGTGCTACGCCTGGGAGATCCGTAGGGCAGGACGAGTGCCGGGCCCCGTGCCTCGAAGGGGCCCACCTTTTACTACCGACGGTCCCCGTCCCCCCGTTTGGCAAACCAGCGACTGCGGCCCACGGGAAAACACTACTAATTCAATACGGCCGAATACTGGCCATAGACGATTAAACATTGTGCATTGGAATGCCGAAGGTCTCCATCACAAAAAGCAATCACTTGCACAAAGACTTGCAGAAGAGAAGATCGAAGTAGAGTGCATACAAGAGAAGCACTTAAATGTCCAACACAGATTCTGGATCAGAAGTTATCAAACCTTCAGATTGGATCGAGAGGGCACAAAGGTGGAGTCCTCACCCTAGTACGAAACGGCTTTGCAGCAAAACAAACAAATGTGACAACAGGAGGCGCCGGTGCAGCAGATATCATAATTGTCCTCATCACATATGACGAATTACAGATTCGTCTGTACAACCTATACTGCCCAAGCGATATCTCGCTATCACTTGAGACGATGACAATAACAATCACAGCAAGCATGGCGGTAGACGATTTCAACAGCCACTCAGAAAGATGGGGCTACCTCGAAACGAACAGCAGAGACGCATAAGTCGAGGACAGGGAGATAGAGAATAACTTATTTCTTATCAATGCCCCAGACGATCCGCCAACCTTCTACTCGAGAAGGTGGCATACGACTAGCACACCTGATCTGGCGTTCGCAACGAGCGACCTCTCCACAAAAACAGTACGTACGGTCACTAAGCAACTCGGAGATAGCAACCACAGGCCCGTCATACTGCAAGTAGATCTCCACTTTGCACCTGAACCGAAAATGTGATTCCCCCGGTGGAACTACAGAAAGCAAATTCAAAAAAATGTGCGACCCTGACAGATACCAATGTGAACCTCTCAACAAGCACGAAAACAAACACATATGATCCTTAGCTAAAGAACTATCGGAAGCAATCCTGAAAGCGGCTAGGGAGGTCATCCCCAGAGGCGTACGGAAGGATTATAAGCCATACTGGACACCAGCGATTCAGAAGCTTGAAGAAGAACTTGAGCTGACAATGAAAGAGACAGAAGAGGCACAAACAGTAGCACCGAACCAACACTGCTTACAAGCAGCAGCCAAATACAAACGAGAAGTCAAAAAGTCAGCGAGACAGAGTTGGGTAGAAAAGACCAAATCCCTGAACCTTGATAGGGACGGCCACAAATTGTGGAAGCTGGCGAAAGCCCTAAGCGATGAAAGCACCAGTCGACCCCCAATAGTCCTAGTGCAAAATAATAAGATGTGCTCAGGAAGATAGACTGCAAATGTTCTAATGAAAAAATATGCCAAAGTCAGTAGAGTAAGCATACCAAAAGCCAAAAGTGACGATACAAAGAGAAAAGCGAGAGCCCTCCAAGGAGGGCCAAGAAATGCTGATAGTCACCTAACGGATATATTTACCAGAAACGAACTGGAAAAGGCATTAAGGGAGCTTAGAAAATCGCCAGGAAAAGATGGTATCACAAATGAGATGCTTAAAATCTTGGAAACTAGAGCACGGACAGTTCTACTGGCAGTCCTAAACATATCGGGGAGGACAGGCATAGTACCAAGAGAATAGAAAGAAGCGATCATGGTACCACCTAAAGCCAGGAAAGATAAACTCAACCTGGCGAGTTACAGACCCATAAGCCTCCTAAGCTGCACGGGCAAGCTCATGGAACGCATAGTGAACAAAAGGCTATCATGGCACTTGGAGAGCAAAGGGCGAGAGAGGAGTCTATGCCCAAAGCAACAAATCGATTGCAAGATATACTCACCAAGCTGGAAATCTGGTCAGAAATGTGGAGCATGAACATTAACGCTTCTAAAACCACATATACTGTGTTCTCTCAGAACAATCAGAATCACAAAATTCAGCTTAAAATCAACGGAAAAGACCTTCCTGAAAGCACAACCCCAACGTATCTGGAAGTCACACTAGACCGAAGGTTGACATGGTGCTCCCAGATAGAAAATGCTACGGCAAAAGCGCGACATAGGCTTACCATGATGCGCAAACTCGCAGGTTCCACGGGGGGAGCAAACACCAGGATCCTTAAAACACTCTACTCTGGAAGAGTGCGACCGGTCCTGGAGTACGGCATTGCAGCATAGAGAAGTTCATCCAACAAGCAATTCGACAAAGTGAGCAGCAGTCAGAATCGAGCAATACGCATTTTCTCAGGAGCCATGAAGTCCACGCCCATCAAGGCGATGGAAACAGTCACAGGCCTCCAACCAATGGCAGACCGGAGGGACAGAAAAGTTTTGATATTGGCAGAAAAACTGAAATGGCTTCATTCCCACCCTATGGACGTAAGAATTAAAAGACTTGGAAGGGGCAGAATAAAGAGAACCAGCTTCGCAAAAAATGCCAAAGCCCTGACCGCAGACCATCCGGTCCTAGCAAAATGTAAAGTCAACTCAATCCCGGCAACCGATAAGTGCCCGCCGTGGAAGACCAAAATTCCGGAACTAAGGGAATCAATTCCAGGTATACTAAAGAAAGGGCAGCAAGAAAACTGCGAAAGAAAGCGGCCACAGAAAAATACATAGCGACCGAGTACCCTGAGAGTGAATGGATACACGTGTATACCGATGGATCGGCAAGGAACGCAATCAGCGATGGCGGAGAAGGAATAGTGCTTAAACTCTCAAAGAAAGTGACGGTCACGAAAGTGATTGTCACAGGTAAGTACTCGAATAACTTCCGGGCAGAGGCAATAAGAACAGCGGCTGAAATGATCCGAGAGGAGGCATCTCTCGCAACAAAGTCGTGATATTCACCGATGCTCTATCGGTCATCACGTCACTTAAAAGTGTAGGCAAAAAAGAGCTTAATGAGCTGAAAGCGACCCTCGATGCACTAGTGAACTCACTTAAACGCACCGTCATTCAGTGGATACCATCACACTGCAATATATGCCGAAATGAACAAGCTGACAAGCTAGCTAAAGAAGGCGGGCGACCACCACAGACTGATCTCGAGAACAGTTATGAGGAGGCCAGAACAACCATCGGCTGGCAGTAGAAAAACAAATGGTCGAAGGATCATCCACAGTACAACAACAGCGACGGGTACTATGGTCTATCTTGTAGCGAACAAGTTGCTATATTCCGCCTCCGTACCGGTTAACAACAAGCTTCGCACCCACATGTTTAACAAATTAAAAATTGGTACAACTAGCCTTTGCCCCTGTGAAAAGGTGGACATGACGGGAGAGCATATACTGCAAGATTGCCAACTGATAGCAGGTCTAAGAAAAGAAACATGGCCCGAAAACACAGAGCTTCGCGAGAAGCTGTACGGAGGGACGGAGTCCCTTAAAACCACGGTAGCATTCATGTTAAAATCTGGTTCATCGGTCTAGGAGGGGATCGAGAGAGAGAGAGAGAGAGAACAGCGAAAGTTTCATCTTTCTCCTTTCTTGAATACATTTCCATGTGTCAAGGTGTTACATATAAATTTAAATAAAGTAAAGGAACCCTTTCATACCTCGTGGTATATAGGTCAATACAGTGTTAGTCCTGTATTTTCATTGACCGTCGGCACACGATGGGTGATGTGGTCAGCATCACGCCGGCCGCCTTTACTTTCCCAGAGCATGTCTGGTACCCAGTTGAGGCTGGGTCTACCTGAGAGCCGTCGCGGTCGGGACAAATTCCACGCGCACTGCGTGAACTGAACCCAGACCACCAGCCTTGAGAAGCGAGTTCACTGACAACTACGATACCGCGGCTCTCTGTTACATATACCTAATGCAAAATGTGTCTAATGAACAAACAGGTGGGAAACAATTGAGGTCTTCGAAATATGAATATAAGGAGACGTGGGGAGGCGTGGACGGAAAGAAAAACTATTAAAGAAGGGCTGCATCCACATTGGGGTGAGAAGATAATTAACTTAAGAAATAGATTTTGGACAAATAGGATATTTTAGTCACATTCAAAAATTTACACATTGTTGAAGACTATAACTGGATGGGACAGATGAAGACAAGAGAGAAAGGGGAAGAGAGAGATACAAGTGGGACGGCAACATCAAGTTAGACAGACAATAACATGTCGGGGAGTACAATCACGGTAAGGAACATACTTTGATTTTTTATAAATACCAACCTTAAATGTGGAGACGGCACGAGCTGGTGACGACTATGTCAAGTCCTGTCGTAGTTGTTTCACAGAAATCCAAGGAGTACCTGAGTATTCAAGTAACGGATAGTACAACTGATCGCACAACATTACTTTCCAAAATTGCATTGGGGTGTATTTAACATTACAGGTCCGTTCCAGTATCTGCATTTGACATCATTTTATTTTTGAGCATTCTAATCATATTTAAGATTATAACAGGATTTAAAGTTATTGAAGCGTGTCGGAAACTTACCTGTTCTGAACTAATAAAAATGAATAACCGACGTCATTCTCTTACAAAAGTTGACATTATTTCGTGAACAGATTCACTACATATTAACAACTGTACGAAAAGTGTTGAGGTGCACACACTGTTTAGTTGTAAAATGAACTACCCAATTCAGAGTACGGAAACTATACAGGACAACATTAGTGAACATGTTTTTATCACTGAGCCAGCAGCAACAATTGCAGATGTCACAGATACTGAGACAGTTATGGAGATTGCAGGTCTAACATTTTCGAAGCCTGACAAAGAATATAAACAAAGGTGAGATAGATACAATAAAAACAGTGATTGTTCTTCCTTCCTTTCATTTGCTTGAAATATTGTCTATATATTCAATGTTGTCTTTTGTATAAACTTCACTGTCTTTTGTAGCTCACACAGAGGTTCGTGTAGTTTTCTGTCGAGTGTTGTTTTGTTAGGCCAATGAGTTTGCCGTAGTATACCATATATTCTGAGCAGTCTTGAAGTATGTGATCTGCAGTATGATGTGCTTGTCCACATGCACACACGGTTGAATTGCCAATCTTGAATTTTGTATACATGTGGCTGCGGAGTCGATTGTATCCTGTTCTAAGGCGCAGAATGACAACTTGTTCTAATCTGCTCATATTGTAGTAGTCGTCTTGTGTTAGTATTTGTGGCTTTCTGATTTATTTAATCATCCTTTTCTTTTGGTGCTAGATAACTGGCACATTCTGTTGCTCTCACGCAGCACCTTCCTTGGCCAGTCGGTCTGCTGTTTCATTTCCTAGTATTCCACAGTGAGACGATATCCACTGCAAGACAACCCTGCTCTGCTTGGACAGTTTAGACAGTAGACCTGGCAATTTTCTTGACTGGAATGCTTAGAGTGATGATTTTGCATCTGTCAAAAATACAACAAGTTGTAGATCAAGTCTGATATTCAACAGTTTCTCAGTTGTCACATTGATTGCCTGAATTTCTGCATCATAGTTGTGACAGAATTTCCCCGTTGGTACTTTAATCGCATCGCTAACGTTGTTTGGGTATTCTATGAACACTCCTGCACCTCGATTCTTCACTGTATTTTCTGCTGACCCATCCATGTATACCCGGACCCAGAGATCCTATGGGTATTCTTCATCAAGTGAACTGAGAGTGACTGTCTTACGTTGTATGCTGTTTTGATCATCTTGTCGAGTATTCCTTTCATTTTTGTCTGGATACATACTTCTGATTCAGTCTCCTCCCTCCTCTATCAATGAAGATGGAAACGGTAATAACAGTTTTCTTGCACATTTTGTTGAATTTGTATATTTGATTTCTGTTTCATCACAAAGCCATGCCATAGCTCCTTTTTTTATTAAATGAAGTTTTAACTGACTCATCATTTTGCATTTCTGCGAGTTCTTCTTGATACTGCATATTTGAAATATCAGACAAATCCACTAACATTGGCTGCAACATTCAAGTTAGTTGGAAAATCAATTTGTTTCAAATCAGAAAATCTTTCTTTAAAATCAGCCGATATAATTTTCAGATGATCGACAATAACAAGTATAACGGTATCAGTCACTTCACATTTCTGGAGCCAATGAAACTTTTCAAAATTTTTGTTGCAAATATATTTCTAACATAATTCAATAAAGGTAATGAAATTAAATATCTTTGCTCTTGTATCAACACGAGTTTTATTTGTTCCTTGAAGTTGGTTATTTAATATATTTAGTTTTTCAAAGATATCGGCTAGATAACTCACAAATGCTTTATCATCGACAGTTAACAGATACTTCATTTCAAGTATGTCGCTTAAAAAATAACTAAGAGTATCAAATAGTTCCATAAATCTTTTAAGCCGTTCCTTTCGAGAGTCATCTTACTTTAGTGTGAAGTAGCTCTCACAAGGTCTGCAATTTGTTCTTCACAAAAAAGCTTGAAGAGACGCTCTCATTTGGCATTAGCTTTAATAGCATTGATACACTTTACAAATGAATTTAGTACTTCATTTAGAAGAGGCGAAATATTTTTAGCTCCCAAAATTTCACTGTGAATAACACAATGCACAAGAAGCATTTCTGGATTCTCATCTTTCATCAATTTTAAGCAGCAATTTTTCTTGCCCGTCATATTAGGAGTTCCATCTACGGCACAAGATGTTATATTTTTCATTGGTATATTTTTTACATCTAAGTAATTGTTTTAGCTTATTATATATATCTGTGGAGGTAGTGGTGCTTTCTAATTTTTTACAGAACAACATTTCTTAAGCAAAATCACCTTTATCAATATATCTTATGTAAGTTATCAATACGGCCTCAATGTCTCTCAAAGTTGATTCATCCATTTGATTCAACATTTTCTTGTTTTCAGCTTGTCAACAAGTTGTATTTTAATATCTTCACTCATTTTGTATATTCTTTTGCTAATAGTATACACTTCGTTGTCATCTTTTTCCAGAACCGTTTTAAGAAATGCTGATATTGATAGGTTGACTTCAAAGTCTATGTTTGCCGATCTGGATAGGATGCTGCCAAGATAGGCAACGTTTTCCGCTGGCAGGAAACGCTTGTGTTCAATACTGATGACTGGATCATACTACTGCTCTTTAGGGGCGGGCTAAACATGACCTCAGTTTTCTGGGTGTTAATGGTAAAGTCAAACATATCAAAGGCCACGAAAAGTCTGTCCATGTAGTTCTGCATATCTTCCTCAGAGTTGGTAGCGAGGGCGCAATCATCAGCAAAAAACATGTTTGAGATGGTTGATTCTTTTACCTTGGTGGAGGATTTTAACATCCTAAGATTGAATAGATTACCGTCTGTCCTGTATCTAATCAAGTATCAAGTATCTCCCCAAGTTTATAGTAAGATTCTATTTCATGTTTTTAGTATGATAAACTTTGATATAACCTTATCCCACAGCGCTGGTAAGATACATTTTGACAACATCTCTGTCCCCACCCAATATATATATATTGGTAACAGAATATCAAACGTATTCTCTCTCTCGTTCCCGTTGAATATCAAACGTATTCAACATTCTTGTCAGGAATAATGTAAGGTATATAACTTGAACCATTTTTCTCGCTATTTAAATCTGAACACATTAGACTAGCTACCACCTAGTAAAACTTTTGTGTTCATTTTGTCTTATTTTTTCACAAACAGAAAAAAGGCGCTTGCTGCCACCTGCTGTATCCTGTTACTGCAGATGTGCGAACGAGTCGCTTACTACAGTGTGATTGCCAACATGGTTCTGGTTTGTACAAGCAGCTTTGGCTATGACACCGTAGAAGCAACAACAATTTCTTTGGTATTTTCAGGTATATTTTAGTTTTAAAGTGTTTGTCAAAACTTTCAAGAAATAATAACTACTTACGAACAATTTCTTACAATAAATATTTAGCTCGTTCATATTTTCGTCCTTGATCAGACAGACGATGCAATCATAAGACATAACGCCAGGTGACGTCGTGTACACTTTTCGATCGGTGTGACCCTGTTGTACCCCTTGAAAGCTACGCTGTTCTGATTTGAGCATCCATTACTTTTCACCAAGTTGTAGTTGGTGAACCTCTTTCGTTTTTCCTGTGGTACCCACATTCGTAGCAGTTCTGGTCATGGTATATGAGGCAACATTTTAGGACGCACCCAATCTAATTCCTGCGCTTTTTATTAGTATGTTATGCATATTAACTTGGCTGCTTTGAGAAAATAGTTTTAGTTTATAATTTTGCTCAGAAAAAATGTTTCCTAATTTTCATTATGTGTGTTTTAAAAAATGAAAATTTTTTCTTTTTCTTCTTTGCGTTCGTTCTTCGCGGAAAATTTTATCATTCTTATTGTGATGTATAATTGATCTTTGACAAGAACGGGTTTTTACGTTGTGCCAATTATGCGCCTATGGCGACTAGGCCAGCACATCCGGTTTTGCCAGCTTTTTATTTACCAGGGTAGCAAGCCCTAGATTGTACAAGTCCTACCGATCTGTTGTGCCGTGGCTTGGATCTATGCTGTAAAGAAGGACAGTACTGCGCCCTTTCCGACTGTGAGGTCGTTCCGGATTAGGAACATTTCTGTCTTTTTGGGGCCCATAAGCTTGTCCTGGGACGACATCTTACTCGTATAACACACAGTGAAACGTGTCGCCTTCGCCAATGTTTGGATTTGGACAGCCTGTCAAATCTTTACATTGTCGGTCTTAACGTTTCTGACCACTTTGAGTTTATTCTGGAGTAGGAACATCCTCAGCCTTTTCGAGGCGTGTGTCGGCACTAGGCAATTTGCAGTTACTACTCTGCATTTTCTCTGGCCCCGGGAAACACTGGACTCTATGCACAAATAATGTAGAGGGTCACTTCATTAGGCGCTATTGGCGCAACTTAGATTTTGCGCTCCCCAAACCTCACCCGCCCTTGTTTTTTTCCGGGGATGTTAGTTATGAGAACAACAGTACCTTGCCCGTTTGTTTCATGAGAGCAGCTTCGTTAGACGCTCCGCCCGAGTGATTACCGGGCCCAAATTTGGGGTGTAAAGAATAGAACCACTGTTACCTGCCACGCATGTCGTAAGAGGCGACCATTTTCACACAAATTGTCTAAGAAAGCTGCTGAAAATCAAGTGGCAAGACAAGATCCCAGATACCACTGTTCTTGACAGAGCTGGTATTCCCAGTATTAACACCATACTTATGAAACACCAACTTCACTGGGCGGGACATCTCGTCCGCATGCCTGATCACAGGATGCCAAAGATATTATTCTACAGTGAAATGTCGAGTGGCAAACGCTCCGAGGGGGCCAAAGAAGAGATTCAAAGACACGCTCGTCCTCTCTAAAATCCTTCGAAATCAAGATTGATACCTGGGAAAAGCTGCACGGGACCGAACATCCTGGCGTTCACTCCTACGAAAGGGTGCAAAATCCTGTGAGGCAGCACGTCAAGCAGCACCAGTACTGCGTAGACAAAGAGAAAGGCCAGTGCACACGAGTCCCAGACTGTAGCAACAATCTCATGCCCACACTGTCCACGACTCTTCAAGGCATGCATCGGACTGACAAGTCACCTACGTGTCCATTGACTGATACTACATTTTGTTTGTTGGATGAAGTAACTATGTGGTTATAATCATATTTGATTGACGAACATTATTAAGAGGCGACTAAAGAGGTTAGGCTGAAATCGGATGCACGTGTCCTAAATGTGTAGAAGTCTATGCGTTTAGGGCCTACCAAACCAATGTGCAACGTATACACGTTCTTGACAAAGATCAAACATATCACAAAGAGTGATTAAAATTGGTCGTAAAGAACAAATGCAAAGAAGGGAGAAGTTAGACGCTCAAACACAACTTTAGGATTTGCGCTCGGCAACTTTTACCCAATAGATGTATCTGCGCTTGGCCTCTTGTACGGAGTTTACCGCAATCTTCCCATGTGTCGACACGATACGTTACAGTGTTTTCAGAGACACTTACCGAGACGTTTGATTTCTTACGGATCGTCCTCATTGATTCTTGCCCCACAGTTGGCAATTTATTTGCTACGGGGAAGTTAGGATTCGTTCACAGATGACTCGTACACTACCGTTTCTTACGTTTCAGCAAATACTTGGGCAACCTTTTGTCGGACATCGGCCAGGAGATGCGTGCATTTTGTTCAGGAATTTTGAACCTGCATTACTTTTCCGTGCTTGCACTACTACCACTACTTGTAGCTCTCCTTCGATCCCTACCAGCTTAGCCAGACAGGAACCATTGTTTGTTTCCAGGATCACCACGTAGGATCTTGAATAATGCCAGCTCACTAAACCTGGCGCATCGTTGCCACTAGGATTGCGCCTTTGACCTCATGACAATTTTATCTTGTTTGTGTCTGCCATTCTTCAAGATTAAACCCCCATCCCATACAAGCATAAATTATAAGCAAATTTAATATATTCTTAGTTTGTGCTTGTCTCTTACTGGAAGGATTTTCAGATGTTGTTTAGGTTGACGAAAACTGTTCTGTGTATAATTGAAAGTATGTGAAAGTATATAGTTTTACAAATTACAAAAACAATGATAAAATACAGCAACGTTTCGACCAACAATACCTTTATCAAGCAAACGAACAACAGGAGTGACGAATTTTAAAAAAAAACATATGGACGACTACATACAAACGTTTGTAATGAAAATCTGGGAATAAAATCGAATAACGAAATAAATGTAACACAAAAACACATAAAAACTAGAAATAGAAATAACTTGAATATAACTTACAGATAATGGCATAGATAAGATTACGGAACTCGCATGTGAAACCGTCTTCAATAACAAACGTGGCTAAAGGAAAAGATACAGTACGCGTCTGTATCACATAAGCACACTTTTGGCAACGCTGACGGCCACACTGGACAGTGTCAAAATGAGTCTGGATATTGGACTTAAGGCGACTGTGTACCAACATATCCTTAAGACTTCTGTCCCGTCTGTAAGCCATCAAAGGATAGTTGAAGAAGAATAGTTCACTGGTGAAAAATGTTTTATTCCGTCATCTGTCTATCCTTGTCAGATCCTGAGACCTGTTCAGTCCCGTAATCTTATCTATGCCATTATCTGTAAGCGGTGTAACAAGGCTTATATCGGCGAGACAGGCAAGGGGCTCAGTGACCTATTCGCCCAACACTTGCGCCACATACGTCAATGCTCTGTGACCCCTGTAGCCACCCATTTCAAAGATACTGATCATTTAGGAGCTCACGATGTCCAGGTCACATCCATCCGATCATGTTCCTTGGATGTTCACAGTCGATTTGCTCTTGAGAATCGGTTGATTTCGTTGTATGGTACCTTGCGACCACGTGGGCTTAACGTATTACATTCCTCTGCATCTTAGTACTTTCTCTTCTCATGCCTTGTAATCTATATGGGCATATGTTGCATGTATTCAAGTTATATATTTACTTGATTTTCATTGTTTCTCTTCTTTTCTATTTCTAGTTTTTATGTCTTTTTTTGTGTTACATTTATTTCGTTATTCTATTTTATTCCCAGATTTTCATTAGAAACGTTTGTATGTAGTCGTCCATATGTTTTTTTAAAAAGTCGTCACTCCTGCTTTTCGTTTGCTTGATAAAGGCCTTGTTGGTCGAAACGTTGCTATATTCTGTCATTGTTTTTGGAATTTGTAAAACTATCGTACTTTGTGATTACGATTTGTGCCAATCAAATAATTTTACTGCAGTCGTATCTATTTTGGAAGTATAAATGAACATAAGTGAAAGTATGTATGAACATAAGTGAAAGTATGTGGGAACATAAGTGAAAGTAAGTATGAACATAAGTGAAAGTATGCATGAACATAAGTGAAAGTATGTAGGAACATAAATGAAAGTATGTAGGAACATAAGTGAAAGTATGCATGAACATAAGTGAAAGTCATGTAGGAACATAAGTGAAAGATGCATGAACATAAGTGAAAGTATGTATGTAACATAAGTGAAAGTATGCATGAACATAAGTGAAAGTATGTATGAACATAAGTGAAAGTATGTAGGAACATAAGTTAAAGTATGTGGGAACATAAGTGAAAGTATGTGGGAACATAAGTGAAAATGCAGTAACATAAGTGAAAGTATGTAGGAACATAAGTGAAAGTATGTAGGAACATAAGTGAAGTATGTATGAACATAAGTGAAAGTATGTTGGAACATAAGTGAAAGTATGTGGGAACATAAGTGAAAGTATGTATGAACATAAGTGAAAGTATGCATGAATATAAGTGAAAGTATGCATGAACATAAGTGAAAGTATGTATGAACATAAGTGAAAGTATGTATGAACATAAGTGAAAGTATGTATGAACATAAGTAAAGTATGTATGAACATAAGCGAAAGTATGTAGGAACATAAGTGAAAGTATGTATTAACATAAGTGAAAGTATCTAGGAACATAAATGAAAGTATGTAGGAACATAAGTGAAAGTATGTATGAACATTAGTGAAAGTATGCATGAACATAAGTGAAAGTATGTATGAACATAAGTGAAAGTATGTATGAACATAAGTGAAAGTATGTAGGAACATAGTGAGTATGTAGGAACATATGAAAGTATGTATGAACATAATGAGATGCATGAACATAATGAAAGTATGCATGAACTAATGAAAGTATGTATGAACATAAGTGAAAGTATGTATGAACATAGTGAAAGTATGTATGAACATAAGTGAAAGTATGTATGAACATAAGTGAAAGTATGTAGGAACATAAGGGAAAGTATGTAGGAACATAAGTGAAAGTATGTATGAACATAAGTGAAAGTATGCATGAACATAAGTGAAAGTATGCATGAACATAAGTGAAAGTATGTATGAACATAAGTGAAAGTATGCATGAACATAAGTGAAAGTATGTATGAACATAAGTGAAAGTATGTATGAACATAAGTGAAAGTATGTAGGAACATAAGTGAAAGATGTAGGGAACATAATGGAAGTATGCATGAACATAAGTGAAAGTATGCATGAACATAAGTGAAAGTATGTAGGAACATAAGTGAAAGTATGTAGGAACATAAGTGAAAGTATGTAGGAACATAAGTGAAAGTATGTAGGAACATAGTGAAAGTATGTGGAACATAGTGAAAGTATGATGAACATAAGCTATGAAACTTAAAATGAAGTATGTGAGAACATAATGAAGATGCATGAACATAAGTGAAAGTATGCATGAACATAAGTGAAAGTATGTAGGAACATAAGTGAAAGTATGTAGGAACATAAGTGAAAGTATGAGGGAACATAAGTGAAAGTATGTAGGAACATAAGTGAAAGTATGTGGGAACATATGAAGTAATATGTATGAACATAAGTGAAAGTATGTAGGAACATAAGTGAAAGTATGTGGGAACATAAGTGAAGTATGCATGAACATAGTGAAAGTATGCATGAACATAAGTGAAAGTATGTAGGAACATAAGTGAAGTATGTATGAACATAAGTGAAGTATGTAGGAACATAAGTGAAAGTATGTAGGAACATAAGTGAAGTATGTGGGAACATAAGTGAAAGTATGTATGAACATAGTGAAAGTATGTATGAACATAACTGAAATTATGTATGAACATAAGTGAAAGTATGTAGGAACATAGTGAAAGTATGTATGAACATAAGTGAATGTATGTAGGAACATAAGTGAAAGTATGTGGAAAATAAGTGAAAGTATGTATGAACTCATGAAAGTATGCATGAACATAAGTGAAAGTATGTATGAACATAGGTGAAAGTATGTATGAACATAAGTGAAAGTATGAAGGAACATAAGTGAAAGTAAGTATGAACATAAGTGAAGGTATGTAGGAACATAAGTGAAAGTATGTATGAACATAAATGAAAGTATGCATGAACATAAGTGAAAGTATGTAGGAACATAAGTGAAAGTTATGTATGAACATAAGTGAAAGTATGTATGAACATAAGTGAAAGTATGTATGAACATAAGTGAAAGTATGTAGGAACATAAGTGAAAGTATGTAGGAACATAAGTGAAAGTATGTATGAACATAATGAATGGATCTAGGAACATAAGTGAAAGTATGTAGGAACATAAGTGAAAGTATGTAGGAACATAAGTGAAATATGCATGAACATAGAAAAGTATGTATGAACATAGGAAAGTATTCATGAACATAAGTGAAAGTATGTATGAACGTAAGTGAAAGTATGCATGAACATAAGTGAAAGTATGTATGAACGTAGTGAAGTATGCATGAACATAGTGAAAGTATGTATGAACATAAGTGAAAGTATGCATGAACATAAGTGAAAGTATGTAGGAACATAATTGAAAGTATTTATGAACATAAGTGAAAGTATGCATGAACATAAGTGAAAGTATCTAGGGACATAAGTGAAAGTATGTATGAACATAAGTGAAAGTATGAAGGAACATAAGTGAAAGTATGTATGAACATAAGTGAAAGTATGTATGAACATAAATGAAAGTATGCATGAACATAAGTGGAAGTATGCATAACATAGGTGAAAGTATGTATGAACATAAGTGAAAGTATGTATGAACATAACTGAAAGTATGCATGAACATAAGTGAAAGCTATGTATGAACATATGAAGTATGTATGAACATAAATGAAAGTATGTAGGAACATAAGTGAAAGTATGTGGGAACATATGAAAGTATGCATGAACATAAGTGAAGATGCATGAACATAAGTGATAGTATGTAGGAACATAAGTGAAAGTATGTAGGAACATATATATGTGGGAACATAAGTGAAAGTATTATGAACATATGAAGCTATGAAGAACATAAGTGAAAGTATGTATGAACATAAGTGAAAGTATGTAGGAACATAAGTGAAAGTATATATGAACATAAGTGAAAGTATGCATGAACATAAGTGAAAGTATGTAGGAACAGAAGTGAAAGTATGTATGAATATAAGTGAAAGTATGTATGAACATAAGTGAAAGTATGTATGAACATAAGTGAAAGTATGTAGGAACATAAGTGAAAGTATGTATGAACATAAGTGAAAGTATGCATGAACATAAGTGAAAGTATGTAGGAACAGAAGTGAAAGTATGTATGAATATAAGTGAAATGTATGAACATAAGTGAAAGTATGTATGAACATAAGTGAAAGTATGTAGGAACATAAGTGAAAGTATGCATGAACATAAGTGAAAGGATCTAGGAACATAAGTGAAAGTATGTATGAACATAAGTGAAAGGATCTAGGAACATAAGTGAAAGTATGTATGAACATAAGTGAAAGTATGTAGGAACATAAGTGAAAGTATGTATTAACATAAGTGAAAGTATCTAGGAACATAAATGAAAGTATGTATGAACATATGAAGTATGTAGAACATAGGAAAGTATGCATGAACATAGTGAAAGTATGCATGAACATAAGTGAAAGTATGTATGAACATAATTGAAAGTATGTATGAACATAAGTGAAAGTATGCATGAACATAAGTGAAGTATCTAGAACATAAGTGAAAGTATGTAGGAACATATGAAAAATATGTATGAACATAAGTGAAAGTATGTATGAACATAAGTGAAAGTATGAATAAACATAGGTGAAAGTATGTATGAACATAAGTGAAAGTATGTATGAACATAAGTAAAGTATGCATGAACATAAGTGAAAGTATGTATGAATATAAGTGAAAGTATGATGAACATAAGTGAAAGTATGTAGGAACATAAGTGAAAGTATGTGGGAACATAAGTGGAAGTATGCATGAACATAAGTGAAAGTATGCATGAACATATGAAAGTAATGTAGGAACATAGTGAAAGTTGCTAGAAAATGAAGTATGTAGGAACATAAGTGAAAGTATGTAGGAACATATGAAAGTATGTGGGAACATAGTGAAAGTATGTAGGAACATAAGTGAAAGTATGTAGGAACATAAGTGAAAGTATGCATGAACATAAGAGAAAGTATGTATGAACATAAGTGAAAGTATGCATGAACATAAGTGAAAGTATGTATGAACGTAAGTGAAAGTATGCATGAACATAAGTGAAAGTATGTATGAACGTAAGTGAAAGTATGCATGAACATAAGTGAAAGTATGTATGAACATAAGTGAAAGTATGCATGAACATAGTGAAGTATGTAGGAACATAATTGAAAGTATTTATGAACATAGTGAAAGTATGCATGAACATAAGTGAAAGTATCTAGGAACATAAGTGAAAGTATGTATGAACATAAGTGAAAGTATGAAGGAACATAAGTGAAAGTATGTATGAACATAAGTGAAAGTATGTATGAACATAAATGAAAGTATGCATGAACATAAGTGAAAGATGCATAAACATAGGTGAAAGTATGATGAACATAAAGGAAAGTATGTATGAACATAGAGTGAAAGTATGCATGAACATAATGAAAGTATGTATGAACATAATGAAATATGTATGAACATAAGTGAAAGTATGTAGGAACATAAGTGAAAGTATGTGGGAACATAAGTGAAAGTATGCATGAACATAAGTGAAAGTATGCATGAACATAAGTGATAGTATGTAGGAACATAAGTGAAAGTATGTAGGAACATAAGTGAAAGTATGTGGGAACATAATTGAAAGTATGTATGAACATAAGTGAAAGTATGAAGGAACATAAGTGAAAGTATGTATGAACATAATGAAAAGTATGTAGGAACATAAGTGAAAGTATATATGAACATAAGTGAAAGTATGCATGAACATAAGTGAAAGTATGTAGGAACAGAGTGAAGTATGTATGAATATAAGTGAAAGTATGTATGAACATAAGTGAAAGTATGTATGAACATAAGTGAAAGTATGTAGGAACATAAGTGGAAGTATGTATGAACATAAGTGAAAGTATGCATGAACATAAGTGAAAGTATGTAGGAACAGAAGTGAAAGTATGTATGAATATAAGTGAAAGTATGTATGAACATAAGTGAAAGTATGTATGAACATAAGTGAAAGTATGTAGGAACATAAGTGAAAGTATGCATGAACATAAGTGAAAGGATCTAGGAACATAAGTGAAAGTATGTAGGAACATAAGTGAAAGTCTTAGGAACATAATGAAAGTATGCATGAACATAAGTGAAAGTATGTATGAACATAAGTGAAAGTATGTATGAACATAAGGAAAGTATGTAGGAACATATGAAAGTATTGGGAACATATGAAAGTATGCAAACACATAGTGAAAGTATGCATGAACATATGAAAGTATGTATGAACATAAGTGAAAGTATGTATGAACATAAGTGAAAGTATGCTTGAACATAAGTGAAAGTATGCATGAACATAAGTGAAAGGATCTAGGAACATAAGTGAAAGTATGTATGAACATAAGTGAAAGGATCTAGGAACATAGTGAAAGTATGTATGAACATAAGTGAAAGTATGTAGGAACATAAGTGAAAGTATGTATTAACATAAGTGAAAGTATCTAGGAACATAAATGAAAGTATGTATGAACATAGTGAAAGTATGTAGAACATATGAAAGTATGCATGACATAGAGTGAAAGTATGCATGAACATAAGTCAAAGTATGTAGGAACATAATTGAAAGTATGTATGAACATAAGTGAAGTATGCATGAACATAAGTGAAAGTATCTAGGAACATAAGTGAAAGTATGTAGGAACATAAGTGAAAGTATGTATGAACATAAGTGAAGTATGTATGAACATAAGTGAAAAATATGCATAAACATAGGTGAAAGTATGTATGAACATAAGGAAAGTATGTATGAACATAAGTAAAGTATGCATGAACATAAGTGAAAGATGTATGAACATAAGTGAAAGTATGTATGAACATAAGTGAAAGTATGTAGGAACATAAGTGAAGTATGTGGAGAACATAAGTGAAAGATGATGAACATAGTGAAGTATGTATGAACATAAGTGAAAGTATGTATGAACATAAGTGAAAGTGTGTAGGAACATAAGTGAAAGTATGTGGGAACATAGTGAAAGTATGCTATGAACATAAGGGAAGTATGTAGAACATAGTGAAAGTATGTGGAACATGAGTGAAAGTATGTGAACATAGTGAAAGTATGTTTTAGTTTAGTCGTCGGATCACCATCACTGCACGTCGAACAAATTAGTCCATAAGTGCTCGATCTCTCCCTCAGTATGTCCATCAGCGTGTGGCGACTAACGACACCGGTTCTTTGTTGGTTTACAATTCTTCTTTGTCTGCCAGCATAGCGTTCTTGTCGAGCAATACCACACTTAACTTTGAGTTCTTGCAGTCTGGTTAGTGTATGGATGCACCACTATTACGTGAATCATGCCACGCCCTCTCTCCCTTAGGGAATTTATAATATCAGCCTGGTCCATTGCTCGTCCGCTTTGGACAGCAGCCATACCTGAAAAGTATCCGCACGTTCATTCCCCCACACCTGTGCCCTGGTACAAAAATAAAACTGATCTTTGTCAGCTTAGACCTCCCAGCGATTCTATCCAATGTCTCCTAGCCCATCCTGTTTCAATCTTCCTGAGCATACTCATTGAGTCACTGAAAAACATGCATGGAAAAAAGTCTGTGATTCTAGCAAATCATCGCTTTGGAAACCGCCATGATTTCCATAGTGAGACTGCTTGTAGTCACGGAAAAACCCAAACACGTCTTCCTTCACAACATCACCTCCGACCTGAGCAGTGAAACCCCACGAGCTCCGCACATGTCGAATCACCGAACCATTCGTATAAATGATTACATCATGCTCAGATGCGTTCTCAGAAATTAATGCCTGAACCTCTGCCTCCACAACAAGTGGGTTGTTTTGCCTGCATTCTTTATCAAGTTCGATGCATACAGAAAAGGGTGTAGCGATTGCTCTTACCGTATCCATTCTTCACCGGATCAATGTCTTCAAGTGTACACACCTGTTCAATACAGTCCTCGCCGCCCATCAAGATTTTCCTCTTTTTAACCTATTTCCTTTTGTCTCTTTATTTCCAAGTGCAGAGGATGTTGTGTGTCAGCATTGACTCGAAAGGTATGCTCGTGCACGGCTCATCAGTATTCTATACTCCATAGTAGGATAGTCAAGGAGATAGCGCATCGCCCTGCACGACGTGTCTTTAGTGCAACCAAGTATAATGCGCATCGCCTCGTTCTGTATTCTTTCCAGTCGTTCTATCTGACTATGACTGAGAGTCAGGATCGCCAGCGCATACTCAAGCACAGAAAGGACCAGACCCTGGTATAAAATACAAAGATGGCGCTGTTCACAATCCGCCGCAGCCATTACCCTCATCGCCAGCAAACCTTTCCTCGCCTTCATTATCCACATGAGCTATGTGTTCCATAAAAACTAGACTACATCAAAACAACCCCAGGTATTTCATAGACTGAGATCGCTCCACTACCTCTGAACACAAAACCCCAGATGGTGTTGGAGTGTTGACGATGTGGTTGTTTAAAGAGAACCATGTCACCGCTGCTTTTGTGGGGTTGACCAATGCTCCTGCTTCAAACCACCATCTACCTATGCGGTCGAGTTCTGACTGAAGTTCCTCCACAAGCTATTCTCTATCCTTGCCCTGACGATACACCAACACATCATCTGCATATGACATTGTCCTTCCTCTACCCGTGATCTGCTCTTTTGTGATGCTCACAGTATAGGCATTGAACAACACCGGAGATAATGGTGACCCCTGTAAGTAAGCCAGGGTGGATTGTTGTTGCCGATGACGCTAACTGCCACATTTAAACACTATCTTTCGCTGGAAGAGGGCCGCAAAGATTCAATTGAGGAGGAATGGGCTGATATTGAGTTCAGTCAGCTGCACCATTAAAAATGCAACGGCACTCTATTATAGGCATCTTCAAGTCAATTGCAGCAGCATGTCTCAATGCCAGTGAAAACCCTCATAGACATCGTAGCGAACACCGCTGCGTTACGCCATGTCTCTCATATGGACAATACCCTCAAGGGTGGGTGGAAGGAGACGTAACCTCTCTAGGTGAAAGTATGTGGGAAAATTAGTGAAAGTATGTATGAACATAAGTGAAAGTATGTAGGAACATAAGTCAAAGTATGTAGGAACATAAGTGAAAGTATGTATGAACATAAGTGAAAGTATGTATGAACATAAGTGAAAGTATGTATGAACATAAGTGAAAGTATGTAGGAACATAAGTGAAAGTATGTGGGAACATAAGTGAAAGTATGCAAACACATAAGTGAAAGTATGCATGAACATAAGTGAAGTAATGTATGAACATAAGTGAAAGTATGTATGAACATAAGTGAAAGTATTTAGGAACATAAGTGAAAGTATGCATGAACATAAGTGAAAGGATCTAGGAACATAAGTGAAAGTATGTATGAACATAAGTGAAAGGATCTAGGAACATAAGTGAAAGTATGTATGAACATAAGTGAAAGTATGTAGGAACATAAGTGAAAGTATGTAGGAACATAAGTGAAAGTATGTATGAACATAAGTGAAAGTATGTATGAACATAATGAAAGTATGTAGGAACATAAAGTGAAAATTGTATGAACATAAGTGAAAATATGTGGAACATAAGTGAAAGTATGCATGAACATAATGAAATTAAAGCATGAACATAAGTGAAAGTATGTAGGAACATAATGAAGTATGATGAACATAAGGAAAGTATTAGAACATAAGAAAAATTGGAACAAAGGGGAAAAATTAGGGAAAATAAGTGAAAAATGTATGAAC